>CM055124.1:305797628-306497920 GCA_029206835.1 Rana muscosa
GAATACCTTTTTATGATTGAGATTTAAATAAAGAGACGAAGAGCTAATGTGCTCCTGATCTTCATCTAAGCTTTGCTTTATTTCTCCATACGGGTCAATAGGAACGCGCGGAAAACACAATTTCAAAGCTTTATAGAGGCAGCAAAGAATTGTACCTCCAACCTTTATATTATAAGCATTGAGCTTTGGTCTACCAAGTTACTAAGTAAAATAGGAGCTTTTATGAACATGTTTTAGAAAAGATGAACCAAACTTCCCTCTACGGTGACCCACAAATATCTGACGTGATAGAAAAGTCAACTGTCTAAAACCATAAAACCAGTGATGGGAAGCTCTGATCCCTGGAGGTGCAACTTTTTCTTTTAAATTACTTTCCTTCAGGCCTGACTCCAGGTTTTATTTCACTTTTCAATTTTATTTACTAATACATGTGGCCACCAGTGCCTGGACAAAGTCAGCCGGTGCCCAGGGGGAAGAAAACACTTCTCAGGGTCCAGGGGGAAGATAACACTTCTCAGGGCCCAGGGAGAAGATAACACTTCTCAGGGTCCAGGGAGAAGAAAACACTTCTCAGGGTCCAGGGGGAAGAAAACACTTCTCAGGGCCCAGGGGGAAGAAAACACTTCTCAGGGCCCAGGGAGAAGAAAACACTTCTCAGGGTCCAGGGAGAAGAAAACACTTTTCAGGGTCCAGGGGGAAGAAAACACTTCTCAGGGTCCAGGGGGAAGAAAACACTTCTCAGGGTCCAGGGAGAAGAAAACACTTCTCAGGGTCCAGGGAGAAGAAAACACTTCTCATTGTCCAGGGAGAAGAAAACACTTCTCAGGGTCCAGGGAGAAGAAAACACTTCTCAGGGCCCAGGGAGAAGAAAACACTTCTCAGGGTCCAGGGAGAAGAAAACACTTCTCAGGGTCCAGGGAGAAGAAAACACTTCTCATTGTCCAGGGAGAAGAAAACACTTCTCAGGGTCCAGGGAGAAGATAACACTTCTCAGGGTCCAGGGAGAAGAAAACACTTCTCAGGGTCCAGGGGGAAGAAAACACTTCTCAGGGTCCAGGGAGAAGAAAACACTTCTCAGGGTCCAGGGAGAAGAAAACACTTCTCAGGGTCCAGGGAGAAGAAAACACTTCTCAGGGTCCAGGAAGAAGAAAACACTTCTCAGGGTCCAGGGAGAAGAAAACACTTCTCAGGGAGAATAAAACACTTCTCATTGTCCAGGGAGAAGAAAACACTTCTCATTGTCCAGGGAGAAGAAAACACTTCTCAGGGTCCAGGGAGAAGAAAACACTTCTCAGGGCCCAGGGAGAAGATAACACTTCTAGGGGTCCAGGGAGAAGAAAACACTTCTCAGGGTCCAGGGAGAAGAAAACACTTCTCAGGGTCCAGGGAGAAGAAAACACTTCTCAGGGTCCAGGGAGAAGAAAAGACTTCTCAGGGTCCAGGGAGAAGAAAAGACTTCTCAGGGTCCAGGGAGAAGAAAACACTTCTCATTGTCCAGGGAGAAGAAAACACTTCTCAGGGTCCAGGGAGAAGATAACACTTCTCAGGGTCCAGGGAGAAGATAACACTTCTCAGGGTCCAGGGAGAAGAAAACACTTCTCATTGTCCAGGGAGAAGAAAACACTTCTCAGGGTCCAGGGAGAAGAAAACACTTCTCATTGTCCAGGGAGAAGAAAACACTTCTCAGGGTCCAGGGAGAAGAAAACACTTCTCAGGGTCCAGGGAGAAGAAAACACTTCTCAGGGCCCAGGGAGAAGATAACACTTCTAGGGGTCCAGGGAGAAGAAAACACTTCTCAGGGTCCAGGGAGAAGAAAACACTTCTCAGGGTCCAGGGAGAAGAAAACACTTCTCAGGGTCCAGGGAGAAGAAAACACTTCTCAGGGTCCAGGGAGAAGAAAACACTTCTCAGGGTCCAGGGAGAAGAAAACACTTCTCAGGGTCCAGGGAGAAGAAAACACTTCTCATTGTCCAGGGAGAAGAAAACACTTCTCAGGGTCCAGGGAGAAGATAACACTTCTCAGGGTCCAGGGAGAAGATAACACTTCTCAGGGTCCAGGGAGAAGAAAACACTTCTCAGGGTCCAGGGAGAAGAAAACACTTCTCAGGGTCCAGGGAGAAGAAAACACTTCTCAGGGTCCAGGGAGAAGAAAACACTTCTAAAAAAAAGCTTCTAAGGCTGGGTCCACACTTACTGCGGTCTGTGGCTCACAGCAGGGAGTCCAGTGCGTCCCTGTTCACTGATTCAGGTGAGAAACAGTTCCGAATTTCTGCCTGAATTCACACCTGATATGGAGCCAAAGACACACAGGACCCTTTCCAAATGCGGACCAAGGCCGCCCCCCGGGGTGTGTGAACTGGATCTATTGAAAGACAGTCACGCTCACCTGTCATGCGAATTGGATGCAGAGAAAACCAGCATCCAATTCACATAAGTGTGATCCAAACCTCAGGGCCCAGGGAGAAGAAACAACTTCTCAAGACCCAGGGCAAAGAAAATTGCGCCCCCCACTCAAACTATTGGACATTTGGCGGAGAAGCAGATGAGGCCAATAGTGGCAAACACCAAAAAGTATTGGGGTTACAGTGGCAAGGGGAAAATATGTCCCTGGGTTGGTGGTATCACTGAAGGGAAAAAATGTCCCTAAGTCAGTTGCAGGGCCGTCGGAACAGGACAGGCAAAACAAGCAATTGCTTGGGGCCCCGAGCTGGCCTGGGGCCCCAGCCTAGGGTGCCTGCCTGCTGCCTGTCCTGGATTTCCACCCTGAGCCGATCCGCAGATTGCGGCCATAGGAAAGGCCGCGGCTTCGGCCTAGCTCCGGAGCGGTGGCCATCTTGGTACACCCGGCGGCAGCGGCTGAGGTGAGTGGGGAGATGTGGACATTACAGGGGGGAGATGTGGACATTACAGGAGGGAGATGTGGATATTACAGGGGGGAGATGTGGACATTACAGGGGGGAGATGTGGATATTACAGGGGGAGATGTGGACATTACAGTGGGGGAAATGATGTGGATATTACAGTGGGGGAGATGATGTGGATATTAAAGTGGGGGAGATGATGTGGATATTACAGTGGGGGAGATGATGTGGATATTACAGTGGGGGGAGATGATGTGGATATTACAGTGCGGAGTCCCCCTGTCCATCCCACGGTCCCCCTGTCCATCCCACTGTCCCCCTGTCCATCCCACTGTCCCCCTGTCCATCCCACTGTCCCCCTGTCCATCCCACTGTCCCCTTGTCCATCCCACGGTCCCCCTGTCCATTCCACGGTCCCCCGGTCCATCCCACGGTCCCCCTGTCCTTCCCACGGTCCCACTGTCCACCCCACTGTCCCCCTGCCCATCCCACAGCCCCCTGCCCATCCCACGGTCCCCCTGTCCATTCCACTGCCCATAAACAGTCCTAAACAGCATCTTAATGTTAATGTGAGTGTGTCTGTGTGTTAAGTATGTTGGATTATATGCAACAGCAGTATTTGCACTGTATACCTTTTTTATTTATATAAAGTGTGGGTGAGCTTAAACTGTATCGCTATGCTGTGGTTCCTGTAGGCTTTGCGTGAGTGCGGGGGGGGGGGCTTGGGGCCCCTAAATTCCTTCAAACGGCCCTGGCCAGTGGTGTCACTAAAATGAAAAAATGTCCTTTAGTTGATGGTGAGGCGGGAATAGCACCTACCTAACTAGAGGATGCTACATATGAAAAATCTATATCTGCGTTGGTATAGGAGGAAGTCTGCATGAACACTGGTAGAACATACAAGTCCTATGTATAAAAGGGTCTGGTAGTAATTGATCCCAAGATAATAGTGCTACAGCGATAACTGCATTGCCATCACGCATGTTACCGTACACAGGCCACGGGGCGCATAGAGAAAGGATTATGTATGTATAATAAGCCAGAGAAATCAATCAGGATCAATCGCTCACCGATCGCACTACAGTAGGCTGAACACCGCTCCTCACAATGCTTTAGGGAGCAATCCCCCCCCCCCCACATATCTATTCAATACGTTTACATTTGTTTGTCTCTCTGTTATGAAGCTTCTTCTGTGTTTAATTGTCCTCCATGTTTTGCCAGCTGTCTACGCTTTCCTCCATAGTTCATTCATGGACTGTGATTCAGTCCGAGGCGTGTCCCTGAAGAGCCCCATTACTCATTATTAAGCACGTCTGATGATGCAATTAAATGCAAATGTTACACGCATTTGACTACAGTGCAGAATCTCAAGATTGTAACAGATGTTATAATTAGGTTTAGGCCAATGGTGCAAAACTAAGACCTCATTATCATATTTTAAGACCAGCTGTTAACCAGTGTGCTATGTCTCCATGTAAAGTCAAAATTCCAGAAAAATCGTGTCCCCGGGCTTAAAACTTTGTGCTACCGAGTCTCTAAGATGCAGAGGAGCGCGCATCGCATTGTGGGGTTTAAATGGCGGTGAGCACATGGCTAAGCGTTTGAATGGGACTTTAATTGGAGGTATTTGCATACAGTGAGCACCCAGTTCTGTGTATGCCGTTGTGCGCGCAGATTTGCTTTGAAGAGGAACGTATAAAGTTTTTTTTTTTTTAATTCTGTTTGTTTTCTTTAGAAATTAAAGTGGAAGTTTAGGTATGGGGTTTTTTTTTTGCGTGCTTAGAATGGTTCAGCTTGGACCAATGTAAGTATGTATTGGATGTGTCACACCTGTTGCAAGCTTCTTGGCTGTTCTTCTGCTTAGTGAGCACGGAAAACCATTCACAGAAATCCTTGCAATTTCAAAAAATTTCTCTGATTGGACAATGTGGAGAGTCATAGCCGTGACCAATGGCGGCTGGTGGTGCTTTTTTTTGGGGGGGGGAGTGCACCCACAGCCACCCACCCCCCCGATCGGTTGGGTCAACCCCCGGTCACCAGCCCCGCACTTACCCCATCCTAGGTTTCTGCCAGCGCTTCCTCCGGGTGACGGGTGGCAGCTTCCCCTTGCGTCTCCTCCTCCTCAGCATCATGGCGGCTTCCACAATGCTTCTATTCCCTCCTCCTCCTAGGCGGCCCATACGATCACTTCTTCTTTTGGCCGGGTCGATAGGTTGGTCGGTCCCACCCCCCGGTGGCTCCTATTCCTTCCTCCTCCTAGGCGGCCCATACGATCACTTCTTCTTTTGGCCGGGTCGATAGGTTGGTCGGTCAAACCCCCCCCCCCCCGGTAGCTCCTATTCCTTCCTCCGCCTAGGCGGACCATACGATCGCTTCTTCTTTTGGCCGGGTCGATAGGTTGGTCGGTCAAACCCCCCAACCCTCCCCCCGGTGGCTCCTATTCCTTCCTCCGCCTAGGCGGACCATACGATCGCTTCTTCTTTTGGCCGGGTCAATAGGTTGGTCGGTCAAACCCCCCAACCCTCCCCCCCCCGGTGGCTCCTATTCCTTCCTCCTCCTAGGCGGCCCATACGATCACTTCTTCTTTTGGCCGGGTCGATAGGTTGGTCGTCCCACCCCCCCCCCCCCCCCGGTGGCTCCTATTCCTTCCTCCACCTAGGCGGCCCATACGATCACTTCTTTTGGCCGGGTCGATAGGTTGGTCGGTCCCACCCCCCCGTGGCTCCTATTCCTTCCTCCTCCTAGGCGGCCCATACGATCACTTCTTCTTTTGGCCGGGTCGATAGGTTGGTCGTCCCACCCCCCCCCCCCCCGGTGGCTCCTATTCCTTCCTCCACCTAGGCGGCCCATACGATCACTTCTTTTGGCCGGGTCGATAGGTTGGTCGGTCCCACCCCCCCGTGGCTCCTATTCCTTCCTCCTCCTAGGCGGCCCATACGATCGCTTCTTCTTTTGGCCGGGTCGATAGGTTGGTCAGTCAAACCCCCCAACCCCCCCCCCCCCGGTGGCTCCTATTCCTTCCTCCTCCTAGGCGGCCCATACTGATCACTTCTTCTTTTGACCGGGTCGATAGGTTGGTCGTCCCCCCCCCCCCCCCCCGGTGGCTCCTATTCCTTCCTCCTCCTAGGCGGCCCATACGATCACTTCTTCTTTTGGCCAATCATTTGACGGGTCGATAAGTTGGTCGGTCCCCCTTTCCCTCCCGGTCGCTCGATCGTCAGAATACCAGCCCAGCACTTTCCCCAACTAGGTCACAGGCAGCTCTTCCTTTTCGTCTGCTTCACCCTGCATCTCCACCTCCTCAGCTTCATGGCAGCTTCCTCTGCATCTCCTCCTCAGCGGCCAATACGACCCCTTCTCCTCTCGGCCATTCGGGTCCTGATTGGATAGGAGAATCTGGAAGACAATAGTGAATATTCCTTTGCTATTGTCACACAACTTTGTCTCTAATCGCATGCTTAAAAAAAAAAAACCATTGGAATCCATGTGTCCGGCGCCCTCCATGTAGATTAGGGGGCCGAACGCATGGATTTGGGGGACAGCACCCGTGAGCCCTATATTACAGACCGCCACTGCCGGTGACATTTTGATCCCCACTTTGTCAATTCCAGAGATGTACCTAGAACCTTCAGGGCCCTGATGCAAGAAACTGTTGGGGACTTTAACCGGACAGCTGAGCAACTCTCAGCGGAGCTCTGGGAACAAATAATGACTCCACAAACCAGATGAAGTCAAAAATATGTTCCCCGAGCTCCGCCGGTAGTTGCTCAGCCGTCCAGTTAAAGTCCCCAACAGAAATAATGAAGGATCCTTCGGACTACGGCCATGGCCCTTCCCTCTATGCACAGTGGGCCTGGTCTCCAGTGCGACCGTTGCGGTCCTAGTATTTCCGCCACTGGTGTCAGTAGTTCTTTTATTTGATTTTTTAAATATTTTTTTTACAATATTATTTTTACAATTTTAAAAAATATTTCAGGAGGCCCGTTGGGGGGCTGTGGTGGGATATTGGGGTCTAAACAGTCCTCTGAAGTTTCATCTTTTTCTAGACAGAGAAGCGAGATTGAGGACACAACCCTCAATCTTCATCTCTGAAGCCTCAGCTGCGCAGAATGAATGAACAGGAAGAGCTCTGTACAGAGGCTTCCCATTCATTCACAAACTGAAACATAGTAAACACAGTTTACTATGTTTCAGCTATGAATGAACAGAGTCAGTAATCAGTACGGATTATTGACTCTATACATTTAGACAAGGAAGGGGTCACCTTCCCGCTCTCCATCCTGACTGCACCTCCCACAACAGCCGATGGGAGAGGAGAGGGAGGAACCTGGCAGAGCTGCAGGGGATAAGGGGGGGGCGGGGGAGAGAACAGGGGGGCCGGGAGAGAGGACAGGGGCCCAAGGGAAGCAGTAAGAAGCTGGATAGGAGAGGTGACAGCATATAGAGGAACCAATCTCCTCTTGCAGCTGCTGAATGCCTGAGGGAGGGGGAGGAAGAGAAGCGGCATTAAGTGGCTATAGGAGGGAGGGCATCGGTTCCTCTGTATTCTGCTGTCTACCTATCCAGTTGTACAAGGGGCTGCATGGGCCCCCTGGAGCATGGGGCCGGGTCACAATTGTGACCCCTGTGACCCTTGTAGGTACGCCCCTGGTTTGTTCAGAGAATGCCGAGCAAGAAACTTCCTGTGCAGGGAAGCTGCTTGGCATGGAACCTGAAAGCTAGTGGAAATTGGTGCCTACTACAGTGATTTCCAGCTTCCATGTGGCTCTTCCAGGTATTTTTACATGGTTACATACATAGGTCAAAGCTGGACCATGGGAACCATGTACAAGATATCCATACCTAAACTTCAGCTTTAATGGTTAAATGTGTCTGTTCTGTTTCAAATGGCACTTTATGCATTGACATACCTCTTTAGACCCAGTCTGTCCAGATAGTATAATCACTTGCTGACTTAGCACCATCCACAGGCAGCTTAATGTGGTTGTTAGGCCACTCTAACATTTATAGACCATCAGCACTGTCTCCTATTGCAGTGTCCCCCTCTGTGTGTGATTTATAAAAAAAAAATGCTGTAAATACCTCATTTCAGAGCCGAGATCCACAATCACATGACCGGCCAGCTCTCTCTATTCCTCCTCTGACAGATGCAATGGGCGGGGCCAAAATTCCCTTGCTGACATCCGTTTTGGCTCTGAAATGAGGTATTTACAGCATTTTGTTTATAAATCACACACAGAGGGGGACACTGCAATAGGAGACAGCGTTGATGGTGCAGAAATGTTACAGTTATTTAAAGAGGTTGTAAAGGTTTGTTTTTTATTTTCTAAATAGGTTCCTTTAAGCTCGTGCATTGTTGGTTCACTTACCTTTTCCTTCGATTTCCCTTCTAAATGTTTTTTTTCTTTGTTTTCCTTGTCTGAATTTCTCACTTCCTGTTCCTCCTCAGTAGGCTGTTCAGTAAGCTGTTCTGGCTGACTAAACACCACTCGGATGATGGTGTGAAGTTTACTAAGGAGAAACAGGAAGTGAGAAATTCAGACAAAGAAAAAAACGAATTAGAAGGGAAATCGAAGGAAAAGGTAAGTGAACCAACAATGCACGAGCTTAAAGGAACCTATTTAGAAAATAAAAAACAAACTTTTACAACCCCTTTAAGCAGCAGGAGGGGAGGGGGAGAAGGACACAGGAGCACAGAGGAGACAGATAGCAGGGCTGCAGGTGATGAAGGCACGTAAACTGACCACGGTGTCAGGACTCAGCAGCCATGATATACCGTAGTCAGTGTACATAGGGAAGGGTAGAAACTGGCAGGATCAGCCAGGTTTTGTAGGTGTTACAGGGGCCAAATGACACAGGACAAGCATTGTGTCATATAACATGCTTTAAAGGAGCTGGGTTCCATTTCTTTGTTGGGTTACCATATGCTTTAAATCTTCAATAAGACATAGAAATTGAATCCAGCACACTTTTACTTAAGCTAGTTGCAGTTTAGAGGATGTTTTTTGCAGCTTTTTGAAAATAAGAAGACCATGACCTTTGTGAAGTGCTAGCACTGACTTCGGGAACATAGAAGAAAAAGAGAAGGTCTAGTTAGGACTAAACTATCTAGCACTAAAGAGGAGGGGAGGACTGAGGGAAAAACCAAATCACATTGGGAGGAATAGGTGACAGTGAGGAATAATGCCTCGTTATTGATTTCACCGGGAGGAATAGTCTCCACTGTTGGTGTCAGTGGAAATAATTGAGCCCCATCATTGGTGTCAGTGGGAGGATTAGCGCCCCAGGGGTCACAAAATCACAAGTAAAGGTCTGTAGTTTGGAGACCACAGGTCTTCACTATCCAGTGGCCAGCTCCCTCCATGGGACATGCAAATCTAAAGGGTGCCCTGGGGATGTGTTCTTTCACTTGCGCTGACATTTAACAGCAGTACAGTGACTGGGGGCACTGAATGGTATCATGGGAGATGTAGTTTTGCAAGAATCTGATGCATCTCCCCCTGCTGGCTACTATAAAGAACTGGAAATACCAAAAAAAGAAAAGAAAACAGCAGCTGCAGCTACAGGTATAGACTGAGGATTTTCACACATTTTCCAAGTAAGAAAAAATATTTCAACAATATTAATACAGCGTTTTGAGTGATTATTGCTCTTTATTAACACTTAATGTCATAAATGTGACTTTAGTACACGAGGTAAAAAAAAAAAAAAAACGTACAGATAATAGTATCTGTATATAAACTTTTTTTTATTGCAATAATCAGGAATAATTTACATTTTCCCCTAACAGATGAGAAAGTTCAGGAATAACATGGTGCCGGCTAATACGGAGTTCTGTCAGCCAGATCTTTTTTCTTGGTGACAGGTCCTCTTGAAAGGATTTCTTGAAAAAAGACAATCAGAACGCTCTGAAAACGTGCTGATAATAATCATTTTAAATACACATTTGATTCGAGGCGAATTAGTTATGATCTGAGTGATTCTTCTTGTTGCTCCGGGGTCTCCTCTTGTGTGACTTTCACATATAATTGGTTCTTATTCCCCCCCCTCCCCTCCCCCCCCCCCAACTCTCCAAGTCTCATCGCTAAAAAAAGCCCAGAGCCGTCTGTGACTGATATTCCCCAAGGTTGCCGTCTCCCTCCTCAGCGCAATTATTAGGAAGTCCGGATTACATCATAGAAAAAAATAAAATAAAAAATAAAATAAAAAAAACAATAACAAACTTCAAAGAGAAGAGAGCGTAACATATCATTATACTCGGATTTAAAGGGACACTCCACGGGTTTAACAAAACTAAAATTATCGTAAAATTATCGTAAATGTCCCTAATATTCCTCTCACCCCCTCCAAATCTACAAATTCCTTTTTTTTGCTCTTGTGATCCGACTTCCTGTTAGAGGGTGGCTACGTTCATTCTCCACGGTCCCACTGTATGTAGGAACGTAGCCACCTTGCCATGGTCACACTGTATGTAGGAATGTAGCCACCTTGCCACCTTGGCATGGTCGGACTGTATGTAGGAATGTAGCCACCTTGCCACCTTGCCATGGTCACACTGTGTGTAGGAATGTAGCCACCTTGCCATGGTCACACTGTGTGTAGGAATGTAGCCACCTTGCCACCTTGCCATGATCACACTGTATGTAGGAATGTAGCCACCTTGCCACCTTGCCATGGTCACACTGTATGTAGGAAAGTAGCCACCTTGCCACCTTGCCATGGTCACACTATATGTAGGAATGTAGCCACCTTGCCATGGTCACACTGTATGTAGGAATGTAGCCACCTTGCCATGGTCGCACTGCATGTAGGAATGTAGCCCCCTTCCCATGGTCACACTGTGTGTAGCAATGTAGCCACCTTGCCACCTTGCCATGATCACACTGTATGTAGGAATGTAGCCACCTTGCCACCTTGCCATGGTCACACTGTATGTAGGAATGTAGCCACCTTGCCACCTTGCCATGATCACACTGTATGTAGGAATGTAGCCACCTTGCCACCTTGCCATGGTCACACTGTATGTAGGAAGGTAGCCACCTTGCCACCTTGCCATGGTCACACTGTATGTAGGAATGTAGCCACCTTGCCACCTTGCCATGGTCACACTGTATGTAGGAATGTAGCCACCTTGCCACCTTGCCATGGTCACACTGTATGTAGAAATGTAGCCACCTTGCCACCTTGCCATGGTCGCACTGTATGTAGGAATGTAGCCACCTTCCCATGGTCACACTGTATGTAGGAATGTAGCCACCTTGCCACCTTGCCATGGTCACACTGTGTGTAGGAATGTAGCCACCTTTCCACCTTGCCATGGTCGCACTTGATGTAGGAATGTAGCCACCTTGCCATGATCACACTGTATGTAGGAATGTAGCCACCTTGCCATGGTCACACTGTATGTAGGAATGTAACCACCCCCCTATATGTAAAATGGATAGATTCATGCATAGCTTGCCGGGCATCTGAATTACAGCGGCGGGGGTGTTTTTTTTTTTAAGCATCTGATTAGAGCCACAGGCTATAATAGGCTTCAAAAAGGTGTACTCGGAGTGCCGAGCATTAAGTGCCGGTCAGACGGCGGGCGGGCGGGTGGGGGTTTGGGGTTGCAGTGTTTCCAGATGATGGGCACAGAGGCTGCATATTATGGGCACAGAGGCTGCATATTATGGGCATATAATGGGCACAGTGTCTGAGTTTTATGGGCACAGTGGCTGTACTGTATATGATGGGCACAGTGGCTTCATTTCATGGGCACAGTGGCTGCATATGATGGGGACAGAGGCTGAGTTTTATAGGCACAGTGGCTAAATATGATGGGCACAGTTGCTGCATTTTATGGGCACAGTGGCTGCATATGATGGGGACAGAGGCTGAATTTTATAGGCACAGTGGCTGCATTTTATGGGCACAGTGGCTGCATATGATGGGCATAGAGGCTGCATATTATGGGCATATGATGGGCACAGTGGCTGCATTTTATGGGAACAGTGGTTGCATATGATGGGCATAGAGGCTGCATATTATGGGCATATGATGGGCACAGTGTCTGAGTTTTATGGGCACAGTGGCTGTACTGTTTATGATGGGCACAGTGGCTGCATTTTATGGGCACAGTGGTTGCATTTTTTGGGCACAGTGGCTGCATATGATGGCACAGTGAGGCTGCAATTGATGTTTTTTTTTTCAGTATTTTTCAGAATTTTTCAGTTTGTTCCCCACCCAAAAAAAAAATTGATAACCAGCCGCCACTGGTGGTTTGTTGATAGGGCTGGAGCCGCCTGTTAGACTTGGTCCACTGTTCTGTCAGCCAGGCTGTATGGGGCCCCGTGATTTCTAACAGCAGCCCTGCCACCAGGGGGCACAAGTGACAGGGTGGCAACACAGAAGCACTATTGGGAGGCAGTTGTCACCCCATGACAGGAAATTCCTGAACAAAGCCCATCATGGATTTTGTGTAATAAAAACTGCATATTTAAAATGATTGAGCAAATTTAGAATACAACAAGTTAACACCTTTACAACCACCTAACAGATATGTGCGATGTGCGATGGCAAAGCGGTGGGCTTTAATGCCCACATTCCGCAAATCTGCGTCTCTGGGCGGTTGATATTTATGCGGTGGTGAGAGCACGCTCACTGCCAAAGACATCCCTCAGCGTGGATTAAAGTTCGGTAGATGGCAGGACTGGCTTCTGATCATGTGACCACTGTGACGGCGGTCACATGATCGCCGATTTTTTTGGTGATGAACCAATCGCATTTTGCATTCTGTGTTTTGCCACGTTTTCCACGCATTTTGTGGTGCACCGAAACCAGGACTGCTGGGGGGCGTCAGTAAGAAATAATGCACATTGCGTGTTTTTGCATGTTTCCGAAAATGCGTCCAGAAATGCGCGTGTCCGCTCCGCGTAGGTGTGAATGCAGCTTTTTCGGAAATGTGCAAAAACACGCAATGCCCACTATTTCTTACTGACACCCCCAAATTTTCCTTAAGAAATTTGTCTTCGATCTCCTTCAAGTCAATAAATACATTTCTCATTCTTTCTTCCTCCAAGTAAATCATATCAAAGTATGTCAAATAAATGAGCTTGGATCCTGCCAAACGAATTGGGCGTCTGTCTCTGGTAAACTCACGCGTTTAAGGACTGAGTTGAAAAATGATGAAGATTAATCGTCAGTGCCAATATTCCCGGTGACAGTGCCAGGAAACAAGGAGTAACTGACAACCAGAAAAGGACCGCATTTAATGAACAGTCTTTTGTCTCCGGTTCAAAGTCTCATTTAGTGGATCCCTCTGGGCAAAACGTGTCTGGAGAGATTTTTGGGGAATTCTATCATTAAATTCCAGCCATCGGTACTAATTATGTGGAGGACACAGATATTATGACTTCATTGTATCACTTGGCATGATATACTTGTAGCTCCAAACTGTGCTGCATTTCGAGGGATTATACTTCTGGAACCAAATCTCTGTCCTTCTCCCCTCCTCCGTTGTCCCTCTCCCCTCCTCCGCTGTCCCTCTTTCCACCTCCACTGTCCCTATTCCCTCCTCCGCTGTCCCTCTGCTGTCCCTCTTTACTCCTCTGTTGTCATTCTTTCCTCTTCCCTTGTCCCTCTTTCCTCCTCCCTTGTCCCTTTTTCTTCCTCCCTTGTCCCTCTTACCTCTTCCATTGTCACTCTCCCCTCCTCCAGTTGTCCCTTTTCCCTCCTCCGTTGTCCCTCTTTCCTCCTACCTTGTCCCTCATCCCTTGTCTCTCTCGCGTTGTCCCTCTTTCCTCCTCCCTTGTCCCTCTTACCTGTTCCGTTGTCACTCTCCCCTCCTCCGTTGTCCCTTTTCCCTCCTCCGTCGTCACTCTTTCCTACTCCCTTGTCCCTCATCCCTTGTCTCTCTTCCGTTGTCCCTCTTCCCTCCTCCATTGTCCCTCTTACCTGTTCCGTTGTCACTCTCCCCTCCTCCGTTGTTCTTTTTCCTCCTCCGTTGTCCCTCTTCCCTCCTCCATTGTCCCTCATCCCTCCTCCGTTAACCTTCTTCCCTCCTCCGTTGTCCCTCTTCCCTCCTCCTTTGTCCCTCTTCCCTCCTCCATTGCCTCTCTTTCATCCTCCGTTGTCCCTCTTCCCTCCTTCGTTGTCCTTCTTCCCTCCTCCATTGTTCCTCTTCTCTCCTCCGTTGTCCCTCTACCCTCCACAGTTGTATCTCTTCCCTCCTCCGTTTTCTCTCTTCCCTCCTCCGTTGCCTCTCTTCCCTCCTCAGTTGTATCTCTTCCCTCCTCCGTTGTCTCTCTTCCCTCCTCCGTTGCCCCTCTTTCCTCCTCCGTTGCCTCTCTTCCCTCCTCAGTTGTATCTCTTCCCTCCTCCGTTGTCTCTCTTCTCTCCTCCATTGTCCCTCTTCCCTCCTCCGTTGTCTCTCTTCCCTCCTCCGTTGTCTCTCTTCCCTCCTCCGTTGTCCCTCTTCCCTCCTCCGTTGTCTCTCTTCCCTCCTTCATTGTCCTTTTTTCCCTCCTCCGTTGCCTCGCTTTCCTCCTCTGTTGTCCCTCTTCCCTCCTCAGTTGTCCCTCTTACCTCCTCCGTTGCCTCTCTTCCCTCCTTCATTGTCCTTTTTTCCCTCCTCAGTTGTCCCTCTTACCTCCTCCGTTGCCTCTCTTCCCTCCTTCATTGTCCTTTTTTCCCTCCTCCGTTGCCTCGCTTTCCTCCTCTGTTGTCCCTCTCCCCTCCTCAGTTGTCCCTCTTACCTCCTCCGTTGCCTCTCTTCCCTCCTTCATTGTCCTTTTTTCCCTCCTCAGTTGTCCCTCTTACCTCCTCCGTTGCCTCTCTTCCCTCCTTCATTGTCCTTTTTTCCCTCCTCAGTTGTCCCTCTTACCTCCTCCGTTGCCTCTCTTCCCTCCTTCATTGTCCTTTTTTCCCTCCTCCATTGCCTCGCTTTCCTCCTCTGTTGTCCCTCTTCCCTCCTCAGTTGTCCCTCTTACCTCCTCCGTTGCCTCTCTTCCCTCCTTCATTGTCCTTTTTTCCCTCCTCAGTTGTCCCTCTTACCTCCTCCGTTGCCTCTCTTCCCTCCTTCATTGTCCTTTTTTCCCTCCTCAGTTGTCCCTCTTACCTCCTCCGTTGCCTCTCTTCCCTCCTTCATTGTCCTTTTTTCCCTCCTCCGTTGCCTCGCTTTCCTCCTCTGTTGTCCCTCTCCCCTCCTCAGTTGTCCCTCTTACCTCCTCCGTTGCCTCTCTTCCCTCCTTCATTGTCCTTTTTTCCCTCCTCAGTTGTCCCTCTTACCTCCTCCGTTGCCTCTCTTCCCTCCTTCATTGTCCTTTTTTCCCTCCTCAGTTGTCCCTCTTACCTCCTCCGTTGCCTCTCTTCCCTCCTTCATTGTCCTTTTTTCCCTCCTCCGTTGCCTCGCTTTCCTCCTCTGTTGTCCCTCTCCCCTCCTCAGTTGTCCCTCTTACCTCCTCCGTTGCCTCTCTTCCCTCCTTCATTGTCCTTTTTTCCCTCCTCAGTTGTCCCTCTTACCTCCTCCGTTGCCTCTCTTCCCTCCTTCATTGTACTTTTTTCCCTCCTCCATTGCCTCGCTTTCCTCCTCTGTTGTCCCTCTTCCCTCCTCAGTTGTCCCTCTTACCTCCTCCGTTGCCTCTCTTCCCTCCTTCATTGTCCTTTTTTCCCTCCTCAGTTGTCCCTCTTACCTCCTCCGTTGCCTCTCTTCCCTCCTTCATTGTCCTTTTTTCCCTCCTCAGTTGTCCCTCTTACCTCCTCCGTTGCCTCTCTTCCCTCCTTCATTGTCCTTTTTTCCCTCCTCCGTTGCCTCGCTTTCTTCCTCCGTTGTCCCTCTTCCCTCCATTGTCCTTCTTCCCTCCTCCATTGTTGCCATGGTGCCACCAGCACCATAATCAGCACCATAACTACCAATGATGTTCTAGGGCAGTATGTACAACATCATTGGTTGCTATGGTGTTAGAAGTCACTCCTCCCCCATTATGGCAACTTATGACTACAATCCAGGGCAGCTGTCATGCAGGTCTGCCCCCAGTGTTGTGATAGGGAGACTGTGTGATGGGCGGGGGGGGGGGCTCTTTGATTTAGGGGGCTTAGTGATGTGATGAGAGGAATCATTGGTAGGGAGACTTTGACATAAAGGGGGGACTCTGATATGATGAGAAGAACTGGTGATGGGGGCACTATGATATATAGAGGGACTCTGACATGAAGGGGGGCTCTGGTGGAGAAAAATCAGTGATGGGGGGGACTCTGATGTAATGGGAGGCTTTGACATATAGGGTGGAATCTGACATATAGAGAGAACTCTAATGTACTGTATAGGGGTGGTGTTGTCAATGGTGTGCGGTGGTGGGCTCGAGCGACTTGGGCCGATGGAGCACCAGCCGCCATTGACTGCCAATACAAGTGAAAGAAAATCCCAAATTTTGGGCTGTCCCCAGAACAGGAGTAAGGAGGAAATCTTCCAATGGGGATTTTCTCTGTCTTTGGAGGGATTTCCTCTCACTTCCTGTTTTGGCAATGGGACAGGAAGTGAAGGGAAATCTCCCCAGTAGGACACCAATGCTGACAAACAAACAAAAAACTGATACGGGTTGCAACCCTCCCTTAGACTGGTCATACATTATACAATTTTCCTTTAGATTTACCAAAACCATATAATATGAGGTCAGATCTAAATTCTTTCAATTTGTATGCAATCGGACTGGCCCTTGTACTACATAGTTTAAGGTAAATCTAAAGGAAATTGAATATGAACTTTGTATAATGTAAATGGGAAAAAAAAGAAATGTTGCCTTAAATTCTAATTTAATCGTCGCTGCATTAAGATTAAAAAGTCTGCTCTCACCTACCCTTCTCCTTTGAGCGTATTATTATCTATCAGGTGAAAGGTACATTGTAATTTCTTAGATAGCAGTCAACAAATAAAAATATGTTGTGAACACAGGAATGTATGGAATGTATAGAAAACGTTTGTTTATTTCTCCTTCCCCCAGCGGCTGGAATTCTCTTCCATTCTGGCAGTTTTTTACATATTTTCTGCTGAGATGACGCCGGATCTTATTGTTCCCTCCAATGCGTTTCGTCTTCCACCTTCCGTTCTCATTGAAGAAGACTTACCGTCAGACCTTGCAGCAATATTCGTCCCCGGAAGACACAAATACCAAGAGAGAGTCCTGACACTGACTACACAACAAAGGTCAGTGTTTAAGAGAAAAGCGAGATCTTAATCTGAATAAATTAGAATTCTTACCCCCCCCCGTATAGAAAATAAAAAACAAATTGTGGCTGGAGTTCCGCTTTACAGTGCAACTCCGCTTCTAAGGCCAGTTCATCTAAGGATGTTCCATGCACGTGTAGCGGGGTCCTAAATTTAGGGGAAGTGTTTGAGTGGTAGTTATGCTTAAACACCCCAATTGTCAGGATTCTGTCCTCCATTTTTGTCCGCAGGGAGAGTATCGGTGTGTAGATCCCTGTGGCCTGCAGGTGGCGCTGCCATAGTAGGCTAGGGTTGAACCGCTGATACAGTGCTGTACCTTGTGTGTCCCCTCTCAGCAGCCATACTGTGGGTGTGGCAGGCCTGCTGTGCATGCTGGGGGAGGATATAAAAGGGGCAGACGCTGCCTGTTCAGGGTCTGTCGTGGTCGGGGGGTCCTACCCCAGGGAGTGTGTTCCTGTCCGCCCTGGGCACCTTTGGCCCAGGGGCGGAGGTCGGTGAATCAGTCCCAGGCACCTTTAGCCCTGGGTCTGCAGCGAAGGCCTTGGTCCCAGCACCTTCGGCTGGGGCCCATCAAGGATCGAGGAATCTCAGGGTGCCGTCTTGTGAGGGGACCCGCATCTTAGACGAGGAGGCCGGGGGAGGAACCGTTCCGAGGGACTGGTGAGAAGTCACAGTGAAGGAAGGGTCCCGGTAACTCTCTGGAGGGATGTTTTCTCCTTAACAGAGGTCAAGTTTAAAAAAGGAATCAAGTTCACCAGGTCTGTGGCAGAGGCCGAGTTCACCAGGTCTGTGGCAGAGACTGTGGTTGGGTTAGATCACCATTTTGGCTGCTAGTCCCTATCTAGGGAGACTATCCATCTGGGCTGAGTCTGCTCGAGAATCTGAGCAGTGAAGTGTTTTACGTTTGTGCCTGGACCTCTCCCACACCTTATGCTGTCCTGTTCTCCCTCCAACCTTTCCTATCAGAGACTGTGCTTTAAGAAGAAAAATAAACTCTACGTTGGAGTTGCAGCTGGTGTGGACCTTGAAGTTATTGGGGGAATATAGAGACTTGTCTTTATTAATTATAGAGGTGAGAATCATTCTCTGGAGGATTCTGGTTTTCTGGCTGTGGAGACCCGCCAACAACACCACTCAACCTCTTCACACAGGAGGGTACGGGCTTGTGGCGTGGTGTGCCCTCTCTTCCTGCGAGGAGCCAAAGGCAGATGAAGGGGGTAAGTGCGCTACACACGTTTCCCACACCGCACGTGAATTTTTCCACCAAAAATTGCGCTTAAAAAACTGCTGCACGCACATGTGTGCACATGAAAAATTGCAATAGCCGCCATTTTATTCTCTAGGGTCTCTACTGAAAAAAATATATATAATAATTGGGGGTTTTAAGTAAATACAGATTTTTATTTAAACAACAAACGTCAGAAAAGGTCCTCGTCAGCAAGTGGTTAAGAAGTCATTTTGTATTCATTTTGCCGGTTTTGTGACATCGTATTCTACAGTAAAAATCTAAATCTTCTCTGAACGCAGCCATGGCACAGAACCGTACCCGTCTACTTCTTATCTGCAGGAGGAGTGACAGTGCTCTTATATCATCTTCTGTCCTGTGTGATCCTCAGCGGAAAGTTCTCCTCTCCCTCCTCAGACTTTGTGATTTTAGGATTTTGTTTCACCCAATTAGAAGGAAATTCTCACCTGCTCCGTGACAGATCGAACATTTGTGTATTGCAGAGAACGGCAATTAAATGTCACCTTCTTCCTAAAAGAAATGTCACATGGTACAGACTGAGACATGGGGGGAGGGGGGGGGGGCTATAACTCCGACAATATCATCTCCGGCATCCACCAATCACAATGCAGCGTCAGTAAATATGAGCCGAGAATATTCTACAAGAGAGAATGCAAGGTGTGTGTGAGAGAGAGAGAGAGAGAGAGAGAATTGGGGAAGGAAGGATATATGGGGAAGGAAGGAATGAAACGAGAAAAAAAGGAAACAATGAAGAGAATATGGAAGGAAGTAAAAAAGAAAGAAAGAGAAATGGTGGATGGAAGGAAGTTAGGAGTGGATGAATAAAAGAAGGAAGGAAGGAAGGGAGCAGTAAGGGATGGAGGCAAAGAAAAGAGGAAGGAAAAAAGAAAATAAGATAAAGTAGGTCAAGGAAGGAAAGAAGCAAAGAAGAGAGGAGTAAAGAAAGGAAGGAAGGAAGAAAGAAAGAAAGAGAAATGCAGAAGGGAAGGAATGAGGAAGGAAGGGAAGGAAGGCAGGAAAGAAGGAAGGAACGAAAGGAGAAAGTAAGGAAGGGAGGAAAGAAGTAAGAAAGGAAAAAATAAAATAGGTGAAGGACGGAAAGAAAGGAGGAAAGAGGGAAGGAAGGAAGAGAAATGGAAGAGGAATTGAAGGAGGGAAAGAAGGCAGGAAAGAAGGGAGGAAATGAGGAAGCAAAGGAAAGGAGAAAGTAAGGAAGTGAGGAAAAAAGGAAGGAAGGAAAAAAGAAAAGAAGATACTATAGGTGAAGAAAGTAAAGAAGCAAAGAAGAAAGGCGTGAAGGAAGGACAGAAAGGAGAAAGGAGGGAAGGAAGGAAGAGAAATGGAGGAGGGAAGGAAGGAAGGAAGGAAGGGAGAGAAATGGAATAGGAATTGAAGGAGGGAAGGAAGGCAGGAAAGCAGGAGGGAAAGGAGGAAGGAAGAAAGGAAATCAAAGGAGAAAGTAAGGAACGGAGAAAAGAAGTAAGGAAGGAAAAAAGAAAAGAAGATAAAATAGGTGAAGGAAGGAAAGAACCAAAGAATAGAGGAGCGAAAGAAGGACAGAAAGGAGGAAGGAGGGAAGGAAGGAATAGAAATGGAGGAGGGAAGGACGGAAGGAAGGAAGGGAGAGAAATAGAGCAGAGGGAAGGAAGGAAGGAAGGAAAGAAGGAAGGAAGAGAAATGGAGGAAGGAAGGAAAAAAGAAAAGAAGACAAATGAGGTGAAGGAAGGAAAGAAGCAAAGAAGAGAGGAGTGAAGGAAGGATAGAAAGGAGGAAGAGAAATGGAGGAGGGTAAGAAGTGAAGTATGGAAAGAAGGAAGGAAGGAAGAGAAATGGAGGAGAGAAGGAAGGAAGGAAAAAGGAAAAGAAGACAAATGTGAAGGATGAAAAAAGCAAAGAAAGGAGGAAGGAAGAGAGAGAGAAGAAGGAAGAAGAAAAATAATGAGAAAGGAAGTAAGAGAAGAAAGAAGGAACACAGGGGGAAGGAAGGACTAGAAAAGGAAGATTAGATGGAAATAGAGAAGAAAGAAGGAGGGAAGACTTTCTATGGAGAGAGAAAGAAACAGTTTACTGTATCTCAGTAGTGATGTCGCGAACATAAAATTTTCCGTTCGCGAACGGCGAACGCGAACTGCCGCAAATGTTCGCAAACGGGCGAACCCGGCGAACCGCCATAGACTTCAATAGGCAGGCGAATTTTAAAACCCACAGGGACTCTTTCTGGCCACAATAGTGATGGAAAAGTTGTTTCAAGGGGACTAACACCTGGACTGTGGCATGCCGGAGGGGGATCCATGGCAAAACTCCCATGGAAAATTACGTAGTTGACGCAGAGTCGGGTTTTAATCCATAAAGGGCATAAATCACCTAACATTCCTAATGTGTTTGGAATAACGTGCTTTAAAACATCAGGTATGATGTTGTATCGATCAGGTAGTGTAAGGGTTACGCCCGCTTCACAGTGACAGACCAAACTCGGACAGACCAAACTCCCCGTTTAACGCACCGCAAACAACTGCAAACAGTCCATTTGCACAACCGCAAGGCTTTAATGATCACCTTAGATGATCACAAAGAAAATTTATGTTTTTTCTATGCAAAATTATCAAGCCGATCGCTTTTGGTCTGTTCACAATGAAGCAACGACCTTACCATCTGGGGTGTGCCAACAACGCCATTGCCAACACACTCATAGAGGTGGTCGCTTCATTGTGATAAGCAAGCCCCTTCACCACAACAAGGTAACGATCACGAAGGGGAATTGACACAGGTATGTGTTTTTTTGTTTGTTTTTTTTGCAGCCACAGTGCAGCACCAGAGGCCAGAAAAATTAGGCATGTACACATGCCTGTAAAATTAGGTATTGTTGAAGCCGCTGCTGTAGCAGCGGCCAGAAAAAATTATGTTTTTCAGGCAGAAAGTGCCCTAAAACATTGCGGCTTGTGGACCATTTTTAGCCCAAGGCAGCTCATCTCATCAGGCCTTTTTTAGTCAAATGTATCGCCCACTGTCAGTCCCTTCGGGATCCATGCCTCATTCATCTTAATAAAGGTGAGGTAATCTAGACTTTTTTGACCTAGGCGACTTCTCTTCTCAGTGACAATACCTCCTGCTGCACTGAAGGTCCTTTCTGAAAGGACACTTGAAGCGGGGCAGGCCAGATGTTCTATCGCAAATTGGGATAGCTCAGGCCACAGGTCAAGCCTGCACACCCAGTAGTCAAGGGGTTCATCGCTCCTCAGAGTGTCGATATCTGCAGTTAAGGCGAGGTAGTCTGCTACCTGTCGGTCGAGTCGTTCTCTGAGGGTGGACCCCGAAGGGCTGTGGCGATGCGTAGGACTTAAAAAGCTCTGCATGTCCTCCATCAACAATACGTCTGTAAAGCGTCCTGTCCTTGCCGGCATGGTCGTGGTAGGAGGAGGATTACTTTCACCTCTTCCCCTGTTAGATTCCCGTTGTGCTGTGACATCACCCTTATACGCTGTGTAAAGCATACTTTTTAATTTATTTTGGAACTGCTGCATCCTTTCCGACTTCCTGTAATTCGGTAACATTTCTGGCACTTTCTGCTTATACCGGGGGTCTAGTAGCGTGGCCACCCAATACAGGTCGTTCTCCTTCAGCCTTTTTATACGAGGGTCCCTCAACAGGCACGACAGCATGAAAGACCCCATTTGCACAAGGTTGGATGCCGAGCTACTCATGTCCTGTTCCTCGTCCTCACTGATCTCACTGAAGGTCTGTTCTTCCCCCCAGCCACGTACAACACCACGGGTACCAGATAGGTGACAACGAGCACCCTGGGATGCCTGCTGTGGTTGGTCTTCCTCCTCCTCCTCAAAGCCACATTCCTCCTCTGACTCCTCTTCCTCAGACTCCTCTTCCAGCGTTGCCGCAGGTCCAGCAAGCGATGCTGATAAGGCTGTTTCTGGTGGTGGTGATGGTGACCACAACTCTTCCTCTTCCTCTTCACGCTCATCTACGGCCTGATCCAGCACTCTTCGCAGGGCACGCTCCAGGAAGAAAACAAATGGGATGATGTTGCTGATGGTGCCTTCAGTGCGACTGACTAGGTTTGTCACCTCCTCAAAAGGACGCATGAGCCTACAGGCATTGCGCATGAGCGTCCAGTAACGTGGCAAAAAAATTCCCAGCTGCGCAGAGGCTGTCCTAGCACCCCGGTCATACAAATACTCGTTGACGGCTTTTTCTTGTTGGAGCAGGCGGTCGAACATTAGGAGTGTTGAATTCCAACGTGTCGGGCTGTCGCAAATCAAGCGCCTCACTGGCATGTTGTTTCGCCGCTGGATATCTGAAAAGTGCGCCATGGCTGTGTAGGAACGCCTGAAATGGCCACACACCTTCCTGGCCTGCTTGAGGACATCCTGTAAGTCTGGGTACTTATGCACAAAGCGTTGTACAATCAGATTTAACACATGTGCCATGCACGGCACATGTGTCAACTTGCCCAAATTCAATGCCGCCAACAAATTGCTTCCGTTGTCACACACCACTTTGCCGATCTCCAGTTGGTGCGGAGTCAGCCACTGATCCACCTGTGCGTTCAGGGCGGACAGGAGTGCTGGTCCGGTGTGACTCTCTGCTTTCAGGCAAGTCAACCCCAAGACAGCGTGACACTGTCGTATCCGGGATGTGGAAACCCCCTGGGGAGCTGGGGGGTGCAGTTGATGTGGAGCAAGACGCAGCAGCAGAAGAGGACTCAGCCGAGGAGGTTATCGAAGAGGATGGAGTAGGAGGAGTAGAGGAGGTGACAGCAGGCCTGCCTGCAAGTCGTGGTGGTGTCACCACCAACTCCTCTGCAGAGCCACGCATTACATGCTTGGCAGCCGTCAGCAGGTTTACCCAATGAGCAGTGTAGGTGATATACCTGCCCTGACCGTGCTTTGCAGACCAGGTATCAGTGGTCAGATGGACCCTTGCCCCAACACTGTGTGCCAGACATGCCATGACTTCCTTTTGCACAATAGAGTACAGGTTGGGGATTGCCTTTTGTGAAAATAAATTTCGGCCGGGTACCTTCCACTGCGGTGTCCCAATAGCTACAAATTTTTTGAAGGCCTCAGACTCCACCAGCTTGTATGATAAAAGCTGGCGGGCTAAGAGTTCCGACAAGCCAGCTGTCAGACGCCGGGCAAGGGGGTGACTCTGTGACATTGGCTTCTTACGCTCAAACATGTCCTTGACAGACACCTGACTGTGGGCAGATGAGCAGGAACTGCTCAAGGCGAGAGACGTAGTGGCGGATGGTTGAGAGGGGGCAAGGAGGACAGCAGTGGTTGACGTGGCTGAAGATGCTGGACCAGGAGGAGGATGGTGGCTTTGAGCTTGTATGCTGCTTGTACTCGTCATCATGTGTTGATCCCATAGGCGTTTGTGATGTGAGATCATGTGCCTTCGCAAAGCAGTTGTACCTAGGTGGGTGTTGGATTTCCCACAACTCAGTTTCTTTTGGCACAGGTTGCAAATGGCATCGCTGTTATCAGAGGCAGACACACAAAAAAAATGCCACACTGCTGAGCTTTGCAATGGCGGCATTCTGGTGGTGGCAACAGCATGCGTTGATTGGCGTGCTGTCTGGCTGACCCCGGGTGCCGATACATGCTGTCTGACTGTGCCACTAGCTCCTTGCGACGACCTACCCCTCCTTCCAACTCGTCTCCTCCTCCTCTCTGTCTCCCCATCTGAACTTTCCCCCTGTTCTTCTTCTCTTCGAGCGGGCACCCACGTGACATCCACATCGTCATCATCAACCGCTTCACTTGTATCTGACAACTCAGCAAAGGAAGCAGCAGCGGGTACAACATCATCATCATCACACCGTACATCCATGTGTGTAATGCTGCCTGACTGAGACATATCCCTTTTATCTACATCCTCTGGCAATAATGTTTGCGCATCACTCATTTCTTCCAACTCATGTGTAAATAACTCCTCTGACAGATCAAGTGAAGCAACTGTGGTGCTAGTGTTAGTGGTGGCGGCAGGCGGGCGAGTGGGAACTTGAGAGGTGCCCAAAGCTGAGCTGGAGAAGGATGGTGCGTCAAGGTTCCGAGCGGAAGCTGTAGAAGATTGGCTGTCCTGTGTTAGCCAGTCAACTATGTCCTCAGAACTTTTCGAGTTCAGGGTACGTGGCCCCTGAACACTGGGCATTATTCTTGGGCCAAAGGGAATCACAGCACCACGACCACGACAGCCCCTGCGGGGTGGCCTGCCTCTGCCTGTCATTTTTTTTAGATTAGTTTAGTTGTACTATGCGTGCAAGCTACTGTGACACCAGATATGAGTGGCACTGTGCACTGGCAGAAGTTGGCACAGTAGACACTGTAGGTCTGACACACACGCTGGCAGGCAACTGACTGCTCATCTACTGCAGTCAAAACTGTTGTGTTTTTTTTTATGTAAGCTACTGTGCCGGGGAAAAAAAACAAGCAGACTGGTGTTTTACCAGCCCTAAAAAGGGCTTTTTGGGGTGCTGTCAGGACGCTGTGCTTACAGCAGAGATCAGATGAGTCTTTCAGGAGTGGAGTGAACACTGAATACACTTGCCTATAGCTTTCCCTATAAAATCAGCAGCAGCTAAACTGTCCCTCCTCTGGCTAACACTGCAGCTTAAGTTCAGACTGAATCTAAAATAGATGCTGTCCAGGGAAAAAAAACAAGCAGACTGGTGTTTTACCAGCCCTAAAAAGGGCTTTTTGGGGTGCTGTCAGGACGCTGTGCTTACAGCAGAGATCAGATGAGTCTTTCAGGAGTGGAGTGAACACTGAATACACTTGCCTATAGCTTTCCCTATAAAATCAGCAGCAGCTAAACTGTCCCTCCTCTCGCTAAGACTGCAGCTTGAGAATGAATCTAAAATGGATGCTGTCCAGGAGGTGGGAGGGTCTGGGAGGGAGGGTATGCTGCTGATTGGCTGGAATGTGTCTGCTGACTGTGAGGTACAGGGTCAAAGTTTGCTCAATGATAATGAATAGGGGGCGGACCGAACATCGCATATGTTCACCGGCCGCGGCGAACGCGAACAAGCTATGTTCGCCGGGAACTGTTCGCCGGCGAATAGTTCTGTACATCTCTATATCTCAGGTGTTATTTTTCCCTCTAGGAGGGCGGCTAGGTCGGCATCAATTGGCAGTGCCGGCTGTTACCAAGTATTTTTAGAAATGATCGGCACTGTACAAATATCTCACCAGACTTTTCTTTCCTGAAATTCTTTCCTGAGAACCAATTTCCAAGTTGGATGTCGTAGTTCTATAGTGTGATATAATGATGCACCTTTGTATTGGAATATACCTGTCCGGCCTGTTTTAGAAAGCAGGGGAGGAAGTAGGTGACACATAGTGATATTTTCTGGTGACATTGCAGTTGGGATATATACAGCATATACTGTATATCTATATACTTTACAGTAAATTTCATTTCCAAACATTACAAGTCAGTGTTAGAGAGGCAAAACTCACTTTACAAATGGAACATTTTCTTTATTCTGTAGGAGTTGTTCTGCTTTAGCACAGATTGACCCTTCTGTAACCTTATATTGGAAATGTCCGTACCTACAAATCTTCCACATTCCATCCAAATCCCGGATCAGGTGCAATCAATCATCTCTCATTATGACCTGCAGCGCACACTGGCATGGGTAAGCACTACTATGTGTTGTGCTGCACTGCGTCTGAAAAAATGGTGCATGTCTGATGTTCATTGCATTGTGCTTGCACAACTCTTTGTTAATTCCACCCTATATACCCAATTGAAAATGTAACATCCCCCTGACACCCCGAAGGCAGGATAGCACCTCCAGAGGCGAGGGGTGGGCTAGCATTTCACCCCAGGGCTTAATCCATGGCTAATATGGGGGGACGGAGAAAAGATATTGAGCGCCAGTCACTTTTTGTCTTTTTTAACGTTTTATTGCAGAACTGTTAAGGAGGCGAGAGTTTGGGGTCCCAGATACCTTAGCAGATCACTTACAGACTTCCCAGATCCAGATCAATGTCCAGCTTCACAGTGTTGGAACATTTAAGCCAACCCAGCAATGCTATACTCATGTTCCTAAATTTCAGTCAGGGCCATCTTTAAGGCAGGGAAAAAGGGGCAGCTGCCCTGGGCCCTGTCATTGTTGTGGGGCCCAAAGCAGCTGCCTCATATTTGCCAACTATCCCAGTTTAAATTCCCTTGTCCCTTGAAGTTTTAGTCCTTTGCTGTGTCCTGATGTCTCAGTGTGAAGTGCTGCTACTAATGCTGCCCAGCTCTGCCCTATTTATTGTGTACAGATGACTCACCTGCAGACCCTGTGTTTACATGTAAATAACCAGCATTCATATGTAAATAATGGGAGCATTCATATGTAAATAGCTGAGGCCGGCGGCATTCATATGTAAATAAAGGCAGCATTCATATGTACAGCTGTATATCATGCCCCTCTGCAGTGAAAAGGTGATGTGTTGTAACCTCTAGCAACCAATCAGTGAGCAGTATTACGGTACAGTAATCTCTAGCAACAAATCAACAAGAAGAAATCATGTGCTGTAACCTCTAGCAACTAATCAGTGAGCCGTAATGTGTGCTGTAACCTCTAGCAACCAGTCAGTAAGTGGTAATCATATGCTGTAACCTCTGGCAACCAATCGCAATCACTGCCTGATCTGATACAATAAACTGATTTTAAGTCTAGCTGATATTTATTGTACGTCTCAGAGCAGGTAGAGAGCAAAATTGCATGGGGGGGGCCCCCAAGAATTTTTTTGCCCAGGGTCGAATCAAAATTAAAGACAGCCCTGATTTCAGTGCATCCTCCAAATGAGTCAACAGGTCTCTCTGAGAGACCAGCCTTCTTCCTGGCTCTCTCCAGCAAGGGGCCACCCCTGGGTCTCCTCCTTGGCACAGCTTCCAAGAGACCATGCAGGAAAGCTTCAGGACCACTTCAGAAGACGTTAGGCCCCATACCAGGCTATGGAGCCTAACAGCAGAGCTCCATCCAGCGGCACCTCCCTAGGCCTCAACCCAGGGGAAGAGTGCAAGCACATGGCCTGTTCCAAGTGTAGCGGGGTATTCCCCTTTAAGACAGAGACAAGAAGTTCCAGGTGAGAGGTGAGTTGGGAGGAAGTAAAGAGACATTACTGGAAGTGAAAGCAGAGGAGAGAGAGAGACTACATCTCCCAGTACATCTTGCAGCACCCAGGGTACATTGCTCCAGAACAGAGACTGCTGGGGCAGACTTTATAAAGGGGAGGTGGAGTTTGTTCGCTCTCTTTGGACACCCCTCTCCTAGCAAGAGGATCTCTGTGCTGAACTGCTGAGTGCACAAGGCCTGAAGCCTGGGCCTTGTGCTCCTTTCCAAAGAGCCCCTCTGCCAGCCTAGCAGAACCTTAGAGACATCTTCTCATCCTTGCTGCAGTACACCAGAAGGATTGAAGACTTGGATGTCGGTGGATTCCTGTTCCTAGACGAATCGATGGAGGAAACGGACTTGGACTTGTCCGGGTGGTGAGAGCTGTTTAAAGACAGACACTTTATCTTTACTATTCGTTGGGATTACAAAGTTGTTCTTCAAGTGCACCACCGAAAGATTGCTAGCGAATATTGTTTCACTGAACTTCCATTTAGATCAGTCAGGCCTGACTGCATAGGTAGACATTGCTGGGTGTTAGTCTACCCCTGAGGGGAAGTAGCTGTAAAAGGGCAGCGCTAGAGTTGCACAGCAATACTTAATTATTCTGATTACTCTGTTTATCTTTATTACTGTTTATTGCAGGGATCTGCAACTTGTTATACTGTTGTTTATTACTTGCCCATTAGCCTCAGTAAAATATCTGGGTCAAGTACATTGGTGTCAGTTTCACTTACTTTAATAGAAGTTTTAAAGTATATCACTGTGTGTGTTTGCCATAGGACTGCGTCACCTAGAGTTGCGGTCACGCGGTCCTATCTCCCCTTACTAGCTGTGCCAGTAGGGGGTTGAGCAGATTGCCGGGGGTTGGCGGAGCTGTCTTCAGGGCCCAACTAAATCTGCGGCCTTCTTAGTTGGAGGTATCGCTACACGTGGAGTTCTCATCCGGGATCCTGATACAGCAAGCGAACATGCCAAAAGACCGGCATGGACCCACTAGAAGTAGGACAGTGGTACACAATGGCTGGCGCAGATCCGGCCGTGGCGGCAGTTATTGAACTCCCGGGGATCTGGCAAAGAGATGCGATAAAGCAGTTAATGACATCCCTATCACCATGCCAGAAATCATGGGTGATGGATGTGAGACCACATGCTTCGCGTACATACGCATTAATAGAGTGGAAAGACGAAATTCCAGAGCATTTTAAAAGCCAGAGCATACAAGCTATGGATGGGCAGACCTACCATCTGACACATGCGCTGCCACATAAGGGAGATCGGTTCCAAATAAGAAAGTCATCATCTCCACAGATACCTCCCCCACCATCCCCTAAGGCACAAGAGCAGGAGGATACAGAGAGCCCCAAATCATCACCGACCACCCTCAGCACAGAACTATGCGCTGTACTGGGAGAGATTGTGGCCCAGTGCAAGAAGAATCCCACAGATTACCCAATGTCGGGGTACAGAAAGCTCCGGATATTCTCAGGGAGAAAACCTGTGCCCTCAGGGGAAGAAGGATTTGAGGAGTGGCTAGATGGCACCACTCAGGCCTTAGAGGAATGGGAAGTTCCAGAACGCAGCAAGAAGCAGCGAATTGCTGAAAGTTTGAAGGGGCCTGCTCTGGATGCCATACGCAACCTGAAGATGAGCAGGAAAGACTGTACTGCACAGGACTACTTGGACATCTTGCAGAATGTGTTCGGTGGGACAGAAAAAGTTACCGAGCTCACCTATCAGCTGGAGCACTGCTACCAGAAAACAGGAGAGAAACTGTCAGAATATATGGGACGTCTAGACAAGATCCTGCATAGAATTATTCTGAAGAAGGGGATCGACCCAGGGAAGGTAGACGAGGCCCGGGCTCAGCAGGTATTGAGGGGAGCTCAGCCCCTGGATCCTATTGCATTGGCGCTGCGCACCCGACAGGACGGGAAGAACCTGTAATACCCCAACCTCATTCGAATGGTCAGAGAGGAAGAGGCCATGTGGGAGGAGAAAAAGAGGGAACAGCCAGTCGAGCCAACCAAACCTCTGGTGGTGATGGTCAGCCCGGCCATGACCCCCGAAAGAGATGCAGAAGTGGACACCCTGAAATCGCAGATGTCCCAAGTGTTGGAGATACTGACCTCTTTGATGGAGAAAGATCAAAGGAAACCAGAAAAGAAAAGTCCAAGAAAGGAGTTGTTCCCGAATACCTCAGCGCCCACTTCTCTACAGGATCGTGAAGAAGAGGTGATTTGTTACAACTGCGGAGGGATTGGTCATTTTGCAAACATATGTTCCAGTCCCAGGAAGAAAAAGATAAATAACCGCCAGCCGGCGGAAAACTTCAGAGGGCCCCGGTGAAGGAGTCAACCGGGTGCCCATCATTTTCAGTGAGCTCCAAACTGAATGAAAAACAGAAGAAGAGAGAAAATAGAACACCTCAGAGGAAACACAACATTCTCCAACAGAGATACACCGCAGAGAAAGGGGGCAAGACCCCTCAGAAGAGACACAGCACTCCCCAGAGGGGGTGCACACCTAAGAAAAATAACAGTATCCCTCAGCGGGTTCCTACACCCATAAAAAGGGGGGAAGTCAATGCATACCAGGCTCAAGAAAGGTTCAAGTCCAAAGGGAATAGGACAAGAGAGAGTCCAAAAGGAAAAGGTCTGAAGAAGGCGACCCCTGCCGGGCCATATCCGGAGAAGCTGGTGGGCCCATCCCCTATAGTGCCCATTCAAGTGGAGGGAGTCTACACCAGGGCCCTCTTGGATACCGGGGCACAAGTGACCCTACTATACCGGGACTTCTACGATAGGCACTTGAGTCACCTGCCTATCCAGAAGATAGAAGAGCTGGAAATATGGGGAATTGGAACCCAGAGTTTCCCTTACGACCGCTATCTTCCCATCAAGATGACCTTTGACCCATCCGTGGCTGGGAAGGCCGAAGTGTTTGACACCCTGGCAGTCGTGTGCCCTAGGCCGCCTGGAGCCAACAAGAATTCCCTTATAATAGGGACGAACACGGACATGGTCCGAAGACTCCTGACCCCTCTAGTAAAAGAAGAGGGGCGAACAGCCACCAAGATCCATCCCATGCTAAAGACGGCCTACCAACGGCTGGTCCAAGAGCAGGAGACCCCTGGAGAAGGGATAGGGAAGGTGTGGACACTTGGAAGAGAAGGGGTAGTGTTGCAGCCCGGCAAAGTAACCTGTCTCAGAGCCACTGTGAAGCTTATTTGGGAGCAGCCTGGTCCCTTTGTCGTGCTGGAGTCAGACCCAAGGGGTGAGTCCTCAGGTCTGGAAGTGATACCGGAAGTGATTCCGCTGAAGGTCCTGAAGAAGGCCCATTGTAGAGTTCCAGTGAGTGTTAGGAACACTACCAGAGGCCCCATGGAAATCCCAGCCAGAATGCTGCTAGGCCAGGTGAGCCCTGCGGCCCCTGTTACCCTGTCAGAAGTGAAGAGGACAGGTGAAGGAGGAGATGCTTGGGAGAAGCTGTCCATGGAAAACCCGAATCTGCCAGGAGCTTGGAAGGAGAGAGCCAAGGCCCGGTTGAATAGATGGGAGAAGATCTTCTCTAAGGATGAGTTCGATGTGGGGTGTGCAAGGAGTGCCACCCATCGGATCCGCCTCCAGGAAGACAAGCCCTTCCGAGAGAGGGTCAGGCGGGTCCCCCTAGCAGATCTGGAGGATCCAAGGGAACAACTTGCAGAACTCAAGAGGACTGGTGTGATACGGGAGTCCAGAAGCCCCTATGCCTCTCCCATCATGGTGGTCAGAAAGAAGAATGGATCATTGAGGCTCTGTATCGACTACAGGACTCTCAACAGGAGAACCATACCTGACCAATACACCACTCCGAGGATAGAGGATGCCCTACAGAGCTTGTCTGGAGCTAAATGGTTCAGCGTTATGGATCTCAAGAGCGGGTACTATCAGATTCCTATGCACCCAGAAGACAGGGAGAAGACAGCCTTCATAACCCCAGTAGGGTTCTTTGAATTCAACCGGATGCCCCAAGGTCTGTCTGGAGCCCCAGCGACTTTCCAACGTTGTAGAATAATCACATTAATTTGGCTTTTTAACCAAGATCTATATTTTGTTGGTTGAGTTCCTCTTTAACTCTTGGGGTTTTACTCAGCTCAGCATGAGATGGATCTTGAAATAGTTTGAGGTCTGAATGTCGATTTTTGTCACAGTTGTTCTCCAATGTCCAAGGTTTGACTTGAGGTCAGCGGGTCAGCAGGTTCTCAGATAAGAATACACACAGAGTTCATGTGTCATAGAGCTGAACAAGAAATACACGTCCCTTTATCTTTTAAATGAGAAATCATAGATTATCCATAACTTAGCTATTTATTAGACTTATAGTTATTTAATTAGTTAGAGTTTGTGTGAAGTGATATATTTATATTTATATATATGTTCTATTATAAGTTGATTATGCATTTGTAAGTTTTGGTACAGAACTGAATTTCTGTAACTTAAAGGATATATCCCATTACTAGAATTTAGAAGAAGGTCGACACTAAGGTTTTTTATAGAAAGCTGTTGTGTGCTGTTGTCAATCAAAGAAGCCTAAAAGTCAAGTCAGCTTCTGCTAGAGTGAATATTTAGACTTCCAGTCAAATTTGGGTGTAAGATATATGTAAGTTCTATTCGGAGTTACTACGTCAAGACAATGGGTGGACTTATGCGACTTAACTAAAGGTTAAAACCATATATGCAAGAAAGGGTGTTACATTTGTATTTAGCTGACATATAGATTTAAAATAGTATAAAAATAGGGTTGCAACAGGCATAGGGACACACAAACACTACACATCATTCCTTATAACCATACACACAGAAGGACTACATTACCTCACTCCATGAAAGACACTTTGTTTACTTTAGGCCTATACACAGCCTACCTCACAAACAGCTGTACTAGCAGACACCTCACAGATAACAGAAGAAGCAAGAAGATGAGTCTTTTTCCTGTACCTTCTCTTTAAAGGTTTTATTTCTAATACTTTTTGTTTTACTACATCAAGCTGTATGAAGATTTGAACTTTGTATGTATTTTCAAGTTGATGTCAAGTGTGATACAAATAAAACTCACACGTTCTTTAAGACAAGCCTGGCTATTGAACTTTTGAACGAAACGTCCTGAAAAAAGACACCTTTGACATAACACGTGTCTGGTGTACTCTTACATTTTGGCGAGCCATAATGTTGGGTGAGAGACACTTGTAAAAACAATTAATGTCCCCTTCCATCAAGGCGTTAGGTTCCTTTATTCAATAGAGCCAGGTTATCTTCAAAAAGGTTCGTTTATTCTTCCAAAGACAAGTAAAGACAATGCTTACATAATGACAGCTGGTAACACATGGTAAGTTTGTAGCTTCAGAAGGGGGAATGAGGTGACAGATCGTAGGATGGTATATCTTCGAGAAGGGTCCCTTGACCCTCCATAGCGAAGGATCACTTCTCCCGACAGTTCTCCAGGGCCCCATCGCCCGACATTCCCTCCCTCATGTTCAAAACCCTTGGGTAGATATACTGTTTAATAATGTTATGTCAGCATTATTTACATTTAGCATCGCTTCAAGGAAGGTATCATTAACTGTCCTAGGGAAGTAACACCCACTTGTGTATATTTAGTAACATAACTCCACCCATTGTCCTGACATAGTTCCTTAGAATAGCTATTACATACACAGCAAATGTCCTTTTGTCTGTCCTCAGCAATCTTCAAATTTAACATGTTTCAATAAAGAGTACAGAAACTTTTATCACTTAAAATAGTAATAAATTCAATATCTAACAAACGTCTCATGGAGAAGACTGTAGGAGACATGAACCTTATTGAAGTCCTTGAATACCTGGACGATGTCATTGTCTTTGGGAGAACCTTGGAAGAACACGAAAGGAGGCTGGAAAAAGTGTTGAGAAGACTCAGTGAGGAAGGACTCAAGCTTTCGCCTGAGAAGTGTCGGTTCTATCAGTCTTCTGTGAACTATCTGGGGCACATAGTGTCTGAAGAAGGGGTGGCCACAGACCCTGAGAAATTGGAGGCAGTTACCTCCTGGCCACGACCCACCACAGTAACCGAACTCAGATCCTTCTTGGGGTTCTGCTCCTATTACAGGAGGTTTGTGGAAGGATTCGCCCGACTTGCCAGGCCATTGAATGAACTACTCAAGACCGAGGGGGAAGAGGACGACTCAGGGCCCAGGAAGCCGGGAGAGTCAGTCAGAGATCAGTGGAACCAGAAGTGTGAAGAGTCCTTCCAGGCATTAAAGGAGAGCCTAACCACTGCCCCAGTCTTGGCCTATGCAGACCCAACCAAGCCCTATGAACTACACGTAGATGCTAGTCATGACGGTCTGGGAGGAGTACTTTACCAAGAACACGAGGAACAACTGCGGCCTGTTGCCTACGTGAGCAGGAGCCTGACCCCCTCTGAGAAGAACTACCCCACTCACAAACTGGAGTTCCTGGCCCTTAAGTGGGCGGTAGTAGACAAGCTTAAAGACTACCTGTATGGGGCGGAGTTCACTGTGAAGACCGATAACAATCCCCTTACCTACCTTTTCACCACGGCCAAGCTGGACGCCACTGGACACAGGTGGCTGGCCGCACTTTCTGGATTCAACTTCAGCCTAAAGTATAGGCCAGGGACTGGGAATCGAGATGCAGACGCTCTGTCCAGGAGATCTCATTCTCTCACCAGTGACGTAGAAGATTGGACCCAAGTGGCACCGGACGGGGTGCGGGCCCTTTGTCAAGGAGCTGAATTCCAAGCTCAAGGAGGTTCCAGAGCAGAGGAAATAGTAGTTACCATGGTGGGAGTCCCCAAACACTACTGTGGAGTAGCTCAACTGGGAGAGGACAACCTGCCAAGACTGTCCAAGAAGGAGTTGAGGTGTGACCAATTGGAAGACTCCATGGGGAGATTGGTCCTGGAGGCCCTGGAGAATCAGGATCCAAACAGACTCATGCGTCAACCTTCAAAAGAAGCTCGCCTGCTGAGGAAAGAGTGGGACAGGTTGCAGTTACATCAGGGAGTAGTCTACCGAAGGGGCCCCTCTGATGACTCAGAAGATAAGTGGCAACTGTTCCTCCCAGAGAAATATCGAGAGACTGTTCTGATTGCCCTGCATGACAACCATGGCCACCTAGGGGCTGAAAGGACCTTTCAACTTGTCAGAAGTCGGTTCTATTGGCCCTGCATGAGGGCAGAGATAGAAGAGTACTGCCACTCATGTGTACGGTGCGTCCAGAGGAAGACTTTACCCCATCAAGCTGCCCCAATGGGCCATCTACAGAGTCAAGGCCCAATGGATCTGGTATGCATTGATTTTCTCTGCCTCGAACCCGACCTGAGTGGACTAGGAAATGTTCTGGTGATAACCGACCATTTCACCAGGTATGCCCAGGCTTTCCCCACCAAAGACCAGAAGGCCTCCACCGTAGCCAAGGTACTTATGGAGAAGTACTTTGTCCATTATGGGCTGCCACAGCGACTCCATTCAGATCAAGGGAGGGACTTTGAGAGTAAACTGATCCGGAAGCTCCTGGATTCTTTGGGAATTAAGAAGACTCGAACTACACCTTACCATCCACAGGGAGATGCTCAGCCGGAAAGGTTTAACCGAACCTTGCTCAACATGTTGGGGACTCTGGAAAGCGAGAAAAAGCAACATTGGAGCCAACACATAGCAGCCATAGTACATGCTTACAACTGCACCATCAGTGATGCTACAGGCTACTCCCCATATCGACTCATGTTTGGGAGAGAAGCGAGACTACCGGTGGACTTGGCCTTTGGCACCTCTCTGGACCATTCCTCAGCCACATCCCACAAAGGATATGTGGACAGGCTCAGACACAGCCTGAAAGTAGCCTATGAACATGCTCAAGCGGCCTCAGATCAAAGGGGAGCTCGAAATAAAAGAAACTTTGACTTGAAGGTTCGGGTACAAGACCTACAGCCCGGGGATCGAGTACTGTTACGCAATCTGGGGGTCCCTGGAAAGCACAAACTTGCAGACAGATGGAGATCTGAACCCTATGTCATCTGCAGGAAGTTGCCAGGCCTACCTGTCTATACGTTGAAGCCAGAAGGAAAGGTAGGCCCACTGAAGATGTGGCATCGAAACCACCTTCTCCCACTTGCTGAGGCAGTTAGAATACCTCCCGTGGGAGACTCCCTTGAACTGGCCTCTATCCTGGATACTCCTAGGCCGAACACTCGGTCGCAGACCTCCCGAGCTGAAGATGGAGAGGCCTCTCAACTTAGTGGAAGTGAGGAGGGAGAACTTGATTGGCTGTGGCCTTCCCCAACTCCAGGAACTTCTACCATAGATCTTCCAACCACTGAAGACACCACAGATGAAACACTGAACCCAGAAGCCACAGAGTTCATCCCTTCTAGTCCTTCAGCAGAATACTGGGAAGATGCCCATGATGGTTGTTCAGAGGAAGAGGAGCCTGTGGCGCCAGAGCCAGAAATCCCAAGAGAGCAAAGGGCTCGAAGAGTCATCCGGCCTCCTAAGAAGCTGACCTACCCACAAATGGGGAACAGCTCAGAAGACTCTGTAGTTACTGCTAGGAGGAATGCTGAGAATCCGGATCCCTCCACGGTCCATTTGGTGGAGGGCAACCCCAGCTCACTCTCTGGCACAGCTAGACAGGTCGCCCCCACTGAAGCGACCTGTAGACAGGACAGCTCCCCATCTTATGATGATTGGTGGGAGGCTCCTCTGTCAACCCTATGCAACCGCATTGAATCTAGAATGTTTTGCAGACCTAAAAAATTTCTTTGGGGACCAAAGATTCAAAGTGGGGGGAGTGTGTAGCGGGGTATTCCCCTTTAAGACAGAGACAAGAAGTTCCAGGTGAGAGGTGAGTCGGGAGGAAGTAAAGAGACATTACTGGAAGTGAAAGCAGAGGAGAGAGAGAGACTACATCTCCCAGTACATCTTGCAGCACCCAGGGTACATTGCTCCGGAACAGAGACTGCTGGGGCAGACTTTATAAAGGGGAGGTGGAGTTTGTTCGCTCTCTTTGGACACCCCTCTCCTAGCAAGAGGATCTCTGTGCTGAACTGCTGTGTGCACAAGGCCTGAAGCCTGGGCCTTGTGCTCCTTTCCAAAGAGCCCCTCTGCCAGCCTAGCAGAACCTTAGAGACATCTTCTCATCCTTGCTGCAGTACACCAGAAGGATTGAAGACTTGGATGTTGGTGGATTCCTGTTCCCAGACGAATCGATGGAGGAAACGGACTTGGACTTGTCCGGGTGGTGAGAGCTGTTTAAAGACAGACACTTTATCTTTACTATTCGTTGGGATTACAAAGTTGTTCTTCAAGTGCACCACCGAAAGATTGCTAGCGAATATTGTTTCACTGAACTTCCATTTAGATCAGTCAGGCCTGACTGCATAGGTAGACATTGCTGGGTGTTAGTCTACCCCTGAGGGGAAGTAGCTGTAAAAGGGCAGCGCTAGAGTTGCACAGCAATACTTAATTATTCTGATTACTCTGTTTATCTTTATTACTGTTTATTGCAGGGATCTGCAACTTGTTATACTGTTGTTTATTACTTGCCCATTAGCCTCAGTAAAATATCTGGGTCAAGTACATTGGTGTCAGTTTCACTTACTTTAATAGAAGTTTTAAAGTATATCACTGTGTGTGTGTTTGCCATAGGACTGCGTCACCTAGAGTTGCGGTCACGCGGTCCTATCTCCCCTTACTAGCTGTGCCAGTAGGGGGTTGAGCATATTGCCGGGGGTTGGCGGAGCTGTCTTCAGGGCCCAACTAAATCTGCTGCCTTCTTAGTTGGAGGTATCGCTACACAAGTATTTACAGTGTAGCGACCTCACCCCCTCTCTAGCTTTATCGGTTATACGGCTGTTGTCTAGGGGTACCTGGGAGAGAGGAATGAGTAACTTTCTGGCAAAAGAGACGCTGCAGCCTAGCCAAAGATGGCATTGTAGCACGATCTCCTACTCCAGGTAACACAATGGACTCCGGATGGCGAGGTACACTCTTCACCTCTGTAGATTTAGGCTTAGGAGCCCGCAGTGACGCCCGTTGCACTCCCGCAACAGGAGCAGGTGAAACACTTGATGGCTCAAGAAGTGGGATCACAGATAGGGAACCAGATTCCTCCCTTGGCTCAGAGGCCTCCACCCGGGGTGTACATAGGTGGGTCCCTTAAGACACGTGACGCGGGTAGCTTTATCTTGTCCCATCCTTTCTTGTGGAAGATCTCATCTATCTCCCCATCATCACCAGCATCTGATAGCGACTCTAGGTCAGAGGTGTCATAACACTCTGCGGGGAGGTAATTCCCGGTACTCACGGAATCACCCCGCTCGATGAGCTCCACCGACACTGGGCTCCCGACACCTCCAACCACACATACAGTCCCGACCCCTGGCTCACCTGGGCCTCTTGAAGAACAGGGACGTCCAGGGCTCTTCCCTCCGGATCCATCCAGGCCAGGCAAGCGACGGGGCGAAGCTCTTCCACGACCACAGGATGCCATCACCAGGCCAGCTTTCCTCTTTGGTGGTGGGAGCAGGGAGCTTGTGGTGACCGAGGCAGCATCCTCGGATTTCTCTCTTGATGTCCGCTTGGGCTGTCACGTCGCCCTAGTCAGCGCGCACAGGAAACGCATAGGCATCGATCTCTCCCTCCGGAGTGGCAGTCCCTGTGAGGTAGTTGAGGTGGAAGGCGCGCAGCCTTTCTGTGGATGGCTCCACCTCAAAAAGAAACTCTTTGCAGACCTCACATCGCCCAAACGGCTTCAGCTGGACCACCAGTCCCGAACAGCCGGGACAGATCACACCGAGGGCCTCTATGTCTCTGCAGGTATACAGAGCCAACCGTCCTCGGGCCTTAGTCTTATTCCCGTATCCGTAATTTGGGCAGCAAAGGAAGTCATCTCGGTGACCGGAGAAGCAGGAATCCACGGGGTACTTGAAGTCATCCTGACTGTTTGCTGCTCCAATGCGCACTGACCACTTTGCGCCGGAATCTCCACGTGTGTCCTTCCACTGGGCCAGACTCCTCCCACACTCTGCATTTGTTCGCGGGCTTTCTCTTCTCCCCGCCCACAAACTGCGCAGCTATGGTTTGCCTCGTGGCGCGTTGGCCAATATGGCCGACCTACTCGGAACTCCTCCGGGCAGCAAAGTTCAAACTCAGACACCATACACATCCCGGACACGATGCCCCCACGTGTAGCGACCTCACCCCCTCTCTAGCTTTATCGGTTATACGGCTGTTGTCTAGGGGTACCTGGGAGAGAGGAATGAGATACACCACGGGCCATGTCCTCCCAGGTGTAGAGGTGAAGGCCAGAACCATCGGGCTTGTGTATGTGTCCCAGAGTCCAATCCTTTCCTCGGATTGACTCCCCTTTGCTCCTAGTAACCAGAGTTCCACACACTGAATGGGTCCAACTCGTATTTATTCTTCTCAATAAACAGTCAAACAGCACAGACAGGTTGGGACCCATGTAACACTTCAGTATTCGTAGGGAGTAGGCCAAGGCACAATTCTTCTAGATAAAGCTAACCACTGTAGTATCACCAGTGGCGAATAGTCACTGCCACTGACTATATGAGGTAGAACCTGAATTACCTTCGATAGCACAGCCCCTGTCAGGGGAAGGCAATCCGTCCAAGAGAGTCACCGAAGGCCTCTCTGTCACCAGCAATGCTGCGCCGGACTCTCCAGAGAAGTTCCGCTCACCAGTCTTCTCAACCTCAGACACGGGCACCCAAGGAGTTAGGGCCCCCTCGGATTCCTCCGCCTTTGCGGAACTCAGTCGAAGGTACTGAGCTCCAGGCCTTCGCCACAGTACCTCACCCCAGGCTAAAGGTGCCTGAGATGGACTCCATCTCTCGCTCCGGCCAGGGCAAGGGCACTCCGGAACGCCAGCACCCAAGCTGAAGGTGCCTGGGTGCGGCTGCGTCCTCCGACTCTGAACCCAAGGTCAGGGCGTCCGCCCCTTTTATCCCCTCGCCTTTTGCGTCACAGCAGGTTCCCCACCCTGCTGTACCTGCGCCAGGAAAGGACAAAAAGGAAGCAGTCTTGCGGTGAGTGTTCAACCTCGGCCCATGGCGACAACGCCACCTGCAGGCCACAGGGAACCTCTCACCACCAGAGTCCTCCAAGAACCACAAAAGGCCTCAGATTCCCTGACAATCAATGCATCTGGGTTACACCACCACTACACAGCTAACTACAGCCCAGCCAAAAACAACGTTGCCATAGGTTAGGACTAGGGATGAGCTGAACACCCCCCAGTTCAGTTCGCACCAGAACATGCGAACAGGCAATAAATTTGTTCAAACATCCGAACCCCGTTAAAGTCTATGGGACACGAACATGAAAAATCAAAAGTGCTCATTTTAAAGGCTTATATGCAAGTTATTGTCATAAAAAGGGTTTGAGGACCCGAGTCCTGCCCCAGGGGACATGTATCAATGCAAAAAAAAGTGTAGCGGCCTCACTCTCTCTCCATCTTTATCGGTTACACACCAACTCATGTCTAGGGGTTCCTGGGTTGTGAGAGTGAGATGCGCCACGGCCCATGTCCTCCCCATTGTAGTAGGGAGGTGAAGGCCACTTACTGATGTTTCCTCGGGCCGGTGTGTTCTGTGAATGCACTGAGTCTGTAATTGCAAGCTCACCAGCCTCCCCTTTGCTTCCAGTAACTGGAGTTCACACACCGGAGAAAGGTCCAACACTTGTTTATTTGACACTCCAATAAGCAAAGCACAATAAACAGTTCTTTTGCAGCAAACTGGTTGGGACCTATAACCTTGCCAACGGTGGGGCGAGCAGATCGAGGCACTTCCTAAAGTTTAAGTTCTATGCCACTGTACTATGACCAGCGGCGCCTAAGCCAATCCGGCTGTTACAGAACAGGAAAGATGGGGTCTCTTCCAGCAACCCCTATGAACAGCAATGGAGCCCTCTTCGATACGCTGTGGCCCCTATCAGGGGGATGTGTCCTTCCAAGAGAGTTCCCAGAGGCCCACTGTCACTGGGTTGGTGCTGCTCCGGGTCTCCAGTGGGTAACCTCTCTGGCCTCCTCACCTCAGATACGAGTCCCTCCGCTCAGGGACCCTCGGACAGTCCACCCTAGCGGGACCCAGTCGAAGGTACTGGGCCCCAGGCCTCCTCGATAGTACCTCACCCCAGGCTAAAGGTGCCTGGGATGGACGCCAACATGACTCCGGACCAGGCCATGGGCACCTGGACCAGACTCCTGGATCTCCAGCACCCAGGCCTAAGGGCCCTGGGTGCGGACAGCAACCCTCCTCCTCCGAGGACTTCCTTCTCCGCCAGACCTCGTGGTAAGGGCGTCTCCCCCTTTTATCTCCTCCCATCAACGGCCCGGCGGGTTCCCCGCCCCAGCCATACCATCTCTGGGAAGGGACAAAACGGGGAGCACTGCAGGAGATGATTCTACCTGAAGCCTGTGGGTACCCCGCCACCCACAGGCAAAGGAGAATACTACATCCTCCAATCCTCCACGAAACAAAAAGGGGTCTGAACCCTAACACAATTATACACCTGGGTCACACTATTCCCCAGGTGTATCCCATCAATTTGAGGACCCCGCTACAAAAGTTTTAAAAACTGCCGTTTTTTCGGAAGCAGTGATTTTAATAATGCTTAAAGTGAAACAATAAAAGTGAAATATTCCTTTCAATTTCGTACCTGGGGGGTGTGTATAGTATGTCTGTAAAGCAGGGCTTGTTTCGCGTTGAGAACAGGCTCTGCACAAAATGTCATTTCTGAAGGAAAAAAAGTAATTTAAAAGCACTCGCGGCTGTAATGAATTGCCGGTCCCGGCAATACAGAGAAAAGTCATTGATAAAAAAAAAAAAAATGCGTGGGGGTCCCCCCAACCTTAATTACCAGACCCTTCAGATCTGGTATGGATTTTAAGGGGAACTCCGTGCCAAATTAAAAAAAAAATGGCGTGTGGTTCCCCCCAAAAATCCATACCAGACCCTTATCCGAGCACGCAACCTGGCAGGCCGCAGGAAAAGAGGGAGGACGAGAGAGCGCCCCCCCCTCCTGAACCGTACCAGGCCACAAGCCCTCAACATGGGGAGGATGTACCCATGTTAATGGGGACAAGGGCCTCATCCCCACAACCCTTGCCCGGTGGTTGTGGGGGTCTGCGGGCGGGGGGCTTATCGGAATCTGGAAAACCCCTTTAACAAAGGGGACCCCCAGATCCTGCCCCCCCCCTATGTGAATTGGTAACTAACTCGAAGCTCATCCCTATTTAGGACAAGCGGCTACAAAAAAAGCTTGAATGGAGCCATACAGAGTGAGGAGAAGAATCCATTGCTCTGACTCGCTCATTTGTGTTTCTAAGTTTGAACTTCAGCTGATAAATTCTACAAACAGCAGGATTTTTATTTCAGAAAAATAAAGGATTTACAGGTAAACATGTGAAAGGGAGGCTAGGGTGACACCTGCTGGTTGGATATAAAACAAAAGAAAAACACTTTTACAGTCCTGGACATAATGAATATACACAGTAAAACCTTGGTTTGAGAGTAACTTGGTTTGAGAGCGTTTTGCAAGACAAGCTAAATTTTTTAATAAATTTTGACTTGATATACAAGCGATGTCTTGATATACAAGTAGCGTCATGTCACAACTGAGTATAAAAGAGAAGAGAGGCGCCTCTAAGTGTAGCAATATGGTTACATTTAATGAAGGTAAAACATTTAGCAACATATTGCTACACTTTAGCTGGATACACACTATACAATTTTCTGTAAATTTTTTCTTCGGATTTACCAAAACCATATAATATGAGGTCAGAGTTTCAATTTTTATGCAATCAGGCAGGCCCTTGTACTACATGGTTCTGGTAAATCTAAAGGAAATCTGACAACAAAAGTTGTATAGGGTCTTAAGCCTCGTACACATGACCAGTTTTCCCGGCAGGAAAACTGCCAGGAGAGCATTTGGCTGGGAATCCCGTGTGTATGCTCCATCGCAGTTTTCCCGTCAGGAAAACAGCCGGGAATCCCGACGGGAAAATAGAGAACCCGGCTCTCTATTTTCCCGTCGGGATTCCCGGCAGAGTGTTTCCTGCCGAGAAAACCGGTCGTCTGTATGCTTACCTGTCAGAGGTAAACCTGCGCATGCTCGATAAGACTCCGACACATTCGCGGTAGCATACAAGGGTAGTGTAGGGTGTAGCAAGATGGCGGCGACGGCATCGAATGTGATGAGCGCCGGGTCATCGTAGTCGATGACGTCACCGTGTTCTTGCCATTCAAAAGAACGGCGGTTCTTTTGAGTGGCCGTCTGTACACAGGGCTTGGCAAGGCAAGCTTGCCAGGAATCCCGTCAGGAAAACCGTCGGTTTTCAAATAGACGGGATTCCCGCCCGTGTGTACAGGGCTTGAGAGAGGGGCCTTCTCTTTTATACTCTGGAGCTCCTGCTAGATTTTGCTTCTATTCTTCTTGTGGTGGCCGCCATTTGTGGATTTTATGGTCACATTGCTAAAATCTTTTTTATATGGACTATAAACGGAAGGACTTATGAATAAATGGAGAGAGTTACCGCTCAGATGTGACTGGTGACTCATTCACAAGATCCAGAGCCGTGGGTGCAGGCAATGCATATGACAATGCAAAAAATCTGAGGAAAACGCTTGGACAGCCGCACTCCAAAAAAGGTTATTTTATTTAAAACAAACGCACAAACAACATGCCACAGCAAAAAAACAGCAAGTATGAGCTGACTTTTCGCACTGCGATTCAGTGCTTAATCATAGCTATGATTAAGCACTGAATCGCAGTGCGAAACGTCAGCTCATACTTGCTGTTTTTTTGCTGTGGCATGTTGTTTGTGCTTTTGTTTTAAATAAAATAACCTTTTTTGGAGTGCGGCTGTCCAAGCGTTTTCCTCAGATTTTTTGAATAAATGGTTGTGGAACGAATCATTTGAGTTTCCATTATTTCTTATGGAGAAATTTGCTTTGATATACAAGTGCTTTGGATTACAAGCATGTTTCTGGAACGAATTATGCTCGCAATCCAAGGTTTTACTGTTTACAAAACCACTGCATGTTTCATTTTAAAGTGCACTTTGTCATAAACCTAACTACCTCTGTCAGAAGAAGCCTCCGATAGTAACTGTGATGGACCGCTTGGCACCCAGCCTGGGTCCTTCCGCCAAGATACAGCTTCCTCTACTCTGGAACCAGATATTATAGTTGAGCATTGCACCCAAGAACTAGACGGCACTCGCTTAGTTGCAAACTGGAGCTGACTTTATTGTAAATTTACACCCAAAATCAGGTAAAAAGCTTGATCACATTACCCTAAACAACGCAAACTGTGAACAGCTAACATAAACAGTAAGCAAAGTAATAACTAGTCTCCTAGACAAGCCGAGGTGACTCAGGTCACTGCCCTACGGGCTGTTTGTATATCTCCCCCGATCACCCCCCTCCCCTTTTCTGTCAGCCGAAAAGAGAGAGAGAGAGAGAGAGAGAGAGCGGCTCTAATTGAATTTGCCGCGCCGCCGCCTTGCTTCCTGCCCGCTGTTTTCCTCCCCGTTAATCACGGCACTGGATTCGGGGGGGGGGGGGGGCAAACGCCCTCCCTTGCCCTATGGAGCGGATGCCCATGCTGCCCACCCAGACAATGTTTTGATTAACTACTTCCGGATCAGCCGCCACAGTTGTACTGCAGCAGGTTGGCTCCACTTGTGTGAACCGCCGTCATTGTACGTTGGACGCTTTAAGAGGAATGGGGGGGGGCGACGCCGGAGCCGATGCACGTGGCTGGCGGCCGCGATGTTCGCCGGTCACCCGCGATCACTCCACAGAGAGACAGAATGGGGATCTGTCAATGTAAACAGACAGATACGCTGTTCTGTCAGGGGAGGAGAGAGAGATATGCTGTTCCTAGTGATTAGGAACAGCGATCTCTCTCCTCCTTCAGTCAGTACACTCCACTCACAGTTAGAAACACCTCCCAGGGAACACATAACCCCTTGATCGCCCCCTATTGTTAACCCCTTCCCTGCCAGTGTCATTTATACAGTAACCAGTGGCTATATTTAGCACTGATTGCTGTATAAATGTCAATGGTCCCAAAAAAGTATCAAAAGTGTCTGATAGGTCCGCCATAATGTCGCAGTCCCGCAGATCGCCGCCATTACTCGTAAAAAAAAAAAAAAAACGCCATAAATCTATCCCATATTTTGTAGCTGCTATAACTTTTGCGCAAACCAATCAATAAACGCTTATTGCGATTTTTTTTAATTAAAAATATGTAGAAGAATACGTATCGGCCTAAAATGATGAAAATTATTATTATTTTTTTTAAATTGGGGATATTTATTATAGCAAAAAGTAAAAAATATTGTTTTTTTTTTCAAAATTGACGCTCTTTTTTTGTTTATAGCGCAAAAAATAAAAACCACAGAGGTGATAAAATACCACCAAAATCAATCTCTTTTTGTGGGAAAAAAAAGACGTCAATTTTGTTTGGGTACAACGTCCCACGACCGCGCAATTGTCAGTTAAAGCGCCGCAGTGCCATATCTCAAAAAATGGCCTGGTCAGGAAGGGGGCAAATCCTTCCGGTCCTTAAGTGGTTAATCAGGGATCCCACCCACCTCAGACTGTCCGGCAACAGTCTACACCAGACAATGTTCCAGCAGTCTGAAAAAGTGGAATGAATTTATCTTAATAGAATTCTTGAGGGAGATTGTTGATAAATATTAATGTTCCAAATGAAGGAGCTTCTCCAACCCAATCTGCAGGAGGGCCACCATATTCCCTCTGATCATTAATCTGTACAAGATTCATATTACACCTTTCCATCCACTCCAGAAGGGAAGCTTTATTGTCCTTATTCAGAGAATTAATCCAAGCCTCGCTCTCAGCGTTCATTACATTGTTTGTCCATCATTAGAGGAGGATCTGCTCACTCCATGGGATCAGAGGCTGAACTGAGCTCTTTACCATCCTCTAAGCGGGAGAAGCAGACAAAATCCCCGATCTCCTACACAGGGCCGGTGCTACCACTAGGCAAACTAGGCAGCTGCGCCCTGCTGCCTAGGGCGCCCGGCCACTGGTGTTCCTACTCTCTTCTATCTGCAGCAAGCAACTAAGTCTCAGCAGGCAGCGGAGGACTGTGTCTGTGTCCCGACTCCCGAATTAATGGAAGCTAACAAACATTCATTGATGGCCACTGGTAGGCTGCATTGATGGGCAATGGTAGGCTGCATTGATGGGCGCTGGTGAGACTGCATTGATGGGTGCTGGTGAGGCTGCATTGATGGGCGCTGGTAGGCTGCATTGATGGGCGCTGGTGAGGCTGCATTGATGGGCGCTGGTGAGACTGCATTGATGGGCGCTGGTGAAGCTGCATTGATGGGCGCTGGTGAGGCTGCATTGATGGGCGCTGGTGAGACTGCATTGATGGGCGCTGGTGAGGCTGCATTGATGGGCGCTGGTGAGGCTGCATTGATGGGCGCTGGTGAGGCTGCACTGATGGGCACTGGTAGGCTGCATTGATGGGCGCTGGTGAGGCTGCATTGATGGGGCCTGGTGAGGCTGCATTGATGGCCACTGGTAGGCTGCATTGATGGGCGCTGGTGAGGCTGCATTGATGGGCGCTGGTAGGCTGCATTGATGGGCGCTGGTAGGCTGCATTGATGGGCGCTGGTAGGCTGCATTTGATGGGCGGTGGTAGGCTGCATTTGATGGGCGGTGATAGGCTGCATTTGATGGGTGCTGGTGAGGCTATATTTGATGGGCGCTGGTAGGCTGCATTTGATGGGCACTGGTGAGGCTGCATTTAATGGGCGCCTCATTAAAAAGGTGGAGTATACATGGGCAGGGAAAATGGGATGGGGTCAGGGGCGGAGCCAAGGGGGTGGCAAAATTAGGTTTAGCCTAGGGTGTCAAAAATCCTTGCACCTGCCCTGCTCCTCCATGGGCCATAATCAGTGGGTAGGAGGCTTGCCCCTACTCCCCTCCCAAAGCCCTTGTCCCAGTTGAGTCTGTCACAATAGCTGCTATTTTCCGTCGTTCAGGCTTCATGCTGATTGATGTCACTTAGGGTGAAGCTGAACAGGTTCACCATATGAACTTCTGGTACAGTAAGTGAGACATGGACCATGGAGGGGGGCCTTGACCAAATGCATATCTTCACTCCGAACAAATATTTTTCCCTGTGCAGCTCTGACTCACGAACAAACTCTAAAAAAAAGTTTAAGAATTGTTGTGTTACGTCCTTGAAACGCTCTAATAAATCACCTTTTGGTTACGGCGTCATTTTATTACCTTATTTTGTATAATTGGAAGCAGAAATAGTTTTAATGAATAATAACTTCCGATAACGATAACAAATGTCGGTGTCAGACGCGACGGCATTCGGTTTGCCTAACTTGTAACCCCTGAGAGTCGTTGACATTTCAAGGGCAACGCCAAACAAAAACATTTTCATTCGTGATAAATGTAGCAAAGCTGGAAAATCATTTACTTGGTAATTGCGGAGAATTCCGACTCCCTTCCCGTTCACAGCGTTGGAGGTAATATGTTTGGCTTCAGGATGGAAAGATGAACAGGGCCCCCGGAAAACCGACCAGTTAGAGCATGGGGGAACCCCTTCATCCCAGACATAGGGCCCCCCCCCCAAAGTTTCATGCCTAACCCCAACCAAACGTGTTTGAGTTTTGTATGGAGAGTTTAGATTTCTGTCCGTGACTAAATTGGGGGGGATTGTCCCTCACTTCCTGCAGGAGTGCATAGAGCACAAGTAGTTCTAGACTTGGACAGTCTATGGGTGCACAGCTGAAGACCAATGCGGTTGTGTGAAGTATGGAGGCTCTTGGCTCATAGTCAGTCTATAGGTGCAGCCCCAGCAGAAATCCAGCATCCAGTCCAAAAGTGTCTCAGGGGCAATCGGCCCCTTCAGGCACAGAGATCCATTCCCCTGCTTGGAAAGACAATCTACCCTAAACTCCAGCCTATTTAAAGGTGGGTTCCACACGCGATTTTTTTTATTTTTTTTTTAAAGTCAGCAGCTACAAACACTGTAGCTGCTGACTTTTAATAAGGACACTTACCTGTCCTACTCGCCCGTGATGTCAGCCCCACTCCCAGAGGCCGATCCCTCGATCCTGGCAGGTCCCCGCGCCGCCATCCTCACTAAGGGAAACAGGCAGTGGAGCCTTGTGGCTTCACTGCCCATTTCCTACTACGCATGAGCGATTCTCGCGGTGCTTTGTGAATGGGCGGCTGCTTTTTGGGATACACACAGTTCCCGCCCCATTCACCAGAAGACACCGCGAGGAGGACGAGGAAGAAGACCTGGCGTGGTATAGGAAGAGGCAGATTAGGAAGATCCGCATAGCAACCGCCTATTCTGGTGAGTAAAAAAAAAAAATTTTTCTTTTTTTTTTCAATTTTTTTGCAGGATTTTGGTGTACTTTTTTTTATTTTTTAGGGTGGACCTCCACTTTAACCGGAACCCACCCACCATCTGGGCACACCTTCCCAGGGATTGGACAGGCTACTACTAAATATTCAGGCCGTGTATTTGAATCCTCCCATCCTAATCTCCAGAAGTTTCTCTTAGGGCTCATTTTACACTTGCTTTGACTTTAACACACATTAAAGAGCCTACTGCTTTAACATGCTTTTTGATGTGTTTTTTATGCTTTTTTGAAGCTTGCCAAAAATGCCCTGTGTGTGTTGATTTTTGACTTGTTTCAAAGGGACCCAGTAAAGCCCTAGCTCAGTAGTACCCCCAGCTCTGCTATTCCCCTGCTGAGTAGTAAGCCCCAGCTCTGCTGATCCCCTGCTCAGAAGTGCCCCCAGCTCTGCTGATCCCCTGCTCAGTAGTACCCCCAGCTCTGCTAATCCCCTGCTGAGTAGTAAGCCCCAGCTCTGCTGATCCCCTGCTCAGAAGTACTCCCAGCTCTGCTGATCCCATGCTCAGTAGTACCCCCAGCTCTGCTAATCCCCTGCTGAGTAGTAAGCCCAAGCTCTGCTGATCCCCTGCTCAGAAGTACTCCCAGCTCTGCTGATCCCATGCTCAGTAGTACCCCCAGCTCTGCTGATCCCCTGCTCAGTAGTAACCCCCAGCTCTGCTGATCCCCTGCTCAGTAGTACCCCCAGCTCTGCTGATCCCCTGCTCAGTAGTACCCCCAGCTCTGCTGATCCCCTGTTCAGTAGTAACCCCCAGCTCTGCTGATCCCCTGCTCAGTAGTAACCCCCAGTTCTGCTGATCGCCTGCTCAGTAGTAACCCCCCAGCTCTGCTGATCCCCCCGTTCAGAAGTAACCTCACTAAAAGATAGTGATAATAATAACACACATTTATATCAAAATCATTTTTGCCTATTTCTCAAATGTGTTTTGATATAAATGTGTGTTATTAATTATATCACTATATTTTATGTGTTGTGTCTAAATTATGTCATTTTCAGTTTATAATGATTATATATGCAGTGCCTGATAAAACTTCTCCTGAAGAAGCCAACGTTTGGCGAAATGTGTGATTATAATCAGCTGCATCTGTTTTATGTATTGTATGGTTATTTATGACAACAACTTGTTGATTTTTAGATTCTAAATAAAAGTTTTATTAATTTTATAATTTTTGTTGTGTTTTGGCACTCTAAAAATCCCATATTCTGTTCTCTTGCTATGTTTATAATGTTTGATGGGTCTAAGTAAATTTTCTAGCAAAAAAACACAGATTTTAACTTGTAAACAACAAATGACAGAAATAAGCTTGGTCCTTAATCACTTCCCGCCCGGCCTAGAGCAAAATGACGGCTGGGAAGTGGTTCCGTTGTCCTGACTGGACGTCATATGATAAGCCACGATCACACACCCACGGGGGGGGGGGACGCAGCGTGGCGATCAGTGGTGTGGTTTGTCGCTCTGACGCACCGCATTTCCGATCGTGGTAAAGAGCCTCTGACGGAGGCTCTTTACCTTGTGATCAGCTGTGACCAATCACAGCGTGAACCAGGAAGTGCCCGTAATCGGCTTTCCTCGGTTCACGCTGACAGGGAGAGACGATCGGCAGCTCTCCTGTCAGTAGAGTGAGCACGTGTCCCGGATTGCCCGGGACAGTCCCGCATTTTGCAGTTCTGTCCTGGGTCCCGGGCACCTTCATTCCAGGACAATACAGTGTCCCGGAATGAAACTGACACAGCCAACCGATGAGCCGACAATGGAAACTGTCTGTTTCCCAGCCCAGGGTGTTCGCCCCGCCAAATGCCCTGCAATGCACTGCCCACTGCGCCAACCATGGCGCAGTAAAAGCTGGTCGTTATGGAGCGGGGCTGGGAAGCCGGCGTCCCTAACAACTGACTACGTATTTTTTGCTTTTTCTTTTTTTCAATAGCCGGGTGCCAGCAATTGCAACCGTGAGTCAATTTAAATGTGATTTGACTTTTTTTTTTTCTTTAGAAATTTCATTTTTGCTGCAGCATGTTCTATACATGGTACACATGCACCACTTTACAGGCCGACTAAGGGGACCCCCCAGGCACTATATTTAGGAATTGTTCATTTTTATTGTTGTACTAAGCATAATAATAATCACTGCTCCTGAAAAAACAATAATTTGTAAAAACTTTTTTTGCATTGATACATGTCCCCCAAGGCAGTACCCGGACCCCCATACCCCTATTATGGGCAATTACTTGCATATAAGCCTTTAAAATTGGCAAATTTATGTGAAGGAGGGGGGTGTCCCTGAATGGCAGTTTGAAAATGTGGTCACCCTACCTGTCAGAGGGAGGGTGTGCACTGATAATCAGCACATTGATTATCAGCGCAGCCCCCATCAGAGGTGCCCACCACAATCCCAGCCAGTATCCATCAGCTGCCAGTCAGTGCTCATCAAAGTGCCAATCAGTGCCCATCAGCAATGCCTGTCAGTACCACCTCATCAGTGCCGCCTATCGGTGACCATCAGTGCTGCAAATCAGTGCTGCCTATTAGAGCCCATCAGTGCTGCCTATTAGAGCCCATCAGTGCCGCCTTTCATTGCCCATCAGTGCTGCATAACTGTCCCGCCTCATCAGTGCCCATCAGTGAAGGAGAAAACTAAATTTTATAACAGAAATAAAGAAACTTCTTTTTTTTTCCAAAAATGTCAGTCTTTTTTTAGTGTACAGCAGGGATATGCAATTAGCGGACCTCCAGCTGTTGCCAAACTACAAGTCCCATGAGGCATAGCAAGACTCTGACAGCAGCAAGCATGACACCAGGAGGCAGAGGCATTATGGGACTTGTAGTTTTGCAACAGCTGGAGGTCCGCTAATTGCATATCCCTGGTGTACAGTGTCACATGACCGCGCAATTGTCATTCAAAGTGCGACAGCGCTGAAAGCTGAAAATTGTCCTGGGCGGGGGGGGGTGTCCGGTATTGAAGGGGTTAATGTGTGAAAGCTCATAGGGGATTTTAATGGTTGAGGTTACATCTACTTTAAGGGCAGAATACTCAGTCAGTCATCTATCATGACATATGAGGATAACCATGTGAGACGAGGGATGACTGACAGCTGACAGGTGATGGCAGGACTCTGAATGTTATGAATGGTCATGATGTGCGGTCTCAGATAACGATCATGTATGATCTAGGAACGGTGCTGAGAATGGAATAGAACATTTTCTGTATGTCACAAATATAAAAAATATTCAAATAGCCATTCACCAAGAGAAAGTCTATGCAAATTTATTCTGTGCAAATTGGGCTAACTGATTACTCTTCCCCTCGTGGCACCGCCGTTCCCATTACCTGGGCGGCGTTACCCCAATTACATCTACTCGCCGCAGCCGCCGCAAGTAGATGTAATGTAAGACTAGCTAACTGCAAGCCGCCGTCTGCCTACCTGATCAGCGTGTCGTGCAGACAGACGGCAGCCATTGCAGTGTTCAAAAGCCGCGCCTTCCGAGTCCTCGTCGTTTGTGATAGGCGGAACACTCAATTTCACAGCAGGCAGTGTTCAGCCTATCACAGACAGCCTCTAATCCTCGTCTGTGTTATGAGGATGAGCGGATGTCCGTGATAGGTGGAACACTGAATGCTGGGAAATTGAGTGTTCCGCCTATCACAGACGACGAGGACTCGGGAGGCGCTGCTTTTCAATACTGTGGAATGGCTGCCGGGATGCCGCCAATCAGGTAGGGGCACACTGCACAGTGATTGAAGCACGGGCACAGTGAGGCATTGGGCACAGTGAGACACGGGCACAGTGAGGCATTGGGCACAGTGAAACACGGGCACAGTGAGGCATTGGGCACAGTGAGACACGGGCACAGTGAGGCATTGGGCAAAGTGAAACACGGGCACAGTGAGGCATTAGGCACAGTGAGACACGGGCACAGTGAGGCATTGGGCAAAGTGAAACACGGGCACAGTGAGGCATTAGGCACAGTGAGACACGGGCACAGTGAGGCATTGGGCACAGTGAAACACGGGCACAGTGAGGCATTGGGCACAGTGAAACATGGGCACAGTGAGGCATTGGGCACAGTGAGGCATTGGGCACAGTGAAACACGGGCACAGTGAGGCATTGGGCACAGTGAGGCATTGGGCACAGTGAGACACGGGCACAGTGAGGCATTGGGCACAGTGAAGCATGGGCACAGTGAGATTTGGGCACAGTGAGACTTGGGCACAGTGAGACATGGGCACAGTGAGACAAGGGCACAGTGAAGCACGGGCAAAGTGAGACACGGGCACAGTGAGGCATTGGGCACAGTGAGGCATTGGGCACAGTGAGACTTGGGCACAGTGAGGCATTGGGCACAGTGAGGCATTGAGCACAGTGAAGCATGGGCACAGTGAGGCATGGGCACAGTGAGGCATGGGCACAGTGAGGCATGGGCACAGTGAAGCATGGACACAGTGAAGCATGGGCACAGTGAGACATGGGCACAGCGAAGCATGGGCACAGTGAAGCATGGACACAGTGAAGCATGGACACAGTGAGGCATGGGCACAGAGAGGCATGGGCACAGAGAGGCATGGGCACAGTGAGGCATGGGCACAGTGAGGCATGGGCACAGAGAGGCACGGGCACAGTGAGGCACAGTGAGGCATGGGCACATAACCAATATTATTTTTTGTTATCCCTCCTATTATTTTTAGACACTGAAAAAATTACATATATATCATCCTTCTACCGCCCCGTGTATATATAATATAACCAATATAGTTACTTTGCTGAGTAACTAATTACTTTTTCAATGTAGTAACTGAGTAACTAACTCCATTACTTTTTGGAAGAAGTAATTTGTAACTGCAACTAATTACTTTTTTAACTTAAGATGAACAACACTGTGCCCATGTGTACAGGGCTTAAGACTGGGATGCCATTAAAGTTCATGTGTGTGTAAAAGCAGGCGTCCCAATACTTTTGACAATATAGTGTATCTACCTATCTATATCTCTCAATTTACATTAATGTTTTGCTGGCTCACAGCCCAATTACTGCAACATTTAGAAAATTCTCCGCACTAATCCATCTCCGCCGCCAGTTGTGGGACCATTTATATTCATTTAGCCCAGAACACGTGTTCTTGTCTACAGTTCAGATAGCAGAATAAGTCATCATTATGGAGAAATTGAACGGCGGTTACACAAAAATTTGGCAACATATGCTACTTACCGTGTCGCACCTTGCCATGAATATCATAAACAAATAAAAACGATTAAATCAGATTTGGAACAGATGATCGCCGTTGTGGTGGCTGGCGCGCTACGCGGGGCCGGCGAGTGTCTCAGGAGCTCTTCCTTCATTGGGAAGAAAAAAAGAAAAAAAAAAAGAAGAAAAGTCGGAGGTAATTAGAGGCAGCACCTGCTTTGAAACACCTCGGGTAACGGCTCCAATAACACAAGGCTATGACATCCTGTCAAGTGTCTTTGCTGATGAAGTGGCCCCCGCAGCAGACGGATGGCTTCAATCTTTTTTTGGCTCCACGACAAATATAAATTGTTTGGTCTCTTGGGATCCTTTCGCAGATCCGGCTGTGACTCAACAATGACACCGAGATGTGGTTAGTATAAAGTTTCGAGGAATCATCAAAGAACGGTTGTTTTCTTTTCCTTGTTTTTTTTTGGTTGTCCCAAGGTGCAACTCGGCCAGATTGTCTGGGATGTGAACAATAAGCGCGCACAGGTTGTCTACGTGAATGGGAAGAATTGCTTTCACACTAGACCAGGAGACGGGGCTGATGGTGGCCTCATTTGTATGCCAAACCTGTATGCAAATCCAGCCAAGTCAGGCGTTTTGGGACCTGAGCTATAAATATCTGTAGCGATATAAAAGTGTGTCACCCGTACCAGCCACACCGCAGCAGGTTTATAGTGCGGGTCATAATACGAGGGGCAACCAATCGAGTCTATGAATCTTTGTAGAAGAAAGCATTAGTGCGCCACTGTACTAACTAATAATGATGAGCGAATACCGTATATACTCGAGTATAAGCCGACCCGAATGTAAGCCGAGGCACCTAATTTTACCACAAAAAACTGGGAAAACGTATTGACTCGAGTATAAGCCTAGGGTGTCCATCTGCATGCCTCACTGTGCCTCACTGTGCCTCCCTGTGTCCATGTGCATGCCTCACTGTGCCCATGCCTCGCTGTGCCCCACTTTGCCTCACTGTGCCCATGCCTCACTGTGTCCATGACTAGACTGACGTTTAACATGGGAGTCTATGGAAGGGGTGCCCAAGTTTGAAAAATTAATGCTCCCCGGCCGTAGGTCCCCCAAACAAAAAACTTTTCAAACTTGTAGAGGAGAAATGGGGCTACATGTGTGCCAAGTTTTGGGTCCAGGGGACCTACGACCGGCTAGTACCCAAAATCACTGGAGAAATTACCATTTAACATGGGAGTCTATCAAAGGGGGGCACAGCTTTGAAAAATCGGTGCTCCTCAGCTGTAGGGCCCCCGGACAACAAACTTTGCACACTTGTAGAGGAAGAGTGTGGCTACATGTGTGCCAAGTTTGGGGTCCAGAGGACCTATGGCTGGTCAGTACCGCGTCCCCAAATCCGGGAGATCGGGCGCAAAAAGGTAACTCGAGTATAAGCCGAGGGGGGCATTTTCAGCACGAAAAATGTGCTGAAAAACTTGGCTTATACTCGAGGATATATGGTAGATTCAAAATCTTGGGAAAATAGAAAGATAGCGCTGAACCCACAAGGTTGTCCAATTGGCCTTGCTATCCGATAGTATTGTAACGAGTTTGTGAGGTTACGAGGCAGGCAGTTTCTTCACCCCAGCCGATCTCCAAAGTTTGGTGTCAGGGGTCAGGCCCAGAGACCAGTAGCTATAGCGATAGAGAGCCTCCCACCAGCCAGATTTATAAGTACACATGCAGGTAGGGCCAGGACAAGGGGTGGCTGCTCTGGGCACAATGGTTTATTGCAGGGATATGGGCGTCCTGACCCTAACCCTAAGGTAAGGGCGGGGCGCAGTTTGGCATCTTTGCCCTGGGTGCTGGTTGGCTCCTTCTCGGCACTGCATGCAGGTCCCCCTGGCAGATGACGCGGGCTCAACCGCGGTGCAGGGTCTAAATACTAACCGGTATTCACCAGAACTCCTGATGGTTGAGATGGGTTTTGCTGAGTGTAGCAGATAGTAGGATTTTTATAACAGCTTACCTGTAAAATCCTTTTCTTGGAGTACATCACGGGACACAGAGCAGCATAGTCATTACTATGTGGGTTATATAGAATTACCTTCAGGTGCTGGCACTGGCAACTTCCAAAACAGGAAGTACCCTCCCCTATATAAGCCCCTCCCATCCGGGAGTACCTCAGTTTTGTAGCAAAGCAATACGTGTCCCCAAAAGAGGGGCGGGAGCTCTGTGTCCGGTGATGTACTCCAAGAAAAGGATTTTACAGGTAAGCTGTTTTAAAAATCCTACTTTCTTGTTCATACATCACGGGACACAGAGCAGCATAGTCATTACTATGTGGGACGTCCCAAAGCAATGCCAAATGAGGGGGGGGATACACCATACATAAGCTGGGCGCCATCAGGCATGAGGATCTTTTGCGGCCTGCAACACACTGCGCCCAAAGGCGACATCCTCCTGACTTCTAAAGTCCACCTGGTAGAACCTAGTAAACGTGTGTACTGAAGACCATGTTGCGGCCTTACAAATTTGAGCCAGGGAGGCCTGGTGATGCACTGCCCATGAAGTTCCAACTGCTCTCGTGGAGTGCGCCCTAACTTTGAACGGAGGCGGTCTACTTCTCAAGCCATAGGCTTGTATTATGACCTGTCGAATCCACTTGGCTAAAGTAGATTTTGATGCTGCCTGACCCTTTCTGGGGCCTTTCGGCAGAACAAACAAAGAATCCGTTCTACGAATCTGAGCAGTGGCTTTAAGATAAGCTTTAACTGCTCTTACTACATCCAAAGAATGCAATAACTTTTCCTCTACCGAGCTTGGTTTGGGGAAAAAAGAAGGAAGAACCACATCCTGGTTCAAGTGAAACCTCGATACCACCTTAGGAAGAAAGGCTGGGTGAGGGCGTAATACTACTCTGTCCTTATGGATAACCAGATATGGCTCTTTACAGGACATGGCGGCTAATTCCGACACTCTTCTAGCCGAGCATATGGCTACTAAAAATATCAATTTTCTGGTGAGTAGAACCAAGGAAATGTGCCGCAAAGGTTCAAACGGCTGCTTCTGCAGAACCGACAGAACCAAATTTAGATCCCATGGGCATATGGGAGCTTTAATCGGTGGAATAATACGAGTCACCCCTTGCATAAAGGATTTGACAAGTGAATGCATAGCCAGGGGCCTTTGAAATAATATTGATAAGGCCGAAACCTGGCCCTTGATAGTACTTAAGGCAAACTTCCTGTCTACAGCCCACTGCAGGAAGTCCAGAATTCTGCCTATAACGTACTTACGTGGATGCCACTTTCTGGCCTCGCACCAAGTGATGTACGCCTTCCAAACTCTATAGTAGATCTGCCTGGATACAGGCTTCCTGGCATTGATTATAGTTGATACCACAGAGTTAGAGAGACCTCTCTTCTTTAGGATGTGGGATTTAATAGCCAGGCCGTTAAACTTAGAGTTAGTAAGGAAGGGTGGTATATCGGTCCTTGCGAAAGCAGGTCCGGACGACGTGGAAGGGTCCAAGGACTCCCCACAGACATTTTGATGATCTCCGCGTACCAGGCCCTTCGGGGCCACGCTGGAGTCACCAGGATCACCGGCTTCTTCTCCAACCTGACTCTGCGAAGGAGTCGAGGCAACAATTGTAGCGGAGGGAATGCATATATCAGTCTGAACTGATCCCAAGGGAACACCAGAGCATCCGAGCCGCAAGCGAGGGGATCCCTTGTCCGGGAGACAAATCTGTCCACCTTTGCGTTGAATCTGGATGCTAGCAGATCTACATCCGGTGTTCCCCACCGCTGACATATTGCTCGGAAGACCTCGGGATGAAGGGACCATTCCCCTGGGCATAACTGTTGGCGACTCAGAAAGTCCGCCTTCCAATTCTCCACCCCTGGAATGAAGACAGCTGATATACATGGGACATGCTTTTCTGCCCATTCCAGGATGTGACTTACTTCCCTCTGGGCTGCACGACTCCTGGTGCCTCCCTGATGATTGATATATGCCACTGCTGTGGCATTGTCTGATTGAATTCTGACAGGGGACCCTTGGAGTCTGGATGTCCAGGCTACTAGGGCATACCGGGCTGCTCGTATCTCTAAGAGATTGATGGGCAGGGTTTTTACTACATTTGACCATCTGCCCTGGAGAGACCATTGCTCCAGTACTGCCCCCCAGCCTATAAGGCTGGCATCTGTAGTGACCACCTTCCAAGATATCGGACTGAAGGGTTTTCCCTTCTGGAGATTCTGGGGGATCAACCACCAGCAGAGACTCTTCCGAACGGAAGGGGACAAAGCCATCGGGAAGTCTAGAGCCTGAATTTTTCCGTTCCAGGCTGACAATATGGCCCTCTGTAAATTCCTTGAGTGGAATTGGGCGTATGGCACAGCTTCGAATGATGCTACCATCTTTCCTAGCAGCCTCATGCACAGGTGTATGGACGGCTGTCTTTTTGCACAAAGCAGACGGACCAAGCCCCTCAAAGAGGATACCTTGTCTAGAGGTAAGAAAATCTTCCTCTGGTCTGAATCCAGCCGTAGCCCTAGATATACCAGGTTTTTCACTGGCTGTAGGGCTGACTTGTCCAGGTTGATGACCCAACCGTGAGATTCTAGATACTTGATTGTATCGACAATTACCACTTCTAGCTTGGCAACTGAGTGGTCCATCAACAACAGGTCGTCTAGGTATGCCATTATCGTTACACCTCATGTTCTTAGATCGGCCAACAGTGGGGCCAGAATTTTTGTGAACACTCGTGGTGCTGTGGCCAGACCGAATGGTAAGGCTCTGAACTGAAAATGGCGCCCTTCTACTGCAAAGCGTAGAAATTTTTGATGACCTGGAAAGATGGGAACATGCAAGTAAGCATCTTTGATGTCGATCGAGGCTAACCATTCCTCCCCTTGTAGGGCAGCGGTGACCGATCGGATCGACTCCATCCGGAAAGACCGGACGTTTAGAAATTTGTTTAGACTCTTTAGGTCCAATATGGGTCTTATGTCCCCGTTTGGCTTCGGGACTGTGAAAAGGTTTGAGTAGAAACCCAACCCCCACTCTTCCATAGGAACCTCCATAATTACTCCTTGGAGCAATAGTTGTTCTAACGCCAATAGGAGAGACCCTCTTTTCAGAGGGTCTCTTGGCATGCCTGACCACATAAAATGGGAAGGAGGAGACTCTTTTAACTCCAACTTGTATCCCAGAGTTACTGCGGAGAGCACCCATCTGTCTTTGATCGTCTCCCGCCAGGTCTCTGCGAACAACTGAAGTCTTCCCCCCACCCGTTTGAGTGGGGGCAGCCCTTCATAGGCTTGACTTGGAGGCTGGTTTAGTACCCCTTCGGATCCAGGGTTTCTTATTACCCTGTGACTGTCCCTGATTTTTACCCCCTGAGTTTGACCGAGGAGGCCGTCGGAACTGCTTAGTAGCAGACGTCACAGGGATAGGAGAGGTATTCCTCTTAAAAGATGGACCCCTAGACCTCTTCTTACTCGGTAAGAGAGTACTTTTACCACTGGAAATCTTCTGGATATACTTATCCAGGTCTTCGCCAAAAAGGCGTTCACCATGAAATGGGAAGCTAACTAAGAGCTTCTTACAGGGAGCTTCAGCAGACCAGTTTTTGAGCCACAGAAGCCTATGCATATGTACCAAAGACAGCGTGAGGCGGGAGGCCTGATGGATAGAATCCTTGATGGCGTCAACCGCAAAGCATAATGCTCTAGGCAGATCAGCCAGAGCCTGGGCCTGCTGGTCTGGCAAATCCCTCAGGACCATTTTCATTTGATCCTTTAAAGCTTGGCAGACCCCAATAGCTGCCACTGCTGGCTGTGTAACAGCCCCTGCTGTGGAAAAAGCAGATTTTAATAAAGATTCCAATTTTTTATCTACTGGATCTTTGAACATTTGAACATTATCTACTGGACATGTCAGTGATTTGTTCACAGAAGAGATGGCTGCATCCACCGTAGGAACATTCCATCTCTGGGTGAACTTTCCCTCCATGGGATAGATCACCGGAAATTTCTTAGGCGGAACAAATAGTTTATCAGGATGTTCCCAGTCCTGGTATATAAGTCCTTCCAATAATGGATGTATTGGAAAGGAGCAATTAACCTGGGGAGCTTTTAGCGACCCCAATGAGGAGACAGCAGTAGTTGATGGTTCAACAAGAGGCATTTTAAATGCAGATCGAACCATGTCAGTTAGGGTCTGGACCCACAATCTTTCAGTCTGTGATGCTGAAAATGGTTCATCTACTGTCGATTCCTCAAAAACAGAGTTAACCTCCTCCTGATCCCCTTCAGGTAGGTCGGTCCCTTCCTGGGACTGTTGCTCTGCCAACAGGCACTCTAATGGAGGTGATGGAGATCTGGCGCGCTTTCTTTCCTGTAGAGAAGAAGCGATCAATGCAGCCAATCTCTGCTCCAATCCCTCCAGAGTTGAGGAAAAAACCTCCTCTGTTATATATGCAGGAGCAGGTGGACTGAGGACAGCCGCAGTACCTGGCACTCCCGCGGGTTCCTTATGGGTATTAACCTCTGATTTCTCAGGGGAGGAGGGTGCAGATGACTGCTCCAGATCCTCAGAGCCCGATGGAGACCCCCTACACTTCCTGAGAGGTATATCTCAGAGTTTTTTAGGCGGCATATTCCTTAGTTCAAAGCTGAGGTATTCCAGCCGCAATACACCCCTTACTGAAATAGTCTAATGCAATTTGCTGCTATGTACATCAGTGGGTGTCTACTAATGCGTCTTTCTGGGGATGCCTGTATCAACCGCCCGCTGTAAGCCCCTATACCATGCTACCAGCTCCTTTTCATGCTCTGTGTCCATAGCAAGCAGCGTGGACTGAGTCCTTTTATCTTGCTGGGACGCCCGCACATGCGCAGAAGCGCTGGGCGCACAGAGCGCGTCATCCGCCAGGCTCCGCCCACTTTTTGAAGCTAAATCTATAAAAAGAAAGCGTGTGTGCGCGCGCGCGCGTGCACGTGTGCGCTCTTGGCGCCCTGTAGGGAGAGGAGCCAGGGTCCCTGTTTCACCAGGACTCGGGGATGGAAGGAAACTACTTGGCAGCATGACAGAGGAATGCAGCTTCCCTGATAGAGAGCTCACTCATCTGCCTGGACTTTCACCATGGAAGGAATAGTCCCAAGAAAAAAAGACGTTCCACAGCGGCCTCTAGTGGACAAACACAGGTACCGCACTTTTGTCTTTTTTTTTTTTTAAAACCTCCTTTATGAAAAACATTTCCAGGTTTACAGTTTTTAAAACTTCCTTTATGAAAAAACATTTCTAGGATTTCTTAGGCATATACAGCTATTAGCGGGAATACCTTTTAGGTAATAGGCAGAAAGACATATTAGGCTTGGGGGTCCCCTCAATAGAACCAAGTTCCTGAGGGGCCCCCACTTACCTTTTCCCCGCCGCAGGACTTTGTTTGGTCCACAGAAGCCCAAACTTCACCTTTCACGGCAGGCATTGTACTAGACCTTCAGGGACCGGGTTCCCAAGGATTCCACTCCCCTGGACCGTATAGCACCCTGCACAGATAGCCTCTTGGTTTTGGGTATGACCAGAGCTCTGGATCCCAGGGTCCAGCCCTCCTAAGAGAGGCATTACAGGCAAAACCTTGCTCTTCTCTGCAAGGCCCGGGTACCGACCGTTTAGCTATGAAGCTTTTTTTGGTCGGATCCGGAATAGCTTGCTAAGGCCCAGAGAACCTGTACACAAGCCCAGATGAATACATGTTAACCTTGGCCAACACCTTAGACACTGGCAAAAAACTGAGGTACTCCCGGATGGGAGGGGCTTATATAGGGGAGGGTACTTCCTGTTTTGGAAGTTGCCAGTGCCAGCACCTGAAGGTAATTCTATATAACCCACATAGTAATGACTATGCTGCTCTGTGTCCCGTGATGTATGAACAAGAAATAGCAGGTAGGGATCGAGCAGAAGTGTAGTCAGTAAAAGAGCCAAAGATTGGTAACAAGTGGATGCAGGCAGGGCCAGGACAAAGGGTGGGCAGGAAGGGTGGCTGCCCTGGGCGCAATTGTTTATTACAGGGAGATGGGCGCCCTGACCCTAACCCTAAGGTAAGGGGGGTCCAGTTTGACATCTTTGCCCTGGGATGGCCTTGTCCCGGCACTGCATGCAAGTCACCCTGGTGGATGATGTGGGCTCAACCGTGGTGCAGGGTCTAAGTACTAAACGGTATTCACCAGAACTCCTAATGGTGGAGATGGGTTTTGCTGTGTGTTAGTACCAGGTCGCAGTCCTCAGGATTGTCCCACCAGGAGGTCCAGTAACAGATATAGCAGGTAGAGATCAAGCAGAAGCGTAGTCAATAAGCAAACCAAAGGTTGGTTACAAGTGGTTGCAGGCAGGGCCGTGACAAGGGATGGGCAGGAGGAACGGCTGCCCTGGGCACTGTGGTATCATGTGAGGTGGGGGGGGATTTGTGTTGGAAGGGGGAATTTGGGGGGTGGCAGTATTGTTCTAGAAGGTGAAATTTGGGAGGGGGAGGGCTAAGAGTGGAGATTTAGGGGCATTTATGTTGGGAGAGGGGATGGGGGGTATTTGGGGGGAATTTGTGCTAGGAGGGGGAATTTGAAGTGGGGGGGGGGAGAAGATATGTGTACTAGGGGTCATTTTAGGGGTAGAGAATTTGAGCTAGGAGGATTAATTTTTTATTGGGGGGGGGACATTTGGGGGATGAGGGGGCAAAGATTTGTTCCGAGAGTTGGGATTTCAGCAGAAGGGTGGATTTGTACTGGGAGGAGGATGAATTTATGCTTAGGGGGTAAGCATGCAGATTAGTGCTCAGTGTTTTTGTGGGGGAGTTTTGCTGACACATATTGCTCATACATCTTGGTCGGGGCCCAGTTTGGCATGTTTACCCTGGGCTCTAGATGACCTTGTCCTGGCACTGGTTGCAAGTTGGGATCATGCAGAAGTGTATTCGAGGAACAACCCAAATGTTGGTTCTGAGCGGTAGAGGAGATAAGAGCATCTGCAGGTACACAAGGGAGAGCGACATATTGGCTGGAGAGCGCACAATAATCTGGCAAACAGGAAGTGCAGAGATGTGGCTTAAATCAGGAAGTTCATGGGAGGAGCAAAGGGTTCAAGGTTCACCAAAAACAAGACACAAAGCAAAATTGTCCTAAGGGATCAGACGGGGAGCTGCCCAGCATCTCAGATGGCTCAGCAGGAAGAGCTACCGCCAGACTTCGCAGAGGTGGTGGATTCAGATCTCAGTCCTGACACTTGGTTTGTAGTGCAAAACAGAAAGAAGAAGAATTATAGTCCAGTTAGGGTTCAAGGGACAATAAAAGGAGTAGTTATTGTGTTTTGGGGACATAAAAATATCCCCTACATCAGGGCTTGTAATAGAAAATAATGTATCGAGGCTGACTAATTTGTCATCAAAATTAGGTTAACTCATGCGTTCCCACATATGGTTGCCGTCATCCCGGGTAAATATGGTGAAAAAAACCTCTGTTTGTTTGGGGATTTTTAAGGCAACAAAAAAAGAAAAAAGAAATTATATATGTAAAAAAATATATTTATTCACAAAAATTACAAGATCATTTTATATAGATACAAAAAATATGTTTATGACTATAACCATCTCCATAAAAATCTGCATGTATGAACAATTTGGAATACAATGCCTAGATCGATGACTCAAGATTTGCAAAAATCACTCAGAAACAGGCTTCATCCGACGCGTTTCAAATAATAGTAAAAGACGTTCTTCCTCAGGGATGTTGCATTCATTTATCTAAAGACAGATTACAGAGTTCTTGTTAATCACAATATTATCAATCCCACCTCCATGAAGTATCAAGAAGAAAGGGGAAAAAAAAAAAAGAACTTACTGAATCATATTTATTTAAAATACATATGTTCCATGTTCCAATTTATGTGCCAGGGGTGCATCTTCCTCCATCTACCCCTCCCAATGCTGCACCCACCATTGCATGTTCACAAAAGGAGTCAGGATAAAGCAACAAGGTGCAATCCAAATGGATGGCGTCTTATAAGAAAGAAAGGAAAAACCAGAATTGTCTATAAAGAATAGAATAAAAGAAAAATCGGGTAAGTATAAATGGGAAAAATTATGTATTCCCATTAAAAAAGGAAACAAGTCCATTCAGAATAAACAGAAAGTCCTATATGCTTACCAGTAGGGTTGTCCCGATACCACTTTTTCAGGACCGAGTACAAGTACCGATACTTTTTTCCAAGTACTTGCCGATACCGATTACCGATACTTTTTTTTCAATGTCATGTGACAGTTTGAAAGATGGGGACTGATAGGTGGCACTGACAGGTGGCACTTATGGGCACTGACTGGTGACTGGCTCTGATGGGCACTAATAGGTGGCTGGCACTGATAGATGGCACTGATTGCACTGATAGGTGGCACTTATGGGCACTGATAGATGGCACTTATGGGCACTGATAGATGGCACTGATTGCACTGAAAGGTGGCACTTGTGGGCACTGATAGGTGGCACTTGTGGGCACTGATATGTGGCACTTGTGGGCACTGATAGCACTGAAAGGTGGCACTTGTGGACACTGATATGTGGCACTTGTGGGCACTGATATGTGGCACTTGTGGGCACTGATATGTGGCAATTGTGGGCACTGATAGCACTGAAAGGTGGCACTTGTGGACACTGATATGTGGCACTTGTGGGCACTGATATGTGGCACTGAAAGGTGGCACTGATAGATGGCACTTGTGGGCACTGACAGCACTGATAGGTAGCACTTGGTGGCACTGATTGCACTATCAGTGCCCACAAGTGCTACCTATCAGTGCAATCAGTGCCATCTACCAGTGCCACCTGATAGGTGGCACTGGTAGATTGCACTGATTGCACTGATATGTAGCACTTGTGGGTACTGATAGGTGGCTGGCACTGAAATGCTGCGGGAAAAAAAAATGACACAGGATTTAAAATAAAAAAAACTAGTGCAACGCCCATCTTGGTACACCCTGCACTCGGCTGAAGTAAGCAGCAGCAGACATCTTGTTACACCCAGCCCATATAGCTCAGGCTGGGTGTAACAAGATGTCTGCTGCTGCTTACTGCAGCCGAGTGCAAGGTGTACCAAGATGGGCGTGGGGACGTTCAGCCGCTGACGGCGACCGAATGCGACAGCATCGGTCACCGATCCTGATGCGGCTGCGCCCTGCACCCCTGCCAGCTTACCAGTTTCAACTGCAGGTGAGGGACTCGCTCTCCGCCCTGGTCTCCGACCCCTGCCGCACTCTCCGTCCCGCTCTCCGCCTTGGTCTCCGCCCCCCGCCCCACTCTCCGCCCCGCTCTCCGCCTTGGTCTCCGCCCCCGCCCCACTCTCCGCCCCGCTCTCCGCCCTGGTCTCCGCCCCCCCGCCACGCTCTCCATCCTGCTCTCCGCCCCCCGCTCTCCACCCCCTCTCTGCGTCCGCTCTGAAAAAAAAAAAAAGTATCGGACTGGGCATCGGGAGCATTTGCGCGAGTACAAGTACTCGCGCAAATGCTTGGTATCGGTCCCGATACCGATACTAGTATCGGTATCGGGACAACCCTACTTACCAGTATTCACTAACAACCCAAAGACAATTTGGGATCCATAAGTTCTTACCAGGTTCCTGTGTATGGGAGTTTGGTATATTGGATCCTCCGCCTATGGCAGAGGCAATGGAATGACGCCAATTGACTCCCTGGTGTCCTTTTATATCCCCCTGTGAATTGTGATTGGTTCCCTCCCGGTCACATGACTCATCGAATGGTCATGAAGCCGAGATGACGCCACGTTATCTGTCATAAAACGTGCCACGTCAGACGTCAGTGCCCCGACGCCGCCGCACCAAGGGGCGGCATGTCACCAACACTGACAGACGCGGCCGACATGACTAAGACACTGCGCAGTTGGCTGATGATAGCCATCCTGTATCAGATGAAACACCGGACTCCTCATGAGAATATGCTGATTGCATAAATCCAAGAGGTAGTGGTGTGTATGTGTGTTCGCTCTTGCTTGTAAACGTTCCGCATCACAGGAAGTGCGGACACGGCCATCTTAGAAAAGGGCAAACAATGGGAAAACTCAATCAGGCAGAAAAAACTACACAGGGCCATATGGCGATATGGAGAAGCAATCACAGTGGGTCAGAATGGAAAAACCGGGACACCAGGGAGTCAATTGGCGTCATTCCATTGCCTCTGCCATAGGCGGAGGATCCAATATACCAAACTCCCATACACAGGAACCTGGTAAGAACTTATGGATTCCAAATTGTCCTTGGGTTGCTAGTGAATACTGGTAAGCATATAGGGCTTTCCGTTTATTCTGAATGGACTTGTTTCCTTTTTTAATGGGAATACATAATTTTTCCCATTTATACTTACCCGATTTTTCTTTTATTCTATTCTTTATGGTTTTTCCTTTCTTTCTCATAAGACGCCATCCATTTGAATTGCACCTTGTTGCTTTATCCTGACTCCTTTTGTGAACATGCAATGGTGGGTGCAGCATTGGGAGGGGTAGATGGAGGAAGATGCACCCCTGGCACATAAATTGGAACATGGAACATATGTATTTTAAATAAATATGATTCAGTAAGTTCTTTTTTTTTTCCCTTTCTTCTTGATACTTTGTGGAGATGGGATTGATAATATTGTGATTAACAAGAACTCTGTAATCTGTCTTTAGATAAATGAATGCAACATCCCTGAGGAAGAACGTCTTTTACTATTATTTGAAACGCGTCGGATGAAGCCTGTTTCTGAGTGATGTTTGCAAATCTTGAGTCAGCGATCGAGGCATTGTATTCCAAATTGTTCATACATGCAGATTTTTATGGCGATGGTTATAGTCATAAACATATTTTTTGTATCTATGTAAAATGATCTTGTAATTTTTGTGAATAAATATATTTTTTTACATATATAATTTCTTTTTTCTTTTTATGTTGCCTTAAAAATCCCCAAACAAACAGAGTTTTTTTTCACCGACTAATTTGTCATCTACCTGGTTGGAGGCCGAAGTAATGGGAGGGATTCCCTTGGGCTATGGTCCAAACACCCCCGGAGGTGATAAGAGGGAGTGCAAGGCTCCAAGATGCGCAGCTGCCGATAGACCAGTTTGCTGGTGGCTGCTTCAAGAGGTGTCTAGCTGGGTAGTTCTCAGGCTGGTGAGTGAGGATGTCTGCAGGAACACAAGGCACACTGTGGTAGAGTGGGTCAGGCCCAGTAATTGGTGGAGTGCTGATGCCCCCACAGGGCCAGTGCTAGAATATTTTACGCCCTAGGCAAGACCAGCTACTTGAATCCCCCCCCAACAAAAAATAAAACCTCTATACCTCTAAAATATACTTTCTATACCTTTATACCCCCCTATGATGTGCATTGCTCCCTCATTGAACTGACCTGAGCTGCCTTGCCAGACACGGCGAGCAGTGCATGGCTGGAGCACCTGGTCTGTCCATCCCCACCCAGTCCTGCTGCCTGTCTCTGTCTCTGTACTTCCATGGTTCCGCCTGGCAGCTGAGTTAGTCCACCTGCTCCCACAGCCTCCAGTTTTTGCACTGTAGGTTAGTGACGAACCAGGAGAGGGGTCTCGTCAGGCGCAGCATGTCGTCCAGCTGCCTCTCCACACTTCGCTCCTCAACCTGCGCTTGCAGCCCCTGCACAGTTCCCATTCGCCGACATTCCCTCTCCTCCTCCAATACACTCCTGCAGACCAGCCACGCTGACACCTCCACACCAGGCCCCATGCTGAATTGCGATGACAGGCCGGGGATTTAGGCTTTGGTTTGACTTCAGCTGCAGCAAGCAGCGATCACCGTCATTCAGTGAATGACCTTGTCCAGTGCTGGGATTTCAGCTCACTTCCGCTATGTGCAGGTCTACTGATGTGTGCGGTGGAAGGACGGCGTCTCTAGAGGTGATATCCACCAGGGATGGGGAGGTGACAGGAGAGGAATGTTGCACTGGCTGTGGTTTACCTAGCAATAGCAGCGGCCCTGTGCCCACAGTAGGGAATGGTGGCAGAGTAGTCAGGATCTGAGCCAGGGTCATACTCAGTAATAAGGATGAAGGTGGCAGAGTAGTCAGGATCTGAGCCAGGGTCATACACAGTAATAAGGATGAAGGTGGCAGAGTAGTCAGGATCTGAGCCAGGGTCATACACAGTAATCAGAAGGATGAAGGAGGCAGAGTAGTCAGGATCTGAGCCAGGGTCATACACAGTAATCAGAAGGATGAAGGCGGCAGAGTAGCCAGGATCTGAGCCAGGGTCATACACAGTAATCAGAAGGATGAAGGCGGCAGAGTAGTCAGGAGCTGAGCCAGGGTCATACACAGTAATCAGAACTATGAAGCAGACAGAGTAGTCAGAATCTGAGCCAGGGTCATACACAGTAATCAGAAGGTTGAAGACAGCAGAGTAGTCAGGATCGGAGCCGGGGTCATACACAGTAATCAAAAGGATGAAGGCGGCAGAGTAGTCAGGAGCTGAGCCAGGGTCATACACAGTAATCAGAAGGATGGAGGGGGCAGAGTAGTCAGGAACTGAGCAAGGGCCATACGCAGTAGTCAGAAGGATGGAGGGGGCAGAGTAGTTAGGAGCTGAGCTAGGGTCATACACAGTAATCAGAAGGATTGAGGGGGCAGAGTAGTCAGGATCTGAGCCAGGGTCATACACAGTAATCAGAAGGATGAAGGCTGCAGAGTAGTCAGGATCTGAGCCAGGGTCATACACAGTAATCAGAAGGATGAAGGTGGCAGAGTAGTCAGAGCTGAGCCGGGGTCATACACAGTAATCAGAAGGATGGAGGGGGCAGAGTAGTCAGGAGCTGAGCTAGGGTCTTACACAGTAATCAGAAGGATGGACGGGGCAGAGTAGTCAGGATCTGAGCCAGGGCCATACACAGTAATCAGAAGGATGAAGGCGGCAGAGTAGTCAGGAGCTGAGCTAGGGTCATACACAGTAATCAGATGGATGAAGGTGGCAGAGTAGTCAGGATATGAGCCAGGGTCATACACAGTAATCAGAAGGATGGACGGGGCAGAGTAGTCAGGATCTGAGCCAGGGTCATACACAGTAATCAGAAGGATGAAGGTGGCAGAGTAGTCAGGAGCTGAGCTAGGGTCATACACAGTAATCAGATGGATGAAGGTGGCAGAGTAGTCAGGATATGAGCCAGGGTCATACACAGTAATCAGAAGGATGAAGGCGGCAGAGTAGTCAGGATCTGAGCCAGGGTCATACACAGTAATCAGAAGGATGAAGGCGGCAGAGTAGTCAGGATATGAGCCAGGGTCATACACAGTAATCAGAAGGATGAAGGCGGCAGAGTAGTCAGGATCTGAGCCAGGGTCATACACAGTAATCAGAAGGATGAAGGCGGCAGAGTAGTCAGGATCTGAGCCAGGGTCATACACAGTAATCAGAAGGATGAAGGTCCTGAGGTTCTATTTTTTCTTCACTTGAATAAAAAAAAATGCCATACAACAATAAAATGTAGACAGAGGATCTAACCCTTCGTTACTCCATGCATTAAAATAATCTTTAGGCTGGACCCCGGGCTCAATCTGTTTATTGGTTCCGCAGCATTTTAGCTGATTAGGATTTCTCTGTGTTTTCTGGCTGTGCAGCTATATCATCCATAATGAAATATCTCATCCAGGGATTTAGATGATCAGTAATGATTTTACATTTACATTTACAATGTTGATGAATATGTGCAATAAAACATCCCCGGGGACAGCGAACTATAAGATTTGTTTATTTGAATGTGATTTACGGCATGATAAATGACGAAGTGTTCTTCCAAAAACAGCCAAGCGGCTCTGCTTGAGCCAGATGACCTAAATATGAGCCGCTTTCCACTGAAAAGTTTCATTTTTGGCTTTAAAATCATAAATGTAATATTTGCAAACAGCATCTGAGAACAAAAAAAAAAAAAAACAATGTTACACAATGGATTTCCATTTACTACACACAATGGGGAGAAGGTATGGAACGCACGCAAAGTCGCTAACATGAAAACTTTCTGTGGCTCATAACAAACAATTATTGTGAAGTCACAGAGTATAGATATAAAAGCTGATTGGCCGTCATGGACAACAAACAAAAGTTTTCTGTTAGGACCATTTGCATTCATCAAGCGCAATCTACATAAATCATCCAAGACTTTATGATCACTGATAGGCTAAGTAAAAAAGATGGATTATCTCATTACAGTGGCATCTGAAAGTGGGCTGGATATTTTTGGCAGCAACTGAACATGTTGTCCCTGAAGTTGATGTGTTAAAAGCAGCAATTTTTTTATTTCAGTTTGTTGTATATGGGGCTGTGTAGCAGCAGTCCGGTCAGGGTGTCCATGCTGACCCGTGTCCACAGCCAAAAGCACCTACAATGGGCACATAAACATCAGAACTGGAGCGTGAAGCAATAGAAGAAGGTGGCCTGGTCTGATGAATGATGTTTTCTTTTACATCATGTGGATGGTGCCTCACTTACCTGGGGAAGAGAAGGTACCAGGATGCAATATGGGGATAAGGCAAGCCGGCGGAGGCAATGTGATGGTTTGGGCAATGATCTGCTGTGGAACATAGGTGATGGGAAAGAGAGAGAGAGAGAGGAAGGAAAGGAGGGAGAGGGAAAAGGGTGATGGGGGAGAGGGAGAGAGAAAGGGAGGATGAAGGATGAGGATGAAGAGAGAGAGAAGGGGAGGATGAAGGATGAGGATGATGGGAGAGAGAGAAAAAGAGAGAATGAAGGATAAGGGTGATGGGAGGGAGAGAGGGAGGGTAAAGAATAAGGGTGATGAGAAAGGGAGGGAAAGGGAGGATGATGGATGAGGATGATGAGTGAGATAAAAAAGGAGGATGAAGGATAAGGGCAATGAAAGAGAGAAAGGAAGGATGAAGGATAAGGGCGATGGGAGAATGAATCATAAGGGCGATGCACGGATGAACAATAAGGGCGATGCATGAGAGAGAGGGAGGATGAAGGATAAGGGCGATGGATAAGGGTGATGGGAGAAAGAAAAGGAGGATGAAGGAAAAGGTCGATGGGAGAGAGAGGGAGGAGGAAGGATAAGGATGATGGGAGAGAGAGAGGGAGGATGAAGGTTAAGGGCGATGGGAGAGAGGAGGGAGGATGAAGGATAAGGGTGATGGGAGAGAGAGGAACGATGAAGGATAAGGGTGATGGGAGAGAGGAGGGAGGATGAAGGATAAGGGTAATGGGAGAGAGAGAGAGAAAGGATGAAGGTCAAGGACGATGGGAGAGAGGAGGGAGGATGAAGGATAAGGGTGATGGGAGAGAGAGGGAGGATGGAGGATAAGGGTGATGGGAGAGAGGAGGGAGGATAAGGGTGATCGGAGGGAGGATGGAGGATAAGGGCGATGAGAGGGAGGATAAGGGCGATGAGAGGGGCGATGAAGGATAAGGGTGATGGGAGAGAGAGGGAGGATGGAGGATAAGGGTGATGGGAGAGAGGATGGAGGATAAGGGCGATCGGAGGGAGAATGGAGGATAAGGGCGATGAGAGGGAGGATGGTGGATAAGGGCGATGGGAGAGAGGAGGGAGGATGGAGGATAAGGGCGATGGGAGGGGGGAGGGAGGATGAAGGATTAGGGTGATGGGAGAGAGGAGGGAGGATGGAGGATAAGGGCGATGGGAGAGAGAGGGAGGATGAAGGATAAGGGCGATGGGAGGGAGGATGGAGGATAAGGGTGATGGGAGAGAGAGAGGGAGGATGAAGGATAAGGGTGATGAGAGAGAGAGGGAGGATAAGGGCGATGGGAGGGAGGATGGAGGATAAGGGCGATGGGAGGGAGGATGGAGGATAAGGGCGATGGGAGGGAGGATGGAGGATAAGGGCGATGGGAGGGAGGATGGAGGATAAGGGCGATGGGAGGGAGGATGGAGGATAAGGGCGATGGGAGGGAGGATGAAGGATAAGGGTGATGAGAGGGAGGATGGAGGATAAGGGCGATGGGAGGGAGGATGGAGGATAAGGGCGATGGGAGGGAGGATGAAGGATAAGGGTGATGAGAGGGAGGATGGAGGATAAGGGCGATGGGAGGGAGGATAAGGGCGATCGGATGGGGGATGGAGGATAAGGGCGATGGGAGGGAGGATGAAGGATAAGGGTGATGAGAGGGAGGATGGAGGATAAGGGCGATGGGAGGGAGGATGGAGGATAAGGGCGATGGGAGGGAGGATGGAGGATAAGGGTGATGGGAGGGAGGATGAAGGATAAGGGTGATGGGAGGGAGGATGGAGGATAAGGGTGATGGGAGGGAGGATGGAGGATAAGGGTGATGGGAGGGAGGATGAAGGATAAGGGTGATGGGAGGGAGGATGAAGGATAAGGGTGATGGGAGGGAGGATGAAGGATAAGGGTGATGGGAGGGAGGATGGAGGATAAGGGTGATGGGAGGGAGGATGGAGGATAAGGGTGATGGGAGGGAGGATGAAGGATAAGGGTGATGGGAGGGAGGATGGAGGATAAGGGTGATGGGAGGGAGGATGGAGGATAAGGGTGATGGGAGGGAGGATGAAGGATAAGGGTGATGGGAGGGAGGATGAAGGATAAGGGTGATGGGAGGGAGGATGGAGGATAAGGGTGATGGGAGGGAGGATGAAGGATAAGGGTGATGGGAGGGAGGATGAAGGATAAGGGTGATGGGAGGGAGGATGAAGGATAAGGGTGATGGGAGGGAGGATGGAGGATAAGGGTGATGGGAGGGAGGATGGAGGATAAGGGCGATGGGAGGGAGGATGGAGGATAAGGGCGATGGGAGGGAGGATGGAGGATAAGGGCGATGGGAGGGAGGATGAAGGATAAGGGCGATGAGAGGGAGGATAAGGGCGATGGGAGGGAGGATAAGGGCGATGAGAGGGAGGATGGAGGATAAGGGCGATGGGAGGGAGGATAAGGGCGATGGGAGGGAGGATGGAGGATAAGGGTGATGAGATGGAGGATGGAGGATAAGGGCGATCGGATGGGGGATGGAGGATTAGGGTGATGGGAGGGAGGATGAAGGATAATTGTGATGGGAGGGAGGATGGAGGATAAGGGTGATGGGAGGGAGGATAGAGGATAAGGGTGATGGGATGGAGGATAAGGGTGATGGGAGAGAAGGAGGATAAGGATGATGGGAGAGAAGGAGGATAAGGGCGATGGGAGGGAGGATGGAGGATAAGGGTGATGGGAGGGAGGATAGAGGATAAGGGTGATGGGAGAGAAGGAGGATAAGGATGATGGGAGAGAAGGAGGATAAGGGCGATGGGAGGGAGGATGGAGGATAAGGGTGATGGGAGAGAGAGGGAGGATGGAGGATAAGGGTGATGGGAGGGAGGATGAAGGATAAGGGTGATGGGAGGGAGGATGAAGGATAAGGGTGATGGGAGGGAGGATGGAGGATAAGGGCGATGGGAGGGAGGATGGAGGATAAGGGCGATGGGAGGGAGGATGGAGGATAAGGGCGATGGGAGGGAGGATGAAGGATAAGGGCGATGAGAGGGAGGATGGAGGATAAGGGCGATGGGAGGGAGGATAAGGGCGATGAGAGGGAGGATGGAGGATAAGGGCGATGGGAGGGAGGATAAGGGCGATGGGAGGGAGGATGGAGGATAAGGGTGATGGGAGGGAGGATGAAGGATAAGGGTGATGGGAGGGAGGATGAAGGATAAGGGTGATGGGAGGGAGGATGGAGGATAAGGGTGATGGGAGGGAGGATGAAGGATAAGGGTGATGGGAGGGAGGATGAAGGATAAGGGTGATGGGAGGGAGGATGAAGGATAAGGGTGATGGGAGGGAGGATGGAGGATAAGGGTGATGGGAGGGAGGATGGAGGATAAGGGCGATGGGAGGGAGGATGGAGGATAAGGGCGATGGGAGGGAGGATGAAGGATAAGGGCGATGAGAGGGAGGATGGAGGATAAGGGCGATGGGAGGGAGGATAAGGGCGATGAGAGGGAGGATGGAGGATAAGGGCGATGGGAGGGAGGATAAGGGCGATGGGAGGGAGGATGGAGGATAAGGGTGATGGGATGGAGGATGGAGGATAAGGGCGATCGGATGGGGGATGGAGGATTAGGGTGATGGGAGGGAGGATGAAGGATAAGGGTGATGGGAGGGAGGATGGAGGATAAGGGTGATGGGAGGGAGATAGAGGATAAGGGTGATGGGATGGAGGATAAGGGTGATGGGAGAGAAGGAGGATAAGGATGATGGGAGAGAAGGAGGATAAGGGCGATGGGAGGGAGGATGGAGGATAAGGGTGATGGGAGGGAGGATAGAGGATAAGGGTGATGGGAGAGAAGGAGGATAAGGATGATGGGAGAGAAGGAGGATAAGGGCGATGGGAGGGAGGATGGAGGATAAGGGTGATGGGAGAGAGAGGGAGGATGGAGGATAAGGGTGATGGGAGGGAGGATGAAGGATAAGGGTGATGGGAGGGAGGGAGGATGAAGGATAAGGGTGATGGGAGGGAGGATGGAGGATAAGGGCGATGGGAGGGAGGATGGAGGATAAGGGCGATGGGAGGGAGGATGGAGGATAAGGGCGATGGGAGGGAGGATGAAGGATAAGGGCGATGAGAGGGAGGATGGAGGATAAGGGCGATGGGAGGGAGGATGGAGGATAAGGGCGATGGGAGGGAGGATGGAGGATAAGGGCGATGGGAGGGAGGATGAAGGATAAGGGCGATGAGAGGGAGGATGGAGGATAAGGGCGATGGGAGGGAGGATAAGGGCGATGAGAGGGAGGATGGAGGATAAGGGCGATGGGAGGGAGGATAAGGGCGATGGGAGGGAGGATGGAGGATAAGGGTGATGGGATGGAGGATGGAGGATAAGGGCGATCGGATGGGGGATGGAGGATTAGGGTGATGGGAGGGAGGATGAAGGATAAGGGTGATGGGAGGGAGGATGGAGGATAAGGGTGATGGGATGGAGGATGGAGGATAAGGGCGATCGGATGGGGGATGGAGGATTAGGGTGATGGGAGGGAGGATGAAGGATAAGGGCGATGAGAGGGAGGATAAGGGCGATGGGAGGGAGGATAAGGGCGATGGGAGGGAGGATGGAGGATAAGGGTGATGGGATGGAGGATGGAGGATAAGGGCGATCGGATGGGGGATGGAGGATTAGGGTGATGGGAGGGAGGATGAAGGATAAGGGTGATGGGAGGGAGGATGGAGGATAAGGGTGATGGGATGGAGGATAAGGGTGATGGGAGAGAAGGAGGATAAGGATGATGGGAGGGAGGATGGAGGATAAGGGCGATGAGAGGGAGGATGGAGGATAAGGGTGATGGGAGGGAGGATAAGGGCGATGGGAGGGAGGATGGAGGATAAGGGTGATGGGATGGAGGATGGAGGATAAGGGCGATCGGATGGGGGATGGAGGATTAGGGTGATGGGAGGGAGGATGAAGGATAAGGGTGATGGGAGGGAGGATGGAGGATAAGGGTGATGGGATGGAGGATAAGGGTGATGGGAGAGAAGGAGGATAAGGATGATGGGAGGGAGGATGGAGGATAAGGGTGATGGGATGGAGGATGGAGGATAAGGGCGATCGGATGGGGGATGGAGGATTAGGGTGATGGGAGGGAGGATGAAGGATAAGGGTGATGGGAGGGAGGATGGAGGATAAGGGTGATGGGATGGAGGATGGAGGATAAGGGCGATCGGATGGGGGATGGAGGATTAGGGTGATGGGAGGGAGGATGGAGGATAAGGGTGATGGGAGGGAGGATAGAGGATAAGGGTGATGGGAGGGAGGATAGAGGATAAGGGTGATGGGAGGGAGGATAGAGGATAAGGGTGATGGGAGGGAGGATGGAGGATAAGGGTGATGGGAGGGAGGATAGAGGATAAGGGTGATGGGAGGGAGGATAGAGGATAAGGGTGATGGGAGGGAGGATGGAGGATAAGGGTGATGGGAGGGAGGATAGAGGATAAGGGTGATGGGAGGGAGGATAGAGGATAAGGGTGATGGGAGGGAGGATGGAGGATAAGGGTGATGGGAGGGAGGATGGAGGATAAGGGTGATGGGAGGGAGGATAGAGGATAAGGGTGATGGGAGGGAGGATAGAGGATAAGGGTGATGGGAGGGAGGATAGAGGATAAGGGTGATGGGAGGGAGGATAGAGGATAAGGGTGATGGGAGGGAGGATGGAGGATAAGGGTGATGGGAGGGAGGATGGAGGATAAGGGTGATGGGAGGGAGGATAGAGGATAAGGGTGATGGGAGGGAGGATAGAGGATAAGGGTGATGGGAGGGAGGATAGAGGATAAGGGTGATGGGAGGGAGGATAGAGGATAAGGGTGATGGGAGGGAGGATGGAGGATAAGGGTGATGGGAGGGAGGATAGAGGATAAGGGTGATGGGAGGGAGGATGGAGGATAAGGGTGATGGGAGGGAGGATAGAGGATAAGGGTGATGGGAGGGAGGATGGAGGATAAGGGTGATGGGAGGGAGGATAGAGGATAAGGGTGATGGGAGGGAGGATGGAGGATAAGGGTGATGGGAGGGAGGATAGAGGATAAGGGTGATGGGAGGGAGGATGGAGGATAAGGGTGATGGGAGGGAGGATAGAGGATAAGGGTGATGGGAGGGAGGATGGAGGATAAGGGTGATGGGAGGGAGGATGGAGGATAAGGGTGATGGGAGGGAGGATAGAGGATAAGGGTGATGGGAGGGAGGATGGAGGATAAGGGTGATGGGAGGGAGGATGGAGGATAAGGGTGATGGGAGGGAGGATAGAGGATAAGGGTGATGGGAGGGAGGATGGAGGATAAGGGTGATGGGAGGGAGGATGGAGGATAAGGGTGATGGGAGAGAAGGAGGATAAGGATGATGGGAGAGAAGGAGAGAGAGAGAAGGAGAGAGGGATAAAGACTTTTCATTTTTTACAGTCAGGTAGATAAGTAGAAAGATCTGTGTACAATATACATTTGCAATCATTATTATTTTATTATTAGTTGTTGTTGGTGTAGTAATAGTAAAATAAACATTCCCTGATATAAGGATATGTCTTGTATTGGGCTTCATGTAGTAAATAAATGAAGCATGTTTACTTTCGAAGTGAATTTTCACTAATCTTGTGAATCCTGAGAATTATCAGTGAATGAGGGAAAACTAAGTCAGTCGTCACTTTGCACAAATTACTAATCTTTACAAAGAAAATTAAACAAAATAAAAAAATCTGAATTTTGCTCTCACGTGATTGGAGGATTGAAGTCTCACCCCATTTACTAAACGGAATGAATTTTCTGTTTGAAAAGTATAAAATGTACTGTGAAAGTGAACATGTTCTGCTCCTCCGTCACACTTGTGTATAATAATTATAGTAAAATAATTATCGGGATGATAAAAGATGGATATACAGTACAAGTACATAGACACATGCGTAGATACAAACATGCGTTTACGCGGCCCCCTTGTTCCTCCGATCCTTCAGATGCGACATTTAACTCGCGTTATATTTTAATAGGGACACAAATCAATATTCATTGCGGCACATGAAGACGTTGTCTCCTAATGAAGCCAAACATTCGATGATCTCTGCGGAGCTGCGTGGCGGGAAGGTCGGACATGAAATGTATCTCCGGGCTCCGGGCAGCCAATTATTCTCGGCGATTTCTCAGGAAAAGCCGACAAAGAGTTTCGGATGACAGGACTGGTTGGGGTGACAATGACTTTTATCATAATACTGATAATTGTTGGCGGGATCGGCGCCGGCGGTTCCGGCACAAGGTATAAATATTTCATTCTTGTTTGTTTAGGAAACCACCTGGAGATTTCTCCGAGACGAAGGACGACGTCTGATGAGGAGAAGAAGGAAAATGTTACATAGAAAATAATTCTGAGAATCCACAGAATTAGAAAAGATATTCTGGGATGTGATGGGGAAGGTGAGTTCCTCCAGCAATTCATTATCCCATTGTGTTGGGCATTAACCGCTTCAATGCCAGGCACTTTCGCCCCTTCCTGCCCAGGCCAATTTTTAGCTTTCAGCACTTTTACATGACAATTGCGCGGTTGTGCTACATTGTACCCAAACACATTTTTTATCATTTTGTTCCCACAAATAGAGTTTTTTTCGGTGGTATTTGATCACTGCTGGGGTTTTTTTGTTTTTTGCGCAATAAATAAAAGAAGACCGAAAATTTAGAAAAAGAAAAAGGTTTTGTAAATAAGTACTTTTTCTCCTTCAATGATGGGCACTGATATGGCTGCACTGATGGGCACTGATAAGGGGGCACTGATGGGCACTGATGAGCTGGCACCAATGAGTTGGCACTGATGCGGTGGCACTGATGGGCACTGATGATGGGCACTGATAGGCAGCATTGATGGGCACTGATAGGTGGGCACTGGTGGGCACTGATGGTCATGGATGGACACTGATGGGTGGCACTGATGGGCATGGATGGACACTGATGGGTGGCACTGATAGGTGGGCACTGATGGGCACTGATAGGTGGCATTAATGGGCAATGATAGGTGGGCACTGATAGGCACTAATAGGTGGGCACTGATGGGCATGGATGGACACTGATGGGTGGCACTGATGGGCACTGATAGGTGGGCACTGATAGGTGGGCACTGATGGGCACTGATATGGCTGCACTGATGAGCACTGATGAGCTGGCACCAATGAGTTGGCACTGATGATGATGGGCACTGATAGGCGGCATTGATGGGCACTGATAGGTGGGCACTGATGGGCACTGATAGGTGGGCACTGATGGGCATGGATGGACACTGATGGGTGGCACTGATGGGCACTGATAGATGGGCACTGATGGGCATGGATGGACACTGATGGGTGGCACTGATAGGTGGGCACTGATGGGCACGGATGGACACTGATGGGTGACACTGATGGGTGGCACTGATAGGTGGGCACTGATAGGTGGGCACGGATGGACACTGATGGGTGGCACTGATGACACTGATGGGTGGCATTGCTGGGCATCACTGATCTGGCAGGCATCCATAATGGTGCCAGTCAGTGCCCATTTGTGGGCACTGATTGGTATATATTGGGCATGTTGTGGCAATCCTTGTGGCCATGGGGGACATACCTGGCCATCCACATGATGGGGGCTTCCCTGGTGATCCTGGGGGCATCTAAGGGGGGGGCTGCACTGGTAAACAATTAGCGCAACCCCCCCCCTGTCAAGAGAGCAGTCGATCGTCTCTCCTCTACTTGCGTCTGTCAGACGTGAATGAGGAAAAGCCGATCAACAGCTCTTCCTGTCTACATCGTGATCAGCCTTGATTGGACACGGCTGATCACATGGTAAAGAGCCTCCATCAGAGGCTCTTTACCAAGATCGGTGTAGCGGTGTGTCAAACTGACACGCCGCACCACTAATCACCACAATGAGCGCCCCCCACAGGGTGCACGGCGGCAGTTATCCTGCTAGACGTCATATGACACCCAGTCAGGATAACTGAACCACCGCCCAGCCGTAATTCTGCTATAGGCAGGGCGGGAAGTGGTTATATAGGGTCGGAATGGTCACCTGCTGACTTGGCATCATCCACAGGCAGCTTAACTCTTCCATAAGATACAGGAATTAAATCCAGCACAATTTGACTTCTGCTAATTGCAGTACAGGGGATGTTTTTCCAGCCTTTTGAAGTATAAGAAGGCAATGGGGGAGATTTACTAAAACTGGAACATGCAGAATCTTTTGCAGCTGTACAAAGTAACCAATCAGCTTCTAACTTCAGCTTGTTTAATTAAGCTTTCACAATAAAACCTAAAAGCTGATTGGTGTAAGCCGATTTACAGTGCCTTGAAAAAGTATTCACACCCCTTGAAATTTTCCATATTTTGTCATGTTACAACCAAAAACCACTTCCGCCTGCAGGGGGCGTGCACATGCCCCCCATGGGTTTTGAATTCCTTATTCTGTACTTCTTGTATTTCATATTCCTTGAATTCTGTATTCCTTTTAAGTCTGATCAGACAAATCTACATTTTACAATCCCCTGTAGATAACTTCCTTTGACCCTTTTGAAATGTAAAATGCAACTTGTCTGCCAGCTGTGTGTTAGTTACATACCAATGAACACACTAAAAAACTATATATATATATACACTGTATAGAATATCCTACATACAGAAATTAGTAAATAGAGTCCACCTGTGTGTAATTTAATCACAGTATAAATACAGCCGTTCTGTGAAGCCCTCAGAGGTTTGTTAGAGAACCTTAGTGAACAAACAGCATCATGAAGGCCAAGGAACACACCAGACAGGTCAGAGATAAAGTTGTGGAGAAGTATAAAGCAGGGTTAGGTTATAAAAAAATCTCCCAAGCTTTGAACATCTCACGGAGCTCTGTTCAATCCATCATCGGAAAATGGAAAGAGTATGGCCCAACTGCAAACCTACCAAGACATGGCCGTCCACCTAAACTGACCGGGCCGGGCAAGGAGAGAATTCATCAGAGAAGCAGCCAAGAGGCCCATGGTAACTCTGGAGGAGCTGCAGAGATCCACAGCTCAGGGGGGAGAATCTGTCCACAGGACAACTATTAGTCGTGCTTCTCCACAAATCTGCCCTTTATGGAAGAGTGACAAGAAGAAAGACATTGGTGAAAGAAAGTCATAAGAAGTCCCCTTTGCAGTTTGTGAGAAGCCATGTGGGGGACACAGCAAACATGTGAGGGACACAGCAATCATGTGGGGGACACAGCAATCATGTGGGGGACACAGCAAACATGTGGGGGACACAGCAATCATGTGGGGGACACAGCAATCATGTGGGGGACACAGCAATCATGTGGGGGACACAGCAAACATGTGGGGGACACAGCAAACATGGGGTAGAAGGTGCTCTGGTCCCATGAGACCAAAATTCAACTTTTTGGCCTAAAAGCAAAACGCTATGTGTGGGGAAAACTAACACTGCACATCGCCCTGAACACACCATCTCCACTGTGAAACATGGTGGTGGCAGCATCATGTGGTGGGGATGCTTTTCTTCAGCAGGGACAGAGAAGCGGGTCAGAGTTGATGGGAAGATGGATGGAGACAAATACAGGACAATTTTAGAAGAAAACCTGTTAGAGTCTGCAGAAGACTTGCGACTGGGGCGGAGGTTCACCTTCCAGCAGGACAACGACCCTAAAGTACAGCCAGAGCTACAATGGAACGGTTTAGATCAAAGCAAATTCATGTGTTAGAATGGCCCAGTCACAGTCCAGACCTAAATCCCATTGAGAATCTGTGGCAAGACTTGAAAATTGCTGCTCACAGACGCTCTCCATCCAATCTGACAGAACTTGAGATATTTTACAAAGAAGAATGGGCAGAAATGTCCCTCTCTAGATGTGCAAAGCTGGTAGAGACATCCCCAAAAAGACTTGCAGCTGTAATTGCAGAGAAAGGCGGTTCTACAAAGTATGGACTCCGGGGGGCGCCATACAAATGCCCCCCCCCCCCCACACTTTTCATATATTTATTTGTATCATTTATAATTTTCGTTCCACTTCACAATTATGTGCCACTTTGTGTTGGTCTATCACATAAAATCCCAATAAAATACATTTACGTTTTTGGTTGTAACTAGGGATGAGCTTCGAGTTCGAGTCGAACTCATGTTCGACTCGAACATTGCCTGTTCGCCTGTTCGCCGAACAGCGAACAAATTGGGGTGTTCGCGGCAAATTCGAAAAATCTATGGGAGAAATCTAAAGTGTTAATTATAAAGGCTAATATGCAAGTTATTGTCCTAAAAAGTGTTTGGGGACCCGGGTCCTGCCCCAGGGGACATGTATCAATGCAAAAAGAAGTTTTAAAAACGGCCGTTTTTTCGGGAGCAGTGATTTTAATAATGCATAAAGTGAAACAATAAAAGTGAAATATTCCTTTAAATTTCGTACCTGGGGGGTGTGTATGATATGCATGTAAAGTGGCGCATGTTTCCCGTGCTTAGAACTGTCCCTGCAAAAAATGTCATTTTTGAAGGAAAAAAAGTCATTTAAAACTGACTCGCGGCTATTAATGAATTGTCGGCTTTTATCAATACATAGAAAAGTCATTGATAAAAAAAAAAGCGTGGGGGTTCCCCCAAATTCAATTACCAGGCCCTTGAGATCTGGCATGGATTTTAAGGGGAACTCCACCCCAAATAAAAAAAAAAATGGCGTGGAGTCCCCCTAAAAATCCATACCAGACCCTTATCCGAGCACGCAACCTGGCCGGCCACAGGGGAAGAGGGGGGGACGAGAGAGCGGCCCCCCTCCCTCCTGAACCATACCAGGCCACATGCCATCAACATGGGGAGGATGTCCCCATGTTGATGGGGACAAGGGCCTCATCCCCACAACCCTTGCCCGGTGGTTGTGGGGGTCTGCGGGCGGGGGACTTATCGGAATCTGGAAGACCCCTTTAACAAAGGGGACCCCCAGATCCCGGCCCCCCCCCTATGTGAATCGTACCCCTACCATTTCACGAAGAAAGTGTCAAAAAATGTAAATAAAAACACACAAACACCTTGGAAAAGTCCTTTATTAAAAAAAAAAAAAAATAAATAATAAAAAAAAAAAAACATTCCAGCAATGAAATCCAGTGTCCCGCAGCGATCCGATGTCCAGCGCTGTCCGTCATTGGTTGTGCCTGTGCGGACCTGATGGGGAAATTCCTCCGCAGTGTTTTAAATGTATAGACCCGCCCCTTCTAAAGTTCCCCATCAGGTCCAGATGCGGAGCGTGAGAAGGGGCGGGTCTATACATGTATTACACAGTGAACAAAGTTCCCCATCAGGTCCGCCCCCTCGGTATGTCAGACCCCCGCCTACGTCATTGGCCTGAGAGGGGAACTTCCTTCACTGTGTAAATTTTAATTACACAGTGAAGGAAGTTCCCCGCTCAGGCCAATGACGTAGGCGGGTCGAACATACCGAGGGGGCGGACCTGATGGGGAACTTCTCTCACTTTGGTAATACATGTATAGACCCGCCCCTTCTCGCGTTCCGCATCTGGTCCGCTGAGCGGACCTGATGGGGAACTTTAGAAGGGGCGGGTCTATACATTTAAAACACAGCGGAGGAAGTTCCCCATTAGGTCCGCACAGGCACAACCAATGACGGACAGCGCTGGACATCGGGATCGCCGCGGGACAATGGATTTCATCGCTGGAATATTTTTTTTTTTTTTTTTTTTTAATAAAGGACTTTTCCAAGGTGTTTGTGTGTTTTTATTTACATTTTTTTACGCTTTCTTCGTGAAATGGTAGGGGTACAATGTACCCCTTACCAATTCACATAGGGGGGGGCGGGATCTGGGGGTCCCCTTTGTTAAAGGGGTCTTCCAGATTCCGATAAGCCCCCCGCCCGCAGACCCCCACAACCACCAGGCAAGGGTTGTGGGGATGAGGCCCATGTTGAGGGCATGTGGCTTGGTACGGTTCAGGAGGGAGTGGGGGCCGCTCTCTCGTCCCCCCCTCTTCCCCTGCGGCCTGCCAGGTTGCGTGCTCGGATAAGGGGTCTGGTATGGATTTTTGGGGGGACACCACGCCATTTTTTTTTTAAATTTGGGGTGGAGTTCCCCTTAAAATCCATGCCAGATCTGAAGGGCCTAGTATGGATATTTAGGGGGAACCCCACGCCATTTTTTTAAAAAAATTGCGGCGGGGTTCCCCTTAATATCCATTCCAGACCTAAAGGGCCTGGTAATTGAATTTGGGGGAACCCCCACGCTTTTTTTTTTTTATCAATGACTTTTCTATGTATTGCCGGGAGCCGACAATTCATTAATAGCCGCGAGTCAGTTTTAAATGACTTTTTTCCCTTCAAAAATGACATTTTGTGCAGGGACAGTTCTAAGCACGGGAAACATGCGCCACTTTACATGCATATCATACACACCCAAAAAATGCAGCGCTGAACAAAAGTGAAAATGAAAAACACCCAGTGTGATAAAAAATAATGTCCAATTGAGTGACAAAATTCATATGAATGGTGAAAAAAGTCTCTAATAAATAAGGCGATTCTTGAACAGATGTGTATAAAATCTGAAATCTTGGAAAAGAAGTGTAGATAACCACCACCAATATATGGAAGGCTTACCGGAACAAGTGAACCCAAACAAACATGCGTTTGAAGGGTCACATCAGGCTTTAAGACGTATGTCTCCTCTTGCGCTGATCCTATGCAGGAAAATCCTCAGGACAATGCTCTCAGTAATGGTAATAGAGGTGAATGGAAAAATGACTCAAATGGTGGTAAACCAGGATGCCAATCAGATAAATATATGGGAGAAAAGAGAAGGGCACATGGCATAATATCGTCTAAAATCAAACTTTAATGTAGGCAAATACACTTACATCAAGATGGTTTAAACAAACGCTTGTACAACAGTGGCAGCAGTGGAATCTCCCGACGCGTTTCGCAAAAAGGATTGCATCATCTGGGGTGAATATCCATTGCTGCTTCCACAACATTTATAGAAAATATGACCCCAAGGAGAAAGACCTCACCTGGGAGTTCAATCAGTCAGCATCCACTTCCTGTGTGGTCCAAAATGGCGCATGGGCATGCGTTTCAAGCCTCCATATGGAAAAGGAGTAATCGAGCTCCATGATAGGTCCTCAGAGTAGAGGAGTGGCATGTACCCATTTGCGGCATGGATTGGATATCCACATAAGCAGAGACCGCCCCATGTATAAAAATCAATGGTAAACACAACAATGGGGCGTGACTCGCATGTCATAACTTGGAGGGATTGGGGGTTAGCGTGTCAAGAGATGACACACTGTCCCAAGTGGGCATTCACAACGGAACGTGACTCACATCACGTCACGTCACATGGAACGCGGCGCAGCCAATTGCCATCAACCCCGTACCGCAAAGCGTTCCACGCCTGCGGGACAGGGACGCATCAAAGCACTTCCTGCCCAGACCGACGCGATACCGCACTCGCGGTAACGTGGTGTGCAAACACGTGACCTACGTCACGTGACTGCATTAGGGATGACGCGACGCATGCCCATGTAACCAACAGTCACATGACCGCATCGAACACGGAATGCGGAAGAAAACGTTCTCCGCACTGCCCGACAGTAAACAAATAGGGGAAAACATTAGAATAAACCAAACCCGTGTGGGTGCAGGACTAATGTACTCCCTAATGTGGGATGTTCATAAGCCTGTTGTGCTCCGACGGGGTAAACAATCCCGCAAGGACACATCTGCGGACCCTACTGAAAGATGGAGCTTAATCCAAACAACACAAGGATCAGCAGATTCAGGCTTCAAAAAATACACCAAAAGGGACCAGAAATATAAAGCATACGTAATATAGGACTCTATAGATCGTATTATTAGTAAGAATCCTTAATATATTAAAAAACAAAACTTATTAAAATGGAAACTTCAAAGATCATGCAGATAAATTATAAATCTGCATTAGTCCCCAAAGACACAGGTTTTTATTCCCCAATCGTGTATAGATGAAAAAGGTGTACATATATTACAGAAAGGGGGGGGGGGGGGGTGGGTGTTGAATTAACACTCATGAGTGAGTATGAACCTGAGATGATAATAGCACAGATTGGAACCCCACATGCATGGATGCTCAAAAATTGAACCCCCACATATCCAACCACCCCGATATACATTACAAACAGTAAATGCATCAAATAAAGATACATATGTCTCACATATACACAATGTGAAATATGGAATAGACCTGATCTGATATATATAAAATGGAGAACTAAAAAATATATAAATGAGAATAAAATAGTAATAAATTAAAACAAGAAAGAGAACACATGTCACACATGTAAAAAGGACCCACAATCTAAGACTTATTAATGAAGGAATTTATATCCCATTCAACGTTCAATCCCAGTGGCCTATGAGTTTGTAATTCATAAATCCAGAAAGTTTCTAGTTGAGAAACTCCTCTGGTTTTAGGACCGCCCCTCCATGGGGGAACGTAATGGTCAATGATAAGAAATTGAGTGCCAATCGGATTCCTATTATGACACAACCTGAAATGTCCTTCATTAATAAGTCTTAGATTGTGGGTCCTTTTTACATGTGTGACATGTGTTCTCTTTCTTGTTTTAATTTATTACTATTTTATTCTCATTTATATATTTTTTAGTTCTCCATTTTATATATATCAGATCAGGTCTATTCCATATTTCACATTGTGTATATGTGAGACATATGTATCTTTATTTGATGCATTTACTGTTTGTAATGTATATCGGGGTGGTTGGATATGTGGGGGTTCAATTTTTGAGCATCCATGCATGTGGGGTTCCAATCTGTGCTATTATCATCTCAGGTTCATACTCACTCATGAGTGTTAATTCAACACCCACCCCCCCCCCCCTTTCTGTAATATATGTACACCTTTTTCATCTATACACGATTGGGGAATAAAAACCTGTGTCTTTGGGGACTAATGCAGATTTATAATTTATCTGCATGATCTTTGAAGTTTCCATTTTAATAAGTTTTGTTTTTTAATATATTAAGGATTCTTACTAATAATACGATCTATAGAGTCCTATATTACGTATGCTTTATATTTCTGGTCCCTTTTGGTGTATTTTTTGAAGCCTGAATCTGCTGATCCTTGTGTTGTTTGGATTAAGCTCCATCTTTCAGTAGGGTCCGCAGATGTGTCCTTGCGGGATTGTTTACCCCGTCGGAGCACAACAGGCTTATGAACATCCCACATCAGGGAGTACATTAGTCCTGCACCCACACGGGTTTGGTTTATTCTAATGTTTTCCCCTATTTGTTTACTGTCGGGCAGTGCGGAGAACGTTTTCTTCCGCATTCCGTGTTCGATGCGGTCATGTGACTGTTGGTCACATGGGCATGCGTCGCGTCATCCCTAATGCAGTCACGTGACGTAGGTCACGTGTTTGCACACCACGTTACCTCGAGTGCGGTATCGCGTCGGTCTGGGCAGGAAGTGCTTTGATGCGTCCCTGTCCCGCAGGCGTGGAACGCTTTGCGGTACGGGGTTGATGGCAATTGGCTGCGCCGCGTTCCATGTGACGTGATGTGAGTCACGTTCCATTGTGAATGCCCACTTGGGACAGTGTGTCATCTCTTGACACGCTAACCCCCAATCCCTCCAAGTTATGACATGCGAGTCACGCCCCATTGTTGTGTTTACCATTGATTTTTATACATGGGGCGGTCTCTGCTTATGTGGATATCCAATCCATGCCGCAAATGGGTGCATGCCACTCCTCTACTCTGAGGACCTATCATGGAGCTCGATTACTCCTTTTCCATATGGAGGCTTGAAACGCATGCCCATGCGCCATTTTGGACCACACAGGAAGTGGATGCTGACTGATTGAACTCCCAGGTGAGGTCTTTCTCCTTGGGGTCATATTTTCTATAAATGTTGTGGAAGCAGCAGTGGATATTCACCCCAGATGATGCAATCCTTTTTGCGAAACGCGTCGGGAGATTCCACTGCTGCCACTGTTGTACAAGCGTTTGTTTAAACCATCTTGATGTAAGTGTATTTGCCTACATTAAAGTTTGATTTTAGACGATATTATGCCATGTGCCCTTCTCTTTTCTCCCATATATTTATCTGATTGGCATCCTGGTTTACCACCATTTGAGTCATTTTTCCATTCACCTCTATTACCATTACTGAGAGCATTGTCCTGAGGATTTTCCTGCATAGGATCAGCGCAAGAGGAGACATACGTCTTAAAGCCTGATGTGACCCTTCAAACGCATGTTTGTTTGGGTTCACTTGTTCCGGTAAGCCTTCCATATATTGGTGGTGGTTATCTACACTTCTTTTCCAAGATTTCAGATTTTATACACATCTGTTCAAGAATCGCCTTATTTATTAGAGACTTTTTTCACCATTCATATGAATTTTGTCACTCAATTGGACATTATTTTTTATCACACTGGGTGTTTTTCATTTTCACTTTTGTTCAGCGCTGCATTTTTTGTTTTTTGTTCTGCTTTTCACCTTTGTCCATTGGTTGTGCAGCTGCTTGTGTGTTTTGTTTAGTAGCGCAGAAATTCTTTGTATATTTTATCATACACACCCCCCAGGTACGAAATTTAAAGGAATATTTCACTTTTATTTTTTCACTTTAAGCATTATTAAAATCACCGCTTCCGTAAAAACGTCTATTTTTTAAACCTTTTTTTGCATTGATACATGTCCCCTGGGGCAGGACCCGGGTCCCCAAACACTTTTTAGGACAATAACATGCATAATAGTCGTTATAATTAGCACTTTAGATTTCGAACGTTCGAGTCCATTGTATTTAATAGGGTTCTAAAGTTTACACGAACATTCTGTCTGTTCGCAGGTTCTGGTGCGAACCGAACAGGGGGGTGTTCGGCTCATACCTGGTTGTAACATGACAACATGTGGGAAATGTCAAGGGGTATGAATACTTTTTCAAGTCACTGTATGCAAAAATGTTTTTCACTTCATTTGTATTTCAAACGGAATGGGTTGTTTTACAAGGTGATCATTTACCATCACTTTAAAAAAAGTTTGGACTATACGTCTCTCTTTCCATTTGGCTGCCCCGTTCAGCCCTTGGGGGGGGGGGGGGGTCTCATTTTTAATGAAGCTTGATACAATGTTACCTTTTATTATTCCTTCCGAGCCCAAATAGTTGCTAAATGACAGATAGCAAAAGAAGAGGAGAGCCAAGGAGGGGGGGATGCTGCTATAATCACTTCCCCTCAAATTTGGCTGTTAGTGAGCGTAACGAATACGAATTTATCCGACATAACAAATGCCGCATCTAAACAAATGGAACGTAAGAAATTAATAATAATAAATAATAATAAAAACGTTTTATTATTAGTATTTATTATTCATTTGTTCTGTTCCATTCATTTAGATGGGGCATTCGTTATTTCGGATAATTCATAACTTCGAATGAATTCGTATTCGTTACGCTCACTAACAGACAAATTTAAAAAGGAAATGCCAATACCTGTAATTAAATAGATAGTTATTATTAATTAACCACTTCTCCACCGGGCCTATTCTGGCACTTCTCTCCTTCATGTAAAAATCAGCATTTTTTTGCTAGAAAATTAATTAGAACCCCCAAACATTATATATATGTTTTTTTTAGCAGACACCCTAGGGAATAAAATGGCGGTCATTGCAACTTTTTATCTTGCACGGTATTTGCGCAATAAATTTTCAAACACCTTTTTTGGGGAAAAAAAAAACGGTTTCACGAATTAAAAAATAACAAAACAGTAAAGTTAGCCCAATTTTTTTGTATAATGTGAAAGATGATGTTACGGCGAGTAAATAGATACCTAACATGTCACGCTTTAAAATTGCGCACACTCATGGAATGGTGCCAAACTTCGGTACTTAAAAATCTCCATAGGTGACACTTTACAATTTTTTACAGGTTACTATTTTCGAGTTACAGAGGAGGTCTAGTGCTAGAATTGTTGCGCGCACTCTACCGCACGTGGCGATACCTCACATGTGGGGTTTGAACGGCGTTTACATATGTGGGCGGGACTTACATGCGTGTTCGCTTCTGACCGCGAGCTACCGGGGACAGGGGCGTTTTAATTTTATTTATTCTTTTCATTTTATTTTTTATTTTACATAAATTTTTTTATTGACACTTTTTTTTTTTTGATCACTTTTATTCCTATTACAAGGAATGTAAACATCCCCTGTAATAGGAATGTGTGTGACAGGTCCTCTTTATGGAGAGATGCGGGGTCAATAAGACCTCCCCCTCCCCCCACATCTCTCCTCCAGGCTGGTAGGCATGAAATTGTGAAAAAAAATTCACCGATCTCATGCCGACAGCTGCAGATGCGGCTTTCTTTACTTCCGGGTACCGGGCGTGACGTCACAACGTCGCGCCCGGGACTCCGACGGTCATAGAGATGACGTCGTGAGCCAGCGCCGGCCGATTCGTTCTCCGGGCCCCCGATGGCTTGGGAGAGCCCGGAGAAGCACCGGATGGCGGCGGGAGGGGGGGGTGTCCCCTCCCGCCGCCTATAAGAATGATCAAGCGGTGGAACTGCCGCTATGATTGTTCTTATGGTGCGCAGAATCGCCAGAAGAACAGAAGGATATCTAAATGATGCCTCTAGCTGCACCCATCATTCAGATATCCCCCCACAAAGTCAAGGACGTCATATGACGGCCTTGGTGGAGAAGTGGTTAATTACCGTATATACTCGAGTATAAGCCGAGTTTTTCAGTCTTTTTTTTTAGGGCTAAAAATACCCCTCTCGGCTTATAATCGAGTCAGTGTACCTTGGGCGTCCATTTTTTAAAACTCGCGGCTTCCTCCTGGTCCCGTGCGGTTCCGTGATAGGCGATTGACACTGTGTTCAGTGTTCCGCCTATCACGGCCATCTTCTCATCCTCAGATTTTCCCAGCAGACACTGTGTTTAGTGATCCGCCAATCACGGACCTTCTCTTATTCGAGGATAAAAGAACGTCCGTGATTGGCGGATCACTAAAAAAGGGACGACCGCAGCGCAGCCTGTCAAGAAATTCAGGTACGCTGCGATGGGCACAGTGATGATGGGCACAGTGAGGAGATGGGCACAGTGAGGATATGGGCACAGTGATGATGGGCACAGTGATGAGATGGGCACAGTGATGATAGGCACAGTGATGATGGGCACAGTGAGGAGATGGGCACAGTGAGGATTTGGGCACAGTGAGGAGATGGGCACAGTGAGGAGATGGGCACAGTGAGGAAATGGGCACAGTGAGGATAAGGGCACAGTGATGATGGGCACAGTGAGGAGATGGGCACAGTGTAAAAATGGGCACAGTGATGATGGGCACAGTGAGGAGATGGGCACAGTGATGATATGGGCACAGTGAGGATATGGGCACAGTGATGAGATGGGCACAGTGAGGAGATGTGCACAGTGAGGAGATGGGCAGAGTGAGGAGATGGGCACAGTGAGGAGATGGGCACAGTGAGGAGATGGGCACAATGTGGATATGGGCACAATGTGGATATGGGCACAGTGAGGTAATGGGCACAGTGAGGTTGGGCACAGTGAGGTAATGGGCACAGTGAGGTTGGGCACAGTGAGGTAATGGGCACAGTGAGGCATGCAAATGGGCATTGTTGACCCTCTTTTCCGCTTACAGTAGCTGCTGCATTCTTACCCTAGGCTTATACTCGAGTCAATAAGTTTTCCCATTTTTTTGTGGTAAAATTAGGTGCCTCGGCTTTTACTCGGGTCGGCTTATACTCGAGTATATACGGTAGTTATTCTTTTTGGATTTTCTTTCTTATTTCGGATTTTCAAATTGTCGAATTTACGAATTGTGATCATAACGAATGACCCGAAAAAAACAAAACAAAAAACGAATGAATTGAAAACGAACACACAGGTAACATTGTATCAAGCTTCATAAAAAATTACCCCCCCTCCCCCCCCCCCCCCAAGGGCTGAATGGGGAAGCCGAATGGAAAGAGAAAGAAACGACCTCATTAGAATTCATAGAAATATCAGAGAACTTGTAAACTTGTATCCATTTGCGTCCCGCTGTCATCGCTACAAATAATATTCGGTTGTGCGGCGAGAATAGTTGAAGGTAACCCCCGGTATGACGCGTGAACCGTTTCCCCCCGGCGACTCGCCAGCCTCATTACTAACTTTGACAGGAGCTATAAATAGCGTCAGACTTCACCGGTTCCCGCGGCCCGTCCTTCGCGACGCTTGTTATTCCTTTCCAGTAATTTGCTTCAATTCTTCCGCGGTGGAAAAAAAAAAAAAACGGGCCAGAAAAAAACGTGGAAATATCAGACTAAGTAAATTGCGACCTGCGGCATTTCACTTAAGTTGGAAAGTTGTTAATTCTAAAGGTCAACAAAGAAGAATATGTATATCCTGTAATATATAATAAAAAATCCGCGGCTTGTTCTGCTCCTGATCTTTTATTATATTCATGAAAATGTTTGAATTTGTAATGGAATGTTAGAGGAAAATATCACCTTCATTAATAAAAAGGCTCAAAATCATTTCTGAGGAAGTCATTTCACAATTATTAGCTTTAAATATGATTTTATTATTCAGTCTGCCGAAATCTGAATCTATAAAGAGTGATCTACAGATTGCGCCCCGTGGGCCGGATGTGGCCCGTTGTTTGCCTTCATCATTTACCAATAATAGGGGACCTTTCCCCCACTGATACCAATAATGGGAACCCCCCAATACCAATGATGGGGCACTATTCCCCCCCCACTAATACCAAACATGGGAAACCCCCCAATACCAATGATGAGGCACTATTCCCCCCCTACTGACACCAATGATGGGGGCACTATTTACCCCCACTATAACTAAAAGTGGGAAACTCCCACCCAATACCAATGACGGGGCACTATTCGTCCCACTGACACCAATGACGCAGCATTATTTCCCCCCACTGACACCAATAATGGGAACCCCCCCCAATACCAATGATGGGACACTATTCCTCCCACTGACACCAATGATGGGGCACTAATCCTCCCACTGACACCAATGATGGGGCACTATTCCTCCCACTGACACCAATGATGGGGCACTATTCCCCACCACTAAAACCAAAAGTGGGAAACTCCCCCCCAATACCAATGACGCTGCATTATTTCCCCCCACTGACACCAATAATGGGAACCCCCCCCCCAATACCAATGTTGGGACACTATTCCTCCCACTGACACCAATGATGGGGCACTTTTCCTCCACTGACACCAATGATGGGGCACTATTCCTCCCACTGACACCAATGATGGGGCACTATTCCTCCCACTGACACCAATGATGGGGCACTATTCCTCCCGCTGACACCAATGATGGGGCACTATCCCCCCCACTGATACCAATAATGGGAAACTCCCCCCCCAATACCAATGATGGGGAACTATTCCTCCCAATGACACCAATGATGGGGCACTAACCCTCTCAATGACTCCAATGATGGGGCACTATTCCTCCCAACAAAACCAATGATGGGGCACTATTCCTCCAATTGACACCAACAATGGGGCACTAGGGGCAATGCTCCTCCCACTAACACCAACACTAAGTCTGAGTAATTTTCTACTCCCACTGGCCACAGTTTGTTTCCCCTGAAGTCTGAAGGACAGTAAACTGACCCTTTGTGTAGACATTTCGGAGCCTGCTGATACAGTGCCTTGAAAAGTATTCATACCCCTTGAAATTTTGTATTTTATTGGGATATTATGTGATAGACCAACACAAAGTGGCACATAATTGTGAAGTGGAAGGAAAATGATAAATGATACAAATAAATATGTGAAAAGTGTGTGGGGGGGGCATTTGTATGGCGCCCCCTGGAGTCAATACTTTGTAGAACCCCCTTTCTCTGCAAGTCTTTTTGGGGGTGTCTCTACCAGCTTTGCACATCTAGAGAGGGACATTTCTGCCCATTCTTCTTTGTAAAATATCTCAAGTTCTGTCAGATTGGATGGAGAGCGTCTGTGAGCAGAAATTTTCAAGTCTTGCCACAGATTCTCAATGGGATTTAGGTCTGGACTGTGACTGGGCCATTCTAACACATGAATATTCTTTGATGTAAGCCATTCCATTGTAGCTCTGGCTGTATGTTTAGGGTTGTTGTTCAGCCGGGAAATCTGGGTTTCCCACTGGTTCCATCTTTCCGCCCCTTCCACAGCTCCCGGGGTGAGATCAGCTGTGTGGCTTGGGTGGCAGTGTATGCATTCATTCATTCATTCATTCTTATGGACAGCTCAGTTCGATAACATGGGACTAAATGAGACTGATGCTTTTTCAATGAACATTTATAATGCTCTGTACGGTGCAATCAGCTTCTGCTGACATTTCTGCCCATTGTTCCCTCCATCTAACACTTTGTATCTGGTGGATATCGGGATGTATGGAGATGCCGGGACATTGATTGGGGGGAGACGCCGGGACATTAATTGGCGGGAGATGCCGGGACATTGATTGGGGGGAGGAGCCGGGACATTGATTGGGGGGAGACGCCGGGACATTGATTGGGGGGAGACGTCGGGATATTGATTAGGGGGAAGAGGCCGGACATTAATTGGCGGGAGATGCCGGGACATTGATTGGGGGAGGATCCGGGACATTGATTGGGGGAGGAGCTGGGACATTGATTGGTGGGAGACGCCGGGACATTGATTGGGGGGAGACGCCGGGACATTAATTGGCGGGAGATGCCGGGACATTGATTGGGGGGAGGAGCCGGGACATTGATTGGGGGAGACGCCGGGACATTGATTGGGGGGAGACGTCGGGATATTGATTGGGGGGAGACGCAGGGACATTAATTGGCGGGAGATGCCGGGACATTGATTGGGGGAGGATCCGGGACATTGATTGGGGGGAGGAGCCGGGACATTGATTGGTGGGAGACGCCGGGACATTGATTGGGGGGAGACGTCGGGATATTGATTGGGGGGAGACGCCGGGACATTAATTGGCGGGAGATGCCGGGACATTGATTGGGGGAGGAGCCGGGACATTGATTGGGGGGAGGAGCCGGGACATTGATTGGGGGGAGACGTCGGGATATTGATTGGGGGGAGACGCCGGGACATTAATTGGCGGGAGATGCCGGGACATTGATTGGGGGGAGGAGCCGGGACATTGATTGGGGGGAGACACCGGGACATTGATTGGGGGGAGACGTTGGGATATTGATTGGGGGGAGACGCCGGGACATTGATTGGGGGGAGACACCGGGATATTGATTGGGGGGAGACGCCGGGATATTAATTGGGGGGAGACGCCGGAACATTGATTGGGGGGAGACGCCGGGACATTGATTGGGGGGAGATGCTGGGATATTGATTGGGGGGAGATGCCGGGACATTGATTGGGGGGAGACGCCGGGACATTGATTGGGGGGAGACGCCGGGACATTGATTGGGGGGAGACGCCGGGACATTGATTGGGGGGGAGACGCAGGGACATTGATTGGGGGGAGACGCCGGGATATTGATTGGGGGGAGACGCCGGGACATTGATTGGGGGGGAGACGCCAGGACATTGATTGGGGGGAGACGCCGGGACATTGATTGGGGGGGAGACGCCGGGACATTGATTGGGGGGGGAGACGCCGGGACATTGATTGGGGGGGAGACGCCGGGACATTGATTGGGGGGAGACGCCGGGACATTAATTGGGGGGAGACGCCGGGACATTGATTGGGGGGGAGACGCTGAGACATTGATTGGGGGGAGATGCCGGGATATTGATTGGGGGGAGACGCCGGGACATTGATTGGGGGGAGACGCCGGGACATTGATTGGGGGGAGACGCCGGGACATTGATTGGGGGGGAGACGCCGGGACATTGATTGGGGGGAGACGCCGGGACATTGATTGGGGGGGAGACGCCGGGACATTGATTGGGGGGAGATGCCGGGACATTGATTGGGGGGAGACGCCGGGACATTGATTGGGGGGGGAGACGCTGAGACATTGATTGGGTAGTTCGTTATGAATATGTAAAGCCAAGGAGCATATGGAGAGATAATTCTAACAAATTGGAGCCACTGTACCAAACCGAACATGACTGAGGGCACAATCACAGAAATCTGATTACAAATCCCCTTCCTGGGATATGGCGGCTAATCTTCCTAATTAAAAATCATTTAAAATAATATTTTATCTCGCGCTCGGAGCACGGGCTTTATTTATCTTGGAAGTATTCGTGTAATGGAGAAAAGTTCCTGCCATCCACGTATATAGAAAAATAATCATTTCGGTGTTTTCTGAATACTGTGTCAAATTAAACTAAAGACTGCGAGCCTTGGAAAAAAGAAGAACGATTAACCACTTCAGCCCCCGGGACCATTTGGCTGGCAAAAGACCAGGCCCCTTTTTGCGATTCGGGACTGCACCGTTTTAACTGACAATTGCGCGGTCACGCAACGTGACTCCCAAACAAAATTGACGTCCTTTTTTTCCCACAAATAGAGCTTTCTTTTGGTTGTATTTGATCACCTCTGCGGTTTTTATTTTTTGTGCTATAAACAAAAAAAAGCGACAATTTAAAAAAAAAATATATTTTTTACTTTTTGCTATAATAAATATCCCCAGAAAATATATAAAAAAACATATTTTTTCCTCAGTTTAGGCCGATACGTATTCTTCTACATATTTTTGGTAAAAAAAATCGCCATAAGCGTTTATTGATTGGTTTGCGCAAAAGTTATAGCGTCTACAAAATAGGGGATAGTTTTATGGCATTTTTATTGATAATTTCTTTTATACTAGTAATGGCGGCGATCAGCGATTTTTATTGTGACTGCGACATTATGGCAGACACATCGGACACTTTTGACACATTTTTGGGACCATTGTCATTTTTACAGCGATCAGTGCTATAAAAATGCACTGATTACTGTAAAAATGACACTGGCAGTGAAGGGGTTAACCTGTAAGGGGCGCTGAAGGGGTTAAAGAGCAAGTAAACCCTCTGACAGTTTTCCTTAAAAAAAAAAAAAAAAACCCTGCAAGAAAAAGGCATAATGAGTTAGTATGCTATGCATACTAGCTCATTATGTGGCACTTACCTGAAATCGAAGCCCCCCGAAGTCCTCCTCGTTCCCCTCCGCCGCCGCCCCCATGTCCCCTCGGAGCTTCTTCCTGGTATCGCCGATCCGGCGCTGTGATTGGCCGGAGCGGCAATGACGGCACGCGCACGGGGCCGGCATTCGCCCATTCAGAAGACCGGCATGTCCCATTCATTAGGCCGGGACACTCAGTGCGCCTGCGCCGTTGTCTACGGCGTGCATGTGCCATAGACATCGGTGCTGTGCTTTTCTGCAAATATCTCCTTAACCGTGTAGGTTTAGGAGATATTTCTTGCACCTACAGGTGAGCCTTAATCTAGGTTTTCCTGTAGGTGCAAGTTGTCAAAGTGGGTTTACAAGCACTTTAAGTGTGACCTAGGGAGTGCTTCTAACTGTAAGGGGGCGTGGCTACGAGTGACACGTCACTGATCGCTGCCCCCGATGACAGGGAACAGACGATCAGTGTCCTGTCACTAGGAAGAACGGGGAGATGTTGTGTTTACACCGTTCTTCAGCTCTGTGATCCAATCGCGGGACACCGGCGGACATCGAGTCCGCGGGTCCCGCGGGCACGGTCACGGAGCTCGCGGCAGGGTGGCGAGCGCACACGCGTCCACGCGGCGGCAAATTAAAGGGGACGTATATATACGCCCATTTGCGCAGCCGTGCCATTCTGTCGACGTAAAAAGTAATGCCGCGGTCAGCAAGCGGTTAAAATTTACTTTTTTAGGGGCGATGGGAGTTGACAAGTCACATGACAAGATAGGAAAATCAGTGTAAGCTTGAATGTAAGGTAATAGGGTTACTATACGTCTAAATGAGGATAAAGCTATTTTTTGGGGGTTTGGGAATGGCTAGAAGCTTTGTTGGAAAGGTTAGGACAAGAGGTGGGCAGAAGTGTCAGCTGCCCCAGGCGTAACTCTAAGGGGGGGGGGGGCACCACATTACTGCATGCACACTTCCTCAGGGGGCCATGGCTTAATGTGTGCTCTGACAGCTACCACTGAAAGCCTACAGAAGTGTATATTACAGATGCACTATAACCTATAGCTTGTTTGTTAATCCCCACAGCTCCCTCACACTGCCACGTTTTCCCACACCAGACCACCAGACAAGTATAATACAAAATAAAGTGCAGCGCTGTAAAAAAAAAAATATATATATATATATTGCGATGATTATCACCTGTGTGCTTTATATAAATTACTTTCCAGTTCTTTCAAATCAACATATATTAATATTAACCCCTTCAATACCGGGCACTCCCCTCCCCCTTCCTGCTCAGACCAGTTTTCAGCTTTCAGCGCTGTCGCACTTTGAATGACAATTGCGCAGTCATGCTGCACTGTACTAGACAGATAGAGCTTTCTTTTAGTGGTATTTAATCACCACTGGAGTTTTTATTTTTTGCTAAATAAACAAATAAAGACCGGAATTTTTTTTTTTCATAGTTTGTTATAAAATTGTGGGTAATTTTTCTCCTTCACTGATGAGCACCGATAGGCGGCACTGATAGTCACTGATAGGCACAAATAGGAAGCACTGATGGACACTGATTGGCAGCACTGATAGGCACTGATAGGTACAGATAGGCAGCACTGATGGGCACTAATTGGCAGCACTGATGGGCGTTGATAGGCATAGATAGGCAGCACTGATGGGCACTGATTGGCAGCACTGATGGGCACTCATAGGCAAAGATAGGCAGCACTGATGGACACTGATAGGCACTGATTGTCAGCACTGGTTGGCACTGATGGGCAGCACTGATGGGCACTGATAGGCACAGATAGACAGCACTGATTGGCACCGATAGGCACTGTTTGGCAGCACTGATGGGTACTGATAGGCACTGATACACAGCACTGATGCGCACTGATAGGCACTGATGCACAGCACTGATGGGTGCTGATACACAGCACTGATGGACACTGATAGGCACTGATACACAGCACTGATAGGCACTGATAGGACCTGATACACAGCACTGATGGGCACTGATAGGCACTGATACACAGCACTTATGGGCACTGATAGGCACTGATACACAGCACTGCTGGGCACTGATAGGACCTGATACACAGCACTGATGGGCACTGATAGGCACTGATAAATAGCACTGATGGGCACTGATAGGCGCTGACACACAGCACTGATGGGCACTGATAGGCACTGATACACAGCACTGATGGGCACTGATTGGCACTGATAAACAGTAATGATGGGCACTGATAGGCACTGATAGGCACTGATACACAGCACTGATGGGCACTGATAGGCACTGATACACAGGACTGATGGGCACTGATAGGCACTGATACACAGCACTGATGGGCACTGATAGGCACTAATAGGACCTGATGGGCACTGATAGGCACTGATAGGCAGCACTGTAGGGACTGCACTGATAATCAGGACACTGATTATCAGTGTGATGTCCCTTTAACACAAGCCGGTTATCGGCTCTCCTTTTCTCTCCTCATGCTGTCAGTGTGAGGAAAGAAAATCTGATAATCGGCTGTTTACTTATGTGATCAGCTGTCATTGGACACAGCTTATCACGTGGTAAAGGGCTGCTGTGATCGGCCCTTTACCCCGATCTGTGATCAGCTGTGAGTCCAATCACAGAAGGACATCTGTAGACGCCTTCCAGGCAAAGTAAGCCCGTTCGGCTATAGCCTGGGTGGGAAGGGGTTAAGTCAATACATGATTAAACTCAATTCAATGCTATAGGTGCAAATAATATTAAATGTCCAAAACAAGTCTTAACAGTTCTCTTTCAGATATTATCTCCCCTCCGTGACACGCGGCCATTTTCACTCCTGTGCAACCCAACATAATCACCCCCTTGTGCCCCTTATCCTCTCACCTATGGTTTATGACCCATATACCATACAGGAGAAATAAAGACTTTCCCCTTTAAGGGATGAACTCACCGGGGTAACCCCTCCACTCCACTCCAGACCAGGCTCCAGCTCTCCTGTTATTGGCTCATATACCATGCAGGTGTAGGCGGGCGCATGGGGTGTGCCAGCTGTGCCTGGGCACACCCTAATCACCATGTGCACATTAGAATTATCACTCTGGGGAGGTGGTAAAGATCCCTCTCTGACCGGCTCTGCTTCTTCTCTTCTCTTTTACTGTGCCGGCAGGGAGTTCAATGTGCCAGTGCTATATATATATATATATATATATATACACAAAAGTAAGTACACCCCTCACATTTCTGTAAATATTTCCTTCTATCTTTTCATGTGACAACACTGAAGAAATGACCAGGGCCAGCCCAAGACATTGTGCTGCCTGGGCCCAGGATCAAAATGCTGCCCCTCTCCTCCCTACCGCCCCCCCCCAAAAAATTAAATAATAATAATCACGCCCACCAAAAGGCCCCCACATTTATTATTTTATATTATGACAATAAAAAACAAAATTACATTTATTAGGAAGTCAGATTTCCACGTAATAGTGGTGGTGGGGTTCAGACAGAGGCAGCGGCGGTTGTGGTGAGGGGGGAGGGGAGGTTAGACACAGGCAGGGGGGTTAGACACAGGCAGGGGTGGTAGAGGAGATTAGACACAGGCAGGGGGGGTAGGGGAGGTCAGGCACAGGTAGGGGTGGTAGGGGGGATTAGACACAAGCAGGGGTGGTAGGGGAGGTTAGACACAGGCAGGGGTGGTAGGGAGTTTAGATACTGACAGGGGTGGTAGGGGGTTTAGACACAGGCAGGGGTGGTAGGGGGGGTTAGACACAGGCAGGGGTGGTAGGGGGGGTTAGACACAGGCAGGGGTGGTAGGGGGGGTTAGACACAGGCAGGGGTGGTAGGGGGGGATAGACACAGGCAGGGGTGGTAGGGGGGGGTTAGACACAGGCAGGGGTGGTAGGGGGATTAGACACAGGCAGGGGTGGTAGGGGGATTAGACACAGGCAGGGGTGGTAGGGGGGGTTAGACACAGGCAGGGGTGGTAGGGGGATTAGACACAGGCAGGGGTGGTAGGGGGGGATTAGACACAGGCAGGGGTGGTAGGGGGGGATTAGACACAGGCAGGGGTGGTAGGGGGGGTTAGACACAGGCAGGGGTGGTAGGGGGATTAGACACAGGCAGGGGTGGTAGGGGGGGTTAGACACAGGCAGGGGTGGTAGGGGGGGTTAGACACAGGCAGGGGTGGTAGGGGGGGATTAGACACAGGCAGGGGTGGTAGGGGGGGGTTAGACACAGGCAGGGGTGGTAGGGGGATTAGACACAGGCAGGGGTGGTAGGGGGGGATTAGACACAGGCAGGGGTGGTAGGGGGGGATTAGACACAGGCAGGGGTGGTAGGGGGGGGGTTAGACACAGGCAGGGGTGGTAGGGGGATTAGACACAGGCAGGGGTGGTAGGGGGGGTTAGACACAGGTAGGGGTGGTAGGGGGGGATTAGACACAGGCAGGGGTGGTAGGGGGGGGATTAGACACAGGCAGGGGTGGTAGGGGGGGTTAGACACAGGCAGGGGTGGTTAGACACAGGCAGGGGTGGTAGGGGGGGATTAGACACAGGCAGGGGTGTTAGGGGGGGGTTAGACACAGGCAGGGGTGGTAGGGGGATTAGACACAGGCAGGGGTGGTAGGGGGGGTTAGACACAGGCAGGGGTGGTAGGGGGGGTTAGACACAGGCAGGGGTGGTAGGGGGGGTTAGACACAGGCAGGGGTGGTAGGGGGATTAGACACAGGCAGGGGTGGTAGGGGGGGTTAGACACAGGCAGGGGTGGTAGGGGGGGTTAGACACAGGCAGGGGTGGTAGGGGGATTAGACACAGGCAGGGGTGGTAGGGGGGGTTAGACACAGGCAGGGGTGGTAGGGGGGGTTAGACACAGGCAGGGGTGGTAGGGGGGGTTAGACACAGGCAGGGGTGGTAGGGGGGTTAGACACAGGCAGGGGTGGTAGGGGGATTAGACACAGGCAGGGGTGGTAGGGGGGGTTAGACACAGGTAGGGGTGGTAGGGGGATTAGACACAGGCAGGGGTGGTAGGGGGGGATTAGACACAGGCAGGGGTGGTAGGGGGGGATTAGACACAGGCAGGGGTGGTAGGGGGGGTTAGACACAGGCAGGGGTGGTAGGGGGGGATTAGACACAGGCAGGGGTGGTAGGGGGGGATTAGACACAGGCAGGGGTGGTAGGGGGGGATTAGACACAGGCAGGGGTGGTAGGGGGGGTTAGACACAGGCAGGGGTGGTAGGGGGGGTTAGACACAGGCAGGGGTGGTAGGGGGGGATTAGACACAGGCAGGGGTGGTAGGGGGGGTTAGACACAGGTAGGGGTGGTAGGGGGATTAGACACAGGCAGGGGTGGTAGGGGGGGATTAGACACAGGCAGGGGTGGTAGGGGGGGATTAGACACAGGCAGGGGTGGTAGGGGGGGTTAGACACAGGCAGGGGTGGTAGGGGGGGATTAGACACAGGCAGGGGTGGTAGGGGGGATTAGACACAGGCAGGGGTGGTAGGGGGGGATTAGACACAGGCAGGGGTGGTAGGGGGGTTAGACACAGGCAGGGGTGGTAGGGGGGGTTAGACACAGGCAGGGGTGGTAGGGGGGGATTAGACACAGGCAGGGGTGGTAGGGGGGGGTTAGACACAGGCAGGGGTGGTAGGGGGATTAGACACAGGCAGGGGTGGTAGGGGGGGTTAGACACAGGCAGGGGTGGTGGAGATAGGATTAGTGACACTTACTTTCTCTCAGTGTTCGCCGCGCCTATAGCGATCCCTCTTCCATCATGGGGTCTCTGCTCAGCCGAAAGCTCCTCCCCCTTTACGCTGTTGTTCGTCAGCTGACTTTCTCGTCAGCAGCATGGGGGGGGGGGAGCCGTGGAGAGGATGGGCGGGCGGCCAGCTGTGTGGTTATGGCAGAGAAAGGTCTGCCAATACTTCTAATAGCAGCGGCGCTGGGCCATCCACATAGTGGGATGAAGAGCGGAGCGGGTGGGCGTAGCGGAGCCCGATTGGGCGGGATTACTGTATTTATGGGCGTCAATGTGCCGCCCCTCAGAATCTGCCGCCTGGGACAATGGTCCCATCGGGTCCCATGGTAGGGCCGGCCCTGGAAATGACACTTTGCTACAATGTAAAGTAGTGAGTGTACAGCTTGTATAACGGTGTAAATTTCCTCTCCCCTCAAAATAACTCAACACACAGCCATTAACCAGTTCAGCCTCGGAAGGATTTACCCCCCTTACTGACCGGGCCACTTTTTGCGATGCGGCACTGCGTCACTTTAACTAACAATTGCGCGGTCGTGCGACGTTGTACACAAACCAAATTGGCGTCCTTTTTTCCCCCACAAATAGAGATTTCTTTTGGTGGTATTTGATCACCTCTGCGTTTTTTTATTTTTTGCGCTATAAACCAAAAAAGAGCAACAATTTTGAAAAAACACAATATTTTGTACTTTTTGCTGTAATAAATATTCCCCCCCCCCCCCCAAAAAAAAAAAATTCCTCAGTTTAGGCCGATACGTATTCTTATATTTTTGGTTAAAAAAATATCGCAATAAGCGTATATTGATTGGTTTGCGCACAAGTTATCGGATCTACAAAATAGGGGATAGATTTATGGCATTTTTATTATTATTTTTTTTACTAGTAATGGCGGCGATCAGCGATTTTTATCGTGAATGCGACATTATGGCGGACACATCGGACACTTTTGACACTATTTTGGGACCATTGTTATTTATACAGCGATCAGTGATATAAATAGCCACTGATTACTGTGTAAATGTCACTGGCAGGGAAGGGGTTAACACTAGGGGGCGATCAAGGGGTTAATTGTGTTCCCTGGGTGTGTTTTAACTGCAGGGGGGATGGGACTGACTAGGGGAGGAGAGAGATCGCTGTTCATACTTAGTATGAACCCACGATCTGTTTCCTCTCCCCTGCGAGAACCGGGATTTGTGCGCTTACACACAAACAGATCCCGGTTCTCGCTCTGTCACGAGCGATCGCGGGGGTCCTGGCGGTCATCGCGCCCGCCGGGCATGCGCATCGGCTCCGGGGACGTTTTAAAGGAGCGACGTACAGCTACGGAAATTTGCGCAGCCGTGCCAACCTGCCGCAGTATAACTGCGGCGGCTGGTCGGCTAGCAGTTAATGTCTAAACCGCTGGCAACAAAAGTGAGTACACCCCCTAAGTGAAAATGTCCAAATTGGGGCCCAATTAGCCATTTTCCCTCCCCGGTGTCATGTGACTCGTTAGTGTTACAAGGTCTCAGATGTGAATGGGGGGAGCAGGTGTGTTAAATTTGGTGTTATCGCTCTCACTCTCTCATACTGGTCCCGCTCCTTACCAACATACTGACTGTGCGCTCGGTGGGCGAACATCCCGCCAAACGCAAAGGAAATTTGGGTGTTCGGCAAACACCCGAGCCGGCGATGTTCGGGCTGAACTTTTGCTCGACCCGAACGGTTCGCCCCAACACTGGGAATCATTAAACCAGCAAGACTGAAGACCTCTAGTGGTGAAAATGAATTATTGCATCAGACGGTTTCGAATTACAGTGGAACCTTGGTTTACGAGTAACGTGGTTTACGAGTAACGTGGTTAACAAGCGTTTTTAATAACGAGCAACTTTAAAAAAAAAAATCTGACTCGGTATAAATTCTGCTCGGCAAAACAAGCAGAATTCAAGCTTGTGATGTGTGCAGTACCGCATTTGACCAGATGTGCAGGGGGGCACCGGTGACACTCGGAATGGTTCGGAGCCGTTCCAAGCCATTTGCAAATACTCTGAATCACTCGTAAATACTCAGAAATACTCTGGCCACAGGTTGGTTCCTCCTCGGCGGCGGCGCTGGCTCCTCTAGCAGGCAGCTCTCTACGCTCTTCCCATCAGCAGTCCCAGGCATGAATGACAATCCCCTCCCGCAATGAGGACGGCGCCGGGCGGGGCTGTGAACACTTAGGGGAAGCAGAGCAGCCCGATGATTGTATTGGCTGGCGCTGGCAAACAGGGGTAGGCTGCGGGAGCGGAGTAAATGTATGCAATGCATCACACTGCAGACATGAATGATGGCACTGGCAGTGACAATCGGCGGCGCCAGCAGCCCTGGCCCACCGATGTGCGGGAGGCGGCGTGGGTGTCATTGTCACTCTTTTACGATTTCAGGAGGGATCAAACGCCCCCCCCCCCTGCCCTATGGAGCGGACGCCCATGGCCACATGCGGTATTGCATGCCATAGAAGTCAATGCGGAACAAATTATCTTTGTTTCCATTGACCTCTATGGGGAAACTCGCTTTGATATGCGAGTGCTTTGGATTACAAGCATTCTCCTGGAACGGATTATGCTCGTAATCCGAGGTTCTGCTCTATCATTGAATATTACAGCAAAAGTTGCTTTTCCATTCCCACCGCTGCTGGAGGACATTAAAAAAAATCAAAAAAAATCCCGGCGTTGGGCTTTATCATTGCTCCCCATTTGCCTTGTGCATGACTTGACTTGGATGTGACGCCGTCTACCTTGTTTATCAGCGCTGGGCTCCTCTTCACGTGCGTCTCTCGGTGTATGTTGCTGATGGCTATTGATTAATGCGTGACATTTACATCCATCATGGGGCCAATGATTGGAAAAGAAGCTGGAGACTGCGCCTTGTTTTTATGGGCTGATAGATGCCCGCGAAGCACACGGTATTGATTAAAAGTCTTATCATTCAGTTTCATTTATGAAGCGCGGCCAGGCTGGGGGTGGTAACTGCGATTAAACCGTCGTTCACAATCAGAGCTAAAAGCAAAATTAAACACTGTAAACGGCCCTATAGAAGAAGCACTAATGTAAAGTTTAATCGGTAACCCATGGAACGTAAATCCAATTAGTGGCGGTATCAGTGTAGACTTCTCGGTAATCACATTAAAAACATACAAGCAGTGGCGGCTGGTGCTCAGAATTTTGGGGGGGGGGGGGCGCAAACAAACTGGGAAAAAAAAAAACATCAATTGCCACCACTGTGCCCATTAAAAGCATCCACTGTGCCCATCAAACGCCACCAGTTTGCCCTCAAATGCAACCAGTTTGTCCCCAAATACAATCAGTTTCTGCAGTCAGTTTCTCCCCAAATGTCGCCAGTTTCTCCCCAAATACAGCCAGCCCCCCCCTAAATGCCGCCAGTTTGTCCCCAAATTCTACCAGTTTCCCCCCAAATATAGCCAGTTTCCCCCCAAATGCAGCCAGTTTGTCCCCAAATGCAGCCAGTTTGTCCCCAAATGCAGCCAGTTTCCCCCCAAATTCAGCCAGTTTGTCCCCAAATGCAGCCAGTTTGTCCCCAAATGCAGCCAGTTTCCCCCCAAATACAGACAGTCCCCCCCTAAATGCCACCAGTTTGTCCCCAAATTCCGCCAGTTTCCCCCCAAATACAGCCAGTTTGTCCCCAGCCTGGCACCTACGTTCCTCGGGTTAGCACCCTCCTCTCCACGCTCCCTCAATGTCTTCTCCCGCCCTCGATGTCGCTTCAGCCAATCAGGTTACCGGTAACCAGACCCGGTGAACCTGATTGGCTGAGACCCGTGTCAGTGTTAACCAGGGAACGCACAGCCCGTGCGTCCCCTGGTTAACTATTTGGAAGCCGATTACAGCCCACAGGCTGTAATCGGGAAGCCTATCAGAGCCGCTGGCTCTGATAGGCACTTTCAAAAACCAGCCAGCCGCTGTTATTCAGATGGCCGGCGCCCACCATCTAAATAGTGGGCGGCAGCCGCGCCGGCGACAATACATAGGTTCATGCAATGCATGAACCTATGTATTGTTGAGTAAAACCTTGGACCTTGGATTGAGAGTAACTTGGTTTGAGAGCGTTTTGCAAGACAAGCAAATTTTTTTAATAAATTCTGACTTGATATACAAGCGATGTCTTGATATACAAGTAGCGTCATGTCACAACTGAGTATAAAAGAGAGGAGAGGCGCCTCTAAGTGTAGCAATATGGTTAAATTTAATGAAGGTATAACATTTAGCAACATATTGCTACACTTAGAGGCGCCTCTCTTCTCTTTTATACTCTGGAGCTCCTGCTGGATTTTGCTTCTAATCCCCTTGTAGAGGCTTCCGTTTGCGGATGGACATTTTATGGTTACACAACCAATCACATCGCTATAATCTTTTTATATGGACTATAAACTGAAGGATTTGTGAATAAATGGTTGTGGAACGAATCATTTGAGTTTCTATTATTTCTTATGGGGAAATTCGCTTTGATATACAAGTGCTTTGGATTACAATCATGTTTCTGGAACGAATCATGCTCGCAATACAAGGTTTTACAGTATATGGGATTTTATTATTTTATTTATTTTTATGGTTGAACTAGATGGACTTGTGTCTTTTTTCAACCTGACTATTTATGTAACTATGTAACAAACATCCACCTGGAGATTGTCACACATAATTTGCTTTTCCTTTTTTTTTTTCTTTGTTTTTAGACATTTCATTAAATTTTTATTTGGATTTATTTTTTATTTTTAGGTGCTATATAAGTTTTCAGGTTTCTTGTAGTTTAATTAATATCGTGCCCGGGACAAGTTTTAATTTTTTTTTACACACATTAAAATCTGCATTTATTTCTAAAAAAAAATATTATTTAACCACTTCAGCCCCGGAAGGATTTACCCCCCTTCCTGACCAGAGCATTTTTTGCGATTCGCCACTGCGTCGCTTTAACTGACAATTGCACGGTCGTGCGACGTTGCACCCTAAACAAAATTGTTGTCCTTCCCCCCCCCCCCCACAAATAGAGCTTTCTTTTGGTGGCATTTGATCACCTCTGCAGAATTTTATTTTTTGCGCTATAAACAAAAAAAAGAGCGACAATTTTGAAAAAATATTTTTTACTTTTTGCTATAATAAATATCCAAAAATAAACAAAAACAAATTTATTCATCAGTTTAGGCCGATGTGTATTCTTTTACTTATTTTTGGTAAAAAAAAAAAAAATCACAATAAAACCGTATATCGATTGGTTTGTACAAATTGTTATAGCGACAACTTAGAAAAAAAAGCAATATGTTTTACTTTTTGCTATAATAAATATCCCCAAAAAAACATATAAAAAAATGTTTTCCTCAGTTTAGGCCGATACGTATTCTTCTACATATTTTTGGTAAAAAAAAAATCGCATTCAGCGTTTATTGATTGGTTTGCACGAACGTTATAGCGTCTACAAAATAGCGGACAGTTTTATAGCATTTTTATAAAAAAAAATATGTATTAGTAATGGCGGCGATCTGCGATTTTTTATCATGACTGTGATATTGCGGCGGAAACGTCGGACACTTTTGACACTATTTTGGGACCATTGTCATTTATACAGCGATCAGAGTTATAAAAATGCAATGATTACTGTGTAAATGACACTGGCAGGGAAGGGGTTAAACACTAGGGGGCGATCAAGGGGTTAAGTGTGTCCTAGGGAGTGATTCTAACTGTGGGGGGGAGGGGACTCACAACAACATGACAGAGATCCCTGCTCTCGATGACAGGGAGCAGTAGATCCCTGTCATGTTGCTAGGCAGAACAAGGAAATGCCTTGTTTGCATCTCCCCGTTCTGCCGTTCCGTGACACGGTCGCGGGACACCCAGTCCGCGGGACCCATGGGCACGGTCACACAGTACGCTGCGGGCGCGCGTGCACCCACTAGCCTGCAAATTAAAGGGGATGTACAGGTACGCCCATTTGCCCACCGCTGCCATTCTGTCGACGTATATCGGCGTGCGGTGGTCGGCAAGTGGTTAAACCCATAAAAATATGTTTTCTGAAAGCCAAGGGCCCTAGACAATAAAAAAAATGGCAGCTGCAATTTATTTATTTTTTTGGACGATATTTCCACAAATATTTATCAAATTAACATTTTCAGGAAAAAAAAAAAAACACAAAAATGTATTTTAGTAAACATAATAATACACAATTTTTGGTAAAATATAGAGGATGGGGTTGTATTGAGTTATCGGATACCAAAAATGTTTAGTCTTTGGCGACACCTAAAAAGCCTTTATAGCTTATCACTTTAAAGTGAACCGCTCTCTGACGTCTGCAGCGATACCCTACATGTGGGGTGCAATGCTGCTTACATACGTGTGTACTCTACGCCCGAGTTTGTATTCACGTGTGTATGTGGGATGATAGGGTTGCTTTAACTTTTTTTATTTTTTTTTATTTACATTTTTTTTTTATTATTATTTTATATTTACATTTTTTTTTTTACATTTCTTTTCATTTAAACTATATGTGAACCCTTACCTTGTAAAACAACTCATTCAGTTTAAAATATAAATTAAAAGTAAACTATTTATGTATAGGTATATATATATATATATATATATATATATATATATATATATAAACTTTATAAATACCCCTTTTCTCTGTTTTATAAGTGAGCACATATCCTCTAAGATCCTTATGCAGCTAATTATTAATAATAATAATAATAATATAATTATTATCAGTAAAAAGCCGTGAAGAAGGTAAGTAATAATAATATTAATAAATATTAAAATTATTATTATTATATTATATTATTATTATAATAATAACAACAACAATGATAATAATAATAATGATAATAATAATAATAATAATAATAATAAATGAGTTATTAGTGTTATTATTATTGATAACAATAACAACAATAATAATACTAATAAAAATGAGTAACCACAACAATACTAAAAATAATAATAATAAATGAGTATTATTATTATTGCTGTTATTAATACTACAACTACTATCAATAATACATTTTTTTTTTATTATTATTATAATTATCACTGTTATTATTATTATGATTAATTTTATTATTAGCGTTATTATTATTGATAACAATAAGGCCCCTTTCACACTGAGGCGCTTTGCAGGCGCCATTGCGGTAAAAATAGCGCCTGCAATGCACCCCAAAAAAGCCGCTCAATTGTATCCAATGTGAAAGCCCGAAGGCTTTCAGACTGGAGCGTTGCGCTTGCAGGAGGGTAAAAAAACTCCTGCAAGCCGCATCTTTGAGGCGCAATAGGAGCGGTAAAAATACCGCTCCTATAGCACCCCTGCCCATTGAATTCAATGGGGTAGCGCCTCCAAAACGCTGCAAAGAGGCGTTATTGCAGGCGTTTTTAACCCATTTTCGGCCGCTAGCGGGGGTTAAAATCCCCCCCCCCCGCTAGCGCGGCAAAAAAAACGGTAAGTAGCCTAACAACAACAACAACAATAATACTAATAAAAAATGAGTAACCACAACAATACTACTACTAATAATAAATGAGTATTATTATTATTGCTGTTATTATACTACAACTTTTTTTTCCGCCTTCCTTTGGATCAACTTTGGGTATAGAATTGGGTATATGGGATTGTATGATATCATTTTTTTTTATGGTTGAACTGGATGGACTTGTGTCTTTTTTTCAACCTGACTAACTATGTAACTATGTAACTACTACTAATAATACTTTTTTTATTATTATTCTAATTATCACTGTTATTGTTATTATTATTATTAATTTTATTATTAGTGTTGTTATTATTGATAACAATAACAACAACAACAACAATAATAATACTAATAAAAAATGAGTAACCACAACAATACTACTACTACTACTACTAATAAATGAGTATTATTATTATTGCTGTTATTAATACTACAACTTTTTTTTCGCCTTCCTCTGAATCAACTTTGGGTATAGAATTGGGTATATGGGATTGTATGATATAAATGTTTTTTTAATGGTTGAACTGGATGGACTTGTGTCTTTTTTCAACCTGACTAACTATGTAACTATGTAACTACTACTAATAATACTTTTTTTGTTATTATTCTAATTATCACTGTTAGTATTATTATAATTATTATTAATAATTTTATTATTAGTGTTGTTATTATTGATAACAATAACAACAACAACAACAACAATAATAATACTAATAAAAAATGAGTAACCACAACAATACTACTACTACTACTACTACTACTACTACTACTACTAATAATAATGATGATGATAATAATAAAAAAATGAGTATTAATATTATTGTTTAATTATTATTATTTTTATTATTATTACTGTTAATATTAATAATGATGATAAAAATAATAACAACAATGATGATAATAATAATAATGATGATAATAATAATAATAAAAAATGAGTATTAATATTATTGTTATATTATTATTTTTATTATTATTACTGTTAATATTAATAATGATGATAAAAATGATAACAACAACAATGATGATGATAATAATAATAATAACAATTTGTATTGTTATTATGATTATTAATAATACTAAAAATAATAATAATAATAATATCACAGATAATTTTATTAATAATATCAATAATAACAATAATTTTTTTAATGGATTTTCTTGTCTACAAAAGACTTGCTTTTGAATTTTTTTCTGGAAAATAATGAGAAAAGGTAGAGTCCGTAAGCACTTCATGTATTCCATCTGGTATGGTGGACTCTTTAGAAAGACGCAGCCAATATTTATTGCAAATTTATATTCTTAAATGCTCGATCGTGTCTGAGATCTTCTTTGTCTAGCTCTCCATTCTGGGTCATTGTGAAATATGTTTAATAAGCATGAACAAGCATGAAGATTGCTTCTCCAGCCCACACCTGGGTCCTTGCCAGCTGAATTGGATTGAAATAATTGTATTTATGTGAAAAAGAATGGCGGCCGGTTTCAGGAATTGGTTGAAGATGTCGGGGGGATTGTCATCACACAAAGCCACAGCAAATTCCCCTTTTATTACAATCACCAAAGCCTTTTCTTTTTTTTTTTCTTGCTGTTTAGAGGGAATTTTCTGGCCTCTTCGGAGGCCGTTGAGCTGGTAAAGCTCGCCAAAAATAAAAAATAAAGATTAATTTACAAATCTCACATCCCATTTTGATGAAATGGTTACGGGGTCGGTGTGAATACCGTTCCAAGCTCAGGAAAATTATCGGTGTAATGCGATGTGATAGGTCGGGATTTTTTCCAGTATTAACAAACTGCAATAGACGGTGTTTATTCGTAACTTTGTGTTGTTTTAATGCCTAAAGAAATAAATAAAAAAAGTTGAATAAACTATAAAATTACAGAGACGTAATACATTTGTGTGAATATGGAGACGGATGATTAGCACATCAAATCCCAGGAAATTGTATTCAATAACCAATAGAAAAATTTAAAGGCGTGGAGCAGGTGGAAGGTGAGCGGGAACACATGGTGTGCAACATGGGAAGGTGGGTGGGAACCAGAGAGCGAGGACCGGAGAGAGAGGACTGAGCGGCAGAGGACCAGCAGAGCTCTGGGACTGAAGCAGGGGAAACTATGAGATGTCACATGTGGTGAGCAGCGTGGGAGCAATATAGCGGGAGGTGAGCAGTGACCAGAGAAAGAGGAGGATCAGCAAACCAAAGATTTAACAGAGCTGGGGGTTACTACAGAATGGGGGGATCAGCAGAGCTGGAGGGTACTACAGAGTGGGGGATCAGCAGAGCTGGGGGATACTAATGAGTGGGGGATCAGCAGAGCTGGGGGATAGTAATGAGTGGGGGATCAGCAGAGCTGGGGGATACTAATGAGTGGGGGATCAGCAGAGCTGGGGGATACTAATGAGTGGGGGATCAGCAGAGCTGGGGGTTACTGCTGAGTGGGGCACCAGTGGAGCTGGGGGTGAAGCTGAGCAGGGTATCTGCTGAACAAGCAAACTACCAGAAGCAGGAATAGCAGACGGCACACGTGGTGCGCAACATGGTGAGCGAGGACCGGAAAAAGAGGACTGAGTGGCAGAGGATCAGCAGAGCTCTTGGACCGAAGCAGGAGAAACTAGCAGATGTCACACATGGTGCCAGTGTGGGAGAAATATAGCAGGAGGTAAGCAGGGACTGGAGAGAGAGGAGGATCAGCAAACCAAAGGATCAACAGAGTTGGGGGTTACTACATACTGGGGGATCAGCAGAGCTGGGGGTGCTACTGAGTGGGGGGATCAGCAGAACTGGGGGTTACTACGGATTGGGGGATCAGCAGAGCTGGGGGGTTACTATGGATTGGGGGATCAGCAGAGCTGGGGGGTTACTACAGATTGGGGATCAGCAGAGCTGGGCGGTTACTACTGAGTGGGGGATCAGCAGATCTGGGGGATAATACTGAGTGGGGGATCAGCAGAGTTGGGTGTTACTATGGATTGGGGGATTAGCAGAGCATGGGATTACTACTGAGTGGGGGATCAGCAGATCTACTGAGTGGAGGATCAGCAGAGCTGGGGGTTACTACTGAGTGAGTGATCAGCAGAGCTGGGGGTTACTACTGAGTGAGGGATCAGTAGAGCTGGGGGTTACTACTGAGTGGGGGATCAGCAGAGCTGGGGGTTACTACTGAGTGAGGGATTAGCAGAGCTGGGGGCTACTACTGAGTGGGGGATCAGCAGATCTGGGGGATAATACTAAGTGGGGGATCAGCAGATATGGGGGATAATACTGAGTGGGGGATCAGCAGAGTTGGGGGTTACTATGGAGTGGGGGATCAGCAGAGCATGGGGTTACTACTGAGTGGAGGATCAGCAGAACTTTGGGTTACTACGGAGTGGGGGATCAGCAGAGCTGGGGGTTACTACTGAGTGGGGGATCAGCAGATCTGGGGGATACTTCTGAGTGGGGGATCAGTAGAGCTGGGGGATAATACTGAGTGGGGATCAGCAGATCTGAGGGATACTACGGAGTGTGGGGATTAGCAGAGCTGGGAGATACTATTGAGTGGGAGATCAGCGGAGCTGGGGGGTATTACTGCATGGGGATCAGCAGAGCTGGGGGGGTATTACTGCATGGGGATCAGCAGAGCTGGGGGGTACTACAGAGTGGGGGATCAGTAGAGGTGGGGGTGCAACTGAGCAGGGAATCTGCTAAACAAGTGAACCCCCAGCAGCAGGAATAGCTGTGGCCATGGTGATCGCTGACTTTGCGAACAGCCAATAAACAGCTGCGTCCACCGACAGCCTGTCATTTCAGAGTACGGGTTCGGCGGCTGGAATGGGGCCTGAGGGTATTTCACTTTGATGGAAGGGGGGGGGGCAATTACATGAACCCGTTGCCTTGTCTTCTACGGGCGGAGCCCGGGGTTCAAAGTCTCCATCTTGGTATTGTGGTCTCCTGGGAAGTCACACAGCATGGCCCTGTATCGGCCCACTGGGCGGCCGCCACGTCTCTCTGCTGCGTCTCATTAATTCTACGCCATCGTTTTCTCCGATGAAAATTACATTTTTCTTTGCAACTGTAACCGAGGATTGAGCAGATCGCAGGCCGTGAACCCGCAACGACTCGCCGGACATCAAAAAAGCATTTATCCGTTTTTGGTTTTTTTTCCCTCCCCGTCTTCATCGCCTCCCTCGTCCCTGTCAATTCAATTAAAGCCCCGCGGATACCAATCTATCGATCGAGGGAGAGGCCGCCGGGTTACTTTAGTTGACTAACAACCTGAAAACATTCTTTGATGAGCACTAATGATTAAAACCCAGTTTGCTCAGGTCAGAGATTTCTAAGAAAATTAAAACGTAGAAAGTAAAACAATTCAACGCTAATGATTTCCATGAATTCTCCCCACTGCTTTCCACCGAGAAAGGGAAAAAAAAAACATAAGTTGTAGAAAATAAGATGCAGAGGGAAATGTTCTCAAGATGTGAGATTAGAGCTTCTAAGGAAAACAAATGATATATATTTATATAAATTGTGACAGCAGGAAGGTAAAGTCACCTGGTTGCATCCAGGGGGGTAGATATATTTCGCCCAGATTCAGGCTTTACGCCGACTTATACAACTAGGTGGAGAGTTGTATAAGCCCAGCTGAGGCTAGTGGGCTCATGGATGACTCATACCTCTAGGGAGAGTGTGGGGCGTCGTGCAGACAGGGAGTTGATGAGACCAGCTGAAGCTTGTCAGCTCATTTAGGCCTCTATAAGAACTCCCAGCTTCATTAGATGTTAGCTCATGCCTGGACCCAGACCTGTGTGGACTGTCTAGGGAGAGTGAACCCCTGTGCGGTGAGACAAAGCCTGTGTGGCTATTTGCTTGGACATTTAAAACCAGGGACTTAGGGACTAGGACAGCACTAGGCTGATCCCAGTTGTTAGTTAGGAAACCTGTATGTTTAGTCAGAGGTCAAGTTGACCAGGATTTATTTTATTTATGTTTCTTTTGGCTTTGCTGTGTTTTGTCACTGTAAATAGAAAATAAACCGCACCTTTTTGATTTTGAAAACCACAACCTCCGTTTGCTGGGCCTGTTTTTGTGTGGGGAGCCCATCCCGGGGGTCACACACACCCGCTGCCGAGCTAACCCCCTCACAGTTGGTGGAGAACCAGTGGCAGTTTTTTTTTAAACCAGCATGGAGGAGATGGAAGCAGCAATGCAGCAACGTCCGCAGACCAGTGAGGAAAGCCGTCCCACTAATACCGCGTCCTTTGGGGTGAGTCGTTTATTGACAAAAATGACTGGAGAGGATGATCCAGAGGTATTTTTGACCACATTTGAAAGGACCGCTGAAAGAGAAAAGTGGCCTGAGGAGCAGTGGGCTGGACTGGTGGCTCCTCTGTTAACTGGTGAATCGCAGAAAGCTTACTATGACCTAGAGCCTAACCAAGCAAAAGACTATGTGATGCTAAAAGCTGAAATATTGGCAAGGCTGGGTGTCACCCAGGCTGTCCGGGCTCAGCGTGTGCATAACTGGACTTTCCAGCTTGGAAAACCCCCCAGGTCTCAAATGTATGATCTCATTCACCTGAGCAGAAAGTGGCTACAGCCAGAGACTTTGTCCGCACCAAAGATTGTGGAACGTGTTGTAATGGATCGGTTTTTGAGAGCTCTTCCTACTGCCATCCAAAAGTGGGTAAGCCATGGAGACCCAGAGACGGCCGATGGTCTTGTGGATCGTGTGGAGAAATACTTGGCTACAGAGAACCTGACGGCCTCTTCCAGAGACACTCGGACTTTCCACCCTAAGACCAGACCATCCCCAGGGGCGGATAAGAGGATTCCAAGGGGTGAGGGTGGAGAGAGTGAGAGGGTGGGAGCTCTACCCCAAGTTTGGCGAGAACAGCCTGGGAAATCAGCGGCTCAAGAGGCCGCAAGAAGGATCGTTTGCTACCGCTGCCGGCAAGCGGGACATATTGCAGCCAATTGCCCGGTTGTGGAGGAACCCATGCAGTGTGACTTTCTGACGGGCAGACGTCAGTCGCTGTGTGCGACAGTCGCATGCACTGCCATTCGAGGAACTGAGAAACATTTATGCAAAATGTGTGTTAATGGTAGAAATGTTGTGGTATTGCTGGATTCAGGTAGCCTTGTGACCCTGATAAAGGCTGAGTTAGTTAAAACAGAGGTCTCTGGGAATAGCAAGGTAGCTGTTATTTGTGTGCATGGGGACACCCGAGAGTATCCAGTGACTACAGTGTGTTTCGAAACCCCCAAAGGTACCCTCTCTCATCCAGTGGGCTTAGTATCTCAGTTACCGCATGACGCCATTGTGGGAAGGGATTTTCCGAAGTTCTGGGAACTGTGGGATGATCCTGAGCCCCCCACTGGTGCCCCTATGTACCAGGAATGTGATAGCCAGAACTCCCCTGAGAGTGGTGAGGACTCTCCGGAATTTCCCTTATCAGTATTGGCAGGGGAGACTCAAGAACCTGGAGAGGAGCCCACCTCCTCAGACGAAAACCTACCGTCTGTGGAGTTTTCGGATCTTGAGGTTCACAGGGAAAACTTTGCCACAGAACAGTTGAAAGACCCCGCCCTAATAAAGGCACGGGAAAACGTAGTGAAAATAGATGGCGAGTTAGTGAACCCAGATAATACCTGCACTTACCCATACTTCAGCGTAGAGAAGGACCTACTGTATCGGGTGGCAAAAAGGGCAGAAGAAACAGTTGAGCAGCTTGTGGTGCCCAAACCTTACAGGAAGTTGGTGTTGGAGTTGGCCCATGGGCACATTCTTGGAGGTCATCTGGGGACAGAGAAAACCCGAGAGAGGGTATTACAGAGATTCTATTGGCCGGGGGTGATGAAGGACATAGAAAATTATTGTTCCTCCTGCCCTGTGTGTCAGAGGTCGGCCCCGATGCCACATTTCCGTAGCCCGCTGGTCCCTCTACCCATCATCGAGGTCCCGTTTGAGAGGATCGCCATGGATTTGGTAGGTCCTATAATCAAGTCCGCTAGGGGGCACCAGTACATATTAGTTATAATGGACTATGCCACCCGTTATCCAGAAGCGATCCCTCTCCGAAATACCTCGGCCAAAACCATAGCCAAAGAGCTATCTCTTGTGTTTAGCCGGGTGGGTATTTGTAAAGAACTGCTTACGGACCAAGGTACACCCTTTATGTCCCGGGTTATGAAGGAGCTGTGTAAATTGTTCAAAGTGACGCAATTACGTACATCTGTGTATCACCCCCAAACCGATGGGCTGGTTGAAAGGTTCAACAAAACCCTAAAACAAATGTTGAAGAAAGTGGTGGATAGAGATGGAAAGGATTGGGACTGTCTACTTCCTTATCTGATGTTTGCTATTAGGGAGGTGCCCCAATCCTCTACGGGATTCTCCCCCTTTGAGTTACTGTATGGGAGACACCCAAGAGGGCTGTTGGATATTGCCAAGGAAACTTGGGAAAGTGAGAGTTCTCCCCACAGGAGTGTGATTGAGCATGTCGCCCTGATGCAAGACCGAATTGCACAGGTAATGCCCATCGTGAAGGAACATTTGGCCCAAGCGCAGTTAGCACAGCAGAGAGTGTACAACCGTGGAGCCAAGACCCGTACCTTTTCCCCGGGGGATAGGATACTGGTACTTGTCCCTACGGTTGAAAGTAAATTCCTTGCCAAATGGCAAGGCCCCTACGAGATAATGGAAAAAGTGAGCGAAGTGAATTACAAGGTCAGACAACCAGGAAGGCGAAAGCCCGAACAGATCTATCACGTTAATCTGTTGAAAGCCTGGAGGGATAGAGAGTCCCTAGTCGCAGACACTTGGTCACCAGCTCAAACTGGTTGCGTGATTCCTGAGGTTGGAATAGCAGCCACCTTGTCACAACCCCAACAACAGGAGGTTAAGGAGTTTGTGCTTCGCAACAAGGAGGTATTCTCTGAGCTGCCGGGACAAACATCTGGGGTAGAGCATGACATCATTACCCCGCCCGGTGAAAGGGTGAAGTTAAAACCCTATCGGATCCCAGAGGCCCGACGGGAGGCAATACGGGAGGAAGTACAGAAAATGCTGAACTTAGGGGTGATAGAGGAGTCCCAAAGTGATTGGTCTAGTCCCATTGTGTTGGTGCCTAAACCGGATGGGAGCTGGCGATTTTGTAACGATTTTCGTCAGTTGAACAAAGTTACAAAATTTGACACCTACCCCATGCCACGTATAGATGAGTTGATCGACCGGCTGGGAACAGCCCGATACATGACGACTCTTGACCTCACAAAAGGGTATTGGCAAATCCCCCTGGCCAAGTCGGCCAAAGAGAAAACCGCATTTGTAACCCCAGACGGGGCGTTCCAATATAAAAGAATGCCGTTCGGGTTACAGAATGCGCCGGCCACATTCCAGCGGAAAATGGACCAGATGCTGAGGCCCCATCGGAAGTATGCTGCGGCTTACCTGGATGACATAATTGTCCATAGCACAGATTGGGCCTCACATCTGCCAAAAGTGCAAGCAGTCCTGGACTCTGTTCGGGAAGCGGGGTTTACGGCTAACCCCAAGAAGTGTACCATTGGGCAGGAGGAGGCCAAATATCTTGGGTACACCATTGGGAGGGGAGTAATAAAACCCCAACTCAACAAAGTCGAGGCCATCCAGAGTTGGCCACGTCCCAACAGCAAGAAGCAGGTACGAGCCTTTCTGGGAATCGCTGGGTATTATCGGCGATTCATTCCCCACTTTGCTTCTAAGGCTGTGCCCCTAACCAACCTGACGAAGGGGAAAGGGTCGGTCATGATTAAATGGACCCCCGAGGCTGAGGCAGCATTCCAATTCTTGAAACAAGCCTTATGTAGCCAGCCAGTGTTGTACTCACCCGACTTCTCTAAAGACTTTGTCGTACAAAGTGATGCGTCAGATGTGGGGTTAGGAGCAGTATTGTCCCAGGTCTGGAACGGGGAAGAGCACCCAGTCATTTACCTCAGCAGGAAGTTGAAGTCCCATGAGGTAAATTACGCCACCGTTGAAAAGGAGTGTTTAGCGGTGAAGTGGGCTCTAGATTCCCTTCGGTACTACCTGCTAGGTAGGCACTTTGACATGGTTACGGATCACGCTCCGTTAAAGTGGATGGCTCAAAACAAGGAAACAAATAGAAGAGTGAATAGGTGGTTCCTGGCCCTCCAGGAATTCAACTTCACAGTAAAGCATCGCCCTGGCGTTCAAATGGGGAATGTGGATGCTTTGTCTCGAGTACATGAATGCCTGATTGCTGGTGTTCCAACCCCGAGGTTAAAACAAGAGGGGGGGGGGTATGTGACAGCAGGAAGGTAAAGTCACCTGGTTGCATCCAGGGGGGTAGATATATTTTGCCCAGATTCAGGCTTTACGCCGACTTATACAACTAGGTGGAGAGTTGTATAAGCCCAGCTGAGGCTAGTGGGCTCATGGATGACTCATACCTCTAGGGAGAGTGTGGGGCGTCGTGCAGACAGGGAGTTGATGAGACCAGCTGAAGCTTGTCAGCTCATTTAGGCCTCTATAAGAACTCCCAGCTTCATTAGGTGTTTGCTCATGCCTGGACCCAGACCTGTGTGGACTGTCTAGGGAGAGTGAACCCCTGTGCGGTGAGACAAAGCCTGTGTGGCTATTTGCTTGGACATTTAAAACCAGGGACTTAGGGACTAGGACAGCACTAGGCTGATCCCAGTTGTTAGTTAGGAAACCTGTATGTTTAGTCAGAGGTCAAGTTGACCAGGATTTATTTTGTTTATGTTTCTTTTGCTTTGCTGTGTTTTGTCACTGTAAATAGAAAATAAACCGCACCTTTTTGATTTTGAAAACCACAACCTCCGTTTGCTGGGCCTGTTTTTGTGTGGGGAGCCCATCTCGGGGGTCACACACACCCGCTGCCGAGCTAACCCCCTCACAAAATACAGATAATATCATATAAAAATAAACATAAGATTGTTTCTAAAGAAAAAATAAATACTTGGTGGACCAATGGCTATGCCAATTTTAAAAAAAAGAGACCCCTATATGTTTCCAATAAATTGCTCAGTAAGTATATATATATATATACACACAGTATCTCGCAAAAGTAAGTACACCCCCCAGTTTTCTTGTATCTTTTCATGTGACAACACTGAAGAAATGACACTTTGCTACAATGTAAAGTAGTGAGTGTACAGCTTGTATAACGGTGTAAATTTTCTGTCCCCTCAAAATAACTCAACACACAGCCATTAATGTCTAAACCGCTGGCAACAAAAGTGAGTACACCCCTAAGTGAAAATGTCCAAATTGGGGCCCCAATTAGCCATTTTCCCTCCCCCGGTGTCATGTGACTCGTTAGTGTTACAAGGTCTCAGGTGTGAATGGGGAGCAGGTGTGTTCAATTTGCTGTTTTATCGCTCTCACTCTCTCATACTGGTCACTGGAAGTTCAACATGGCACCTCATGGCAAAGAACTCTCTGAGGATCTGAAAAAAAAGAATTGTTACATAAAGATGGCCGAGGCCAGTGATGGTGAACCTTGGCACCCCAGATGTTTTGGAACTACATTTCCCATGATGATCAACTACACTGCAGAGCGCATGTGCATCATGGGAGATGTAGTTCCAAAACATCTGGGGTGCCAAGGTTCACCATCACTGGCCGAGGCTATAAGAAGACTGCCAAGATCCTGAAACTGAGCTGCAGCACGGTGGCCAAGACCATACAGCGGTATAACAGGACGGGTTCCACTCAGAACAGGCCTCGCCATGGTCCACCAAAGGAGTTGAGGTCACGTGCTCAGCGTCAGCAGTGCTTTTATCTTTGTATTGGTTTCCATTGGTTATTTATTTGCTGATTCCCTCTAGTGTTCTCTATAATTGTTACATTGTTGTGTTTCCCATGCTCCTCGGCTCTAAAAAATAGTAGCCTGGTCTGATCAATCTCAGTCTCTGCTCAAGAACACAGATGGTGGGCCAACTGATCTGAATCTAAAAGAACAACTTTGGGATGGGGTAGAACAAGATGAACTCAATTATGAAGGTGCAACCCTAATATGGTCATGTGTTCATTTAAGGCCAACATCACTGACCTAATATGGCCATGTGGTCATTTAAGGCCAACATCACTGACCTCATATGGGCATGTGGTCATTTAGGGCCAACATCACTGACCTAATATGGAAAAGCAAGGGGAGAGGCGCCTCTGAGTGCAGATGTTTAAAACAATTTAATAAGAGATTGCAGTACAAGCAACTCACATTTTACTGGATAAAAACAGGCATTGTACGATTTCCATATGTAGAAGAGGGTATCATCAGGTCAGTCATCAGCCTCCTTCTCCTGCTGGGGCGCTGTGTTGCTGGTTCTTCCTATCTGCACCGCTTTAGATCGATGGAATAGCCGGCGGCGGTGGAGATACTGCAGAGCACGGCCTGGGTGATGGTTTTTCCGGCAGGCGAGGGCCGATGACGTCACTGGCCCTCGCCTGCCGGAAAAACCATCACCCAGGCCGTGCTCTGCAGTATCTCCACCGCCGCCGGCTATTCCATCCATCTAAAGCGGTGCAGATAGGAAGAACCAGCAACACAGCGCCCCAGCAGGAGAAGGAGGCTGATGACTGACCTGATGATACCCTCTTCTACATATGGAAATCGTACAATGCCTGTTTTTATCCAGTAAAATGTGAGTTGCTTGTACTGCAATCTCTTATTAAATTGTTTTAAACATCTGCACTCAGAGGCGCCTCTCCCCTTGCTTTTCTTTTCAGTACTTTTGGAACACGGTTTCTGTTTCTCCTTGATGGCAGCCCTGAGACTGTATATGTGACTGTTTTTACTACTCCCCGCCCGGCTCCCTCCCCTTCATTCATTCATTCATTTTTTCTCTCTCCCCTCCACATGCCCCGAGAGCCTGGTCTCTATGTTTACCGATTGTACATGCATTGTACATACACTATCCTAAACCCCATACTCTAAGGATAACAGCGATTTGGACTCATGCGCATATTTACTTGTATAACTGACCTAATATGGGCATGTGGTGATTTTAGACCAACATCACTGACCTAATATGGCCATGTGGTCATTTAAGGTCAACATCACTGACCTAATATTGCCATGTGGTCATTTAGGTCAACATCACTGACCTAATATGACCATGTGGTCATTTAAGGCCAACATCACTGACCTCATATGGGCATGTGGTAATTTAAGGCCAACATCACTGACCTCATATGGGCATGTGGTCATTTAAGGCCAACACCACTGACCTAATATGGCCATGTGGTCATTTAAGGTCAACATCACTGACCTAATATGGCCATGTGGTCATTTAAGGTCAACATCACTGACCTAATATGGCCATGTGGTCATTTAAGGTCAACATCACTGACCTCATATGGGCATGTGGTCATTTAAGGCCAACATCACTGACCTAATATGGGCATGTGGTGATTTTAGACCAACATCACTGACCTAATATGACCATGTGGTCATTTAAGGCCAACATCACTGACCTCATATGGGCACGTGGTCATTTAAGGCCAACATTACTGACCTCATATGGGCATGTGGTTATTTAAGGCCAACACCACTGACCTAATATGGCCATGTGGTCATTTAAGGTCAACATCACTGACCTAATATTGCCATGTGGTCATTTAAGGCCAACATCACTGACCTAATATGACCATGTGGTCATTTAAGGCCAACATCACTGACCTCATATGGGCATGTGGTCATTTAGGGCCAACATCACTGACCTCATATGGCCATGTGGTCATTTAAGGCCAACATCACTGACCTAATATGGCCATGTGGTCATTTAAGGCCAATATCACTGACCTAATGTAGTCATTTAAGGCCAACATCATTGATTTAATATGGCCATGGCTACGAGGCCATATTGGTCAATGTCGTTGATCTAATGTGACAATGTGGCCCCAAGGATGGAGCTGAAGGGAACCAAACAAGGTCCTTGGACAAAGTGAGTGTAGCTAAAGGAGGGGGAATATTAATATTTTATAGGTGATTGTACAGGATGATAAATATAAGGACACAATTCTAAATATTCTAATTCTTGAATAAAGCCACCTAATGTTGGTTCTCTTTAAAGAGAGAAAAATAAGATTATGAGTAAAGCATCCTAAAAAAAATTTCTTCTGCTTGAAATGATTCTCCGCTCCGTTCTCTCTTTAATATTCCGGCAGCTTTGAATCGCCGCTATTTTCTTTAAATTTGGAAAAGGAGAGAAGTGAGTTTCATTAAAACGTTCTAATAAAATGACACTTGATTATGAAGAGATACTTGAAAATGTCTAATTTGGTTGCAGATGAGCAGCAAAGGTGCATCATCTCCCGGAGTTTATCGCACCGAAGAACCAAAATTAAGCCGAGGAAAATACTGAGTTGTGTTAAAGCAAACCTGCAGTCAGGTTGTATAGAGGTAGTATAGTTGACCCCCCTTCTAAAAAATACTAGTTACCTGGTTCTCAAGCTGACCCAAGGGCTTCAGGATTTTATAACTGTAAGAGTCCAGGGCTTACTACGCATGCACCAATGGCGCGTTGCCGCAAGAGGAAATCCATGCCAACTGAGCGTGCGCCAAAGACGCCTTAGTGCGCCACCCCCGCTTGCGCAGAAGACCTGATGGAAAAAGGCAGGAAAATGCCCAGGAGGCGCACAGGAAGTGACCTCAACCTGATGGAAAAAAGGCGGGTTAAATGCCCAGGAGGCGCACAGGAAGTGACCTCAACCTGATGGAAAAAAGGTGGGTTAAATGTCCAGGAGGCGCACAGGAAGTGACCTCAACCTGATGGAAAAAAGGTGGGTTAAATGTCCAGGAGGCGCACAGGAAGTGACCTCAACCTGATGGAAAAAAGGTGGGTTAAATGCCCAGGAGGTGCACAGGAAGTGACCTCAACCTGATGGAAAAAAGGAGGGTTAAATGCCCAGGAGGCGCACAGGAAGTGACCTCAAACTTCCCTATATAAGCCCAGCCAAGACACTGCCAAATTGCTGGATTATCTTCAGTCCCCCTTTGTTCCTGTGCTAGTGTGCAGGGCCGCTGATAGGGGGGGACCACCAGTCCTCCTGTAGGGGGCCCGGGCACACAGGGGGGCCCAAACAGCAGGGGGAATTAGTGTGGTTTGGCGGAGGGGCAGTTACAGAAGGATGCCCTGTGCAGCTCTCTGCAGCAGCTGAAAGCCAGTTTCTCCCCCTCCTGCCGGGTTTCAGCTGCTACAGGGAGAGACACAGACACAGGGCATCATTCCTGTAATTTCTTCCGGACACCGATTTCCCTCCCTGTTCTGACTGCTTCTGACCCCCCCCCCCCGTGTGCCCCCTTGTCACTGTGAATATAATTTTTTTAAATGTAAAAAACAAATAAAAAAGGGCTAATTCACACAGGTTCTCTGTTATGTTTGTGTCCACTAATGATTTTAGTGTATTTTTTGTGAAAATGTGGCCTTGATATATCGGGGGGGCCCTGCCAGGTAGGCTGTATGGGGCCCGGTGATTTCTAACAGCAGCCCTGCTAGTGTGTGATCTGTCTGAACTTGTTGTGACCTGGAAACCTATTTGACTACACTTGATTGCTGTTTGTCATTGACCTCGGATTTGTACCTTGGCCATTCTACTTCTTTTCTCCTTTTGTACTCAGCTGTCAGATTGGAACCGACCCCGGCTTGGATCTCGACCATTCTTCTTCTGATTAACCCTTCTGTACTTCGTTGCCAGAGCGGGCTTGACCTTCGGCTCGGTTCTCGGACTAAGGCTTGCACGGTGCTCTGTACCCCTGGCACCTGTGCCACTCGGTGTCCACCAAGTCTCTGTCTCCATCTCCAGAGGCTTCAAGGACCCGAGGTGCAAGGGAGGCCTCCCCACTACTTCGGTCTCACCTCAGGTACGTGGCCCTCGTGACAATAACTTTCTGTTTTGAAACAAGCTGAAAGGTGGAAGGAGCATTCTGAGCTCAACAGTCTGCTGCTTCTCCTTTCACTGGCCAATCACAGGCTAGGGGAGGGATGAGACCTAAAAGTGTTACTTTACTGCAGCAGAAAAAAATCAGGTCTCCTGCCTTGCCAGACATGAAGTTAAGATGATGAGATTGTGAATTTTGCCAGTTTTAAGATAAATACACAGTTCAAATTAACCTCTTCCCAACCGCGCTATAGCCAAAAGTGTTTTTTTCTATCTTACTTTTGAGAAACTGTTGCTGATTATTCCAACTTGACTCAAGGCTCATATACTGTACACTTTAACCCCTTCACGCCTAAGCCTATTTCTGAAATTTGTTGCTTACAAGTTTGTTTTTTTTTTGCTAGAAATCTACTTAGAACCCCCAAACATTATATATATTTTTTAGCAGAGACCCTAGAGAATAAAATGGCGATCCTTGCAATTTTTCCTGTCACACCGTATTTGCGAAGCGGTTTTTCAAAGGCAATTTTTGGGGGAAAAAAAGACACTTTCAATGAATAAAAAAAACAAAAAAAACTGAACAGTAAAGTTAACCTAATTATTTTTTGTATAATGTGAAAGATGATGTTACGCTGAGTAAATAGATACCTAACATGTCACACTTTGAAATTGCACACGCTTGTGGAATGGCGACAAACTAAGGTACCTAAAAAATCTCCATAGGCGACGCTTTAAAAAAGAAAATTTACGGTTACCAAGTTAGAGTTACAGAGGAGGTCTTTGGCTAGAATTATTGCTCTCGCTCTGACAATCGCGGCAATACCTCGCATGAGTGATTTAAACACCGTCTACATATGCGGCGTGACTTTGCTGCACAAGCTCGCGGGGGCGAGAGTGCTTAAAAAAATAAAAAATAAAATATATATATTTTTTTTTTTACAGTGTCTCTTTAAAAAAAAAAAAAAATTGATCACTTTTATTGCTGTGACAAGGAATGTAAACATCCCTTGTGACAGTAATAGGTGGTGACAGGTACTCTTTATGGAGGGATCGGGGGGGGGGGGCTAAAAGACCCCAAATCCCTTTTTTGCACTTCAAAGTATTCAGAGCGCCAAAAACGGCAATTCTGAATACTATAAAAAAATATTAAATCGGCGCCATTGGCAGCCGAGTAAACCGGAAGTGACATTGTGACATCCTTCTGTGTTTACACATAGGAGACTGGCAAAAAGCCGTTTACGGCTTTGATTCAGTCTCTCTCTAGCTGGAGGAAGTGCTGGATCATGGATCGGGTCTCCCAGTGGGACGGGAGGCTAGAGAAGAGCAGCGGAAGGCAGCGGTGGGGGGGGGGAAGTCCCCTCCCGCTCCTCCGGTATAACAGCTGTGCTGCTTTTAGCCACATCCAGTGGCGGTGCGTCCATAGTGGGCACAGGAGCGCCGCCCCCTCTCTCTCTCCTGCGCCCGTCACTCACGTTAACAATACATAGGTTCATGCATTTTGGAAGTGCCTATCAGAGCCAGCGGCTCTGATAGGCTTCCCGATTACAGCCTGTGGGCTCTAATGGGCTTCCGAATAGTTAACCAGGGGACGCACGGGGGTGCGTTCCTTGGTTAACACTGACACGCGTCTCAGCCAATCAGGTTTACCGGGTCTGATTACCGGTAACCTGATTGGCTGAAGCGACATTGAGGGCGGGAGAAGGCATCGAGGGAGCATGGAGAGGAGGGTGCTGACCCAAGGAAGGTAAGTGCCGGGCTGGGGACAAACTGGCTGTATTTGGGGACAAACTAGCGGAATTTGGGGACAAACTGGCGGCATTTAGGGGGGGACTGGCTGTATTTAGAGAGAAACTGGCTGCATTTGGGGGGGAACTAGCTGTATTTGGGGGGAAACTGGCTGCATTTGGGGGGAAACTGGCTGTATTTGGGAACAAACTGGCTGTATTTGGGGGGAAACTGGCTGCATTTGGGGGGAAACTGGCTGTATTTGGGAACAAACTGGCTGTATTTGGGAACAAACTGGCTGCATTTGGCGGGAAACTGGCTGTATTTGGGGGGAAACTGGTTGTATTTGGGAGGAAACTGGCTGCATTTGGGGGGAAACTGGCTGTATTTGGGAACAAACTGGCTGTATTTGGGGGGAAACTGGCTGCATTTGGGGGGAAACTGGCTGTATTTGGGAACAAACTGGCTGTATTTGGGAACAAACTGGCTGTATTTGGGGGGAAACTGGCTGTATTTGGGGGGAAACTGGTTGTATTTGGGAGGAAACTGGCTGCATTTGGGGGGAAACTGGCTGCATTTGGGGGGAAACTTGCTGCATTTGGGGGGAAACTGGCTGCATTTGGGGGGAAACTGGTGGCGTTTGATGGGCACAGTGGCTGCGTTTAATGGGCACAGTGGTGGCAATTGATGTTTTTTTTTTTTCTCAGTTTGTTTGCGCCCCCCAAAAATTCTGAGCACCAGCCACCACTGGCCACATCGGTTGTTATCCCTAAAGTGCCAACCGCCCGCTCTAAAAATCTTTACCGGGGTGATACCCACAGCTGCACGTCATCCCAGTATAACCTCTTAAAGCCGAGGCTGCATATGTTCGTATGGTCGGCGCTAAGGGGATAAGAAAATCGTGCGAACATTTTCGTCCAAAGAATTTTCGTAGGATTTTCGTATAGTGTGCACACACAACTTTCCTATGGATTCCAATGGTTTTTTTTTTTTTAAGCACATGATTAGAGCCAGAGGCTCTAATTGGCTTAAAAATCAAGGTTGGGCTCGGGGCGCAGAGCACAGCGCCCCGAGCCAACCCAGTTGTGTGACAGTAGCGAATCAATATTTGCTATTGTCTTCCCGATTCTCCACCCAGGCCAATCAGGAAGCGGGTCCTGAGACCCAATTGGCTGAGAGGAGAAGCGATCATATTGGCCAACGAGGGAAGGAGGAGGGAAGCCGCTGTGAAGCCAGAGACGCAGGGTGAAGCCGCCAAGGAGAAGGAGATGCAGCAAGGAGCCAAGGCTGCTAGATGAGGTAAGTGCAGTGCTGTGGGGGGATGAAAGAGCGACCGACTGGGGGGGAGGGGGAAACGGGTTTCTTGTTTGCCGCCCCCCCCCCAAAAAAAATATACAGCACCAGCCGCCACTGGTCTAATAGACCCCAGATCTCTCCAGAAAGATGACCTGTCACGCCCCATGCTGTCACAAGGGATGCTGTTCATTCCTTGTGATAGCAATAAAGTTAGTATAAAAAAAAAAGTTACAGAAAAAAAATTGTATAAAATAAATAATAATAATTAAAAAAATGTAAAGCCCACCGTGCTTACGCGCAAATGCGAACGCATACGTTCGTCCCACGCGCATATGTTAACGATGATCGCACCGCACATGTGAGGTATTGTGCCGCGAGCGTCAGAGTGAGACCTCCCGTGAAACTCTAAACTAGTAACCTGTAAAGGCATTTAAAGCCTATGACGAATTTTAAAGCGTGACATGTTAGGTATCTATTTACTCGGCGTAACATCTTTCACTTTATACAACAAAAAATAAATAAAAAAATAGGCTAAATATTGTGTTTTGTTCTTTCTTAACCACTTGCTTACTGGGCACATATACCCCCTTCCTGCCCAGGCGAAATTTCAGCTTTCGGCACTGTCACGCTTTAACTGACAATTGCGCGGTCGTGCGACGTGGCTCCCAAACAAAATTGACGTCCTTTTTTCCCCACAAATGGAGCTTTCTTTTGGTGGTATTTGATCACCTCTGCGGTTTTTATTTTTTTCGCTATTAACAAAAAAAGAGTGACGATTTTGAAAAAAAACACAAAATTTTCACTTTTTGCTATAATAAATATCCCAATTTTTTTTTTTTTTATCATTTTTGTCTCAGTTTAGGCCGATACGTATTCTTCTACATATTTTTGGTAAAAAATAAATGAATCACAATAAGCGTATAGTGATTGGTTTGCGCAAAAGTTATAGCGCCTACAAAATAGGGGATAGAATTATGACATTTTTTATTATTATTATTATTATTTTTTTACTAGTAATGGCGGCGATCTGCGATTTTTGTCAGGGCTGCGACATTATGGCGGACACATCGGACACTTTTGACACATTTTTGGGACCATTGTCATTTTTACAGCGATCAGTGCTATAAAAATGCACTGATTACTGTATAAATGTGACTGGCAGGGAAGGGGTTAACACTAGGGGGCGATCAAAGGGTTAAATGTGTTCCCTAGGGAGTGATTCTTACTGTGGGGGGAGGGGACTGACTGGGGGAGGTGACCGATGGTTGTCCCTATGTACAAGGGACACAGCATCGGTCTCTTCTCTCCTTGACAGGACGTGGATCTCTGTGTTTACACACAGAGATCCACTTCCTTGGCTGTGTAACGGCCGATCGCGGGTACCTGGCGGACATCGCGGCCGCCAGGCACGCGCGTCGGTACCTCAGTGACGCGGCAGGCACGTGCGCGCACCCCCCCCCCCAGCGGCTGGAGGAGCCGAGGATGTCAACAGACGGCCTCCCGGACCTGAAAAGCCACCTTGTGGCCGTCATTTGACAATGACCCAGGCTCCAACAAGTTAAATTCATTAATGTATATCCCCCCCCGTGCGCAAATGCCGTGTGACCTAAAAAATTGCAACACCCATCATTTTATTCTATAGGGCCTCTGTTAAAAAAAAAACAAAAAAACATGTTTGGGGGGTTCTAAGTAATTTTCTAGCAAAAAAAAAAGGAGACGTAGGGCGCTAAAAATAGCGCTGTAAAAACGCCTATCTCCATTGAAATGAATGAGTAACGCGGTAAAAACGCGGTAAAACACATAGGCGTTAGCGCTATTTTTACCGCAAACACGGTAAAATTGCAGTAAAATCACGGGAAAAAAAATCATAATTTTTTTGCGTTTTTTCAACGCCTCAGTGTGAAAGGGGCCTTACATGTAGGAGTGAAGTGTCAGAATTGGTCCCGATACGAAGTGGATGAAATCATTCACATTCACACATGGACACAGAGAAACAAACAGCTATTTCTTCAGAATAAAAAAAGGTAGAAATCTGCTACAAAGTTTGGTAAAATCCCTAAAATGTATAAAAATCACCCAGAGGAGGAGGTTTTTTTTTTTTTCTCAACAAAAATCGTATTCAACCACTTACGAACCGCCCGCCGTCGTTATACGTCGGCTGTTTGAAGAGGAATACCGTTGTTTCGGCAGCAGCTAGCTACCATCACCCCGGTATCCTCTTCTTCAGCGGGCGGTCCTCTACAAGATAAAAGTGGTCTCTGCGGCGCGAGATCACTTTATCGGCGGCGGCGGGAGAGGCCCCCCTCCCGCCGCTCTCCGGTGCCCTCGGCCGCTTACCGGAGCCGTCGGCAGCGGCGGAGGCGATCTGGTCTGCTCCCTTGCTGTGTATGGAGCTGAGTGAAGGGAAGGTGGCCCCCACCCGTCTCCATACCACTGCAGGGCAGAAGCGACGTCAAAACGTCACCTACGCCCATAGCTCTTAAAGGGACTTTTTTTTAATTATTTTTAGAATGACAACATTTTTTATTTTAGTGTAAATATGAGATGTGAGGTCTTTTTGACCCCCCAGATCTCATATTTAAGAGGACCTGTCATGCTTTTTTCTATTACAAGGGAAGTGACCCAAAATTTATTTATTTATTTTTTAAAACGGTGTCAAAATAAAGTAAAATAAATAAGAAAAAAATTGTTATTTAAAGCGCCTCGTCCCAACGAGCTCGCGCACAGAAGCGCCCGCATATGAAAACGGTGTTCAAACCACACGTGAGGTATCGCCGCGATCGGTAGAGCGAGAGCAATAATTCTAGCCCTAGACATCCTCTGTAACTCAAAACATGCAACCTGTAGAATTTTTTAAAACGTTGTCTCTGGAGCCATTCCACGAGCGGGCGCAACTTTGAAGCGTGACATGTTGGGTATCAATTTACTCGGCATAACATTATTCTTCACAATATAAAAAAAAAATGGGCCAACTTTACTGTTGATTTATTTTTTTATTTAAAAAAGTGTTTTGTTTTTTTTTAAAAAAAAAGTGCGCTTTTAAGACCGCTGCGCAAATAAGGTGTGACAAAAAGTATTGCAACGACCGCTATTTTATTCTATAGGGTGTTAGAAAAAAAGTATATATAATGTTTGGGGGTTCTAAGTAATTGTCTAGCCCTAAACTTGGCACACATGTAGCCCGACTCTTCCTCTACAAGTGTGCAAAGTTTGTTTACCGGCGGGATCTACGGCCGGGGAGCACCGATTTTTCAAAGTCGGGCACCCCTTCCATAGACTCCCATGTTAAATGGTAATTTCTCTGGTGAATTCGAGGACCTGGTACCGGCCGGCCGTAGGTCCCCTGGACCCGAAACTTTTCACACATGTAGCCCCACTTTTCCTCTACAAGTGTGCAAAGATTGTTGTCTGGGAGACCTACGGCCGGGGAGCACCGATTTTTCAAAGCCGGGCACCTCTTCCATAGACTCCCATGTTAAATGTCAGTCTAGTCATGGACACAGTGAGGAATGGACACAGTGAGGCATTCAAATGGACACAGTGAGGCAAAGTGAGGCACAGTGAGGCATGCAGATGGACACCCTAGGCTTATACTCAAGTCAATACGTTTTCCCAGTTTTTTGTGGTAAGATTAGGTGCCTCGGCTTATATGCGGGTCAGCTTATACTCGAGTATATACGGTATATTATTGAGCATTTTTCGACAAATGTGGCATTATCCTTTCAGCCTGTATAAGCGTAAGAAACGTACATACTGTTCTGAGGATTGTTGTGAAATATTTGGAATTTTGCGGTTGTTTAATTTATACATGGCTGGTAGATATGCTAATGAATGTTCCATGATTTGCATAATTTGACAATCCTGATAAATGTTGTACCAGTTGCATAATCTGACAACACGCAGGGAATATCAGTTGCCTGTTTTTGTTATTAGTTGGCATTATCTAGAAATTACCGAAAAGATAATAAGCATGAGCAAGATAACAAGAGGAAAAAAAAAAAGTCAACGCTCATTGCTGGAATGAATATGATTTATGACCTCCGTGTTGGAGATAGTCTGCAAACATACAGCCAGCAGGTTTGTTTTTGCATACAGTATGTGAAGAGGCTGGGAATGGTAAAGCAAGATTAAACCGTGCAATGCGTTGAGTTGCATGTTTAAGGAAGAGATTTTTGCTTTGCCAAAATTTTATTGAAAATCAGGAAATTTTGGCCAATTTAACCATTTTACCCAAATTCCTTGATCAGCAGGGGGGAAAAAGTGTATATTAAGAATTTTTTTTCAGTTTTGGGGTGAAAGTGGAAGGGTTATAAGCTATTGATAAGCTTAGGTTCGATCCAAACCTAAATTCCTCCAAACCCGATATTGTTGGGCCAATGAGCTGGAGACAGGAGATTCTGTGTCCCACAGCTGATGGATGCAAAAGAGACCTATTATGGCCACGTGGCCATGTTAGGTCCATGCCATTGACTTAATACAGCTATGTGGCCACATAAGGCTAACATTGATGACATCATATGGTCATGTCGCCATATTAGGTCAATGCTATTGACCTAAACATGGCTACACGGCCATATTAGGTCAATGTTGTTGATTTATTATGACCATGTGACCATATTAGGTCAATGTAATTGACCTAATATGGCCATTTTAGGTCAACATCATTGACCTCATTCGGACCCATGACCATATTAGATCAGTGATGTTGGCCTTAAATGGCCACATGGCTGTATTAGGTCAGTTACATTGACCTAACATGGCCACTTGGCCATATTAGGTCAATGATGTTGGCTTTAGGGCAATGATGTGGCCATATTAGGTCAATGTCATTGAATGTAATGACCTAATACAGCCATGTGGCCATTTAAGGCCAACATCATTGCCCTAATATGGCCACGTAGCCATGTTAGGTCAATAGCAATGACTTAATATGGCCCCATGACCATATTAGGCCAATCATGTTGGCCTTAAATGGCCACATGGCTGTATTAGGTCAATTACATTTACCTTATATTGCTATGGACCATAATAGGTCAATGATGTTGGCTTTAGGGCAATGATGTGGCCATATTAGGTCAATGTCATTGAATGTAATGACCTAATACAGCCATGTGGCCATTTAAGGCCAACATCATTGCCCTAATATGGCCACGTAGCCATGTTAGGTGAATAGCATTGACTTAATATGGCCTCATGACCATATTAGGCCAATGATGTTGGCCTTAAATGGCCACATGGCTGTATTAGGTCAATTACATTGACCTTATATTGCTATGGACCATAATAGGTCAATGATGTTGGCCTTCGGTCAATGTTGTGGTCATATTAGGTCAATGCCATTGACCTTATTTTGCCACATGGCCATTTTAGACCAACATCATTGACCTAATATGGCCATGTAATTGATCTATTATGGCCACAAGATAAATTATGTCACGAGCATCCCAATCCCTTTCCATATGGGTAGGGAAATCTACTGCCTGCAGCTCATTGGCCCAACAATAGCAACTGACTTCTGGTTTTGGACCAAACCCAGTTTGAGGGAACCCAAATGATGTGTGGATACATTTTTTATATTTTTTATATCGCCCAAATTATCCACTCCACTCCTTCCAAGACATCGTGCTCTCTAGCTTCCTTGTCACCTCCTCATATGCTCACCTTCAGGACTTCTCCAGAACTTCTCCCCAGAAATTTCCTACCACACTATGTCAGGTTAGCTCCTATCCTGTCAGCCTTTAGGGGATCCCTAAATTTATTCTGGGAAGCCTACCCCAGCTCCACATTAAAAACTGTACTTCAGCCACCCCTAACAATTCCCTGCACCCATTACCATTTGTAGCACCTCCCCATCCCTTTATATTGTGATCTGATAACCCCCCCCCCCGGGCCCTACATTCGCGCCTGAACATTTTTTTGTGTGATTCCTGACACGCAACAGTGTTCAAGATGAAGAATTTCATTATTCTCAATGGGCAGGTTCCCACCTGAGCATTTTGTCACTTGTCACCTGCCATGTGAAGCTCAAAAAGGTCCATGAGCCTCTTTTGTGGAAGAATCCTCCATTAGCTTTAATGGGAGCACCTGAAAACCTCTTGAAAAATGCATGTCCCATTTCAAAATCAATGGGGCCAATAAAGTGAGCCAAATGCCCCTATAATCAAGTAAAATCAAGTAAAAATGCATTAAAGAAAACCTCTAAATAGCATGGCAATGCTCACGCTAAGTGTGAATGGGGGCTACTCAGCCTACAGTTCCTACTGCCATCATAAATCTCCTATTGTATCTAATTGTGATTCTAATAACTTCCACTGCTCAAGCCCTGAGGAAGGGGAAGCCTTCCCCCCGAAACAAGTTGGCTGCATTAGCTCTTAACCAGGGGTCTCCAAACTTTTGAAACAAAGGGCCAGTTTACTGCCTTTCAAATTTAGGGGACAGGTTGTGGCCAGTGGGAGTAGAACATGTCATAGGATTGGTGGTCAGTGGTGGTAAAAAAAAATACATAATTGGTGTCATTTGGGGGGAATAGTGCCCCGTCAGTGGGAGGAATAGTGTCCCATCATTGGGGTCAGTGGGAGGAATAGTGTCCCATCATTGGTGTCAGTGGGGGGAATATTTTCCCATCATTGGTGTCAGTGGGAGGAATAGTGTCCCATCATTGGTGTCAGTGGGAGGAATAGTGCCCCATCATTGGTGTCAGCGGGAGGAATAGTGCCCCATCATTGGTGTCAGTGGGAGGAATAGTGTCCCATCATTGGTGTCAGTGGGGGGAATAGTGCCCCATCATTGGTGTCAGTGGGAGGAATAGTGTCCCATCATTGGTGTCAGTGGGAGGAATAGTACCCCATCATTGGTGTCAGTGGGACAAATAGTGTCCCATCATTGGTGTCAGTGGGAGGAATAGTGTCCCATCATTGGTGTCAGTGGGAGGAATAGTGGCCCATCATTGGTGTCAGTGGGGGGAATAGTGTCCCATCATTGGTGTCAGTGGGGGGAATAGTGCCCCATCATTGGTGTCAGTGGGAGGAATAGTGTCCCATCATTGGTGTCAGTGGGAGGAATAGTACCCCATCATTGGTGTCAGTGGGACGAATAGTGCCCCATCATTGGTGTCAGTGGTAGGAATAGTGTCCCATCATTAGTGTCAGTGGTAGGAATAGTGTCCCATCATTGGTGTCAGTGGGAGGAATAGTGTCCCATCATTGGTGTCAGTGGGAGAATAGTGCCTCATCATTGGTGTCAGTAGGAGGAATAGTGTCCCATCATTGGTGTCAGTGGGAGGAATAGTGCCCCATCATTGGTGTCAGTAGGGGGGGATAATGGCTCACTGTTGGTGTCAGTGGGAGGAATAGTGCCTCATCATTGGTATCAATGGAAGGAATAGTGCCCCATCATTGGTATCAATGGAAGGAATAGAGCCCCATTATTGATATCAGTGGGAGGAATAGTGCCCCATCATTGGTGTCAGGAGGAGGAATAGTGTCCCCATCATTGGTATCAGTGGGAGGAATAGTGTCCCCATCATTGGTATCAGTAGGACGAATAGTGCCCCATTATTGGTATCAGTAGAAAGAATAGTGCCCCATCATTGGTCTCAGTGGTAGAATTAGTTCCCCATCTCTGGTGTCAGTGGGAGGAATGGTACCCCATTATTTTGGCTAAGATCAAGTGTAGTATCTGTTCTTATCAGTTGCCAGAGGGGGCGCTGAAGTACCTCCTATCTGCGGGGGGCTGATGCGAACCCAACGGCGTCATTAGCACCTGGAAGGATGGTTTCAGCAGGGGCCATGCCGAGCTGCCCGACAGTAAACTGGGGGCCGGTGCGGTCGAGTCTGAGCCGTCTGGAAGGGTGCTCCTGGTGAGGATAGAATGCTGCATTTGGTCTGGTCTTTTTGCCGAGTCTTATTCTGGCCTTCTGGCTGGATGGTGTAAGTGCTGTCCTTGTTGGCGATCCGGTTGGAGGAGCTGGCTAATCCCTGTTTCTGAGCGGGGTGCGGCCATGCAAATCCGCTGGGTTGATGGGAGTCTGGAAGGGCTAGTATTGGTGGAGGCTGTAGATGGGGCAGCTCTCCCTGAGAAAACCTTGAAGGGCTCTCTATCAGCGGGACAGAGGGCTGCACTGACCAGTCGGGGGGTCGGATAGGAGCCGAAAAGCCCATGGTGTATGTGCCCTTGGAGTGGCAGTTCAAGGGTGCCAGACGATCACATGTGAGTGAGGGTCACATTGATATATGGCACCGCGGTCACTGCACCATGTCACACCTTTTTAGCACCTGCCTCCTGGGCCGGGCCTTTTGGCTAGGACCGGAGGAATTTTTTATTCCTGGCCGGAGGGCCTGGCCATTGTATAGCACAATGGCCACTTTTCACTCTCCCACCTTCCTTCTCCCCACTTTCTTTTTATTTATCCCCGTGTGAGTCACTTTTTTGTATTTTTTTGTTTGGTGTTCACGTTTGTCACAGTGTGTTTAGTAGGGTGTAGGTCCTCGGGCCTGCCCTGAACGACTTGGGAGTAGGTGGACATGGTCTTCTGGCCTGGTTCGCCTGCTCTCATGGGGTCTCCCTTCGGGGGAGCCCCACCTAGTACTTGGGTGGGTCTGTTTCGGCAGACCCTCCAGAGAAAGGGGTCCGTCTGGTTTCGGCCAGTCGGACCACGTGATGTACCTCAGTCCCCGTCAGGAGCCTAACGCCCCGGGGGATCAGGGTAAGGTCCTTCCTAGTGGAGGACAAGTGTAACACCCGTTGCATGTTTTGTGTCACTCTTTATGTGTGTGCACTTTTTTTGGCACCGGGTGGAGTTTTTGGGTGTGTTTCACACGCCATGGGCTTTTAAAAAAAAAAAAAAACCTGTGGGCGGCAAGGAACCTCACACCACCAGAGTCCTCCAAGAACCAGAAAAAGGTCTCGGATACCCTAGCAATCTGTGCATCTGGGTCACACTACCACCCAGATGCCCCCCTTAAATTCAAGTACCCGCTACACTACTAACAGTGGTCCCTGGTAACAAGGTGGATGGTCCCTTAGTGGCGACAGCTTCCACTCTACCTCCGACCACGACAGGTTCACTGGCCGTCAGAACCGTTACTTTCAAGCCGCAATCCCAACCCTGCGCTGCTCTCCTGCTTCTGGATAGGCTCTCGGATAGCCTAGCAGCCAGATGTCTCCAGGATAGGCCTTAGGTTTCTGGCCTAGCAGCCCGGGGCGACATAACACACGTCCACCCAGACAGCCGTCCAGGTGGCACAGAACCTCGATCACCTGACTCCACCCAAATAAATAGGCTCTCCCAGCAGGCCAAGGGACCCAAGAAAATACCTGCCCATTGGCTGAGATATCCCATCTATTCCTAATCTGTCCTTGCAATGACTTTTTCTTATCTAATGTCACCAGATACCCGGCCACCTAGTGACAGAAGAGAGAAGTGCAGCTATTCCAGAATTAGGATGAAGTCAATTGATCTCCTAGCAATTGGCCAAGGCAACTATCACTTGGCAAATAAATTTAATAGCCACCCTGCCTAAACATCATGGTGCTACATATCTTATCTGGTATTTAGCTGTTTGTCTGGAGTTCAGATTTTCATGTTATTAATGGGACTTTAATATGATTTCTTATTTACTACAGACCTGCTGATCCACTGCCACTGGATATCCTGAGCTCTTCCGACCTTCTCACTCAGTATCTTCCTCAAGCGTCACCCCCTGCTTCCCTGCTGGGTCCCTAGCTTGGCACTCACAGATACTCCTCAAGCGTCACCCCCGCTTCTCTGCTGGGTCCCTAGCTTGGCACTCACCGATACTCCTCAATTGTCACCCCACTGGCCTGCTCGGTTCCTGGCTTGGCACACAAGGCTGTTCTGCATGTGTCACCTCCACTGGCTGAGTCCCTGGCTTGGCACTTGCTGAAGGTTGCCAATTCTTCACCGTCCCCGGTTGGTGAGAATACTGCTCTGGTACTTGCTTTAGCTACTGTAGCGACCCTCTCTTGCTTTATCGGTTATGTGGCTGTTGTCTAGGGGTCTCTGGGAGAGAGAGATGAGATACACCACGGCCCATGTCCTCCATAGCTAGGAGGTGAAGGCCAGAAAATTGGGCCCTGTGTAGGTGTCCTAGAGTAATAATGGGGAATAGATTGAGGCACAATCCTTTCCCTTCCGATGCTAACCACTGTGGTATCACCAGTGGCGGATAGTCACTGCCACTGACTATGTTGAGTAGAAAGTGAATTACCTTCGCTAGCACGGCCCCTGTCAGGGGAAGAAGATCCGTCCAAGGGAGAAACAGGAGGCCTCTCTGTCACCAGCGATGCTGCGCCGGACTCTCCAGAGAAGTTCTGCTCACCAGACCTCACAAACTCAGACACGGGCACCCAAGGAGTTAGGGCCCCCTCGGATTCCTCCACCCTCGCGGAACTCAGTCAAAGGTACTGAGCCCCAGGCCTCCGCCATAGTACCTCACCCCAGGCTAAAGGTGCCTGGGATGGACTCCATCCTCGCTCCGGCCAGGTCAAGGGCACCTAGGCCCGGAACACCGGAACGCCAGCACCCAGGCCGAAGGTGCCTGGGTGAGGCCGCGTCCTGCAACTCTGAACCCCGTGGTAAGGGCGTCCGCCCCTTTTATCCCCTCTCCCTTTGCGTCACAGCGGGTTCCCCGCCCAGCTGTACCAGCTCCAGGGGAGGTCAAAAAGGTACAGTCTTGCGGTGTGAGCTCAGCCCCGGCTACATATCTTATCTGGTATTTAGCTGTTTGTCTGGAGTTCAGATTTTCATGTTATTAATGGGACTTTAATATGATTTCTTATTTACTACAGTAACCATACATTGTCAATGGGATACCCGTGCACTGGGTTGCGTGTTGCTTTAAAGATAGATTTAGTTTGCGTTCCCTTTACTGTACGTTTGAAGCCTCGTACACACGGCCGGTTTTCTCGGCAAGAAACAACAAGAAAACTGTTGGGAGAGCTTTCTTGCCGAGAAAACCGGCTGTGTGTACGAGGCTTTCTTTTTTCTCGTCGGGAGTCTCAGTTTTCTCGTCGTGATTCTCGTCAGACTGTATTTGGACGAGAAAACCGTTCGTATGTATGCTTTTCCGAGTCTTCAAAAACCGCGCATGGTCAGAATCAAGTATGAGACGGGAGCGCTCGTTCTGGTAAAACTAGCGTTCGTAATGGAGATAGCACATTCATCACGCTGTAACGGACTGAAAGCACGAAGACTGAAAAGCGCGAATCGTCTCTCACCAAACTTTTACTAACACGCGGTAACACGAGATCAGAAAAAGCAGCCCAAGGGGGTGGCGCCATTGGAATAGAACTTCCCCTTTATACTGCCGTCGTACGTGTTGTACGTCACCACGCTTTACAACGACGAGATTTTGGATTGACAGTGTGTATGCAAGGAAAGCTTGACAAGAATCCCATCGAGAAAAACGTTTTTTTTTTTTTGCGACAAGATTCTCGGGCGTGTGTACTAGGCTTCAGGAGAGAAAAAACTTTTGTAATTTTCCAGAATTTTAGAAAGAGAGGAAAGATTTAATGCAATTTGGTGGCACTATGATGGGTGCTTTTAAATCTTAATGAAGCAGCAATAGTACTCAAAAGTCTTTTACAAGTGTCAAAAATGTAAGACAAATGCATCAAATGTGTCTCATTATACAATAACTTTGACACATTGTAAGTGAATTTCTGCCATCCATTGTATGGTGAAATGATGCCATTACTATCACCGCTATGAATGAACACAATGCTGCAACTCCAGCCAAATAGTCTTTGGATTTGAATAGAACTTGAAATGGTCGGGACTAGTGGCGGCTGGTGCTCAAAATTTTAAGGGGGGAGCAAACAAACTGAAATAAAAAAAAACACATCAATTGCAGCCACTGTGCCCATCAAATGCAGCTACTGTGCCCATCAAATTCAGCTACTGTGCCCATCAAATTCAGCTACTGTGCCCATCAAATGCAGCTACTATGCCCATCAAACGCAGCAACTGTGCCATCAAACGTAGCTACTGTGCCATCAAACGCAGCCACTGTGCCCATCAAACGCAGCAACTGTGCCATCAAACGTAGCTACTGTGCCCATTAAACGCAGCAACTGTGCCATCAAACGTAGCTACTGTGCCCATCAAACGCAGCAACTGTGCTATCAAACGCAGCAACTGTGCTATCAAACGCAGCAACTGTGCTCATCAAACGCAGCCACTGTGCCCATCAAACGCAGCCACTGTGCCCATCAAACGCAGCCACTGTGCCCATCAAACGCAGCCACTGTGCCCATCAAACGCAGCCACTGTGCCCATCAAACGCAGCTACTGTGCCCATCAAACGCAGCTACTGTGCCCATCAAACGCAGCTACTGTGCCCATCAAATGCAGTCACTGTGCCATCAAACGCAGCCACTGTACCCATAAATTGCCACCACTGAGCCATCAAACGCAGCTAATGTACCCATCAATTGCTGCCAGTGTGCCCATCAATTGCTGCTACTGTGCCCCATCAAATGCTGCCAGTGTGCGTCGCCCAGCACTTTCCTGTCTCGCAGCGGGTCATGGTGGTGTCCTCCATGCTCCTCGATGTCTTCTCCCGTCCTCTCTTTTCCTCTCTGTCGTTTCAGCCAATCAGGTGACAGGTAACAGACCCGAAAACCTGATTGGCTGAGAGGCGGTTCAGTGTTAGCAAATCAAATTCTTTTACTTTCCAAACACAAAGCTGAGTGAACAGTGAGCGCCCAGCATGGTGCCCGCTGTTCACCTCTTTTGGACGCCTATTAGAGTCTACAGCTCTAATCAGGTGCTTCCAAAAATGAAAACCCGGCGCTAAATAGGGGGTGTCAGCGGCGACCATAAATAGATTCATGCAATGCATGAATCTATCTATGGTGATAGAGCTGTGCCAGGAGAGAGGGGGGAGGCTCCCATGTGCCCCTTTTGGATGCACCACCACTGGTCGGGACCATGGCCCTCCCCGTCTCCACTGGGGGGATTTCCATTAACTTCCTGATCTGGGGACAGGAAGTGACGGAAAATCCCTCCAATAGAAACAGAGATAGCTAAAAAAAAATTGTCAGTAGAGTATTGTACCATCATCTCCTGAGGACACCTGTCTCTATTATTCCTGGTGTAAAAAGGATAAAACAACAGTAGTATGCATATACCATACCCATGGGATCCCTCTAGAGCAGCCTGTCAACCTTTTTCCCCCAGAGGAACCCCTAAAATATTTTTCAGATCTCAAAGAACCCCTGGTTTAACCAATTCATTGGCGATCAATGGGGAAAAATATCCCCCACGTTGCTGGTAAAAAAGCATGCCCTTCTTGCAGTGGTAGTCAGAATGCCACCTTTACAGATAGCTAAGATCATTGGTGTCATGCTGCTGATTCTGCCAAGTGGTGTTGGCCCTGGATCTGTGCAGGCACCATCAGATGGGAGGTCAATCAGCCACAGCTTGAAGAACCCCTTACAACCTTTGAAGGAATCCTTGGATACCAAGAAATCCTGGTTGAGAATGGCTGCTCCAGAAGATGAAAATCACTGTAGTATACACCCCTTCTTCACCATTACTCCAGTGATCTCCATTCGTTTCTGGGTCCTGTGCTGAGAGGCAGCCATGCTGGATTGAGAACACAGGAGGTCGGCCACTGGGCACGGGCGAAATTCAGAAAAAGCTTTGCAATTATTGAGAGCATGCAAAGTGATCTCTGGATGATTCCCATGCCAAGAGGCTGACCTCCTGTGTTCACAATGCAGCAGAATACGAAAATGCTTTTTTAGGTGGGATTTTGTCATTATGACATGACAGGGGGTGGGTAGTTGGCTTGTATCTCCACCTAAGAATATATACATGAGTAAAAGAAGAAATGGCTGCGCATCCAAAGTTTCCAAAAGTGCCTTTTATTGCAGATGGTCAAAATACACCAAGGACACCAGGTATTAGTCACATAGACACGTTTCACACATCTGATCTGTGCTTAATCATTTGGTAATGATTAAGCACAGATCAGATGTGTGAAACGCATCTACGTGACTAACACCTGGTGTCCTTGGTGTATTTTGACCATCTGCAATAAAAGGCACTTTTGGAAACTTTGGATGTGCAGCCATTTCTTATTTTTCTCAAGATTTTTATGGAGGCGGGCCGTGGGCTAGCACTCCTACTTGGTTCCAATCAAGGTATTGCGCACACCTGGAGCAGTAGATTCCTCTTCTTTTGAATAAGAATATGTACATGCTTCATTTCATTGTTAGTTGTCACTATATTGCCACGAGGAAGGACTCTGCGTGACCTTAAAACATTGGCTTACTTGATTGATGTGGCATTGCACTAACAAAAGAGTTGTAGCGCTTACCCTTGAAACGGGCCACATTTATTTTTCCAAGGTTCCTTTTCCAGTTTAGGGTGGCAGCAGCCAGAGACTCAGCGACAGTCACCTTTCAGGCTCAATAAACAGTCTAGGAGTTGCTTATCTTTAAAAATGTATTGCTGAATAACCGGGATAGGGTGTAGGGAGTCGTAAATACTCCAGGAACCCAGAGCAATAACAAAAGTAAACTCTTCACTCTGTAGCTACTCTTTGTAACAGTCCCTTCAGTGGATGCCCCAGATAGAGACAGCACTGAGACACCATATGCACTGTCCCAGGCCAACACAGTTTTAGCCTATGGTTCATTAAATCTTTATATATATTCCTTAGGAATTTCTGTCACATCTGCTCCTGATGAGTGGAAAGATCCACGAAACGCGTCGAGCTCTGTCTGATGCCACAGCTACATCTCATATGGAATCATACCTATTCATTTACTACTGATTATACTTAATGATGTTGTTTACACCTTATCCAGTAGATGTACACATACCATGTGGGCACACGTCAGTATCGGGCATGTTGCCGCTGGCATTCTTATGCCATACTAGCTCATATATTTACTACTATAATCATGTGCTGCTATGTATGTACCTTTTTTTCCATCATGTTCATGCCTTGTGCACGCCTTATGTACATATATGAAATATATTTTTTATTGTCCTTAGATCCATGTTAACAATTAAAACATTTTATATTGAAATCCACCTCCACTATCCAATTGCTTCATTTTAAAGTCCCAACTTCCCTTTAGTTTGTACCTATTACCGGGAGGGAGGCACTTAATTGTGCTTCATTTAAAGTCCCAACTCCCCTTTCTCATTTTTTTATGTTTTAGCCTAGGGTGGCAGCAGCTGCAGTCACCAGGACCCTGCCCACAGTTCTGTACACAGTGTCCCTGGATACGTTGGATGCCCCCTTCCAATATCCGACGGATTTCCTTTAGTGAACCTTTCGTACCAGAACCTCAGTAAAATCCCTTGTGTAGCTGCAGTGATTCTCAGAAAGAGAATCACTCTTTCAGCAGAAGCTGGGATCTACGTGAACACAGGCAGATTCCCAGCTGGGCAGCAGCCCTTCAAGCTCAGAACTTCTCCTCCTGGACAGGAACTGTGTGCCTCAAGGCCAGGCCATTTATGCACTCTCCAGCCACCAGAGACAACATAAATATTCAAATTACTGATTTGCCTTCTCCCAACCCACTTTATTCTGGAATCCTCCAGAAGACATGGGGAAGCAATCAAACCTGCAGGCTGCAGAGCCTAGAACAGCCCAAAGCAATCACAAACTGCTCCACTGTTTACAGGGGAGACCAAAAGAATGAAATTTACCGAATCTTCCTAGAAGCCTATCTGGGCGGGCGTTACAGAGTGCAATGGAATGCTGGTAACATCTCATCATTTCACTGTGGCTTGCGTGGCGCCATTTGCTACAGTCACTATGAGCACCAATCTGTTACCAAGGATGACCAGTGGAAAGAGTGTAGTCCTCCCCCTCTTATTTATATGGATGGAGGACAGATACCGGTCAAGAGGGTAGTGCTTTTTAGTGGCGCTACCAGGCTGGATTCTGCTCAGTGTTCCAGAGGGGTGATTATAGTGTAGCGCACTCACCCCCTTCACCTGCCTTTGTCTCCCCGCAGGTAGAGAGGGCACACCACGCCACAAGCCCATACCCTCCTGTATAAAGAGGTTGAGCGGTGTTGTTGGCGGGTCTCCACATCCAGAAACCAGAATCCTCCAGAGAATGGTTCTCACCTCTATAATTGACAGAGATAAGTCCTTGTTTCCCCCCAGTGACTTGAATGTCCACACCAGCTGCAACTCCAACGTAGAGTTTATTTTCTCGTAAATAACAGTCTCTGATAGGTAAAGGTTGGAGTAAGAAGACAGGACAGCATAAGGTGTGGGAGAGGTCCAGGCAGAAACGTAATCACTTCACTGCTCGGCTTCTCAAGCAGACTCAGCCCAGATGGATAGTCTCCCTAGGTAGGGACTAGCAGCCAAATGGTACTCTAACTTAAACACACAGTCTCTGCCACAGACTGGATGAACTTGGTCTCTGCCACAGACTGGATGAACTTGGTCTCTGCCACAAACCTGGTGAACTTGGTCTCTGTCACAGACCTGGCGAACCTGGTCTCTGTCACAGACCTGGTGAACTTGGTCTCTGCCACAGACCTGGTGAACTTGGTGTTTCAAAGCTTGACCTCTTTGTAAGGAGAAGACATCCCTCCAGAGAGTTACCGGGCCCCTTCCTTCACCGTGACTTTTCACCGGTCCCTCGGAACAGTTCCTCCCCCAGCCTCCTCGTCTAAGATACGGGTCCCCTCGCAAAGCGGCACCCTGGGATTCCTCAATCCTTCATGGGCCCCAGCCGAAGGTGCTGGGCCCAAGGCCTTTGCTGCAGTCCCAGGATTAAAGGTGCCTGGGACTGATTCACCGACCTCCGCCCCTGGGCTAAAGGTGCCCAGGGCAGACAGGAACACACTCCCTGGGGTAGGACCCCCGGCCACGACAGACCGTGCAGAACAGAACCCTGAACAGGCAGCGTCTGCCCCTTTTATATCCTGCCCCAGCATGCACAGCAGGCCTGCCATGCCCACTGTACGGCCGCCGAGAGGGGACACACAAGGCACAGCACTGTATCAGCGGTTCAACCCTGGCCTACCATGGCAGCGCCACCTGCAGGCCACAGGGAACTGTACGCTGATACTCTCCCTGCGGACAAAAATGGTTGACAGAATCCTGACAATCGGGGTGTTTGAGCATAACTACTACTCAAACACTTCCCCTAAATTTAGGACCCCGCTACAATAGTATGAGAAACAAAATGTTACCCCAGCTCCACTGTCAATATAGAAGTCCACGAACTGTGATCCGGTGCTCTAGCCAGGGCTTCTTAGCCAAAACGCGTCAGCGTATAGCTTGTACCCGTGTACCCATGTAACCAGTAAAGGACTTTTATTCAAGAGCATCCGAGTTGCCAGCCCTTTTTGATTCAAGTGATTATAGTATGGGTGATGTTCTTCACATCCATTGATGCTACTCCTGGTGAGTAGAGACTTTGGGTACCCATGGCAGAAACTTGGGGAGCCCCAGCAAAGTTTACTACAAAGTTGCAGTCAGGCCCTGGGGTCAGAGTCCCCCCCCCCCCCCCCGGGCCTGGGTAGAAAGAAGAGCCAGATATTCCGGTGATATAAGACTGCCCAAAACTGAAGAGAAGTGGTGTGCTGTGCCTTAAGGTAGGGTGCAACTTCAGGGGTTGGAATGATGACCCGGCCCCATGCTGCAGGAGGGGCTGCGGGGGCGGCATATAGAGGAACAGATTTCCTCTATTTTCCATTTGCTGCAGCCACTAAAAGCCTGCTTCTCTTCCTCTCACTCCTGCAGGCATTCAGCGGCTGCAGGAGGAAAATGGAGTGAATTTGTTTCTCTATATGTACCTCCGCCACCCCTGCTATCCAGCTTCCTCTTCTATCTTCTGCCCCCCAGGCCTCTGTGTGCTCCCCCTCCCCCCCAAGGGTCAGGATGAAGAGTGGGGAAGGGGCTGGTAAATTTGTCATATTCTGGCCCCTTCCTTTTTTGAATGGACAGAGTCAGTGATCACTGACTCTGTCCATTTTTTTACAGAAACATAGTCAACTATGTATACTATGTTTCAGTTTGAGAATGAACAGGTAGCTCTGTACAGAGCTATTCCTGTTCATTCATTCTGTGCAGCTGAGGCTACAGAGATGAAGATTGAGGGTTCTCAATCACCCTTCTCCGTCTCAAAAGGTGGACATCAGAGGTCTCTTTAGAACCCTAATATTTCACCAAAACAATTAATGGGGCTCCTAAAAAAAATAGTAAAAAAAATATGGAAGAATAAATAATATAAAAACAAATAAATAAAATGGTAAAAAGTAATAAAAATATAAAATAACAAAAATAAAAAAACTACTGACACCAGTGGCGGAGCTACCAGGGTTGCAAGTGCACTTGCGGCCGGGCCCTGGAGTTCAGCAACTGGGCTGGGAAGGAAGGGCCCCAGGCTTGGAAGGAAGGGCACCAGGCTTGGAGGGCCAGGGGTCAGGGGGACCGTCATGGTTTCTTGCACCTGGGCCCTGAAGGATCTAGTTACACCTCTGGCTCGAAGAGTTTACCGCTCTCTGAGGGTACCCCGTGTCACACCCGTATGAACGTCTGAAGACTTCAGTTGCCGATTTCTTTTCTCTGGATTGGCTCTCTGTGACGCAAGACACAAAAGCAATTTTCTCTGTGTTTCTTTTTGTCTGTGTTCAAAGAGTTATTTAAATATGTTCTGTTTGTTGGTGGGGGGGGGGGGGATGGGTGATTTGGCTCTGCGCAGCTTTATTAGCCGTAGAACTTCAGTATGATGATGAGGTGACGAGGGAATTACAAAATGTGTTATCAGCAGGAAATCAAGTCTTTAACTTTTCAGCTTGGCATTGCATCTTTCTTGCTCAAACACTTCAAAACCATTTTCACATTCTCCGGTACGGGTGGTTCTTTAACATAAATGAAAACCAGTCTATGCCAGGGCTTGGCTCACAGAGGAGCGTCCAGTGAGGACAAGACAGAAAGGCCAACAAATATGAAATGTTCATCATTCCTTCAAGGAAAACAATTGGAAGGGTGAAATGAACAAGGGTTGGATCGAAACCTGGAAGGGTGAAATGAACAAGGGTTGGGTCACCATCTGGAAGGGTGAAATGAACAAGGGTTGGATCACCACCTGGAAGGGTGAAATGAACAAGGGTTGGATCGCCATCTGGAAGGGTGAAATGAACAAGGGTTGGATCACCACCTGGAAGGGTGAAATGAACAAGGGTTGGGTCGCCACCTTGAAGGGTGAAATGAACAAGGGTTGGGTCACCACCTGCAAGGGTGAAAATGAACAAGGGTTGGGTCGCCACCTTGAAGGGTGAAATGAACAAGGGTTGGGTCGCCACCTTGAAGGGTGAAATGAACAAGGGTTGGGTCGTCACCTGGAAGGGTGAAATGAACAAGGGTTGGATCGCCATCTGGAAGGGTGAAATGAACAAGGGTTGGATCGCCATCTGGAAGGGTGAAATGAACAAGGGTTGGATCGCCATCTGGAAGGGTGAAATGAACAAGGGTTGGATTGCCATCTGGAAGGGTGAAATGAACAAGGGTTGGGTCGCCATCTGGAAGGGTGAAATGAACAAGGGTTGGATCGCCATCTGGAAGGGTGAAATGAACAAGGGTTGGATTGCCATCTGGAAGGGTGAAATGAACAAGGGTTGGATCGCCATCTGGAAGGGTGAAATGAACAAGGGTTGGATCACCATTTGGAAGGGTGAAATGAACAACGGTTGGATCGCCATCTGGAAGGGTGAAATGAACAAGGGTTGGATCGCCATCTGGAAGGGTGAAATGAACAAGGGTTGGGTCGTCACTTGGAAGGGTGAAATGAACAAGGGTTTGATCGCCATCTGGAAGGGTGAAATGAACAAGGGTTGGGTCGTCACCTGGAAGGGTGAAATGAACAAGGGTTGGATCGCCATCTGGAAGGGTGAAATGAACAAGGGTTGGATTGCCATCTGGAAGGGTGAAATGAACAAGGGTTGGATCGCCATCTGGAAGGGTGAAATGAACAAGGGTTGGGTCGCCATCTGGAAGGGTGAAATGAACAAGGGTTGGATCGCCACCTGGAAGGGTGAAATGATCAAGGGTTGTATCACCACCTGGAAGGGTGAAATGAACAAGGGTTGGATCACCACATGGAAGGGTGAAATGAACAAGGGTTGGATCGCCACCTGGAAGGGTGAAATGAACAAGGGTTGGGTCGCCATCTGGAAGGGTGAAATGAACAAGGGTTGGATCGCCATCTGGAAGGGTGAAATGAACAAGGGTTGGGTCACCATCTGGAAGGGTGAAATGAACAAGGGTTGGGTCACCATCTGGAAGGGTGAAATGAACAAGGGTTGGGTCACCATCTGGACGGGTGAAATGAACAAGGGTTGGATCGCCACCTGGAAGGGTGAAATGAACAAGGGTTGGGTCGCCACCTGGAAGGGTGAAATGAACAAGGGTTGGGTCGCCATCTGGAAGGGTGAAATGAACAAGGGTTGGATCGCCATCTGGAAGGGTGAAATGAACAAGGGTTGGGTCACCATCTGGAAGGGTGAAATGAACAAGGGTTGGGTCACCATCTGGAAGGGTGAAATGAACAAGGGTTGGGTCACCATCTGGAAGGGTGAAATGAACAAGGGTTTGGTCACCATCTGGAAGTGTGAAATGAACAAAGGTTGGATCGCCACCTGGAAGGGCAGTAAAGTCTACATTCGTGATTTGCTCCAAGGCAGCTCTCTGACCCTTGAAGAGTTCAGGTAGGTCCTTTGGGGTAAAAGTCTACTAGTAACAAACATCCACCATATCACCCTGCTGCCAGACCTCCATATATCGCTCTCAGAGACAATGAAAAGTCATTTGCATTGTTTTGTTTTTTATTTTTTTGGGGATATAACTTGGTTGGGGTAAAGGGAATATGGGATGCCCATAGAACTTGTTGAATTGCCATCACATTTAGAGAACTTTGATTAGTAGATTTAGCCCTGAAGAACTGATGTACTTCTAACATTCATAGTCTCTTCCCCTGCATATCTCCATGCAGACTATTGCTCCTCCTCCTCTGCACTAACTCCTGCAGAATATCACTCCCAGGACTCCTCTCCTCCTGCACAAATCATTTACTGTAAACTGTTATGCCGCGTACACACAACCGTTTTTCATGACGAGAAACATGCCATTTTTTTAATTGGTCGTGAAAAACGTGTCATGTGTGGGCTCCAGAGCATTTTTCTTGACGAGAAAAATGGGCATTAAAAATGTAGAACCTGCTCTATTTTTTCTCATCGTTTTTCACATCGTCGTTTTTCTCGTGAAAAACGGTCGTGTGTATGCTTTAACGACGGGAAATATAACGCGCATGCTCAGAAGCAAGTTATGAGACGGGAGCGCTCGTTCTGGTAAAACTAGCGTTCGTAATGGAGATAGCACATTCGTCACGCTGTAACGGACTGAAAAGCACGGAGACTCTCACCAAACTTTTACTGACACGCGGTAACACGAAATCAGCAAAAAAAGAAGCCCAAAGGGTGGCGCCATCCGAATGGAACTTCCCCTTTATAGTGCCGTCGTACGTGTTGTACGTCACCGCGCTTTGCTCAAGCATTTTTTTTCAAGATAGTGTGTAGGCAAGGCAGGCTTGAGAAGAATCACATCGAGAAAAACATTGTTTTTTTCCATGACATTAAAAACGGTCGTGTGTACGCGGCATTAAACTCCTGTCTCATCATCTTCAGTACGTCAAAAGAGGATCACTCTGAATAACCCCCAGATTGCTGGCTGTAATTAGTTACTGTTGCATTGTTGCTTGAATGATGATACTTGAGTGCTGTTACTAGGCCAGAAGTCTGCAGCACTTCTCCCCGGTGGACTAGCAATTTAGTAGCACGTGGTAACAGGTGGACTACTGCTCCCAGCTAGTCCAACATGCAAATCCTGCACCCTCAGGCCACAGCAACTTGACACTACACCCCACAGTCTCTCTTCTGATCCAGGACTCCTCATCAATGACTGTGTAAGCATACCTCCCAACTTTTTGAGATGGGAATGAGGGACACCTATCAGCAAAAGTATGCAGAAATAGGACACACCCCATTGCCACGCCCCCTTAAAGGAGAATTGTACAAAAAAACAAGATTGGTTAAACCCACAAGTGATTTTTTTTTACCACTACTATTACTTCATTTTGGCTCCTGGAATTTACAAATGCAGCAATTTAGAAATCAGATGAAAGGTTTAGCGCTGGAAAACACTTTTTGATTGATAAAAAGTGCATTTTATATACAACTATATAGATCAGACCAAAATGAGGGACAAATGAGGAGGAATGAGGGACAGAGGGACATAGCTCCAAATCAGGGACAGTCCCTCAAAATCAGGGACAGTTGGGAGCTATGTGTAAGAATGAAGTTCCCTTCCAGAATCCTTGGCATGCCTCCGCAACCCAGCACTCCACTGTGGTATACACACTGACTTTCTCCTGCCCCAAGTCCATGATGGAGAACTTTATCTGGACATACGTTCCAGCACCACCTCCTGTCCTTCTGCTCCAGGAATTCCTCATCTTTGACCGTGTACAGAATCAGACCTCATCCATGACTGTGTAAGGATGAAGTTCCCTTCCAGACTCCTTGGCATGCCTCCGCAACCCAGCACTCCACTGTGGTATACACACTGACCTTCTCCTGACCCCAAGTCCATGATGGAGAACTTTATCTGGACATACGTTCCAGCAGCACCTCCTGTCCTTCTGCTCCAGGAATTCCTCATCTTTGACCGTGTACAGAATCGGACCTCATCCATGACCGTGTAAGGATGAGGTTCCCTCGCAGCTCTCCCCGGGCCACTCCGAACACCCCCTCCCAGATGGGGATGCCCTAGAGAAACTGCCTAGTATTCCATTCTCCACTTCTACAGGCCAACAATCCTCCCCAGCAGCATGTGACCTCAGTTTATATGGGAGGCCTGCCCCCTGCCAATACCGAATGGGGATTGGTCAGGGCTCCTCACATGAGCTGCCTGCCACTCCAGCTTCAGGCCCAGCCCCTCTTCCAGAACAATCTCCCTGGAAGCAGGGGAGGTGCCTCAGAACCAGAGCACTGGTGGTCACACCCACTGCTACACTAACTACTCCCAGCCCCAGATCAAAACAAGCAGGACAAGCCTAAAGCATAGGCCTGCCTAAATTTTACCTGTGCTGACAGTTTTAACTAGAAAAATCCTATTCTAGCACCTACCTATGGTAGAGGGTGCTACACAGATAAAAGGTTATTTGTCTTTTTGTGCCTATAGTAATGCACAAAACCTTTATTACTTCCCGTCACTAACAGGACATATAGAAGACTGAATAGTTTTGATCTGGATTTGACCTGAACATTTTATGTCTGGTCTCGTTAATTTAGGTAATGAGAAGGGGGTGGGGTGAGTACATATGGTCGGGCAGAAAAAGAAGTTGGGGACATTTGATCTACACTGGTCATGCCCCCTCCTCCCAGGTTGTCCCTTCTAGATATTCTTGCACTGCAGATTCTTCTCCTGTGTTAAGTAGGGTGACCACATTTCCAAACTACCATTCAGGGACACCCCCCCTCCCAAAAATCAGCTTGTGCTGTAACGAATCACAGCACAGTGATTGGACACAAGAGGCAGGATTTATGATTTCTCCAATCACAAGCAGGGGGCGGGGATTGTGCTCCTACAGGCATTTCCGGCCAGGACAAGTACTGTCAGTGAGTAAAGAGGTGATGTGGAAGCCTTTTTTGGGGGCATTAGATTGGCCCGGGGGGTGGCTGTGTCAGTTTCATTCCGGGATACTGTATTGTCCTGGAATGAAGGTGCCCGGGACAGACCTGCAAAATGCGGGACTCTCCCGGGCAATCTGGGACACGTGGTCACCCTAGTGTTAAGATGTATACACCAGCAATCTCTATATGCTCTCAGATACGCTGTGTATTTGTTTGTAGAGTTGTAGCAAACCCTCACATTAGTGGCACACATCCGGACTGGTTTCAAGGGCAGCTCATTACTCTTTTTAGTTTTTCTATGGTAGCATTGTCTAGCTCAGTGGTCTCCAAACTGCGGCCCGAGGGCCGGATGCGGCCCTTTGCTTGCCTTTATCCGGCCCTTGGAACAGTATCCCTCCCACTGATACGAGACACTATTCTGACATCTGACACTGACAGTGGAGCACCATTTCTCCCACTGACACCACTAATGGGACACTATTCCTCCCTATGATACCAATGATGGGGCACAATTTCTCCCCCTAATACCTTATGTTTAGTCCCACTGATGCTAGGAAAATTTCCACCCCCCACTGGCCAAAGCCCAGCCCTCCAAGAGTCTGAAGGACAATAAACCGGCCCTTTGTTTAGCATGTTTGGAGACCCCTGGTCTAGCTCATGGGTGCATCTCTTTTGTTGCACTTGGATTTACCTTGTTGCTGACCCTACTTGTCGTAAAGTGGCCAAACATATCCAACATGTAAAGTGTTCCATGGCGCTGAATTGATTAAAGCAATGAAGTAACATGTTTCCTGCTTCTATACCCCAGAGGATCTCCATGGCTTCCTCGGCTTTTAGTGTGAATTGAAGGGCCACACCACTGCTAAAAGCTTCTGTCAGGGAAGGCTTGCACTGGCTCATTGCTGTTTGAACTACAGCAGGGGTGCCCAACCAGTGGCGTTGGGGCCACATATGGCCCGCGAAGCCCTCTGATGTGGCCCGCGACCTCCTGCTCTGGGATGGAATAGAATAGAATACTGTTATTAAAGTGGTTGTAAACCCTTATTTGTGACTTCTACCTATAGGTAAGTCTAGAATAAGGCTTACATATAGGTAGTGGAAATATCTCCTAAACGTGCGCCGTTTAGGAGATATTTCACTTGTAGTGCGCCGAGAATGTAAAGGGTGCATGCGCTAGGAAGAAACTAAACTAAGTGCTGTTTCTTCCCTAGCTTGTGTCGTTAATGGCGGCTCCCGTGCGCATGCGCGGGAGTGACATCGCTGGATTCTTTTGCAGTTAAGTGTCACATAATGGGCTAGTATGCGGTGCATTCTAGCCCATTATGCTTTTCATTTGCAGGCTTTGCTGGGAGCAAAAGAGGAAGTAAAACCCATCAGGATTTACTTCCTCTTTAAAGGTCAGTTTTATACTAAAATCACAGTGTATATTTGGGCAGATCTGTTCTGCAGTGGTTACTGGGCTGCTTTCCAACTGATCCGCAGGTGCAGAGCAGTTTACCTGCGAGTTACCTGCACTGAGCCATAGACTTCTGTTATTACCTGCAAGTTTGGTGAGCTTTCTGAAAGTGCATCAAACCTGCAGAATATAATAGAAGTCTATTGCAAAGTGCAGGAAAGCCAAAGGTACATTGCGTTGCATCCGCGGTGCGGGTAAACCGCAGCGCATCAGTGTGAAAGCAGCCTTGGGGCCCTTTTCAAACGGTCGGTCCGATAGTCCGACCAATTGGACCCTTCATTCACCTCTAAGTAGTGGCGGACATAAACTGACTTGTGTCCTACCTCCAATCCGATCCGCTAAAAAGTGTAGTGGGCTGTGTCCTTGTCCGCTGTGCATATGCAGAGCAGACACGGACATGCCATCCACCCGCTCCACTCATTGTGGCCCGCAATCGGTTACCAAGTCGCTTAAGTGGCCCTCGCTCTTCAAAAGGTTGAGCACCCCTGATCTACAGTGTTCCATGTACTCTGCTGCCTGTTCCTGTGCTTGACTTAAATTTCCTGACCCGGCTTGCCTCTGACCTTGCTTGAACGCTACCGCCCTGACCTCGGCTTGTACCTGGACTCTACTCTTGTCTTCCGTCTTTGCCTGATCTGCCTCACTGTTGCTGACCTCAGCCTGTGTCCTGGCTATTCTTCTGCCAGCCCGTTATGTCTGATCTAACTGTTTGCTACCGACCCGTCACATCTGACCATGCATCCTGCTCATCCAGTCTGCTACTGTGCTTCCCATCCAGTACCTTCCTGCCTGGTTCTTGCCCACCTGTTGGAGACCATACATCCTGTTGCCTGCCAGCCAAGCACCTGCCAGTCTGCTACCAGCCAGCTCTGGTCCTGTTGCATCTTCCCACTGTCTGCCTGTGTCTTCTGGTTCATCCTGGTGGAGCATCGGCTACCTACCCACACAAAACTTATAGACTTATTCAGTCACTCATACCAAGTTGCTTAAGTGGCCCTCGCTCTTCAAAAGGTTGGGCACCCCTGATCTACAGTGTTCCATGTACTCTGCTGCCTGTTCCTGTGCTTGACTTAAATTTCCTGACCCGGCTTGCCTCTGACCTTGCTTGAACGCTACCGCCCTGACCTCGGCTTGTACCTGAACTCTACTTGTGTCTTCTGTCTTTGCCTGATCTGCCTCACTGTTGCTGACCTCAGCCTGTGTCCTGGCTATTCTTCTGCCAGCCCGTTATGCCTGATCTAACTTGTCTGCTACCGACTCGGCACATCTGACCATGCATCCTGCTCATCCAGTCTGCTACTATGCTTCCCATCCAGTACCTTCCTGCCTGGTTCTTGCCCACCTGTTGGAGACCATACATCCTGTTGCCTGCCAGCCAAGCACCTGCCAGTCTTTTACCAGCCAGCTCTGGTCCTGTTGCATCTTCCCACTGTCTGCCTGTGTCTTCTGGTTCATCCTGGTGGAGCATCGGCTACCTACCCACGCAAAACGTATGGACTTATTCAGTCACTCATACCTCACTGTGCTCCCGCAGACACTGTATTACTCCTAGTGGTTCCTGAGCTAGAGCTGTAAGAGAGGCCTTCTTCTTCATGTCTATAACCAGGTATGTGACAGGTCCAGCTATGACTTTATTTCAATAAAAGTTAGGGAGACAATCCCAAGGGTAGTCAACACGTTCCATTGGTTCAAAAATGACCACTTCTTCAGGGCTTCCGGCTACAAACCATGTGAATGGATTTGAAGTGAACTGGACCTTTAATGGTATTTCTTCCAGTGTGACATGACAACCCATGTTGGGCTATGACCACTCTATTGAAGCTCCATAATCTGATACGTAAGTTTCTGAGGTCTCCTGAGCATCAGAGCATGCATACTGCATCCAGGAGACTGCTATAGATAACGAGAGGTTTTTCAGCGGTTATCAAGCCGGAGCTAGTTCCCGTATCTTACAGTTTCATTACTGTAACGCAGACAACGCAATCTTTGTGGCTATCATGTGGAAAAAGAACTTTTCAGCTGTGCACGCAGGATGCGCAAGGGCCGTTAAACCAATTAGTACATTGTACCATACAGCCATTGGCTCCCATACCTTTATAACTGGGTTTGAGGTTTAATTGTATCTGATACTGTTTTGGCGCCCATTTTCCTGCAACATTAAAATTCCCCGCTGTGTTTTAATGTTTCTAATCTCCTGTTGATTATTCCTGGGATTTCATCCAAATCAACTCTTGAAATTAAAACATTTGCTGCGGTTTCAATCAGGGTCGCCATGGAGACAGGGCTAGCCTCTTGCTTCTCAACAAAAGCGATTTTAATATTGAGAATACGTTATTGTAAAGGCTTGCAAACTCAGACCAACTATCTACTGATTCCTCATTCTTCTCTGTCACAACATTGGACGCTGCTTCAGCTTCATCATGACGAATGTCCGTAGAACATGCGTGATCGTTATTAATCGGTTTCAGCTTCGGGAATTGGATTCTTCCCATGTCGGGTGCAATTTGCTTTCTTAAGGCATGTTCATGAGTCACTGTTTTAGCTATCACGTTTTAATACATTCTAATAAAATACTTACTCTAAAGTGGTTGTAAACCTCTGAAATGAAAAAGGAACAAAGCAGATCACTATAGAGTGTGTACTTGCCTTAATCCAAAGCACTGACTGTGGTTTCTTATGTAGTACTCTCTTAGTTAGACTGCTAGACAAATTTAGTTTCTGTCTCCTGTTGTAATTGAAAGGGGCAGGCTAAGAGTTTGATTGCTTCCCCCTGCCTCTAGAAGAAGTTTCTAGAACTTAGGGAGGGAGAATTCAAATGATCATCCTTAACAAGAGGCTGCATCTTTGGACTGATCTTGTCCCAGGATTCTTTCAGTAGAGGTTCTTGTCTGTGCTGTACCTTAAAGATACTTCATAGTCCCCAGCAGTGAACCTATAGACTGTTCCAGGCTAGCTGTACATGTGCTAAAGCTACTTCATGTTCCTAAGCTGTGAACCTATAGACTGTTCCAGTCTAGCTGTACCTGTGCTAAAGCTAATTCATGGTCCCCAGCTGTGAACCTATTCACTGTTCCAGTCTAGCTGTACCTGTGCTAAAGCTACTTCATGGTCCCCAGCTGTGATCCTATGGAATTTTCCAGTCTAGCTGTACCTGTACTAAAGCTACTTCATGGTCCCCAGCTGTGAACCTATGGACTGTTCCAGGCTAGCTGTACCTGTGCTAAAGCTACTTCATGGTCCCCAGCTGTGAACCTATGGACTGTTCCAGGCTAGCTGTACCTGTGCTAAAGCTACTTCATGCTCTTAAGCTGTGAACCTATAGACTGTTCCAGGGTAGCTATACTTGTGCTAAAGCTACTTCATGGTTCCTAGCTGTGAACCTATGGACTGTTCCAGTCTAGCTGTACCTGTGCTAAAGCTACTTCATGGTCCCCAGCTGTGAACCTATAGACTGTTCCAGGCTACCTGTACCTGTGCTAAAGCTACTTCATGTTCCTAAGCTGTGAACCTATGGACTGTTCCAGTCTAGCTGTACCTGTGCTAAAGCTAATTCATGGCCCCCAGCCGTGAACCTATTCACTGTTCCAGTCTAGCTGTACCTGTGCTAAAGCTACTTCATGGTCCCCAGCTGTGAACCTATGGACTGTTCCAGGCTAGCTTTAAGCCCTGTACACACGGGCGAGAATCCCGTGGAAAAAAAAACGTTGGTTTTCTCGACGGGATTCCTGGCAAGCTTTTCTTGCCAAGCCCTGTGTACGCACGGCACATTCAAAAGAACCACCATTCTTTTGAATGGCAAGAACGCTGTGACGTCATCGACACGACGAGCATGCGCTTGTTACATTTGATGCCGTCGCCACCATCTTTCTTCACCCTACACTACCCTTGAAAGCTACCGCGCATGCGTCGAACTCTCATCGAGCATGCACAGGCTTACCTGGGAACAGGTAAGCGTACACACTCACGGTTTTCTTGGCAGGAAACACTTGCTGAGAATCCCAACGAGAAAAATAGAGAGCAGGTGTTTCTCGTTGAGATTCCCAGCAGTTTTCCCGACGAGAAACCACACACACGGCCAGTTTTCTCTGCAAAAAGCTCTCCCAGCAGTTTTCTTGCCGAGAAAACCGGCCGTGTGTACGAGGCTTTACCCGTGACCAGCAGGATAGGTATACAAGCATGTCACCCCTGTGGATGATGCAGACTCAGACGAGGTGTGGGTTATATGTACTAGCTGGTATTCATCACTGACCTTGTATTCACCTCCTGATGGTGGGGATGGGTTTTGCTGTGTGTTAGTACCAGGTTCAGTGGCAGCCGGTGCTCAATATTTTTTGGGGGGGTGGCGGCAAGCTAACGACACCCCCTCCCCGGGAGAGGGATGGGAATGCAGCGATCAGAGGCCTTACCTTAGGAGGCAGGTGGAAGGAAAAGCCGTGCCGTTGCATCTCCTTCCGGCCGATCAGGAAGTGTGTCCTGAGGCCTGATTGGCCAGGGAGCCCTAAGACTCCCTGGCCAATTGGGTCTCATGAACTGCTTCCTGATTGGTGGGGGGAGCTCTGTGTATTAAGGGTGCTAGAAGGTGTGGGGGTTGTGTGTATTGGGGGTGCTAAGAGGTGGGGGAACCCTGTTTATTGGGGGGTGCTAAGAGGTGGGGAACCCTGTTTATTGGGGGTACTAGGAGGTGGGGGGAGATCTGTGTATTAGGAGGTTCTATGAGGTTGGGGGAGTTCTGTGTTTTGGGGGGGGGGTGCTAGGAGTTCGGGGTCGTTTTTTGCATTGGGGAGTGCTAGGGGAGCTGGGGTAGATCTGTGTATTGGGGGGTGCTAGGATGTGGGGGAGCTCTGTTCATTGGAGGTTTTAGGAGGTGGGGGTAGTTCTGTATATTTGAGGTGCTATGGGGAGGGGTTGCTCTGCGCTGGGGAACAGGGTGGATGGGGGGTGGGGAAAGGGGGAGCTCTGCATCCCCGCAACGGAGGGGAGCTGTTTCCCATCTTCATCCTGGGCACTGACTGACCGTGTCCCCTTGAAACATCAATGTGTTAGTGTATCTAAGTCTGCTAGTCCATCTAACACTCCCCTCCCCCCAGGCTGACAATGCTGCTGTCCAAAGGTGCCTCATGTGCCCCTTCATCCAGAGTGGGGGCGCTCTGATCCAGGAGGTGTGTTACTGCCCAGATCCTCCACCTTTCCAGGGTTAGGCCAGCACTGGTGGACCCATTGGCCTCTGCTGATATGCTGAGAAGGTATCCGCTCACAGGAGGAGAGAGCAGACGTCTACTACTGTTCCTTTACTGTCCAATCACAGGCTGGAGGGGGGGGGGGGCTGGAGAAATGACCTATTTACATTGCTTAAATGAAGTAGAGAAGAAGTAAGATGACCATCCCAGTTGTGCTGATTGGCAGGTCTGTGTAAATCTTCATCCTGGATGGACAGAATTATTCACCTGGAGTGATGAACAGACAGGCTCAGTCTGTGTGTTATTCGTGAGCATCGCCACAGAATGAATGAATCTGATTGGCTGCTACTGGCAAAACCGACTGAGACATCTTTTTTTTTCTCCAGTCGCATTAAAAAAACTGCATCCCATTGAAGAAGGATTGCTATGACTGATGTACAGACGTGTTTTCAGATTTCACGGCCCCCTATTATTACCGCATTGGTATGAACTATAAATTAGCGCAAATTAATTACATAAATATTTCCTATTTCTATTAAGCCGAGCACAATTAACAATTCCATTACAAGTGGAACACAAAGGATGAATGCCGGCAATTAGATCTTTTTTTTTTTTTTTTTTTTTATCAAATATGATTACATTAACAGAGAGAAAATTGTGGAAATGTTTTGTGGAAGAAGAAGACGTCTGGAGGTTCTCCTGCGCCGATCTGAACTTCAAAGAAGTGTTTTGGCTGGAAGCTGAATTTTGGCACGTCATTAATCAGCTCCTTACTAATCTGCTTTACAAAATGGAACCGCATATATTTTATTGTATGCCGCTTCCCCTGTAATTATCTGTACTGAGAAAGAAAGAAAGAAAGAAAGAAAGAAAGAAAGAAAGAAAGAAAGAAAGAAAGAGAGAAAGAAAGAAAGAAAGAAAATAAAGGAAAAGAAAGAAGCACCACCCCTGCAGGAGCCACTGTATAGGATAGGTTCTTTGTTCTTTGCCTCAACCACCTCAAAGAAAGAGAGAGTGTGACAGACCCAGGGCTTTTTTTCAGCAGGAACTAGGGGGAACTCAGTTCCACCACCTCTGGCTCAGGTCTTCTGCGTTTACAAGTGATAGCTTATGTCCCAGTAGCTCCCACAGGTCAGATCTCCTGAGTAGTGATGAGCCGAACACCCCCGGGTTCGGTTCGCACCAGAACCCGCGAACGGACCGAAAGTTCGAACGAACATTAGAACCCTATTAAATACAATGGATGCGAACGTTCGAATTCTAAAGTGCTAATTATAACAACTATTATGCATGTTATTGTCCTAAAAAGGGTTTGGGAACCCGGGTTCTGCACCAGGGGACATGTATCAATGCAAAAAGAAGTTTTAAAAACGGTCGTTTTTCGGGAGCAGTCATTTTAATGATGCATAAAGTGAAAAAAAAAAAGTCAAATATTCCTTTAAATATCGTACCTGGGGGGTGTCTAAAGTATGCCTGTGAAGTGCCACGTGTTTCCCGTGTTTAGAACTGTCCCTGCACAAAATGACACTTCTAAAGGAAAAAAAAGCCATTTAAAACTGCTTGCGGCTTTAATGTAATGTCTGGTCCCGGTAATATGGATGAAATTCTTTAAGAAAAATGGCATAGCTACCCCATGACCCCCCCCCCCACCCCAGCCCATTACCAGCCCCTTTGGGTCTTGTATGGATATTAAGGGGAACCCCGCACATAAAATAAAAAAGGCCCTATATACTCTGAACAGCCCTATACAGGCGGTGCATACAAGACAGGGACTGTAGGTTTGTTCTTATGTAGAATCTGTTTGTAATTTTGAACAGGTACATTGTTGAAGTGTAGCTCCAGACCAAAAATCTATTTTTAAACTTTTTGGAAAACATAGGTAAGGGTTATCACCCCTGTAACATTTGTTTTGCTGTCTGTGCCCCTGTTCAGAACATTTCACCTCACTTTCCGTCCCAATGACAACTGTTTTTGAAATGTGGTGTTTTTCTTGAAACAAGGATTGCTGATAAAGCATCAGTACAGAGGAGACACCTTTCTCCCATATTTATTCTTACAGGAGAGAATTTTCCTTCCTAGTGGTAGATTTCCTCTCACTTCCTGTTGTCTTCTTGCGTTTGCAAGTAGGAGTCGTTTGTAAGTTGGATGTTTGAAAGTAGGGACCTGCCGTATATACTCTGCAGAAATAGGCCCCTTAGTTGTTGGTGTTGGCACAACACTGTAAGCACTCACAGTTACTCTTGGTTGGTGCTGGAACGCCCTGCTGTCAACTATTATATCAGGAATTTTAATTACATATAATTGTTGAACAGTGGTAGTAAAAATTGGGCCTTTGATGGTGGTGCTGGTGCCACAACACTGTAAGCCCTGACAGTTACTCTTGGTGGGTGCAGCAATGGGCCCTGCTGTGAATTATTAGATCAAGAATTGTAATTACATGCCCCTGTTGAACAGGGGCTGAAAAATTGGGCCTTAGGCACTGGTGGCACAACACTGCAACCCCTCACAGATACTGTACTTGGAGCACAGCAATGAGCCCTGTTGCAAAGTATTGCTTCAAAAATTGTAATGACACGCCCCTGTTAAACAGGGGCTGAAAAATTGGGCCTTAGGCACTGGTGGCACAACACTGCAACTCCTCACAGATACTGTACTTGGAGCACAGCAATGAGCCCTGTTGCAAAGTATTGCTTCAAAAATTGTAATGACACGCCCCTGTTAAACAGGGGCTGAAAAATTGGGCCTTAGGCACTGGTGGCACAACACTGCAACTCCTCACAGATACTGTACTTGGAGCACAGCAATGAGCCCTGTTGCAAAGTATTGCTTCAAAAATTGTAATTACACGCCCCTGTTAAACAGGGGCTGAAAAATTGGGCGTTAGGCACTGGTGGCGGCACCCATAAACAAAAATGATCTTACAAGCTATCATCATCAATCGTATCATTGAGGACTCGGAGGAGGAGGATAGCCAGTCAACATAACAGCACAGGCACTCAGCATCAGCATCAGTCTTGAAGGGATGTGACATGTTAAAATCAATTAGTCTGTTATATCAGCATCAGGTGTGTGGTAGCTGGTGGTGATCCAAGACTGGTTCATCTTGATGAAAGTCAGTCGATCAACCGAGTCGGTGGACAGGCGCACCCTGTGATCTGTGACAAATCCTCCAGCAGCACTGAATGTGCGTTCCGAAAGAACGCTGGATGCAGGACAGGCCAGTAGCTCAATTGCATACTGTGCAAGCTCTGGCCAGTGATCCATCCTCAAGACCCAGTAAGCCAGAGGATTTTCGGTGGGGAAGGTGTCCAAGTCTGACCTTGCCCCTAGATATTCCTGCACCATGTTTATCAGACGCTGGCGATGGTTGCTGGAACCGATCATACTTTGGGGCTGCGGACTAAAGAATTGTCTGAACGCATCGGTCAGACGGCCACCTTCCCCACCGCTCCTTCTTTGACTGGCCGAAGCCTCAGCAACTCGTTGTCCAGGACCAGGAGTTTGCAACCTCCCAGTCTCTGGGAACGCGTTGCACAGACCTTTCTGCAAGGCCTCCCGGAGTTGTCTCATCCTCTGCTCCCTCTGCGACGGTAACATAAGGTCCGCAACCTTACCCTTGTACCGTGGATCAAGGAGAGTGGCCAGCCAGTAATGGTCCCTCTCCTTGATCCGAAGAATACGAGGATCCTTCCGCAGACTTTGCAGGATCAGGGAGGCCATGCAGCGTAGGTTTGCTGAGGCATTCGCTCCGGAGTCCTCTGGGTCACTAAGGACGACATGATCCGCAGCCACCTCCTCCCAGCCACGTACAAGTCCACTGGTTTCTTGGGACTGTAAATCATCCCTAAAAGACTGCTGCTGATGATGCTGAGTGCCAGCCTCCACCTCCATGCTGACACAATCCTCCTCCTCCTCCTCCTCCTCCTCTTCCTGTGCGATGGGTGGGACAGAAGGAACACTGTCTGGGTAAAGGGGGCCTTGAGAGGCAAGGAAGTCCTCCTCTTCCTGCCTCTGTTCTGCCTCAAGTGCCCTGTCCATTATTCCACGCAGCGTGTGCTCCAACAGGTGGACAAGAGGTACAGTGTCACTGATGCATGCACTGTCACTGCTCACCATCCTCGTGGCCTCCTCAAATGGTGCCAGGACAGTGCATGCATCCCTGATCATGCCCCACTGGCGTGGAGAAAAAAAACCAAGCTCCCCTGACCCTGTCCTGGTGCCGTAGTCGCACAGGTACTCATTGATGGCCCTCTGCTGCGTGTGCAGCCGCTGCAGCATGGCCAACGTTGAGTTCCACCTGGTGGGCATGTCACATATAAGGCGGTTCTTGGGCAGGTTCAACTCCTTTTGCAGCTCAGCCAGGCGAGCACTGGCATTATAAGATCTGCGGAAATGCACACAGACTTTCCTGGCCTGCCTCAGGACATCCTGTAAGCCCGGGTACCTGCCCAAGAAGCGCTGCACCACCAGGTTAAGGACGTGAGCCACACAGGGCACATGGGTCAGTTGTCCCTGTCGGAGGGCGGAGAGGAGGTTGGTGCCATTGTCGCAAACCACCATTCCTGGCTTAAGCTGGCGTGGCGTCAACCACCTCTCGGCCTGGCCCTGCAGAGCAGACAGGACCTCTGCCCCAGTGTGGCTTCTGTCCCCCAAACACACCAGCGCAAGCACGGCATGGCATCTTTTTGCCTGCGTACTTGCGTAGCCCCGTGAACGGCTACGGAGCACCGCTGGTTCATAGGACAAACCACAGGAAGAGGCCATGGAGGAAGAAGAAGAGGAGGGGGTGGAGGAGAGAGGTGTGTCACAACCAGTAGTAGCATTTTGGAGGCGTGGCGGTGGGACAACCTCCAACACTACTGCACCTTGTCCTGAATCCTTCCCAGCTGCCAAAAGAGTGACCCAATGGGCCGTGAAAGAAAGGTAACGTCCCTGTCCATGCCTGCTTGACCATGAGTCAGCGGTAATATGCACCTTACCGCTGACCGCCCTGTCCAGCGAGGCCAAGACATTGCCTTCCATATGCCGGTAGAGAGCCGGAATAGCCTTCCGTGAGAAAAAGTGGCGTTTGGGAACCTGCCACTGAGGAACCGCACATTGCACAAACTCACGGAAGGGGGCCGAGTCTACCAACTGAAAAGGCAGCAGTTGAAGCGCTAGCAATTTAGCCAAGCTAGCATTCAACCGCTGGGCATGTGGATGGCTGGGAGTGAACTTCTTTCGACGGTCCAGCAGCTGGGGCAGGGAAATTTGCCTGCTAGAATCGGACGTCGGTGTACTGCTAGCAGAGTGGGCGCAAGTACTTGGCTGTGACACACCTAATTCTACACCTTCATTCCTCTCAGTGCATGTTTCAGAGAGGACTGAAGTTATAGTGGGGTTGGAGATCCCAGCTGATGCGGTGCAAGGAGAGGTCCGCTTTGTTCTTTGGTGTGGGTCTTTGAGGTAGGCTTGCCAACGAGCTGCATGGCAGGTCAACATATGTCTGGTCAGGCATGTGGTACCCAAGCGGCTGATGTTTTGGCCACGCGATATACGCTTGAGACATATGTTGCAAACAGCAGCTGTGCGATCTGATGCACTAGCCTCAAAAAAGGCCCACACCAAAGAACTTTTTGAATGACGGGCAGAGGCAGCGCCCTGCACAGGCGGAGCTCTGCGGTGTGATTCCGTCGGTGTACTGCCCTTACGCTGGCCACCAAAGGGCATCCTGCCTCGTTGGAGATGTGCCTCCTCCTCATCCTCCTCCTCCTCCTCTCTCCTATTAGGCACCCACGTGGAGTCAGTGACCTCATCATCCCCTCCCTCCTCATCACTGGAGCCAATCTGGCAGTATGCTGCAGCTGCTGGAACATGACTGCCAGATTGGTGTCCTTCTTGAGCATCCCCTCTGTCTGCTCTCACGCTACTGCCTTCCTCTAGCTGGGTTTCATCATCAGACCCTTCGAAACGCTGGGCATCCTCCTGGAGCATGTACCCAACACTGTGCTGAAACAGTTCGGGGGACTCCTCAGGAGGAGGACATGGTGGGTCTAGGGAAGGAGTGACTGATGATTAGTCTGACATTGATACCAGGGAAGACGACGCTTTGGCAGCTGCTTTTCCAGTACCCTGAGCCTGGGTGAGAGAGGACGAGGAGGAGGAGGAGGGCTTGGTCATCCACTCTACCAAGTCTTCGGCATGATGTGGCTCAACATGTCCAGCTGCCGAAAAGAAGGACAAGCGTGTCCCATGGCCATGTGCTGATGACAATGCACCGCGTCCACGACCAGCACTGTTGCCCCCAGACACAGAGCCTGCTTGCCCTCTTTTATTGCCTCCTGACTGTCTGCCTCTCCTTGTTTGCCTTCCAGACATTCTAATAGATGGCCTGCAGGGAGATGGGAAAAAAGCAATAAGGGCTACCTTCAGGTGTCCTTCTCTGTCCCTTGAAACAAGGACTTTCACAGTGAAAGAAACTGACACTCTCCCTACCTACAGTTTTCTGTCCCTAGAAAAAATATTTTTTTTAAGCACAATATAGCACAAGGACAATTCACTCACTGTCCTTACAGGTCCCTGGAAACAAGGACTTGCAGAGTGAAAGAAAAAAAACACTCTCCCTACCTACAGTTTTCTGTCCCTAGAAAAAATGTTTTTTTTTAATCACAATATAGCACAAGAACAATTCACTCACTGTCCTTACAGGTCCCTGGAAACAAGGACTTGCAGAGTGAAAGAAAAAAAACACTCTCCCTACCTACAGTTTTCTGTCCCTAGAAAAAATGTTTTTTTTAATCACAATATAGCACAAGAACAATTCACTCACTGTCCTTACAGGTCCCTGGAAACAAGGACTTGCAGAGTGAAAGAAAAAAAACACTCTCCCTACCTACAGTTTTCTGTCCCTAGAAAAAATGTTTTTTTTAATCACAATATAGCACAAGGACAATTCACTCACTGTCCTTACAGGTCCCTGGAAACAAGGACTTGCAGAGTGAAATAAACTGACACTCTCCCTACCTACAGTTTTCTGTCCCTAGAATAAATGTTTTTTTTAAGCACAATATAGCACAAGGACAATTCACTCACTGTCCTTACAGGTCCCTGGAAACAAGGACTTGCAGAGTGAAAGAAAAAAAACACTCTCCCTACCTACAGTTTTCTGTCCCTAGAAAAAATGTTTTTTTTAAGCACAATATAGCACAAGGACAATTCACTCACTGTCCTTCCAGGTCCCTGGAAACAAGGACTTGCAGAGTGAAATAAACTGACACTCTCCCTACCTACAGTTTTCTGTCCCTAGAATAAATGTTTTTTTAAGCACAATATAGCACAAGGACAATTCACTCACTGTCCTTACAGGTCCCTGGAAACAAGGACTTGCAGAGTGAAAGAAAAAAAACACTCTCCCTACCTACAGTTTTCTGTCCCTAGAAAAAATGTTTTTTTTAAGCACAATATAGCACAAGGACAATTCACTCACTGTCCTTCCAGGTCCCTGGAAACAAGGACTTGCAGAGTGAAAGAAAAAAAACACTCTCCCTACCTACAGTTTTCTGTCCCTAGAAAAAATGTTTTTTTTAATCACAATATAGCACAAGGACAATTCACTCACTGTCCTTACAGGTCCCTGGAAACAAGGACTTGCAGAGTGAAAGAAAAAAAACACTCTCCCTACCTACAGTTTTCTGTCCCTAGAAAAAATGTTTTTTTTAATCACAATATAGCACAAGGACAATTCACTCACTGTCCTTACAGGTCCCTGGAAACAAGGACTTGCAGAGTGAAAGAAAAAAAACACTCTCCCTACCTACAGTTTTCTGTCCCTAGAAAAAATGTTTTTTTTAAGCACAATATAGCACAAGGACAATTCACTCACTGTCCTTCCAGGTCCCTGGAAACAAGGACTTGCAGAGTGAAAGAAAAAAAACACTCTCCCTACCTACAGTTTTCTGTCCCTAGAAAAAATGTTTTTTTTAATCACAATATAGCACAAGGACAATTCACTCACTGTCCTTACAGGTCCCTGGAAACAAGGACTTGCAGAGTGAAATAAACTGACACTCTCCCTACCTACAGTTTTCTGTCCCTAGAATAAATGTTTTTTTTAAGCACAATATAGCACAAGGACAATTCACTCACTGTCCTTACAGGTCCCTGGAAACAAGGACTTGCAGAGTGAAAGAAAAAAAACACTCTCCCTACCTACAGTTTTCTGTCCCTAGAAAAAATGTTTTTTTTAATCACAATATAGCACAAGGACAATTCACTCACTGTCCTTACAGGTCCCTGGAAACAAGGACTTGCAGAGTGAAATAAACTGACACTCTCCCTACCTACAGTTTTCTGTCCCTAGAATAAATGTTTTTTTTAAGCACAATATAGCACAAGGAGAATTCACTCACTGTCCTTCCAGGTCCCTGGAAACAAGGACTTGCAGAGTGAAAGAAAAAAAACACTCTCCCTACCTACAGTTTTCTGTCCCTAGAAAAAATGTTTTTTTTAATCACAATATAGCACAAGGACAATTCACTCACTGTCCTTCCAGGTCCCTGGAAACAAGGACTTGCAGAGTGAAATAAACTGACACTCTCCCTACCTACAGTTTTCTGTCCCTAGAATAAATGTTTTTTTTAAGCACAATATAGCACAAGGACAATTCACTCACTGTCCTTACAGGTCCCTGGAAACAAGGACTTGCAGAGTGAAAGAAAAAAAACACTCTCCCTACCTACAGTTTTCTGTCCCTAGAAAAAATGTTTTTTTTAATCACAATATAGCACAAGGACAATTCACTCACTGTCCTTCCAGGTCCCTGGAAACAAGGACTTGCAGAGTGAAATAAACTGACACTCTCCCTACCTACAGTTTTCTGTCCCTAGAATAAATGTTTTTTTTAAGCACAATATAGCACAAGGACAATTCACTCACTGTCCTTACAGGTCCCTGGAAACAAGGACTTGCAGAGTGAAAGAAAAAAAACACTCTCCCTACCTACAGTTTTCTGTCCCTAGAAAAAATGTTTTTTTTAATCACAATATAGCACAAGGACAATTCACTCACTGTCCTTACAGGTCCCTGGAAACAAGGACTTGCAGAGTGAAAGAAAAAAAACACTCTCCCTACCTACAGTTTTCTGTCCCTAGAAAAAATGTTTTTTTTAAGCACAATATAGCACAAGGACAATTCACTCACTGTCCTTCCAGGTCCCTGGAAACAAGGACTTGCAGAGTGAAAGAAAAAAAACACTCTCCCTACCTACAGTTTTCTGTCCCTAGAAAAAATGTTTTTTTTAATCACAATATAGCACAAGGACAATTCACTCACTGTCCTTACAGGTCCCTGGAAACAAGGACTTGCAGAGTGAAATAAACTGACACTCTCCCTACCTACAGTTTTCTGTCCCTAGAATAAATGTTTTTTTTAAGCACAATATAGCACAAGGACAATTCACTCACTGTCCTTACAGGTCCCTGGAAACAAGGACTTGCAGAGTGAAAGAAAAAAAACACTCTCCCTACCTACAGTTTTCTGTCCCTAGAAAAAATGTTTTTTTTAATCACAATATAGCACAAGGACAATTCACTCACTGTCCTTACAGGTCCCTGGAAACAAGGACTTGCAGAGTGAAATAAACTGACACTCTCCCTACCTACAGTTTTCTGTCCCTAGAATAAATGTTTTTTTTAAGCACAATATAGCACAAGGAGAATTCACTCACTGTCCTTCCAGGTCCCTGGAAACAAGGACTTGCAGAGTGAAAGAAAAAAAACACTCTCCCTACCTACAGTTTTCTGTCCCTAGAAAAAATGTTTTTTTTAATCACAATATAGCACAAGGACAATTCACTCACTGTCCTTACAGGTCCCTGGAAACAAGGACTTGCAGAGTGAAATAAACTGACACTCTCCCTACCTACAGTTTTCTGTCCCTAGAATAAATGTTTTTTTTAAGCACAATATAGCACAAGGACAATTCACTCACTGTCCTTACAGGTCCCTGGAAACAAGGACTTGCAGAGTGAAAGAAAAAAAACACTCTCCCTACCTACAGTTTTCTGTCCCTAGAAAAAATGTTTTTTTTAATCACAATATAGCACAAGGACAATTCACTCACTGTCCTTACAGGTCCCTGGAAACAAGGACTTGCAGAGTGAAAGAAAAAAAACACTCTCCCTACCTACAGTTTTCTGTCCCTAGAAAAAATGTTTTTTTTAAGCACAATATAGCACAAGGACAATTCACTCACTGTCCTTCCAGGTCCCTGGAAACAAGGACTTGCAGAGTGAAAGAAAAAAAACACTCTCCCTACCTACAGTTTTCTGTCCCTAGAAAAAATGTTTTTTTTAATCACAATATAGCACAAGGACAATTCACTCACTGTCCTTACAGGTCCCTGGAAACAAGGACTTGCAGAGTGAAATAAACTGACACTCTCCCTACCTACAGTTTTCTGTCCCTAGAATAAATGTTTTTTTTAAGCACAATATAGCACAAGGACAATTCACTCACTGTCCTTACAGGTCCCTGGAAACAAGGACTTGCAGAGTGAAAGAAAAAAAACACTCTCCCTACCTACAGTTTTCTGTCCCTAGAAAAAATGTTTTTTTTAATCACAATATAGCACAAGGACAATTCACTCACTGTCCTTACAGGTCCCTGGAAACAAGGACTTGCAGAGTGAAATAAACTGACACTCTCCCTACCTACAGTTTTCTGTCCCTAGAATAAATGTTTTTTTTAAGCACAATATAGCACAAGGAGAATTCACTCACTGTCCTTCCAGGTCCCTGGAAACAAGGACTTGCAGAGTGAAAGAAAAAAAACACTCTCCCTACCTACAGTTTTCTGTCCCTAGAAAAAATGTTTTTTTTAATCACAATATAGCACAAGGACAATTCACTCACTGTCCTTCCAGGTCCCTGGAAACAAGGACTTGCAGAGTGAAATAAACTGACACTCTCCCTACCTACAGTTTTCTGTCCCTAGAATAAATGTTTTTTTTAAGCACAATATAGCACAAGGACAATTCACTCACTGTCCTTACAGGTCCCTGGAAACAAGGACTTGCAGAGTGAAAGAAAAAAAACACTCTCCCTACCTACAGTTTTCTGTCCCTAGAAAAAATGTTTTTTTTAATCACAATATAGCACAAGGACAATTCACTCACTGTCCTTCCAGGTCCCTGGAAACAAGGACTTGCAGAGTGAAATAAACTGACACTCTCCCTACCTACAGTTTTCTGTCCCTAGAATAAATGTTTTTTTTAAGCACAATATAGCACAAGGACAATTCACTCACTGTCCTTACAGGTCCCTGGAAACAAGGACTTGCAGAGTGAAAGAAAAAAAACACTCTCCCTACCTACAGTTTTCTGTCCCTAGAAAAAATGTTTTTTTTAATCACAATATAGCACAAGGACAATTCACTCACTGTCCTTACAGGTCCCTGGAAACAAGGACTTGCAGAGTGAAAGAAAAAAAACACTCTCCCTACCTACAGTTTTCTGTCCCTAGAAAAAATGTTTTTTTTAAGCACAATATAGCACAAGGACAATTCACTCACTGTCCTTCCAGGTCCCTGGAAACAAGGACTTGCAGAGTGAAAGAAAAAAAACACTCTCCCTACCTACAGTTTTCTGTCCCTAGAAAAAATGTTTTTTTTAATCACAATATAGCACAAGGACAATTCACTCACTGTCCTTACAGGTCCCTGGAAACAAGGACTTGCAGAGTGAAATAAACTGACACTCTCCCTACCTACAGTTTTCTGTCCCTAGAATAAATGTTTTTTTTAAGCACAATATAGCACAAGGACAATTCACTCACTGTCCTTACAGGTCCCTGGAAACAAGGACTTGCAGAGTGAAAGAAAAAAAACACTCTCCCTACCTACAGTTTTCTGTCCCTAGAAAAAATGTTTTTTTTAATCACAATATAGCACAAGGACAATTCACTCACTGTCCTTACAGGTCCCTGGAAACAAGGACTTGCAGAGTGAAATAAACTGACACTCTCCCTACCTACAGTTTTCTGTCCCTAGAATAAATGTTTTTTTTAAGCACAATATAGCACAAGGAGAATTCACTCACTGTCCTTCCAGGTCCCTGGAAACAAGGACTTGCAGAGTGAAAGAAAAAAAACACTCTCCCTACCTACAGTTTTCTGTCCCTAGAAAAAATGTTTTTTTTAATCACAATATAGCACAAGGACAATTCACTCACTGTCCTTACAGGTCCCTGGAAACAAGGACTTGCAGAGTGAAATAAACTGACACTCTCCCTACCTACAGTTTTCTGTCCCTAGAATAAATGTTTTTTTTAAGCACAATATAGCACAAGGACAATTCACTCACTGTCCTTCCAGGTCCCTGGAAACAAGGACTTGCAGAGTGAAAGAAAAAAAACACTCTCCCTACCTACAGTTTTCTGTCCCTAGAAAAAATGTTTTTTTTAATCACAATATAGCACAAGGACAATTCACTCACTGTCCTTACAGGTCCCTGGAAACAAGGACTTGCAGAGTGAAAGAAAAAAAACACTCTCCCTACCTACAGTTTTCTGTCCCTAGAAAAAATGTTTTTTTTAATCACAATATAGCACAAGGACAATTCACTCACTGTCCTTACAGGTCCCTGGAAACAAGGACTTGCAGAGTGAAATAAACTGACACTCTCCCTACCTACAGTTTTCTGTCCCTAGAATAAATGTTTTTTTAAGCACAATATAGCACAAGGACAATTCACTCACTGTCCTTACAGGTCCCTGGAAACAAGGACTTGCAGAGTGAAAGAAAAAAAACACTCTCCCTACCTACAGTTTTCTGTCCCTAGAAAAAATGTTTTTTTTAATCACAATATAGCACAAGGACAATTCACTCACTGTCCTTCCAGGTCCCTGGAAACAAGGACTTGCAGAGTGAAATAAACTGACACTCTCCCTACCTACAGTTTTCTGTCCCTAGAATAAATGTTTTTTTTTAAGCACAATATAGCACAAGGACAATTCACTCACTGTCCTTACAGGTCCCTGGAAACAAGGACTTGCAGAGTGAAAGAAAAAAAACACTCTCCCTACCTACAGTTTTCTGTCCCTAGAAAAAATGTTTTTTTTAATCACAATATAGCACAAGGACAATTCACTCACTGTCCTTACAGGTCCCTGGAAACAAGGACTTGCAGAGTGAAATAAACTGACACTCTCCCTACCTACAGTTTTCTGTCCCTAGAATAAATGTTTTTTTTAAGCACAATATAGCACAAGGACAATTCACTCACTGTCCTTCCAGGTCCCTGGAAACAAGGACTTGCAGAGTGAAAGAAAAAAAACACTCTCCCTACCTACAGTTTTCTGTCCCTAGAAAAAATGTTTTTTTTAATCACAATATAGCACAAGGACAATTCACTCACTGTCCTTACAGGTCCCTGGAAACAAGGACTTGCAGAGTGAAAGAAACTGACACTCTCCCTACCTACAGTTTTCTGTCCCTAGAATAAATGTTTTTTTAAGCACAATATAGCACAAGGACAATTCACTCACTGTCCTTCCAGGTCCCTGGAAACAAGGACTTGCAGAGTGAAAGAAACTGACACTCTCCCTACCTACAGTTTTCTGTCCCTAGAATAAATGTTTTTTTAAGCACAATATAGCACAAGGACAATTCACTCACTGTCCTTCCAGGTCCCTGGAAACAAGGACTTGCAGAGTGAAAGAAACTGACACTGTCCCTACCTACAGTTTTCTGTCCCTAGAATAAATGTTTTTTTTAAGCACACTATAGCACAAGCACAAAACACACTGACACTCTCCCTACCTATCCTTCTCTTTCCCTAAACTAAAGGAATCCAGGTTAAGCAAGAAAGAAATAACAGTCACTGTCCCTGCCTATGCTGCTCTATCCCTGCTCCGGAACACACTACACTAGGCCGCCGTGCTGGCGGCCTTTTATAGTGTGGGGCGTGTACTAAACACCCTCAGCAATAATTGGCCACAGGCATCCTGCCTGTGGCCAATCATTGCTCTCCTCGCTGCCGGCGCTGTGATTGGCCAAGCATGCGGGGTCACAGTGCATGCTTGGCCAATCACAGCGCCTGGATGACACTGCGATGGCGTAGTGCATTGTGGGCCGTTCGCGTCACTCGAATTTGGCGCGAACGGCCCAAATCGTTCGATCTTCGTCGAACGATCGAACAGCCGATGTTCGAGTCGAACGTATGTTCGACTCGAACACGAAGCTCATCCCTACTCCTGAGTAGATCCCACTGAGTGCAGGACAGGGACAAGGGAGATACAGAATAGGTGCCCAGGATTCAGGGCAGTCATGGGCGGGAGAGGGCGCGTAGTAGGCTGCACCCTCTGTGGTCTCCATTTTTCCCTGCTGACCAGTTGTTGATGCTCCTACTGCACAATCTTCCTTGTAAGTGACTGTAGTATAGTATAGTATGCTGGGAGCAGGCCCGGAGTGGGACAAAAAATAGGCCCGGGCATTTTGGACTGAGCAGCCCATGACATGTTAACCGGCCCCTTCCCCACTCTCCACCCTGACGGATCCCCGGGAGAGGGGAGGGGGGTACCCGGCAGAGGTGCAGGGGGGGACGAGGGGGACTGGGAAAGAGCGTGAAGGGGGGTGCAGAGCACAGGAAGGAACCTTGAGAACATGGGGTGGGGTGAGAGCACAGGGGAGAGGCAGTGAACACAGGGAGGAAGAGGAGAGCACAGGGGGGCCGGAGAGCACAGGAGGTGGGGGGTTGGAGAGCACAGGGGGAAGCAAAAACACAGTGTGGTGCGGAGGGCAGGAAAGCACAGAGAGGGTGGAGAGTACAAGGAGGAAGCGGCGAAGAGCACAGAGAGGGCAGCAGAGCACAGGGGTTGGGTAGAGAGCACAGGGGGAGGCAGAGATTACTGGGGGGGAGGCGGACAACACTGGGGGAGCTGGAGAGCACTGAGGGGGGTGAAGAACACTGGGGGGAGGCGGCCAACAGTGGGGGGGGGGCTGGGGAGCACTGGGGGGGTGGACAACACTGGGGGGGCTGGAGAGCACTGAGGGTTTGCAGAGCACTGGGGGGGAGGGCTGGAGAGCACTGGGGGAGAGCAGGGGGAAGGTGGAGAGCATGGGGTGGGGGATGTGGAGAGCACAGGGGGGCAGCGGAGAGCATGGGGGGAAGTGGAGAGCACAGGGGGGCAGCGGAGAGCCTGGGGGAAGGTGGAGAGCATGGGGAAGGCTGAGAGTCAGGGGGAGGTGGAGAGCACAGGGGGAAGCAGAGAGCACAGGGGGCAGCGGAGAGCATGGGGGAGGCTGAGAGCCAGGGGGAGAGGGAGAGCACAGGGGGCAGCGGAGAGAATGGGGGGAGGTGGAGAGCACAGGGGGGCAGTGGAGAGCATGGGGGAGGGGAAGAGCACAGGGGGGCAGCGGAGAGCATGGGGGAGGGGAAGAGCACAGGGGGGCAGCCGAGAGCATGGGGGATGTGGAGAGCACAGGGGGCAGCGGAGAGCATGGGGGGGATGTGGAGAGCACAGGGGTGCACCGGAGAGCATGAGGGGATGTGGAGAGCACAGGGGGGCACCGGGGAGTATGGGGGGGGGGGTGTGGAGAGCACAGGGGGGCAGCGGAGAGCATGGGGGATGTGGAGAGCACATGGGGGCAGCGAAGAGCATGGGGGGAGGTGGAGAGCATAGGGGGCAGCGGAGAGCATGGGGGAGGCTGAGAGCCAGGCGGAGAGGGAGAGCACAGGGGGGCAGCGGAGAGCATGGGGGGGTGGAGAGAACAGGGGGGCAGTGGAGAGCATGGGGGAGGGGAAGAGCACAGGGGGGCAGCGGAGAGCATGGGGGGGATGTGGAGAGCACAGGGGTGCACCAGCTATAATAAACATAATACAGTAAAATAATAGCAAAACAGATCGCAGCCATCAGAGCATTTAAGAGCAAACACACTTTAAATTGGTTATCAGCCATCAGAACTACTGGCTTAGCTAGAGGCATCAGATACCACCTCTAAGTAGAGTAATAACTTGTAAACAACAAATCTCAGAAAGTGGCTCGGGGGGGGGGGGGGGCTTAAGTGGTTAAATCAGTATTTTTTTTTTACTAGAAAATGACTTAGAACCCCCAAACATTATGTATTTCTTTTTAGCAGAGACCCCAGAGAATGAAATGACGATTATTGCAATTTTTTATGTCACACAGTATTTGCTCAGCAGTTTTTTAAACGCTATTTATTTTATTTTTTTAAATACACTAATACATTTTAATGCAAAAACCCACAATATACAGTATTTCAATTTTTTGGGTAAAATATGAAAAAAAAAAAAAACCTCTATCTCTATGGCCATCTGTGTAAACCATCAGAGCGTTTCCCGAGCGCTGGTAAAAAAACGGAAAGCCAGAGAAACACTGGCAGGAGGGGGATGGAACGCTTCTGAAAGCGATCCAGCCGCTAATTAGCCGCTTGGACCACTTTCATAATACAAAATACCGGGGTTCTGAGTGATAGCTTCATTCATAACCCCAGTAAACCACAATGTATATATATATATATATAGTGGCCAGGTGGGTACAGAACACTCCAGAATTATTTTGCGCAGAAACAACAATGGGAAGAAAGGTGGAATGGCGCTTCGGTGGCAGATTACTCGCCATACGTTTACAGAGAAGAATGTAAATGAAGGAAGTGTGCATTACGTGAAGCCCGGAGTCATCTGACGCGCAGCAAAGGTTAGACTTGTACACACAGCTAATAGGGATTGTCAGCAAGAAAAATGAACATCTGCAGCGGGGATTTAACATAACGTCTAATATATCGGCGTGTTATTATAGATCATACAGGCAGACCTGGATGTTATTAAATTGCTGCGGGGTGAAGCACCTTGTGAGAGCGAGGAACGCCGAGCCAAAAATAGATGCCTGAAAAAAAGTTGCCTACGCATGGCTCCGGATAGAATATACAGCACATAGTCTACTGTGTACATTATCTATGGGGAGCCGGTGCATAGAGGAGCTGGGGGCCACAGCTGGGGGGGGGGGGGGCGGGTCCACTTACTCAATATAGGTGCAGCCCCTGACATAGCCAAAGGGCAACACATAATATTCAGTGAATGTGATTCTAGAAAAAGCTGACAGAGGCTACAGGCAAACAACAAGAGACGGTCAGAGACTGCCATAGTACAGGAGATGGTCGGAGACTGCAGACATACTACAAGAGATGGTCAGAGACTGCAGACAAAGTACAGGAGATGGTCAGAGACTGCAGACATTGCACAGGAGATGGTCAGAGACTGCAGACATACTACAAGAGATGGTCAGAGACTGCAGACAAAGTACAGAAGGAGGTCAGAGACTGCAGACATAGTACAGGAGATGATCAGATACTGCAGACATAGTACAGGAGATGGTCAGAGACTGCAGAGATAGTAGAGAAGATGGTCAGAGACTGCAGAGATAGAACAGGAGACAGTCAGAGACTGCAGACATAGTACAGGAGATGGTCAGAGACTGCAGACATAGTACAGGAGGTGATCAGAGACTGCAGACATAGTACAGGAGATGGTCAGAGACTGCAGACATACTACAAGAGATGGTCAGAGACTGCAGACAAAGTACAGGAGACGGTCAGAGACTGCAGACATACTACAAGAGATGGTCAGAGACTGCAGACAAAGTACAGGAGATGGCCAGAGACTGCAGACATTGCACAGGAGATGGTCAGAGACTGCAGACATACTACAAGAGATGGTCAGAGACTGCAGACATACTACAAGAGATGGTCAGAGACTGCAGACAAAGTACAGGAGGTCAGAGACTGCAGACATAGTACAGGAGATGATCAGAGACTGCAGACATAGTAGAGAAGATGGTCAGAGACTGCAGACATAGTACAGGAGATGGTCAGAGACTGCAGAGATAGTAGAGAAGATGGTCAGAGACTGCAGAGATAGAACAGGAGACAGTCAGAGACTGCAGACATAGTACAGGAGATGGTCAGAGACTGCAGACATAGTACAGGAGGTGATCAGAGACTGCAGACATAGTACAGGAGATGGTCAGAGACTGCAGACATACTACAAGAGATGGTCAGAGACTGCAGACAAAGTACAGGAGACGGTCAGAGACTGCAGACATACTACAAGAGATGGTCAGAGACTGCAGACAAAGTACAGGAGAAGGTCAGAGACTGCAGACATAGTACAGGAGATGAACAGAGACTGCAGACATAGTAGAGAAGATGGTCAGAGACTGCAGAGATAGTACAGGAGACAGTCAGAGACTGCAGACATAGTACAGGAGATGGTCAGAGACTGCAGACATAGTAGAGAAGATGGTCAAAGACTGAAGAGATAGTACAGGAGACAGTCAGAGACTGCAGACATAGTACAGGAGATGGTCAGAGACTGCAGACATAGTACAGGAGATGGTCAGAGACTGCAGACATAGTACAAGAGACAGTCAGAGACTGCAGACATACTACAAGAGATGGTCAGAGACTGCAGAGATAGTACAGGAGACAGTCAGAGACTGCAGACATGATACAAAAGATGGTCAGAGACTGCAGACAGGATACAGAAGATGGTCAGAGACTGCAGACATGATACTGCTTACTGAGTGTCAAATTGGCATTGACCATCATAGCTTCCTTGACTGTTAAATAAAATAATGTCCCCTTGTATTATATAACAGGACATCTTCCTAAATGCTTGTAGCCCCCTCAAACATCGGGACCCATAGTCAGTAGGCAAGAGGCTAGCCTGCAGTCCCCTCCAAAAGCCCCTGTCCTGGTTGGGTCTGTCACATAAAAATGTATTATGTATCTTGTGATGATATTATTGTGGTGATTACTCTATTGGTGGAGATCAAATGTCCTGAAGAAGCCGGTGATCCCGCGAAACACTTTGACCTACAATGTTCAATGGTCTCTGAGGAGTCCACCATCTAAGTTCCTATACCAGCTAGATGAGAACTGGCGTTAGATTCATGTTCAATGAAAGGTTTTAAAGAAATGACATGTTTTTAGCCCGTATGAATAAAATTTATTATTCCTTTTAACTATTGCTATAAATTTGTTTGTTTGTTAAACCCTTTAGAGATATAATTAATGTTCCACTTACTATACATGAGTTTGGACCTAATGACCTAATGTTACACAAGGGATGATATTCCCCAATGGGATTAGGTATCAAACATCACTACTCCCCCTAGTCTGTCTTGGTGGGAGGATACAATTGTTTATTGAAAGTGTGAGAACGTACATGACTGAGCCAAAGCGTTTCGGGGGAGGGAGGTCCCTCCGAAACGCGTTGTCTCGATCCGTATGCTCTCACACTTTTAATAAATGATTGTATTTGCCCACAGGGAGTTGTATCATTTTGGACACCGGACTCTCCTTCCTTCTTACACAAACAGTGTTGCGTCGACAGCACAGGAAGCGAAAGGAAATCTCCCCAATTGGAGCCCAGATGGTAACAAATAAATAACTAAATAAATAACTAAATAAATAATTAAATAAATAACTATATCGATAACTAACTTAATTCATTAATTCAATAAATAATAGAATAAATAAATAAAATAAGCAAAAAAAAAAATATATATAAATAATATAATATATAAATAAATCAATAAATAAAAAAAAAATAATAAAAAAAATAACATAATAAATAAAATAAAAAAATACCTAAAAAAAAAAATCCAATAAGTGGCAGATAGGGGTTTTTAAGTATTCCTTACGCTATTTATAATGATAAACTAAATGTTGGCTTTAGAACCACTTCCCGCCCGCACAACGTCATATGACGTCACAGACTTTGAGTAGTGATATCTGAATGATCTCCCCCCCCCCCTTCCGCCGCCCTCCGGTGCTTCTAAGGAATCGACCGGTGCCAGAAGTTGACCATAGAGAATCAGGACCAGATATTCCCCAAAGTCTCTATGATCTTTCAGAGGCCGAGCGCGATGTTATGACGTCACGCCCGGCCACTGCATTTGAAAGAATGCAATTGCCAAGACCCTTTTTTTATTTTATTTATTTTTCAGGCTTCTCAGCCTAGAGGCAAGATCTGGGGACTTATAGACCCCAGATCTCACTGTAAAGAGGACCTGTCATGCCCTATTCTTATTACAAGGGATGTTTACATAAACCAAAGTGATCAAAAAAAATGCTAAAAGAAGGAATCAAAATAGAAAAATAAGAATAAAATTAACAAAAAAAACCCCAAAATTTTTCACATTATGCAAAAAAATTGGGTTAAATTTATTGTTTTGTCTTTTTGTAATGCATGAATTTTTATTAAAAAAATACCGCTGCACAAATACCGTGCAGGATAAAAAGTTGCAACGGACCACAATTTTATTCCCTAAGGTCTCTCCAAAAAAATAAAAAAATATATATATATATAATGTTTTTCGGAGGCCAATGCAATGTTATGACGTCACGCCCGGCCTCTGCACTTGAAAGAATGCAATTGCCAAGACCCTTTTTTTTTTAATTTATTTTTATTTATTTCAGGTATTTTTAGTCTAGAGGCAAGATCTGGGGACTTATAGACCCAAGATCTCGCTGTAAAAAGGACCTGTCATGCCCTATTCTTATTACAAGGGATGTTTACATAAACAAAAGTGATCAAAAAAAATAAAAAATAAAAGAAGGAATCAAAATAGAAAAATAAGAGTACAATTAACAATAAAAAAAAAAAAAAAAAACATAATCTTTCACATAATGCAAAAAAATTGGGCTAACTTTACTGTTTTGTCTTTTTGTAATGCATGAATTTTTATCAAAAAATACCGCTGCGCAAATACCGTGCAGGATAAAAAGTTGCAACGATCACCATTTTATTCCCTAAGGTCTCTGCAAAAAAAAAAAAAAAAGACATATATATATATATATATATATATATATATATATATATATAATGTTTTCGGAGGCCAGGCGCAATGTTATGACGTCACGCCCGGCCTCTACATTTAAAAGAATGCAATTGGCAAAACCCTTTTTTTTTATTTTATTTTTTTATTTCAGGCTTCTCAGCCTTGAGGCAAATCTGGGGACTTATAACCCCAGATCTCACTGTATAGAGGACCTGTCATGCCCTATTTTTATTACAAGGGATATTTACATAAACAAAAGTGATAAGAAAATTTTTTTTTAAAGAAGGAATCAAAATAGAAAAAAAAGAATAAAATTAACATTTTATTCCCTAAGGTCTCTGCAAAAAAAATAAAAAATATATCTATATATATCTATATATATATATATATTCACACATAATTATAGATAATGTTTTCGGAGGCCAGGCACGATGTTATGACGTCACACCCGGCCTCTGCACTTGAAAGAATGCAATTGCCAAGACCCTTTTTTTTATTTTTTAAATTTATTTTTATTTATTTCAGGCATTTTTAGCCTTGAGGCAATATCTGGGGACTTATAGACCCAATATCTCACTGTTAAGAGGATCTGTCATGCCCTATACTTATTACAAGGGATGTTTACATAAACAAAAGTGATAAAAAAAAAATGTTAAAAGAAGGAATCAAAATAGAAAAATAAGAGTACAATTAACAATAAAAAAAAACATAATCTTTCACATTATGCAAAAAAATTGGGCTAACTTTACTGTTTTGTCTTTTTGTAATGCATGGATTTTTATCAAAAAATACCGCTGCGCAAATACCATGCAGGATAAAAAGTTGCAACAATCACCATTTTATTCCCTAAGGTCTCTGCAAAAAAAAAAAAAAAAAAAAAATATATATATATATATATATATATATATATATATATATATATATATACATATAATTATATATAATGTTTTCGGAGGCCAGGCGTGATGTTATGACGTCACGCCCGGCCTCTGCACTTGAAAGAATGCAATTGCCAAAACCCTTTTTTTTATTTTTTATTTCAGGCTTCTCAGCCTTGAGGCAAATCTGGGGACTTATAGACCCTTTTTTTTTTTTTTTTTTTTTTTTTATATCAGGCATTTTTAGCCTAGAGGCAAGATCTGGGGACTTATAGACCCAAGATCTCGCTGTAAAAAGGACCTGTCATGCCCTATTCTTATTACAAGGGATGTTTACATAAACAAAAGTGATCAAAAAAAAAAACATAATCTTTCACATTATGCAAAAAAATTGGGCTAACTTTACTGTTTTGTCTTTTTGTAATGCATGAATTTTTATCAAAAAATACCGCTGCGCAAATACTGTGCAGGATAAAAAGTTGCAACGACCACCATTTTATTCCTAAGGCCTCTGCAAAAAAAAAAAAATATATATGTTTTCGGAGGCCAGGCGCGATGTTATGACGTCACGCCCGGCCTCTGCATTTGAAAGAATGCAATTGCCAAGACCCCTTTTTTTATTTATTCTTATTTATTTTTATTTATTTCAGGTGTTTTTAGCCTAGAGGCAAGATCTCGCTGTAAAGAGGACCTGTCATGCCCTATTCTTATTACAAGGGATGTTTACATAAACAAAAGTGATAAAAAAATAAAAAAATTTAAAAAGAAGGAATCAAAATAGAAAGATAAGAGTAAAACAAATAACAAATAAAAAATAAAAAAAATAAAGGAAAAACATAATCTTTCACATTATGCAAAAAAATTGGGCTAAATTTACTGTTTTGTCTTTTTGTAATGCATGAATTTTTGTCCAAAAATACCTCTGCGCAAATACCGTGCAGGATAAAAAGTTGCAATGACCACTATTTTATTCCCTAAAATCTCTGCAAATATATATATATATATATATATATATATATATATATATATATATATATATATATATATATATTAGGGGTTCTGAGTAATTTTCTAGCAAAAAAATAATAATTTTTACATGTAGGAGAGAAATGTCAGAATTGGGCCTCGTAGGCATTATTACCCAGACTATGGAAAACTTTCTGAAGAACATAAAACATAAAAGAACATAAAATTAATTATATTATGTTACTAATAATTGCATAAAACCTCTAAAACGTAATAATATTATTACCACTGGAAACTAATTAATATACCATACTTTGTCCACAAGTATCTACTAATATGTTTACTTATTGAAATAAGAATATTTGAGCTTCTCTATTTTTGATGCATTTAATGTATCATCTATAATTTGTATCACAACTTGTACTCAATAAAATATATTTGACAAGAAAACTAATTATATTATGTAAGTAAAAAGTCTCTGCAAAAACTTCCAACAAGCAAACCCTTTTCTTCTATTCTGCATTATTTTGTCTTTTAAAAAAAAAGGAAGTTCTGAAGTTACTGTAAATATAAGCCATGACAGATTTAATTATTACAATTAAGAAACACGACTTTCTCCGAGGGGAAAGCAGATGAGAGCGTGCTGTAATATAGAACGGCCCGAATTAGCTCGCACCCAACAGGAAACAGGAATCGGCTTCTTTTTTTTTTTTTCCCAGGCAAATATTCGATTATCTACCAGCAGGAATTTTTAATATGCAAAATGTTCATTGAGCATCAAAACAATGTTTCCTGGCAGCGTGAATTCCTTGCTCCCATCTGTGCGGAGTTACATTGAAATCAGTCGTTTTGTAATAAAAGCAAAATGAAATTATCATCAAGATTTCTCTTTTGCTTTTATGAGCAAGGCGAGGGAATGCAATCATTTCACATTACGGCTCCGGGATTACGCGTGGGATACCGGTCTCCAGGTGATCCACCTTCAATAGTCTTATTTGTGTCTTGGATAACTGCCTCCGTGTTAGAGAAGTGTACCGGCGTGAATACAATGTATAGAAATAAATAGGCAATAAAACAGCTACTTAGCGGCTCTTTTATAACGGAGAGAGGATTTCGCTACTCGATCTCTCTCTTATACTCGGCGGGCTTATGCACCCCGCATCCCACATTTTGCGGCCCATTCATAAAATTCAGACCGTAGAATGGAACTTTTGATTCCCCCTGATTTTGCTGGGAACATTTAGATTCGCAAGAGTAGTCAGGTGAGGGAAACCTTCAAACAAACTTAAAGGGGTTGCCTGAAGTTTTTTCACCTTAATGCATCCTATGGGTTAGGGTTAAGGGTTAGGGTTAAGGGTTAGGGGTTAGGGTTAGGGGTTATGGGTTAAGGGTTAGGGTTATGGGTTACAGGTTATGGGTTAGGGTTAAGGGTTAGGGGTTAGTGTTAAGGGTTAGGGTTAAGGGTTAGGGGTTAGGGGTAGGGTTTGGGGTTAGAGTTAAGGGTTATGGGTTAAGGGTTAGGGTTAGGGGTTAGGGTTAGGGGTTAGGGTTTCCCCTTGAAGAATATGGCTAGGACTCAGGAATTGGAATAGGGACCTCCCCCAGAGGTCAAAGGTCAGAAGGCGGGTTCTCAGAGGTTAATGGTCACAAGGCACCACCAAAGTATACAGCCTACCCCAACTAAGTCGGGGAATGAACAAGTCAAGGGTTTACAACTCCGTTAATAGCTCCGGTGAGGCAGCTCCCACACAGCAAGGCTTCTCCTGATGGGCACCCAACAGGACCTCAAACCATAGAAATACAGAAAGGCGTGCCAGAGTACATACAGATAAAAGAGTTCAAGATCATTTTAATTGTTGGTTAAAGAAAAAGTCATATAGAAAGTGTAGCACCCTCTACTTTAGGTAGGTTCTAGAAGTAGGATTTTTGTGAGTGCAGGTAAATTTAATCAGGTCTAGCTGTTTTGATCTGTGTGGGCTGGAAGTGGCTCAGTGTAGGCTGGTGACTCACAGATAGCATCATCTTTCGGTTACCTCCCTTTTGCTTTTAGAGGATTCTAGAAGGAAGGAGCTGTCTGGGGTGGAGGTGTCTGGGGTGTCTTAGGGAGCCCTGACCAATCCCCAACTAGGATTGACAGGGGGCATGCCTCTCTGATATACCCGGGGTCAGCCCAGCTGGGGAGGAGTTGTCGGGTGGAAGAAGCTGGAGATGGAGCACTAGGCTGTCGGGGCCTAGAAGGCACTCCCCAGTCTGGGGGGGGGGGGAGCTTTGGGCCTGAGGGGTTTGGGTGCAAATCGGAAACTTCCTGAGTAACAAAGGAGGATCTGGACAGGAGGCACAAAGAGGAACTAAGAAAGACAGCGGGAGCTAGTGTTGCCGGGTAAGTCTCCAGGAGGGATCCACTGGAGTGCAGCCAGGAGGGCTGGTAAATGGCAGGCACAGTTGGGAGAGCTGGGGAGGCATGCCGGAGCGGACCGGGAGTGTGCAGTCTGACATGGATGTCAGGTGAATGACTGGGAAGTGAATGCCGGGCTGGGCAGGGTGACAGGTGGACCACAATATCCAACAGCCCCTACGGGGGTACTGCTACAAAACGTGTTTCAGGGGGGCAACACTGTAACGGGAGGGCCCGGGGAACCCAGAATCCCTTAGAAAGTATTGGATACCCTTGCTTCAGATCCCCATGCACCTCTTATGTCTAAATCACCCTGTGTCCATTAGGGGCATAGGGTGAGCAAGAAAATAATGGACATTAAGAATATGTCTTGGATTACTTGGAATGGGACAGTATTATTTATCCACAATATTCCCCAGGATATCTGTAAAAGACTATTTACTGGTTGTTTGATTCTGAATTCAACATGTTAGTTGAAAGATGCTAATGTCATCACCCCCAGCCACCTGTCTGTTGTAATGTAAATGGATCTAGGATAGCTTATAAGGATCTTTTCATTGTGGCTTGTGGTAATTAACTCTGCTATTGTGGGAGGGAGTTCCGTGTTAACGTTGGTTGTGTCTTCTGAGCTACAGGGCGGCAAGTCTAGCCTAAATGTCTATGAGCCAGGCTGCTAAAAGGAATTAGGTAATTAGCATGTTAAATAGGTCTGGTCACAGGTGTATTTCCAGAGTAATATGATGCACCTCCTCTTTTAACTGTGTATAAAACTTGTGGTTTTTTTGAATAAAGATTGTCAGTCCTGCTTAAACCTCAAGACAGAGCTTTGTCTCGTTATTGAGGGAGAATTATTCTTATGGGTTTCTTGTTCACCTGACTGGAGTGTCTGGTAGCTGCCTTGGTGTTGGGAAATGGAATGTCCTAAACGGCTTTAACCCCTTTCATACTTGGGGTGTCGTTACAAACACCATTCCCCCTTTATCAGGGCTCAACACAGAATAACACATAGATGGACTCCATTGCTGCTCTGCAACTGTTGACAATTTGTTACTCCAAGAGGAGAGATCCATACTGGTTCTAATATAGATCCTGGGGGGTCTCTTTTTTATCTGACTCCCTCCAAGTTCCCAAAATGCTTTGGATGCTTTTATATGACTTTTTTTTTTTTTTACCAGTAATTAAAATGATCTTTTTTTTTTCTGGTTTTGATCTGGCATTGCTTTATGCATTTCTATGGTTTGAGCTCCTGTTGGATGACCATGAAGAGAAGCCTTGCTATGTGAGAGCCGCCTCACTGGAGCTATTAACCTCTTACCCCTGGCGCCAGTAAGCCTGCTTGCCTTATTGGAAAGCGTGAGGCTATAGGTGAAGAAAACCTGCGTATGGGGTAGGTAGGCGTGACATGGGGTTTGGATCTATTGAGCAAGTAAGATCTGGACAGGAGGTTTTTCTTGCCTGCCAGACACCTAATCACCACTCACTTAGAATTTAAATCCAGGAAAAAAAGTCACATGACTAGGCTCTTCTCCCACATGAAGTCACATGCTCCTCCATACTCAGGAGTACCAACTATTTGCTTCTGTTGGTTCAATAAAGCAGGAGGAAGGTAAGGGGGGCTTCAATGTGTATGTAAGCCCCAACTTGTTTTGGTCAGTTTTAGATACAGTGGGTAGGGGTTAACCACTTCAGCCCCGGACCATTTGGCTGCCAAATGACCAGGCCACTTTTTTGCGATTCGGCACTGCATCGCTTTAACTGACAATTGCGCGGACGTGTGACGTGGCTCCCAAACAAAATTTACGTCCTTTTTTTCCCCCACAAATATAGCTTTCTTTTGGTGGTATTTGATCACCTCTGCGGTTTTTATTTTTTGCGCTATAAACAAAAATAGAGCGACAATTTTGAAAAAAAAATAAATATTTTGTACTTTTTGCTATAATAAATATCCCCATATTTTTTTTTAAAAAGCACATTTTTTCTCAGTTTAGGCCGATACGTATTCTTCTACATATTTTTGGTAAAAAAAAAAACGCAATAAGCGTATATTGATTGGTTTGCGCAAAAGGTTATAGTGTCTACAAAATAGGGGATAGTTTTATGGCATTTTTATGAAAACATTTTTTTTACTTGTTATGGCGGCGATCTGCAATTTTTATCATGACTGCGACATTATGGCGGACACATTGGACACTTTTGGCGCTATTTTGGGACCATTCACATTTATACAGCGATCAGTGCTATAAAAATGCACTGATTAATGTGTAAATGTCACTGGCAGGGAAGGGGTTAACACTAGGGGGCGATCAAGGGGTTAAATGTGTTACCTAGGGAGTGATTCTAACTGTGGGGGAGGGGACTGACTGGGGGAGGTGACCGATTGGTGTTCCTCTGTACAAGGAACACACGGACACTTTTGGCGCTATTTTGGGACCATTCACATTTATACAGCGATCAGTGCTATAAAAATGCACTGATTACTGTGTAAATGTGTCTGGCAGTGAAGGGGTTAGTCAGTAGGGGGTGCTGAAAGGATTAAGTGTGTCCTAGGGAGTGATTCTAACTGTTAGGGGGCGTGGCTTACTGTGACACGTCACTGATCGCTGCTCCCAATGAGAAAGAGCAGACGATCAGTGTTGTATCACTAGGCAGAATAGGGAGATGTCTTGTTTACAAAGACGGCCCCCCGTTCTGCCATTCCGTGACCCGATCGCAGGACACCGGCGGACATCGAGTCCACGGGTCCCACGGGCACGGTCACGGAGACCGCGGCGGGCGCGCCCGTTACGGGGCGGGTTTAAAGCAACGTATATATACGTTGCTTTGCCTGCCCGTGCCATTCTGCCGACGTAAATCTACGTGAGGCGGTCGGCAAGCTGTTAAAACACCCATCAGGTTTTTATTGGCATCTGTACCATTATTAGGTAGATTAGCCCATTATTTGTATCCTGGTGTCCACCATAGGCGTGCGCACAGGGTGTGCCAGGTGTGCCCAGGCACACGCTAATCACTCCCTGCAGTGCAGATTCCGCCTTCTGCCCGGTGTCCCCTCCCACAGCATGGCTGACTTCCCTCCTCTCCCATCGGCTACTGCAGTGGGCACACATAGATGATATTTCAGTTTGCGTGGGGGAAGGGGTAATGTCATTTACTGGCCCCTTCCCTTTCTGAATGAACACAGTGAGAGATCGGTACCGTGTTTTCTGAGCTTTCAGGTGCACACCCTAATGCCACAGGCTGCGCACACCTATGGTGTCCACTGTCACCTGGACAGAAATTTAGGGAAAATACAAAATTTGGAGCTTTTACTCCAATGGGGACATCTGTTCTCGTGACAACTATTTAAGAGAGAGATTCATTCCTTTTGGAGATATTTCTTCTGATTTCCTGTTATGTCTACAGGACAGATAATAAAGGGCAATCTCCAAAATGAGACACAGATTGATTGATTCATTTATTATTTATAAAGCGCCAAATACAGTTCATGAACTGCGTCTAAGCGCAGATGGCAAAAAAAAAAAAAAAGGAAAAACCGGCAGGGTTTTAACCATTCCCGAATCCCTACTCTGTTAAAAAAAATAACAAATTAGATATACTTTTTTTTTATTACATAATTCACTTATTAAAGATTTTTATAGCAAATACAAACCAATAAAAAAAGCATGAAAAAAAAAACATTCCAATACCAAACAATCACCATATGTAGATGTTTCACAATTTCTAAAAATTACCTTACAAAATACTCCTATCCCCATGTCCTATATTTTAACCAAAGTGTATCCAAAGACTAAATTATTTGGTAGCAGACCAGATGTCTGAAGCCATTCTGAAGTCCTTTCAGCCAAATATTTTGCAATGTATTTAGAGTGCTCTGTGTTGGAAAGTCATCTGCTCTAATTTCAAATTAAAACATCCGATATCCAATTCTGCTACCGTCGGTGAATCTGGCGAAGGTCCACTTTTGTGCAATTTGTTTTCTGGCAAGAAACTGTATTCTGCTGAAATTCCAGCCAGTGTCAGAGTGACTTGACTGTGTGGTGCCCTGTGCATGAGTGTAAGGACCTGTGCTGGCGGGATTTTGTTTGCTTTTATTGGGATTTGTAAGCCTACTGTATACAAGTCTATTGGATGGCATAACCTTCTTGAAGAAAGTCAGATCCAGGTTAGAAGGTGGTCCACTGCAAGTCAAATGTACCTGTCAATGAATTCTGATCTCAGAAGCTGCTCAAGTTGACGTCAAACTGATGGCATCGACACAAGCCCAAAACCCTTCTGTACTGGACCTCACATTCTTTTGTGACCCATGCCAACAGGGAAAAAAAGGCCAAGATAAACAGTTACCTGTGCCGTGTACACACGATCGGTTTTACCTATGAAAACAGTCCGATGGACTTTTCTCATCGGACAAACCGATCGTGTGTGGGCCCCATCGGTCTTTTTTTCCATCGGTGAGAAAAAATAGAACATGTTTTAAATTTATCCGAAAGCAAATTCCGATCGTCTGTGTGGAACTCCATCGGACAAAAAACCCACGCATGCAAAAAATCTGAGGAAAACGCTTGGACAGCCGCACTCCAAAAAAGGTTATTTTATTTAAAAAAAAAGCACAAACAACATGCCACAGCAAAAAAACAGCAAGTATGAGCTGACGTTTCACACTGCGATTCAGTGCTTAATAGGGATGAGCTTCGAGTTCGAGTCGAACTCATGTTCGACTCGAACATTGCCTGTTCGCCCGTTCGCCGAACAGCGAACAAATTGGGGTGTTCGCGGCAAATTCGAAAAATCTATGGGAGAAATCTAAAGTGCTAATTATAAAGGCTTATATGCAAGTTATTGTCCTAAAAAGTGTTTGGGGACCCGGGTCCTGCCCCAGGGGACATGTATCAATGCAAAAAGAAGTTTTAAAAACGGCCGTTTTTTCGGGAGCAGTGATTTTAATAATGCTTAAAATGAAAAAATAAAAGTGAAATATTCCTTTAAATTTCGTACCTGGGGGGTGTGTATGATATGCATGTGAAGTGGCGCATGTTTCCCGTGCTTAGAACTGTCCCTGCAAAAAGTGTCATTTTTGAAAGAAAAAAATGCATTTAAAACTGACTCGCGGCTATTAATGAATTGTCGGCTCCCGGCAATACATACAAAAGTCATTGAGAAAAAAAAAAAAAAAAAGCGTGGGGGTTCCCCAGAATTCAATTACCAGGCCCTTCAGGTCTGGAATGGATATTAAGGGGAACCCCGCCGCAAATAAAAAAAAAATTGACGTGGGGTTCCCCCAAATATCCATTCCAGGCCCTTCAGATCTGGCATGGATTTTAAGGGGAACTCCACCCCAAATTAAAAAAAAAATGGCGTGGAGTCCCCCTAAAAATCCATACCAGACCCCTTATCCGAGCACGCAACCTGGCCGGCCGCAGGGGAAAAGGGGGGGACGAGAGAGCGGCCCCCCCTCCCTCCTGAACCGTACCAAGCCACATGCCCTCAACATGGGGAGGATGTCCCCATGTTGATGGGGACAAGGGCCTCATCCCCACAACCCTTGCCCGGTGGTTGTGGGGGTCTGCGGGCGGGGGGCTTATCGGAATCTGGAAGACCCCTTTAACAAAGAGGACCCCCAGATCCCGGCCCCCCCCCCTATGTGAATTGGTAAGGGGTACATTGTACCCCTACCATTTCACGAAGAAAGCGTAAAAAAATGTTTAAAAAAACACACAAACACCTTGAAAAAGTCCTTTATTTAAAAAAAAAAAAAAAAAACATTCCAGCGGTGAAATCCAGTGTCCCGCGGCTATCCGATGTCCAGCGCTGTCCTTCATTGGTTGTGCCTGAGCGGACCTGATGGGGAACTCCCTCTCAGTATTTTAAATGTATAGACCCGCCCCTTCTAAAGTTCCCCATCAGGTCCGCTCAGCGGACGAGATGCGGAACATGAGAAGGGGCGGGTCTATACATGTATTACCAAAGTGAGAGCAGTTCCCCATCAGGTCCGCCTCCTCGGTATGTCGGACCCGCCTACGTCATTGGCTTGAGCGGGGAACTTCCTTCACTATGTAAATTTAAATTACACAGTGAAGGAAGTTCCCCGCTCAAGCCAATGACGTAGGCGGGTCCGACATACCGAGGGGGCGGACCTGATGGGGAACTGCTCTCACTTTGGTAATACATGTATAGACCCGCCCCTTCTCATGTTCCGCATCTCGTCCGCTGAGCGGACCTGATGGGGAACTTTAGAAGGGGCGGGTCTATACATTTAAAATACTGAGAGGGAGTTCCCCATCAGGTCCGCTCAGGCACAACCAATGAAGGACAGCGCTGGACATCGGGATCGCCGCGGGACACTGGATTTCACCGCTGGAATGTTTTGTTTTTGTTTTTTTAAATAAAGGACTTTTTCAAGGTGTTTGTGTGTTTTTTTAAACATTTTTTTACGCTTTCTTCGTGAAATGGTAGGGGTACAATGTACCCGTTACCAATTCACATAGGGGGGGGGGGGGCGGGATCTGGGGGTCCTCTTTGTTAAAGGGGTCTTCCAGATTCCGATAAGCCCCCCGCCCGCAGACCCCCACAACCACCGGGCAAGGGTTGTGGGGATGAGGCCCTTGTCCCCATCAACATGGGGACATCCTCCCCATGTTGAGGGCATGTGGCTTGGTACGGTTCAGGAGGGAGGGGGGGCCGCTCTCTCGTCCCCCCCTTTTCCCCTGCGGCCGGCCAGGTTGCGTGCTCGGATAAGGGGTCTGGTATGGATTTTTAGGGGGACTCCACGCCATTTTTTTTTTAATTTGGGGTGGAGTTCCCCTTAAAATCCATGCCAGATCTGAAGGGCCTGGAATGGATATTTGGGGGAACCCCACGTCAATTTTTTTTTTATTTGCGGCGGGGTTCCCCTTAATATCCATTCCAGACCTGAAGGGCCTGGTAATTGAATTCTGGGGAACCCCCACGCTTTTTTTTTTTTTTTTCTCAATGACTTTTGTATGTATTGCCGGGAGCCGACAATTCATTAATAGCCGCGAGTCAGTTTTAAATGCATTTTTTTCTTTCAAAAATGACATTTTTTGCAGGGACAGTTCTAAGCACGGGAAACATGCGCCACTTCACATGCATATCATACACACCCCCCAGGTACGAAATTTAAAGGAATATTTCACTTTTATTTTTTCATTTTAAGCATTATTAAAATCACTGCTCCCGAAAAAACGGACGTTTTTAAAACTTCTTTTTGCATTGATACATGTCCCCTGGGGCAGGACCCGGGTCCCCAAACACTTTTTAGGACAATAACTTGCATATTAGCCTTTATAATTAACACTTTAGATTTCGAACGTTCGAGTCCATTGTATTTAATAGGGTTCTAAAGTTTACACGAACATTTTGTCTGTTCGCAGGTTCTGGTGCGAACCGAACAGGGGGGTGTTCGGCTCATCCCTGGTGCTTAATCATAGCTTAATCATCAGCTATGATTAAGCACTGAATCGCAGTGCGAAACGTCAGCTCATACTTAATGTTTTTTTGCTGTGGCATGTTGTTTGTGCTTTTTTTTTTTTTATAAAATAACCTTTTTTGGAGTGCGGCTGTCCAAGCGTATTCCTCAGATTTTTTGCATTGTCATATGCATTGCCTGCACCCACAGCTCTGGATCTTGTGAATGAGTCACCAGTCACATCTGAGCGATAACTCTCTCCTTATGCTCAGAATCAAGTCGACGCATGCTCAGAAGCATTGAACTTCATTTTTCTCGGCTTGTCGGAGTGTTTTACGTCACCGCGTTTGGGACGGTCGGATTTCTGACTGATGGTGTGTAGGCAACACTGATGGAAGTCAAATTCATCGGATTTCCGATGGAAAAATCCATCGGATTAGAATCCATAGGAAATCCGATCGTGTGTACAGGGCTTAAGGAGAAAGGTTTGCAGTCTCCTTTCTCATGGGACCCCGATGATCCTCTTTAATACATTATATAATTGCCTACCCAAGCCTAATGCCCTGTACACACGATCGGATTTCCGATGGAATAAAATCCGATGGAATTTTCCGTCGGAATTTCGATGAAGCTGACTTTCATCAGTCTTGCCTACACACCATCAGTCAAAATTCAGACCGTCCAAAACGCCGTGACGTACAACACGTACGACGGCACTATACATGGGAAGTTCAAATCCAATGGCGCCACCCTTTGGGCTGCTTTTGCTGATTTCGTGTTACCGCATGTTAGTAAAAGTTTGGTGTTAGCCGATTCGCGCTTTTCAGTCTCCGTGCTTTTCTGTCCGTTACAGCGTGACGAATGTGCTATCTCCATTACGAACGCTAGTTTTACCAGAACGAGCGCTCCCGTCTTGTAATTTAGTCTGAGCATGCGTGGATTTTTCTCCGATGGAGTTCCACACAGACGATCGGAATTTCCTATTGTTTTTTTTTTCCATCGGAAAAATTTAAAACAAGTTCTATTTTTTTACACCGATGGAAAAAAGTCTGATGGGGCCCACACACGATCGGTTTTTCTGATGAAAAAAGTCATCGAAAAAAAAAACGATCGTGTGTACAGGGCGCAAAAAATTGATGTCAAACTGATGCCATCAACACAAGCCCAAAGTCCGTCCATACAGGACCTCACATTGTTCCGTGACCCCTGCCGGCAAAAAGATAAGGCCAAGGCAAAGAGATTCTAAGGAGAAAGACTGTTGTTCCATTTCCTATAGGTCCCTGACTCCCTGATGATCCTCTTGATCGGGTAAATGGAATAGCCATTTATTTATTTATCAAACATTTAGTTATAAGTATCAAAATATGTGTTTCTGACCAAGCAAATATACTTGGTACAAATATATCAGAAGTCATATGATGTAATAGCTGTTTTGGTTGTGGCCAAATGCCATTCACACCTTCAGCTGTGAAAAGGTCCATCCACGGAACTTGGGAAGTGATGTGTATGAGTTACATGACCATCTGTTTATCAATGAATATCACCAAAGAGTCCCATTCAAGTTGCCACCCCCCTTTAGAATGTATAAATTGTACTGAGGCCCCCAGCATCTTTAGAGCAATTCTATCACCATGTACTGTATATTTGTTTGCTCCCCTGCCTATGGCTAAAACCAGTTTTGGGATTTCCCTATAACTCTTTAATACATTGCATACTGTATATACTTGAGTATAAGCCGACCCAAATATAAGCCGAGGCACCTAATTTTACCAAGAAAAACTGGGAAACCGTATGACTCGAGTATAAGCCTAGGGTGTCCATCTGCATGCCTCACTGTGCCTCACTTTGACTCACTGTGTCCATGCCTCACTGTGTCCATGCCTCACTGTGCCCATGCCTCACTGTGCCCATGCCTCATTGTGCCCATGACTAGACTGACGTTTAACGTAGGAGTCTATGGAAGGGGTGTCCGGATTTGAAAAAATCGGTGCTCCCCGGCCGTAGGTCCCCCAGACAACAAACTTTGCACGCTTGTAGAGAATAAATTGTGCTACATGTGTGCCAAGTCTAGGGTCCAGGGGACCTACGACCGGCCAGTAATGGGTCCCCAAAATCACCAGAGAAATTACTGTTTAACATTGGAGTCAATGGAAGGGATTCCCTGCTTTGAAAAACCGGTGCTCCCCAGCCGTAGGTCCCCCGGACAACAAACTTTGCACACTTTTAGTGGAAGAGTGGGGCTACATGTTTGCCAAGCTTGGGGTCCAGGGGACCTACGGGCGGGCAGTAACGGGTCCCCAAATTCCGGGAGATCAGGCGCAAAAAGGTGACTCGAGTATAAGCCGAGGGGGGCATTTTCAGCACAAAAAAATGTGCTGAAAAACTCGGCTTATACTCGCCTACCCAAGCCTAACAAATTGATGTCAAACTGATGGCATCAACACAAGCCCAAAGCCCATCTATACAGGACCTCACATTGTTCCGTGACCCATGCCAACAAAAAGATAAGACCAAGGAAAAGAGATTCTAAGGAGAAAAACTGTTGTTTCTATTTCGTATAGGCCCACGATGATCCACTTTAAAACATTATATAATTTACTACCCAAGCCTAACAAATTATTGTCAAACTGATGGCATCAACACAAGCCCAAAGCCCATCTATACAGGACCTCACATTGTTCCGTGACCCATGCCAACAAAAAGATAAGACCAAGGAAAAGAGATTCTAAGGAGAAAAACTGTTGTTTCTATTTCGTATAGGCCCACGATGATCCACTTTAAAACATTATATAATTTACTACCCAAGCCTAACAAATTATTGTCAAACTGATGGCATCAACACAAGCCCAAAGCCCATCTATACAGGACCTCACATTGTTCCGTGACCCATGCCAACAAAAAGATAAGACCAAGGCAAAGAGATTCTAAGGATAAAGACTGTTGTTCCATTTCTTATAGGTCCCCGATGATCCTCTTTAATACATTGCATAATTTCCTACACAATCCGCAGCTGTAGAAATAGAAATAATGGGACAATCTTATCACATAAAATCGGTTCTCATCCTCTGCCTCTATGGGTCTAATAATGGCGGAACACATGTTCAAACTAATTTCATAAAAGAATCACATATGGGTACAATCACTAAAGAGAGCTCCCTGCAATCTCATATGGGAACATATAAAAGAAGATTGGTATTATGAGTTTAATTGCAACCAAGCTAGCTTCTGATTATTCCTTGAAGACTTCCAATGGGAGGACGGCTTTTTAATGTTTCATTCTGTGTGCTTACCATTTTTTAATGGCTCAACTTTTTAAAACAAAGGAACGGCTTTAGAAGAGGAAAACGTATTAAGATATAATTATCAGGCATGACATTCAAAAGCGAGCCGCCCCTACTGCTCAAGTTATCAGATTGGAGACACTCAAGGGACTACTCCCAACAGATCATACAAATGTGATGGTGGCATATCCCTTGGAAACCTAATTTAACACTTATGATAGGAGAAATGGAAAATAACCTTAATCTTCTGCAATTTTTTTTTTCTTCATTACAGACTGCCTGCAGAGTATCTTCCCTGGAGAGGAAATAGACGCAATGAAGACATACATGATGTTGAATTAAAGGAAACTTGTCAAGATAGAAATAGTGGAGATATACTCTATTGACAAGCATTTGTGGATACCAGACCATCGTTCCTATAGGAGCTTGCCGCACATCCCATTCCAAAACCAAGTGCATAAAATCTATATTGACAAACGCTGGTATATACCATATGTGCACTTCCAACCTTTGGTAACCTTTGGTAACAGGGGAAGTGGGAAGGGGTTTGGGAGTTTGGGAAGACCCTTTTCTGTTCCAGCATGACTGTGCCCCGTGTACAAAGCCAGCTCTATAAAGACGTGGTTTGACCAGTTTGGTGTGGAGGAACTCCAGTTCCCAATGTTAGTCCTCAAGTACCCAAAACAGGTCATGTGCTCAATCAATGTGAATGGCTAAATTATGTACAGTAAAACCTTGGTTTGAGAGTAACTTGGTTTGAGAGCATTTTGCAAGACAAGCAAAATGTTTAAATAATTTTTGACTTGATATCCAAGCGATGTCTTGATATAAGAGTAGCGTCATGTCACAACCAGTGTTGGTCATCTTACTTTAGTAATTAGTTAAGTTACAAATTACTTCTCCCAAAAAGTAATTGCGTTAGTAACTCAGTTACTACATTGCAAAAGTAATTAATTACTCAGCAAAGTAACTGTGACTTTTTTTTTAATATTCTAAAGGCAGTGGCAGTGGTGGTGTACTTGGGGGGTGGCAGCGGTGGTACTTGAGGGGGGGGGGTGGCAACGGTGGTGCCCTCCTCTCCCACCACCACCTCTGCCTCCTACTGATCCCATCCCCCACCACTGATCTCATCCCTATCCCCCCATCACCTCTGTTGTAGAAGTGATGGTGGGTGGGTAGGGATGGGATCAGTAAGAAGCAGAGGTGGTGGAGGTTGGGATGGATCGATTGCACTGCAATTCGAATCGTCACTTACTTCCGTGCCTCCAGGGATGCCTTTCCTCATGGGGAGAGAGAGAGACCCTCCCCTTCACTCGATTGGTGTCAGCTGGTCAGCTGACTTCATTTTTCAGTGTCTGCCCCGCCTCCCTACATTCTCTCTCTCTGGATAGGTGGGGTGGGATGGGGATGGGTCCAGAGTCTCTCTCAGCCTGTCTTCTCAGCTCAGCGGGCGAAAGCCCCCCTCCCCGCGGTGGAACGAATGGCCAGTCAGCGCGGCCACGGCGGGCCTCCCGGTACCACACAGCACAGCCATAATGGCGGGCCCCTCACACTGGCAGACGGGCGGGCCCCCCTGACCCTGAAGTGGCGAAACTGCTATTCTACAGACTACAGTACCGCGGACAGCGCCGGAATTACACTACTGCCATCTAGTGGCGGTAGATGTAATTGCGGTAACGCCGCCCAAGTAATGGTAACTGTGTTACCATGAGGGGAAGAGTAATCAGTTAGATTACTCGTTACCCTCTAAAGTAACTGCGTTAAGTAACTCCGTTTATTTTAACTCAGTTACTTACATCACTGGTCACAACTGAGTATAAAAGAGAAGAAAGGCGCCTCTTATGCCCTGTACACACGATCGGATTTCCAATGGAAGAAAATCCGATGGACTTGTTTCATTGGAAATTCCGATCGTGTGTGGGCCCCATCGGCCTTTTTTCCATCGGAGTAAAAAAATAGAACATGTTTTAAATTTTTCCGATGGGAAATTCCGATCGTCTGTGTATAATTCCATCGGAGAAAAACCCACGCATGCTCACAATCAAGTCGACGCATGCTCGGAAGCATTGAACTTAATTTTTCTCGGCTCGTCGTAGTGTTTTACCTCACCGCGTTTTGGACGCTCGGAATTTAGTCTGACAGTGTGTATGCAAGACTAATGGAAGTCAGCTTCGTCAGAACGGATCGGATCGGATTTCCTATGGATTCTAATCCGATGGATTTTTCCATCGGAAATCCGATAAAGCTGACTTCCATCAGTCTTGCCTACACACCATCAATCAAAAATCCGACTGTCCCAAATGCCGTGACGTAAAACACTCCGACAAGCCGAGAAAAATTAAGTTCAATGCTTCTGAGCATGCGTCGACTTGATTCTGAGCATGCGTGGGTTTTTTGTCCGATGGAGTTCCCCACAGACGATCGGAATTTGCTATTGTTTTTTTTTCCCATCGGATAAATTTAAAACATGTTCTATTTTTTCTCACCGATGGAAAAAAGACTGATGAGGCCCATACACGATCGGTTTGTCCGATGAGAAAAGTCCACCGGACTGTTTTCATCGGTGAAACCGATCGTGTGCACAGGGCTTTAGAGGCGCCTCTCTTCTCTTTTATACTCTGGAGCTCCGGCTGGATTTTGCTTTTAATCCCCTTGTGGAGGCTTCCATTTGTGGATGGACATTTTATGGTCACATTGCTATAATCTTTTTATATGGACTATAAACTGAAGGACCTATGAATAAATGGTTGCGGAACGAATCATCTGAGTTTCCATTATTTCTTATGGGGAAATTCACTTTGATATACAAGTGCTTTGGATTACAAGCATGTTTCCGGAATGAATTATGCGAGCAATCCAAGGTTTTACTGTATATCTATTTGTCTTGATTTAAAGACATGTAAAGTTCGTTACTGTGTTTACACGCCTATCGCTGTATTGGAGGGTCCCATATGAAAGTTATTTTAGAATCTGGAAGTCACATGATCTACTGGAACCTACTATTTCCTTTTACTTAGTAATGTCTTTCTTGTGTTTCCGCATATTTTGTGGAAGTGTTTTGCTGTAAACTGGAAAATATGTTTAATAAATTATATTTATACTTCCTTTTTTTTCATTTAGGTCCCCCCATATGGGGTTCCATTACCCAATTCACACCTTCGCCAATTTTCACATCTTGACCCTCGTGGGGTGCTGCCTGTGTTGGCCTTTCCGCCCTGCCATGCTCCCTCAGCTCCCATCTGTGACATCGCTGGCCGGCTTGTCACTTCTGAGGCCTTGCCACCACTGCGCTCATGCACATCCAACAATTGGGGTAGGTGTGTATGTGGTATTGAGGGGGGTTCCTCATGTATACGCCTGCCCTCATGCATTTATTTTATATATATTATATTTTTTTTATATAAATTACTTTTTAGACCATTATAATACCATTGTTCTCCCCATTTTTAGATAAACACCTCGGTTTTTTGCTCCTAATGAGAGGTTAAAAGGCCTCGAAACGCGTAGAGCTCACAACTACCGACAAGTGTACCTACCTACATATTGCTGTGGACGTTCCCTTTACCTGGTTTTATTAATTTTTTTCCCCATTTTATTATGATCATTGACCCTTATGGATAATGTGTGTAATGCGTGTTATCATGCCTTCTCATTTTATATATATGTTTACTATGTGAATTCCTTGTTGGAATATTATCTACTATGTACTAATTGGTTCCTAAGTATTGTTCAAGTAATTTTGTTTTGTAGCATAATGCACAATCCAAAAGTGAAACTATATAACAATTTGAACCCATTAAAGGTTGTTTTTTTACTCTATGTGTATTTGCTTCCGTGTGCCTCATGCAAAGTCCCGCCCCTTGCTCTCCTTTTTTGTCATTATGTTTAATAAAAATTGCCTGATTAAAAAAAAAATGTAAATGGCTTAGTATATTTGACAGCTATTTTATTTAAGGTAAATTCCCCAAACATGGCCTGTTGGGGGTACTTGAAGATTGAATTTGGCTACCCATTGTTTTGGACAACTGTGTTCTTCCCACCTTGTGGTAACAGTTTGAGGAAGTCCCTTTTCTATTCCACCATGACTGTACCCCAACGCTGTATCCTGGCCTAGGCCAACAAGGCCCAGGCCTAGGGCAGCACATTGCAGGGGGGCAGCACAGAAAGAGTCCCTGCCGACTTGTGCTACACTGATAGTGTAATGCAAGCTGCTTCTAATTTTGATTGTCCTATCACCCTGGACCACAAACCTTCCTCACTGTGCTCTATGTTTTCTGCTGCACCATTGGTATGGTTATATCTTCTTAGTCCTCTCCATAAAATTATCAGAAATTTGTGCTTAAAGTAGAACTATAGGCAACAACTTTTTTTTCATTTTGGATTGAGTAAGGGAGGGTTAGAGCCCCTGTCAGTTTATTTTTTACCATCCCTGTCCCATTGCAGAGATTTCCCTTCACTTCCTGCCCCATAGCCAAACAGAAAGTGAGAGGAAATCAATGCAAATTAGGGGAATCCACCCCCCCCCAGGCCCAAGAACTATTGTCCCCCGCTCAAAATTTTCAGGGTGGGTCTTAAACAGAAAGGGGTGTGGCCTTGGCAGGAAGATGTGGGTCATATTTAAATTGGGGGTGCACAAGTTTAGTCAGGCCTAAGGCAGCACAAAACCTAAATACACTACTGCTGTACCCCCCCCCCCTGTGTACAAAGCCAGCTCCTGGTTTGACCAGTTCTGTGTGGAGAAACTCGAATTCCAAACCTCAGCCCCCAAGTACCCCCAACAGGGCATGTGTTCAATCATTGTGAATGGCTTAGTATTTACGAGAGTTATTTTATCTCCGGGAAATACCCAAAACATGGCCTGTTTGGGGTACTTGAGGTTAGAGGTTTTCTACCCCTGTTTTAGACAACTGTGATCTACCAACCTTGTGGTAACAGTTTGGTGAAGACCCTTTTCTGTTCCACCATGACTGTGCCCCTGTGTAAAAAGCCAGCTCCATAAAGACAAGATTTGATCAGGTTGGCCCACTTTATAAAGACATGGTTTGACCCGTTTGGACCAGCTCCGTAAAGACATGGATTAACCGTCTGCTTCCTCTGGGGATCTGGGCTCTGGCCTCCATGTCCTTTTCCAACTGGGACTGAGGAAGGATGTATTATTTGCATGCTGGCACTCCCATACTTTGCAGTGAGTGCGTTACTGTTTTTACTATTTTTATTTACTAATAAAGCTACACTTAGAATGTCCCTTACATTGGTGGTCAGGGGGAAGAATGCTCCTTACATACTCTCACCTACCACCCATAGTCTGTGTGCATGATGCCATATACTAGAAACATTTTAATAAAATTGTCCCAAAGCCATTATAGTTACGAAATACTAGGGCCATGAAGGGTACTAATTAAAGGACAACTTCACCAGAGGTCACACCAGAGGGTGCAGTTATAGTAAAATTGACCTAAAAGCCATTATAGTTACTTAAATAAGCCTAAACCCTTCTCAACCCTTTTAACCCCAGAGGAGCCCTTCTATAATTTTCAGGACATGGGGAACCCCTGATAAACCCAAATAATCAGGGATCAGTAAGAAAAATGCTCCTTACATTGGTGATCAGTGGGAAGAATGTCCCTTACATTGGTGATCAGTGGGAAGAATGTTCCTTACATTGGGGATCAGTGAGAAGAATGTTCCTTACATTGGTGATCAGTGAGAAGAATGTTCCTTACATTGGTGATCAGTGAGAAGAATGTCCCTTACATTGGTGATCAGTGGGAAGAATGTTCCTTACATTGGGGATCAGTGAGAAGAATGTTCCTTACATTGGTGATCAGTGAGAAGAATGTTCCTTACATTGGTGATCAGTGGGAAGAATGTTCCTTACATTGGGGATCAGTGAGAAGAATGTTCCTTACATTGGTGATCAGTGGGAAGAATGTTCCTTACATTGGTGATCAGTGGGAAGAATGTTCCTTACATTGGTGATCAGTGGGAAGAATGTCCCTTACATTGGTGATCAGTGGGAAGAATGTTCCTTACATTGGTGATCAGTGGGAAGAATGTTCCTTACATTGGTGATCAGTGGGAAGAATGTTCCTTACATTGGTGATCAGTGAGAAGAATGTTCCTTACATTGGTGATCAGTGGGAAGAATGTTCCTTACATTGGTGATCAGTGAGAAGAATGTTCCTTACATTGGTGATCAGTGAGAAGAATGTTCCTTACATTGGTGATCAGTGGGAAGAATGTCCCTTACATTGGTGATCAGTGGGAAGAATGTTCCTTACATTGGTGATCAGTGAGAAGAATGTCCCTTACATTGGTGATCAGTGGGAAGAATGTTACTTACATTGGTGATCAGTGAGAAGAATGTTCCTTACATTGGTGATCAGTGAGAAGAATGTCCCTTACATTGGTGATCAGTGAGAAGAATGCTCCTTACATTGGTGATCAGTGGGAAGAATGTCCCTTACATTGGTGATCAGTGAGAAGAATGTTCCTTACATTAGTGATCAGTGGGAAGAATGTCCCTTACATTGGTGATCAGTGAGAAGAATGTCCCTTACATTAGTGATCAGTGGGAAGAATGTTCCTTACATTGGTGATCAGTGGGGAGAATGTTCCTTACATTGGTGATCAGTGAGAAGAATGTTCCTTACATTGGTGATCAGTGAGAAGAATGTCCCTTACATTGGTGATCAGTGAGAAGAATGTTCCTTACATTGGTGATCAGTGAGAAGAATGTCCCTTACATTGGTGATCAGTGGGAAGAATGTTCCTTACATTGGTGATCAGTAGGGATGAGCTTCGTGTTCGAGTCGAACATACGTTCGACTCGAACATCGGCTGTTCGATCGTTCGACGAAGATCGAACGATTTGGGCCGTTCGCGCCAAATTCGAGTGACGCGAACGGCCCACAATGCACTACGCCATCGCAGTGTCATCCAGGCGCTGTGATTGGCCAAGCATGCACTGTGACCCCGCATGCTTGGCCAATCACAGCGCCGGCAGCGAGGAGAGCAATGATTGGCCACAGGCAGGATGCCTGTGGCCAATTATTGCTGAGGGTGTTTAGTACACGCCCCACACTATAAAAGGCCGCCAGCACGGCGGCCTAGTGTAGTGTGTTCCGGAGCAGGGATAGAGCAGCATAGGCAGGGACAGTGACTGTTATTTCTTTCTTGCTTAACCTGGATTCCTTTAGTTTAGGGAAAGAGAAGGATAGGTAGGGAGAGTGTCAGTGTGTTTTGTGCTTGTGCTATAGTGTGCTTAAAAAAAACATTTATTCTAGGGACAGAAAACTGTAGGTAGGGACAGTGTCAGTTTCTTTCACTCTGCAAGTCCTTGTTTCCAGGGACCTGGAAGGACAGTGAGTGAATTGTCCTTGTGCTATATTGTGCTTAAAAAAACATTTATTCTAGGGACAGAAAACTGTAGGTAGGGAGAGTGTCAGTTTCTTTCACTCTGCAAGTCCTTGTTTCCAGGGACCTGTAAGGACAGTGAGTGAATTGTCCTTGTGCTATATTGTGCTTAAAAAAAACATTTATTCTAGGGACAGAAAACTGTAGGTAGGGAGAGTGTCAGTTTATTTCACTCTGCAAGTCCTTGTTTCCAGGGACCTGGAAGGACAGTGAGTGAATTCTCCTTGTGCTATATTGTGCTTAAAAAAAACATTTATTCTAGGGACAGAAAACTGTAGGTAGGGACAGTGTCAGTTTCTTTCACTCTGCAAGTCCTTGTTTCCAGGGACCTGTAAGGACAGTGAGTGAATTGTCCTTGTGCTATATTGTGATTAAAAAAAACATTTTTTCTAGGGACAGAAAACTGTAGGTAGGGAGAGTGTTTTTTTTCTTTCACTCTGCAAGTCCTTGTTTCCAGGGACCTGTAAGGACAGTGAGTGAATTGTCCTTGTGCTATATTGTGCTTAAAAAAAACATTTTTTCTAGGGACAGAAAACTGTAGGTAGGGAGAGTGTTTTTTTTCTTTCACTCTGCAAGTCCTTGTTTCCAGGGACCTGTAAGGACAGTGAGTGAATTGTCCTTGTGCTATATTGTGCTTAAAAAAAACATTTATTCTAGGGACAGAAAACTGTAGGTAGGGAGAGTGTCAGTTTATTTCACTCTGCAAGTCCTTGTTTCCAGGGACCTGGAAGGACAGTGAGTGAATTGTCCTTGTGCTATATTGTGATTAAAAAAAACATTTATTCTAGGGACAGAAAACTGTAGGTAGGGAGAGTGTTTTTTTTCTTTCACTCTGCAAGTCCTTGTTTCCAGGGACCTGTAAGGACAGTGAGTGAATTGTCCTTGTGCTATATTGTGATTAAAAAAAACATTTTTTCTAGGGACAGAAAACTGTAGGTAGGGAGAGTGTTTTTTTTCTTTCACTCTGCAAGTCCTTGTTTCCAGGGACCTGTAAGGACAGTGAGTGAATTGTCCTTGTGCTATATTGTGCTTAAAAAAAACATTTATTCTAGGGACAGAAAACTGTAGGTAGGGAGAGTGTCAGTTTATTTCACTCTGCAAGTCCTTGTTTCCAGGGACCTGGAAGGACAGTGAGTGAATTGTCCTTGTGCTATATTGTGATTAAAAAAAACATTTTTTCTAGGGACAGAAAACTGTAGGTAGGGAGAGTGTTTTTTTTCTTTCACTCTGCAAGTCCTTGTTTCCAGGGACCTGTAAGGACAGTGAGTGAATTGTCCTTGTGCTATATTGTGCTTAAAAAAAACATTTATTCTAGGGACAGAAAACTGTAGGTAGGGAGAGTGTCAGTTTATTTCACTCTGCAAGTCCTTGTTTCCAGGGACCTGGAAGGACAGTGAGTGAATTCTCCTTGTGCTATATTGTGCTTAAAAAAAACATTTATTCTAGGGACAGAAAACTGTAGGTAGGGAGAGTGTTTTTTTTCTTTCACTCTGCAAGTCCTTGTTTCCAGGGACCTGTAAGGACAGTGAGTGAATTGTCCTTGTGCTATATTGTGATTAAAAAAAACATTTTTTCTAGGGACAGAAAACTGTAGGTAGGGAGAGTGTTTTTTTTCTTTCACTCTGCAAGTCCTTGTTTCCAGGGACCTGTAAGGACAGTGAGTGAATTGTCCTTGTGCTATATTGTGCTTAAAAAAAACATTTATTCTAGGGACAGAAAACTGTAGGTAGGGAGAGTGTCAGTTTATTTCACTCTGCAAGTCCTTGTTTCCAGGGACCTGGAAGGACAGTGAGTGAATTGTCCTTGTGCTATATTGTGATTAAAAAAAACATTTTTTCTAGGGACAGAAAACTGTAGGTAGGGAGAGTGTTTTTTTTCTTTCACTCTGCAAGTCCTTGTTTCCAGGGACCTGTAAGGACAGTGAGTGAATTGTCCTTGTGCTATATTGTGCTTAAAAAAAACATTTATTCTAGGGACAGAAAACTGTAGGTAGGGAGAGTGTCAGTTTATTTCACTCTGCAAGTCCTTGTTTCCAGGGACCTGGAAGGACAGTGAGTGAATTCTCCTTGTGCTATATTGTGCTTAAAAAAAACATTTATTCTAGGGACAGAAAACTGTAGGTAGGGACAGTGTCAGTTTCTTTCACTCTGCAAGTCCTTGTTTCCAGGGACCTGTAAGGACAGTGAGTGAATTGTCCTTGTGCTATATTGTGATTAAAAAAAACATTTTTTCTAGGGACAGAAAACTGTAGGTAGGGAGAGTGTTTTTTTTCTTTCACTCTGCAAGTCCTTGTTTCCAGGGACCTGTAAGGACAGTGAGTGAATTGTCCTTGTGCTATATTGTGCTTAAAAAAAACATTTTTTCTAGGGACAGAAAACTGTAGGTAGTGTGAGGGGGTTAGCTCGGCAGCGGGTATGTGTGACCCCCGGGATGGGCTCCCCACCCAAAAACAGGCCCAGCAGACGGAGGTTGTGGTTTTCAAAATCAAAAAGGTGCGGTTTATTTTCTATTTACAGTGACAAAAACACAGCAAGGCAAAAAAAACATAAACAAAATAAATCCTGGTCAACTTGACCTCTGACTAAACTTACAGGTTTCCTAACTAACGACTGGGATCAGCCTAGTGCTGTCCTAGTCCCTGGTTTTAAATGTCCAAGCAAAATGTAGCCACACAGGCTTTCTCTCACCGCACAGGGGTTCACTCTCCCTAGACAGTCCACACAGGTCTGCTTCCAGGCATGAGCTAACACCTAATGAAGCTGGGAGTTTTTATAGAGGCCTAAATGAGCTGACAAGGTTCAGCTGGTCTCCTCATCTTTGTCTGCACGACGCCCAGCCCTCTCCCTAGAGGTATGAGTCATCCATGAGCCCACTAGCCTCAGCTGGGCTTCATCAACTCCCTAGTTGTATAAGTCGGCATAAAGCCTGAATCTGGGAGAAATATATCTACCCCCCTGGATGCAACCAGGTGACTTTACCTTCCTGCTGTCACATACCCCCCCCTCTTGTTTTAACCTCGGGGTTGGAACACCAGCAATCAGGCATTCATGTACTCGAGACAAAGCATCCACATTCCCCATTTGAACGCCAGGGCGATGCTTTACTGTGAAGTTGAATTCCTGGAGGGCCAGGAACCACCTATTCACTCTTCTATTTGTTTCCTTGTTTTGAGCCATCCACTTTAACGGAGCGTGATCCGTAACCATGTCAAAGTGCCTACCTAGCAGGTAGTACCGAAGGGAATCTAGAGCCCACTTCACCGCTAAACACTCCTTTTCAACGGTGGCGTAATTTACCTCATGGGACTTCAACTTCCTGCTGAGGTAAATGACTGGGTGCTCTTCCCCGTTCCAGACCTGGGACAATACTGCTCCTAACCCCACATCTGACGCATCACTTTGTACGACAAAGTCTCTAGAGAAGTCGGGTGAGTACAACACTGGCTGGCTACATAAGGCTTGTTTCAAGAACTGGAATGCTGCCTCAGCCTCGGGGGTCCATTTAATCATGACCGACCCTTTCCCTTTCGTCAGGTTGGTTAGGGGCACAGCCTTAGAAGCAAAGTGGGGAATGAAGCGCCGATAATAACCCGCGATTCCCAGAAAGGCCCGTACCTGCTTCTTGCTGTTGGGACGTGGCCAACTCTGGATGGCCTCGACTTTGTTGAGTTGGGGTTTTATCACTCCCCTGCCAATGGTGTACCCAAGATATTTGGCCTCCTCCTGCCCAATGGTACACTTCTTGGGGTTAGCCGTAAACCCCGCTTCCCGGATAGAGTCTAGGACTGCTTGCACTTTTGGCAGATGTGAGGCCCAATCTGTGCTATGGACAATTACGTCATCCAGGTAAGCCGCCGCATACTTCCGATGGGGCCTCAGTATCTGGTCCATTTTCCGCTGGAATGTGGCCGGCGCATTCTGTAACCCGAACGGCATTCTCTTATATTGGAACGCCCCGTCTGGGGTTACAAATGCGGTTTTCTCTTTGGCCGACTTGGCCAGGGGAATTTGCCAATACCCTTTTGTGAGGTCAAGAGTCGTCATGTATCGGGCTGTTCCCAGCCGGTCGATCAACTCATCTATACGTGGCATGGGGTAGGTGTCAAATTTTGTAACTTTGTTCAACTGACGAAAATCGTTACAAAATCGCCAGCTCCCATCCGGTTTAGGCACCAACACAATGGGACTAGACCAATCACTTTGGGACTCCTCTATCACCCCTAAGTTCAGCATTTTCTGTACTTCCTCCCGTATTGCCTCCCGTCGGGCCTCTGGGATCCGATAGGGTTTTAACTTCACCCTTTCACCGGGCGGGGTAATAATGTCATGCTCTACCCCAGATGTTTGTCCCGGCAGCTCAGAGAATACCTCCTTGTTGCGAAGCACAAACTCCTTAACCTCCTGTTGTTGGGGTTGTGACAAGGTGGCTGCGATTCCAACCTCAGGAATCACGCAACCAGTTTGAGCTGGTGACCAAGTGTCTGCGACTAGGGACTCTCTATCCCTCCAGGCTTTCAACAGATTAACGTGATAGATCTGTTCGGGCTTTCGCCTTCCTGGTTGTCTGACCTTGTAATTCACTTCGCTCACTTTTTCCATTATCTCGTAGGGGCCTTGCCATTTGGCAAGGAATTTACTTTCAACCGTAGGGACAAGTACCAATATCCTATCCCCCGGGGAAAAGGTACGGGTCTTGGCTCCACGGTTGTACACTCTCTGCTGTGCCAACTGCGCTTGGGCCAAATGTTCCTTCACGATGGGCATTACCTGTGCAATTCGATCTTGCATCAGGGCGACATGCTCAATCACACTCCTGTGGGGAGAACTCTCACTTTCCCAAGTTTCCTTGGCAATATCCAACAGCCCTCTTGGGTGTCTCCCATACAGTAACTCAAAGGGGGAGAATCCCGTAGAGGATTGGGGCACCTCCCTAATAGCAAACATCAAATAAGGAAGTAGACAGTCCCAATCCCTTCCATCTCTATCCACCACTTTCTTCAACATTTGTTTTAGGGTTTTGTTGAATCTTTCAACCAGCCCATCGGTTTGGGGGTGATACACAGATGTACGCAATTGCGTCACTTTGAACAATTTACACAGCTCTTTCATAACCCGGGACATAAAGGGTGTACCTTGGTCCGTAAGCAGTTCTTTACAAATACCCACCCGGCTAAAAACAAGAGATAGCTCTTTGGCTATGGTTTTGGCCGAGGTATTTCTGAGAGGGATCGCTTCTGGATAACGGGTGGCATAGTCCATTATAACCAATATGTACTGGTGCCCCCTAGCGGACTTGATTATAGGACCTACCAAATCCATTGCGATTCTCTCAAACGGGACCTCAATGATGGGTAGAGGGACCAGCGGGCTACGGAAATGTGGCATCGGGGCCGACCTCTGACACACAGGGCAGGAGGAACAATAATTTTCTATGTCCTTCATCACCCCAGGCCAATAGAATCTCTGTAATACCCTCTCTCGGGTTTTCTCTGTCCCCAGATGACCTCCAAGAATGTGCCCATGGGCCAACTCCAACACCAACTTCCTGTAAGGTTTGGGCACCACAAGCTGCTCAACGGTTTCTTCTGCCCTTTTTGCCACCCGATACAGTAGGTCCTTCTCTACGCTGAAGTATGGGTAAGTGCCGGTATTATCTGGGTTCACTAACTCGCCATCTATTTTCACTACGTTTTCCCGTGCCTTTATTAGGGCGGGGTCTTTCAACTGTTCTGTGGCAAAGTTTTCCCTGTGAACCTCAAGATCAGAAAACTCCACAGACGGTAGGTTTTCGTCTGAGGAGGTGGGCTCCTCTCCAGTTTCTTGAGTCTCCCCTGCCAATACTGACAAGGGAAATTCCGGAGAGTCCTCACCACTCTCAGGGGAGTTCTGGCTATCACATTCCTGGTACATAGAGGCACCAGTGGGGGGCTCAGGATCATCCCACAGTTCCCAGAACTTCGGAAAATCCCTTCCCACAATGGCGTCATGCGGTAACTGAGATACTAAGCCCACTGGATGAGAGAGGGTACCTTTGGGGGTCTCGAAACACACTGTAGTCACTGGATACTCTCGGGTGTCCCCATGCACACAGATAACGGCTACCTTGCTATTCCCAGAGACCTCTGTTTTAACTAACTCAGCCTTTATCAGGGTCACAAGGCTACCTGAATCCAGCAATACCACAACATTTCTACCATTAATACACATTTTGCATAAATGTTTCTCAGTTCCTCGAATGGCAGTGCATGCGACTGTCGCACACAGCGACTGACGTCTGCCCGTCAGAAAGTCACACTGCATGGGTTCCTCCACAACCGGGCAATTTGCTGCAATATGTCCCGCTTGCCGGCAGCGGTAGCAAACGATCCTTCTTGCCGCCTCTTGAGCTGCTGATTTCCCAGGCTGTTCTCGCCAAACTTGGGGTAGAGCTCCCACCCTCTCACTCTCTCCACCCTTACCCCTTGGAATCATCTTATCCGCCCCTGGGGATGGTCTGGTCTTAGGGTGGAAAGTCCGAGTGTCTCTGGAAGAGGCCGTCAGGTTCTCTGTAGCCAAGTATTTCTCCACACGATCCACAAGACCATCGGCCGTCTCTGGGTCTCCATGGCTTACCCACTTTTGGATGGCAGTAGGAAGAGCTCTCAAAAACCGATCCATTACAACACGTTCCACAATCTTTGGTGCGGACAAAGTCTCTGGCTGTAGCCACTTTCTGCTCAGGTGAATGAGATCATACATTTGAGACCTGGGGGGTTTTCCAAGCTGGAAAGTCCAGTTATGCACACGCTGAGCCCGGACAGCCAGGGTGACACCCAGCCTTGCCAATATTTCAGCTTTTAGCATCACATAGTCTTTTGCTTGGTTAGGCTCTAGGTCATAGTAAGCTTTCTGCGATTCACCAGTTAACAGAGGAGCCACTAGTCCAGCCCACTGCTCCTCAGGCCACTCTTCTCTTTCAGCGGTCCTTTCAAATGTGGTCAAAAATACCTCTGGATCATCCTCTCCAGTCATTTTTGTCAATAAACGACTCACCCCAAAGGACGCGGTATTAGTGGGACGGCTTTCCTCACTGGTCTGCGGACGTTGCTGCATTACTGCTTCCATCTGTTGTTGTAGTCTCTGCTCTTGCTTCTGCAACAGGTCTATGAAGCGGGCCTCAGATTGCTGTTGGGCTTGTTGCTGAGCCTCCAGACTCTGTTGTAAAGTTGCAAGGCTCTGTTGATGAGCTTGCTGCTGGGCTGCAAGGCTCCTTTGCAAACCTGCATTTGTCTGCTGTTGATTGGCATTTGCTAGAGCCAGCTGTTTCAGTATCTCCTCCATGCTGGCTTAAAAAAAACTGCCCGCATTCTCCACCAACTGTGAGGGGGTTAGCTCGGCAGCGGGTATGTGTGACCCCCGGGATGGGCTCCCCACCCAAAAACAGGCCCAGCAGACGGAGGTTGTGGTTTTCAAAATCAAAAAGGTGCGGTTTATTTTCTATTTACAGTGACAAAAACACAGCAAGGCAAAAAAAACATAAACAAAATAAATCCTGGTCAACTTGACCTCTGACTAAACTTACAGGTTTCCTAACTAACGACTGGGATCAGCCTAGTGCTGTCCTAGTCCCTGGTTTTAAATGTCCAAGCAAAATGTAGCCACACAGGCTTTCTCTCACCGCACAGGGGTTCACTCTCCCTAGACAGTCCACACAGGTCTGCTTCCAGGCATGAGCTAACACCTAATGAAGCTGGGAGTTTTTATAGAGGCCTAAATGAGCTGACAAGGTTCAGCTGGTCTCCTCATCTTTGTCTGCACGACGCCCAGCCCTCTCCCTAGAGGTATGAGTCATCCATGAGCCCACTAGCCTCAGCTGGGCTTCATCAACTCCCTAGTTGTATAAGTCGGCATAAAGCCTGAATCTGGGAGAAATATATCTACCCCCCTGGATGCAACCAGGTGACTTTACCTTCCTGCTGTCACAGTAGGGAGAGTGTTTTTTTTCTTTCACTCTGCAAGTCCTTGTTTCCAGGGACCTGTAAGGACAGTGAGTGAATTGTCCTTGTGCTATATTGTGCTTAAAAAAAACATTTATTCTAGGGACAGAAAACTGTAGGTAGGGAGAGTGTCAGTTTATTTCACTCTGCAAGTCCTTGTTTCCAGGGGCCTGGAAGGACAGTGAGTGAATTGTCCTTGTGTTATATTGTGATTAAAAAAAACATTTTTTCTAGGGACAGAAAACTGTAGGTAGGGAGAGTGTTTTTTTCTTTCACTCTGCAAGTCCTTGTTTCCAGGGACCTGTAAGGACAGTGAGTGAATTGTCCTTGTGCTATATTGTGATTAAAAAAAACATTTTTTCTAGGGACAGAAAACTGTAGGTAGGGACAGTGTTTTTTTTCTTTCACTCTGCAAGTCCTTGTTTCCAGGGACCTGTAAGGACAGTGAGTGAATTGTCCTTGTGCTATATTGTGCTTAAAAAAACATTTATTCTAGGGACAGAAAACTGTAGGTAGGGAGAGTGTCAGTTTATTTCACTCTGCAAGTCCTTGTTTCCAGGGACCTGGAAGGACAGTGAGTGAATTGTCCTTGTGCTATATTGTGATTAAAAAAAACATTTATTCTAGGGACAGAAAACTGTAGGTAGGGAGAGTGTCAGTTTATTTCACTCTGCAAGTCCTTGTTTCCAGGGACCTGTAAGGACAGTGAGTGAATTGTCCTTGTGCTATATTGTGATTAAAAAAAACATTTTTTCTAGGGACAGAAAACTGTAGGTAGGGAGAGTGTTTTTTTTCTTTCACTCTGCAAGTCCTTGTTTCCAGGGACCTGTAAGGACAGTGAGTGAATTGTCCTTGTGCTATATTGTGCTTAAAAAAAACATTTATTCTAGGGACAGAAAACTGTAGGTAGGGAGAGTGTCAGTTTATTTCACTCTGCAAGTCCTTGTTTCCAGGGACCTGGAAGGACAGTGAGTGAATTGTCCTTGTGTTATATTGTGATAAAAAAAAACATTTTTTCTAGGGACAGAAAACTGTAGGTAGGGAGAGTGTCAGTTTATTTCACTCTGCAAGTCCTTGTTTCCAGGGACCTGGAAGGACAGTGAGTGAATTGTCCTTGTGCTATATTGTGATTAAAAAAAACATTTTTTCTAGGGACAGAAAACTGTAGGTAGGGAGAGTGTTTTTTTTCTTTCACTCTGCAAGTCCTTGTTTCCAGGGACCTGTAAGGACAGTGAGTGAATTGTCCTTGTGCTATATTGTGCTTAAAAAAAACATTTATTCTAGGGACAGAAAACTGTAGGTAGGGAGAGTGTCAGTTTATTTCACTCTGCAAGTCCTTGTTTCCAGGGACCTGGAAGGACAGTGAGTGAATTCTCCTTGTGCTATATTGTGCTTAAAAAAAACATTTATTCTAGGGACAGAAAACTGTAGGTAGGGAGAGTGTCAGTTTATTTCACTCTGCAAGTCCTTGTTTCCAGGGACCTGTAAGGACAGTGAGTGAATTGTCCTTGTGCTATATTGTGCTTAAAAAAAACATTTATTCTAGGGACAGAAAACTGTAGGTAGGGAGAGTGTCAGTTTATTTCACTCTGCAAGTCCTTGTTTCCAGGGACCTGGAAGGACAGTGAGTGAATTGTCCTTGTGCTATATTGTGATTAAAAAAAACATTTTTTCTAGGGACAGAAAACTGTAGGTAGGGAGAGTGTTTTTTTTCTTTCACTCTGCAAGTCCTTGTTTCCAGGGACCTGGAAGGACAGTGAGTGAATTCTCCTTGTGCTATATTGTGCTTAAAAAAAACATTTATTCTAGGGACAGAAAACTGTAGGTAGGGAGAGTGTCAGTTTATTTCACTCTGCAAGTCCTTGTTTCCAGGGACCTGTAAGGACAGTGAGTGAATTGTCCTTGTGCTATATTGTGATTAAAAAAAACATTTTTTCTAGGGACAGAAAACTGTAGGTAGGGAGAGTGTCAGTTTCTTTCACTGTGAAAGTCCTTGTTTCAAGGGACAGAGAAGGACACCTGAAGGTAGCCCTTATTGCTTTTTTCCCATCTCCCTGCAGGCCATCTATTAGAATGTCTGGAAGGCAAACAAGGAGAGGCAGACAGTCAGGAGGCAATAAAAGAGGGCAAGCAGGCTCTGTGTCTGGGGGCAACAGTGCTGGTCGTGGACGCGGTGCATTGTCATCAGCACATGGCCATGGGACACGCTTGTCCTTCTTTTCGGCAGCTGGACATGTTGAGCCACATCATGCCGAAGACTTGGTAGAGTGGATGACCAAGCCCTCCTCCTCCTCCTCATCCTCTCTCACCCAGGCTCAGGGTACTGGAAAAGCAGCTGCCAAAGCGTCGTCTTCCCTGGTATCAATGTCAGACAAATCATCAGTCACTCCTTCCCTAGACCCACCATGTCCTCCTCCTGAGGAGTCCCCCGAACTGTTTCAGCACAGTGTTGGGTACATGCTCCAGGAGGATGCCCAGCGTTTCGAAGGGTCTGATGATGAAACCCAGCTAGAGGAAGGCAGTAGCGTGAGAGCAGACAGAGGGGATGCTCAAGAAGGACACCAATCTGGCAGTCATGTTCCAGCAGCTGCAGCATACTGCCAGATTGGCTCCAGTGATGAGGAGGGAGGGGATGATGAGGTCACTGACTCCACGTGGGTGCCTAATAGGAGAGAGGAGGAGGAGGAGGATGAGGAGGAGGCACATCTCCAACGAGGCAGGATGCCCTTTGGTGGCCAGCGTAAGGGCAGTACACCGACGGAATCACACCGCAGAGCTCCGCCTGTGCAGGGCGCTGCCTCTGCCCGTCATTCAAAAAGTTCTTTGGTGTGGGCCTTTTTTGAGGCTAGTGCATCAGATCGCACAGCTGCTGTTTGCAACATATGTCTCAAGCGTATATCGCGTGGCCAAAACATCAGCCGCTTGGGTACCACATGCCTGACCAGACATATGTTGACCTGCCATGCAGCTCGTTGGCAAGCCTACCTCAAAGACCCACACCAAAGAACAAAGCGGACCTCTCCTTGCACCGCATCAGCTGGGATCTCCAACCCCACTATAACTTCAGTCCTCTCTGAAACATGCACTGAGAGGAATGAAGGTGTAGAATTAGGTGTGTCACAGCCAAGTACTTGCGCCCACTCTGCTAGCAGTACACCGACGTCCGATTCTAGCAGGCAAATTTCCCTGCCCCAGCTGCTGGACCGTCGAAAGAAGTTCACTCCCAGCCATCCACATGCCCAGCGGTTGAATGCTAGCTTGGCTAAATTGCTAGCGCTTCAACTGCTGCCTTTTCAGTTGGTAGACTCGGCCCCCTTCCGTGAGTTTGTGCAATGTGCAGTTCCTCAGTGGCAGGTTCCCAAACGCCACTTTTTCTCACGGAAGGCTATTCCGGCTCTCTACCGGCATGTGGAAGGCAATGTCTTGGCCTCGCTGGACAGGGCGGTCAGCGGTAAGGTGCATATTACCGCTGACTCATGGTCCAGCAGGCATGGACAGGGACGTTACCTTTCTTTCACGGCCCATTGGGTCACTCTTTTGGCAGCTGGGAAGGATTCAGGACAAGGTGCAGTAGTGTTGGAGGTTGTCCCACCGCCACGCCTCCAAAATGCTACTACTGGTTGTGACACACCTCTCTCCTCCACCCCCTCCTCTTCTTCTTCCTCCATGGCCTCTTCCTGTGGTTTGTCCTATGAACCAGCGGTGCTCCGTAGCCGTTCACGGGGCTACGCAAGTACGCAGGCAAAAAGATGCCATGCCGTGCTTGCGCTGGTGTGTTTGGGGGACAGAAGCCACACTGGGGCAGAGGTCCTGTCTGCTCTGCAGGGCCAGGCCGAGAGGTGGTTGACGCCACGCCAGCTTAAGCCAGGAATGGTGGTTTGCGACAATGGCACCAACCTCCTCTCCGCCCTCCGACAGGGACAACTGACCCATGTGCCCTGTGTGGCTCACGTCCTTAACCTGGTGGTGCAGCGCTTCTTGGGCAGGTACCCGGGCTTACAGGATGTCCTGAGGCAGGCCAGGAAAGTCTGTGTGCATTTCCGCAGATCTTATAATGCCAGTGCTCGCCTGGCTGAGCTGCAAAAGGAGTTGAACCTGCCCAAGAACCGCCTTATATGTGACATGCCCACCAGGTGGAACTCAACGTTGGCCATGCTGCAGCGGCTGCACACGCAGCAGAGGGCCATCAATGAGTACCTGTGCGACTACGGCACCAGGACAGGGTCAGGGGAGCTTGTTTTTTTTTCTCCACGCCAGTGGGGCATGATCAGGGATGCATGCACTGTCCTGGCACCATTTGAGGAGGCCACGAGGATGGTGAGCAGTGACAGTGCATGCATCAGTGACACTGTACCTCTTGTCCACCTGTTGGAGCACACGCTGCGTGGAATAATGGACAGGGCACTTGAGGCAGAACAGAGGCAGGAAGAGGAGGACTTCCTTGCCTCTCAAGGCCCCCTTTACCCAGACAGTGTTCCTTCTGTCCCACCCATCGCACAGGAAGAGGAGGAGGAGGAGGAGGAGGAGGAGGAGGATTGTGTCAGCATGGAGGTGGAGGCTGGCACTCAGCATCATCAGCAGCAGTCTTTTAGGGATGATTTACAGTCCCAAGAAACCAGTGGACTTGTACGTGGCTGGGAGGAGGTGGCTGCGGATCATGTCGTCCTTAGTGACCCAGAGGACTCCGGAGCGAATGCCTCAGCAAACCTACGCTGCATGGCCTCCCTGATCCTGCAAAGTCTGCGGAAGGATCCTCGTATTCTTCGGATCAAGGAGAGGGACCATTACTGGCTGGCCACTCTCCTTGATCCACGGTACAAGGGTAAGGTTGCGGACCTTATGTTACCGTCGCAGAGGGAGCAGAGGATGAGACAACTCCGGGAGGCCTTGCAGAAAGGTCTGTGCAACGCGTTCCCAGAGACTGGGAGGTTGCAAACTCCTGGTCCTGGACAACGAGTTGCTGAGGCTTCGGCCAGTCAAAGAAGGAGCGGTGGGGAAGGTGGCCGTCTGACCGATGCGTTCAGACAATTCTTTAGTCCGCAGCCCCAAAGTATGATCGGTTCCAGCAACCATCGCCAGCGTCTGATAAACATGGTGCAGGAATATCTAGGGGCAAGGTCAGACTTGGACACCTTCCCCACCGAAAATCCTCTGGCTTACTGGGTCTTGAGGATGGATCACTGGCCAGAGCTTGCACAGTATGCAATTGAGCTACTGGCCTGTCCTGCATCCAGCGTTCTTTCGGAACGCACATTCAGTGCTGCTGGAGGATTTGTCACGGATCACAGGGTGCGCCTGTCCACCGACTCGGTTGATCGACTGACTTTCATCAAGATGAACCAGTCTTGGATCACCACCAGCTACCACACACCTGATGCTGATATAACAGACTAATTGATTTTAACATGTCACATCCCTTCAAGACTGATGCTGATGCTGAGTGCCTGTGCTGTTATGTTGACTGGCTATCCTCCTCCTCCGAGTCCTCAATGATACGATTGATGATGATAGCTTGTAAGATCATTTTTGTTTATGGGTGCCGCCACCAGTGCCTAACGCCCAATTTTTCAGCCCCTGTTTAACAGGGGCGTGTAATTACAATTTTTGAAGCAATACTTTGCAACAGGGCTCATTGCTGTGCTCCAAGTACAGTATCTGTGAGGAGTTGCAGTGTTGTGCCACCAGTGCCTAAGGCCCAATTTTTCAGCCCCTGTTTAACAGGGGCGTGTCATTACAATTTTTGAAGCAATACTTTGCAACAGGGCTCATTGGTGTGCTCCAAGTACAGTATCTGTGAGGAGTTGCAGTGTTGTGCCACCAGTGCCTAAGGCCCAATTTTTCAGCCCCTGTTTAACAGGGGCGTGTCATTACAATTTTTGAAGCAATACTTTGCAACAGGGCTCATTGCTGTGCTCCAAGTACAGTATCTGTGAGGAGTTGCAGTGTTGTGCCACCAGTGCCTAAGGCCCAATTTTTCAGCCCCTGTTTAACAGGGGCGTGTCATTACAATTTTTGAAGCAATACTTTGCAACAGGGCTCATTGGTGTGCTCCAAGTACAGTATCTGTGAGGAGTTGCAGTGTTGTGCCACCAGTGCCTAAGGCCCAATTTTTCAGCCCCTGTTTAACAGGGGCGTGTCATTACAATTTTTGAAGCAATACTTTGCAACAGGGCTCATTGCTGTGCTCCAAGTACAGTATCTGTGAGGGGTTGCAGTGTTGTGGCACCAGTGCCTAAGGCCCAATTTTTCTGCCCCTGTTCAACAGGGGCATGTAATTACAATTCTTGATCTAATAATTCACAGCAGGGCCCATTGCTGCACCCACCAAGAGTAACTGTCAGGGCTTACAGTGTTGTGGCACCAGCACCACCATCAAAGGCCCAATTTTTACTACCACTGTTCAACAATTATATGTAATTAAAATTCCTGATATAATAGTTGACAGCAGGGCGTTCCAGCACCAACCAAGAGTAACTGTGAGTGCTTACAGTGTTGTGCCAACACCAACAACTAAGGGGCCTATTTCTGCAGAGTATATACGGCAGGTCCCTACTTTCAAACATCCAACTTACAAACGACTCCTACTTGCAAACGCAAGAAGACAACAGGAAGTGAGAGGAAATCTACCACTAGGAAGGAAAATTCTCTCCTGTAAGAATAAATATGGGAGAAAGGTGTCTCCTCTGTACTGATGCTTTATCAGCAATCCTTGTTTCAAGAAAAACACCACATTTCAAAAACAGTTGTCATTGGGACGGAAAGTGAGGTGAAATGTTCTGAACAGGGGCACAGACAGCAAAACAAATGTTACAGGGGTGATAACCCTTACCTATGTTTTCCAAAAAGTTTAAAAATAGATTTTTGGTCTGGAGCTACACTTCAACAATGTACCTGTTCAAAATTACAAACAGACTCTACATAAGAACAAACCTACAGTCCCTGTCTTGTATGCACCGCCTGTATAGGGCTGTTCAGAGTATATAGGGCCTTTTTTATTTTATGTGCGGGGTTCCCCTTAATATCCATACAAGACCCAAAGGGGCTGGTAATGGGCTGGGGTAGGGGGGGGGTCATGGGGTAGCTATGCCATTTTTCTTAAAGAATTTCATCCATATTACCGGGACCAGACATTACATTAAAGCCGCAAGCAGTTTTAAATGGCTTTTTTTTCCTTTAGAAGTGTCATTTTGTGCAGGGACAGTTCTAAACACGGGAAACACGTGGCACTTCACAGGCATACTTTAGACACCCCCCAGGTACGATATTTAAAGGAATATTTGACTTTTTTTTTTTCACTTTATGCATCATTAAAATGACTGCTCCCGAAAAACGACCGTTTTTAAAACTTCTTTTTGCATTGATACATGTCCCCTGGTGCAGAACCCGGGTTCCCAAACCCTTTTTAGGACAATAACATGCATAATAGTTGTTATAATTAGCACTTTAGAATTCGAACGTTCGCATCCATTGTATTTAATAGGGTTCTAATGTTCGTTCGAACTTTCGGTCCGTTCGCGGGTTCTGGTGCGAACCGAACCCGGGGGTGTTCGGCTCATCACTAGTGATCAGTGAGAAGAATGTTCCTTACATTGGTGATCAGTGAGAAGAATGTCCCTTACATTGGTGATCAGTGGGAAGAATGTTCCTTATGTAGCGGCCTCACCCCGTCCTCTTTAGCTAGCGGTATGTCACGCAACAGAGTGAGGTGTGCTACGGCCCATGTCCTCCCCATAACTGTGGGTGAGGTGAAGGCCAATACCTGATGTTTCCTTGGGCCGGTGTGTCCTGGGCATGTACCGAGTCTGTTGTGCAGAAACCACCAAACCACCCTTTGCTCCCATTAACAGAGTCCATACACCGATCACAGTCCAACTGTTGGTTTATTTCGTATCTCCACATACAGGCAATGCGATGGCATGATACGGTGGGATGAGCAGGTCCAGGCACTATACTGATCTGGGTCCCTACACCCCCTGTGCTATGACCAAGGGTTGTAGGAGTCTTGACATGAATACCTCCGTTACGTTGCGGCCCCTATCAGGGGAAGATGTCCTCCAAGGGAGTTACCGAAGGCCCATCCGTCACCGGGTTGACACTACACCGGGTCTTCGAACGAGTGACCTCCCCAGCCTCCTCACCTCAGATGCGGGTCCCCTCGCAAGGGGTGCCCTGGAACCACTTCACCCTTGCGGGACCCGGTCGAAGTCACCGGACCCCAGGCCTCCTCAATAGTACCTCACCCCAGGCTGAAGGTGCCTGGGATGGAACCCCAACTTCATCCCGGCCAGGCCTAGGGCGCCTAGGCCGGGAACCTTGAATCGCCCGCACCCAGGCTGAAGGTGCCTGGGTGCGTGAAGAGATGATCCCCGAAGACAGACCTCGTGGCGAGGGCGTCTCCCCCTTTTATCTCCTCCCGTCGATACCACGGCGGGTTCCCCGCCCCAGCCGTACCATCTCCAGGAAGGGACAAAGAAGGGTAGCACTGTGGTAGTGATTCTACCTCGAGCCTGTAGGTACTCCGCCACCCACAGGCAAAGGAGAATATTGCACCACCCAATCCTCCACGAATAACAAAAAGGGGTCTAAACCCTGCCATAATTACACACCTGGGTCACTCTACCCCCAGGTGTATCCCACTAACTTTGAAGACCCCGCTACACACTCCCCCTGGTGATTTGACGCTGGTCCCCAGCGTCAGGTGCACACCCATGTCTCCCAAGGAGTGGTGACATGAAGTGGGCCCCAGAAGCTATCCCTCAAATTTTTGGATACTAAGTGTGCCAAGACCTGCTCAAAAGGGAAAGGGAAAATATAAAACGATAAACTTTTGCATAAGACATCTATTCTGTACACATGTACAATCCCTTCCATCGCTGTCTAAGAACCACCCCACTCTCAGTAGTCTTGACCGATGAATCTCCTGCAGAAGGGAAACAACAAAAAGAAAACACATCCTAACACTCTGTGTTAACTTGGCATGAGTGGGTCCGTCAGCCGAGAGACCCGCTCCCTCCAATAAGTAAGTAATGCATGTGTAGCATTTCGAACAACCGTTGCACAACACTGCCACCTGGTGACAGAGCTGCGGTAATGACACTTGGTGAGATCTTCATTCTTCCTGCTTTCCTACTCTGACTCTACCCCAAAAGTCTCTGCCTTTGGCACATGAAGAAAAGGGAGAAAAAAAACAACAGCTCCCAAGTCTCCAGTGAGTAAAAGAAAAGCCCAAATCAAAACAAAAGTAGGGCACAGTTCTAGGCGTCTGGGAATGTCTCTTCCAGAAAGTTTCAACAGCAACAAGATAGGAGCTCACTTCTCCTATAAGTAGAACCTTGGATCCGGCAGAAACAGAGGCTTCAGGTGCCCGTCAAACACTTCCACCGAATACTCAACATCCTCTCCTTCTTTCCTGCAGATGAGCACCTTATCGGCATGAATATGGCGCCCAAGTCTCCAATCAGCTCTGCAGTCCTTGAACTTTTTAGACACAGGCGGCGAACATGACAGGTATCGCCTGGCATGGGGTACTTTAAGCTTTTCCCATACAAACTCGTCATACCACCTTGGTCGCAGGACCTCGACTTCATACAATAAGTCCCGAGGCAAGTAGGGGTACTTCCACCCATATTCACGGGCGACTCTCTGGGAGAAAAGTCTCTGCAATCTGGCTAGAGGCGGCATCACATCTCGCTCACCTTCTCCTGGCTGTACGATGGCCTCCGGGTGCCGAGGTACCTTCACCATCTCGGGTTGCTTTGTCTTTGGTGCCCGCAACGAAGCACGCTGCGTCCCCTCCATCAGAGCGGGTGATGTAGTTGAATGAGGAAAGTTATTTGGAGGACTAGGCTTCCTCAATAACTCCGGGGCTTGCACCCGGAGCGTACTGTCATCTATGGACATGGGGGAGTCCTGTGGCTTACTCTGCACGGGTAGCGGGCGTCTGTCCCAGCCCTTCCGGTGAAACAGCTCGTCTATTTCTCCGTCATCACCACAGTCTGACAACGACTCTAGGTCGGAGGTGTCATACATCTCGGCGGGAAGGTAGTCTCTAGTAGACGGAAGGCTACCCTCCCTTTCGGGCTCCACCAGATGTGAACTCCCGACACCTCCAACCAACACCACAGTCCCAGCCCCTGGCTCACCTAGACCTTCTTCAGCACTGGGATGTCCAGGATTCTTCCGACCGGATCCATCCAGGTCCAGCAAGCAGCGGGGCGAAGCTCGACCACGACCACAGGAGGCCTGCACCAGGCCTATCTTCCTCTTCGGGGGTGGCAGCAGGGAGTCTGTGGTGACCGAAGCAGTGTCCTCGGATTTTTCTCTCTCAGTCTCTGGTTGGGCAGTCACGTTGCCCTGGTCAGCGCGTACGGGGACCTCCGCAGAGGCCTGGATCTCTCCCTCCGGAGTGGCGGTTCCTGTGATGCAGTTGAGGCGTAGGGCCCGGGGCCTTTCCGTGTATGGTTCAACCTCAAAAAGGAACTCCTTGCATGCCTCACATCGCCCGAATGGCTTTAGTTGGACCACCAGTCCCGAGCATCCGGGACAGATCACACCGAGGGCCTCCGTGTCTCTGCATGAATACAGAGCCAACTGTCCTCGGGGCCTAAGTCTTATCCCCGTGTCTGTCAGGGGAGCAGCAAATGCAGTCATCTTCATAGGGTAAGATACCGGCATCCACGGAGAGCTTGAATTCATTCCGACCACTTGCTGTTCCATCACGCGCTGACCACGCGCCGGAGTCTCCACGTGTATCTCCACACGTGGCCAGACTCCTCCCACGACTTGTACGTTTTTGCGGGCTTCCGCCAGCCTCCGCCCACAAATTGCACAGTCATGGGGTGCCTCGTGGCGCAGTGCATTAACAGTCCCCACATGTAGTACTTCACACGGCTGGACCTCTCCCTTTTTACGCTCCTCCGCGTGGGCCTTTCCCGACTTAGGGTCATGTCCACAACTCCGAGCAGGGATGCACTTTGGCCAATCACATGGCCGACCTGCTCGGAACTCCTCCGGGCAGCAAAGTTCAAACACAAACGTTCTCAGTTCCATCGCCAAGACACACACAATCCCGGACGAACGAGCCCCCACGTGTAGCGGCCTCACCCCGTCCTCTTTAGCTAGGGGTATGTCACGCGACAGAGTGAGGTGCGCTACGGCCCATGTTCTCCCTATAACTGTGGGTGAGGTGAAGGCCAATACCTGATGTTTCCTCGGGCTGGTGTGTCCTGGGCATGTACCGAGTCTGTTGTGCAGAAACCACCAAACCACCCTTTGCTCCCATTAACAGAGTCCATACACTGATCACAGTCCAACTGTTGGTTTATTTCGTATCTCCACATACAGGCAATGCGATGGCATGATACGGTGGGATGAGCAGGTCGAGGCACTATACTGATCTGGGTCCCTACACCCCCTGTGCTATGACCAAGGGTTGTAGGAGTCTTGACATGAATACCTCCGTTGCGTTGCGGCCCCTATCAGGGGAAGATGTCCTCCAAGGGAGTTACCGAAGGCCCATCCGTCACCGGGTTGACACTACACCGGGTCTTCGAATGAGTGACCTCCCCAGCCTCCTCACCTCAGATGCGGGTCCCCTCGCAAGGGGCGCCCTGGAACCACTTCACCCTTGCGGGACCCGGTCGAAGTCACCGGACCCCAGGCCTCCTCAATAGTACCTCACCCCAGGCTGAAGGTGCCTGGGATGGAACCCCAACTTCATCCCGGCCAGGCCTAGGGTGCCTAGGCCGGGAACCTTGAATCGCCCGCACCCAGGCTGAAGGTGCCTGGGTGCGTGAAGAGATGATCCCCGAAGACAGACCTCGTGGCGAGGGCGTCTCCCCCTTTTATCTCCTCTCGTCGATACCACGGCGGGTTCCCCGCCCCAGCCGTACCATCTCCAGGAAGGGACAAAGAAGGGTAGCACTGTGGTAGTGATTCTACCTCGAGCCTACAGGCAAAGGAGAATATTGCACCACCCAATCCTCCACGAATAACAAAAAGGGGTCTAAACCCTGCCATAATTACACACCTGGGTCACTCTACCCCCAGGTGTATCCCACTAACTTTGAAGACCCCACTACACTTACATTGGTGATCAGTGAGAAGAATGTCCCTTACATTGGTGATCAGTGAGAAGAATGTTCCTTATGTAGCACTGACTCCCGAAGGAGCTGCTGGTTTGATTTGGGCCTGCACTCTACTTGTAAACCCCACTAAATTGGCTCAATCCCCTTGGCGCAGCTGTGGTGCAATGTAATACAGTACGATATAAGACAATGCAAAATACCTGTATTGTAACCCCAGGATCCACTGGCTCCACCTGGTGGGAGAAAAACAATACTCCACACAATTGGGGTACTTAACCAGAAGTATACTTTACTGTAAATTGTGATAAACAGATGAATACAATTCTTGTACTGTCACCTTAACATAGAAACGACAGGACAATGGATATGAACAATAATTTTACACAGTGAAACTACAAGGAAGCTCCCCCTACTTTTATAGCTAGTTGCGAGATCTCATTAAAAGTACAGTCTTTAATCTTCTTGTCTTCTGCTAGCTATGATGATTTCTTATAAATTGTAATCCAAAAAGGTAAAGAAATTAGGATTGACTTAAAGGTGATCCTGTTACTGTTTCTATAAATGTTCCAGAAAGTGTTTCCTTAAGTAAAGTACAATGCTTAAGATGCAATAAGAATTAGGCCTTATGTCTGCCTGGTGTCAGTTACTGTGAACTTCCTCCGTGGGACTACAGGTCCCAGCGAACTCTGTATATGAGTCTGACTGGATGTATAAAAAAACTGTGGGCCGTAACCCGCTCACCAACTGGATCGGAATCTCTGTATAGTAGCTCTGGTCCGGTGTTTGTGGTTTGCTTCAATGCCGACCGATCCGCTGGGTGAATTGGGTCCTCTGATGCTCAGACGAGTGTCTCTGGATCTTCCCTATCCGGTCACCGTGTCTCTTATCCCGTCAGATCGCTCACTTCTGGTGTAAAAATCATATATGTGCATTACCAGTATTTGGTCACTAGATGGCTCCAAATACTGAACCATAGCAATGTACATAGACTTTGTATTAAAGTATGCAGATACACCTCATTTTGCAAGGATGGTATTAAAATATGCAAACACACATCAACATGTAAGGATGTCCCCGCTACACACTCCCCCTACTTTATCTCTTTGGTCCCCAAAGCGGTTCGAATTGCTAACTCTATCCTGCATTTTAGCCTCTATACGGTCATACAATACAGACAGAGGAGCTTCCCACCAATTGTCATATGATGGGGAGCTATCCTGTGCACTCACAGCTGATACTACTGTGTCTGGTACAGATGTGCCAAGGGGTGAGGTGGGGTTGTCCCTTACTGAATCAAAAGTAGAGGTACCAGGCAGTTCAGGGTTTCTTTTGCTGACAAACTGAGATGCTTCAGAGCATTCGCCCAATGTATCGTAAGTCAGTCTGCGTAGTGGGCAAATGTCTTCTCTTTGCTCTTTTGGGGTATCCATTCCTTTTTGACAAATGTCTTCATTCCCCCGTTCAGTGACTAAAGGTGGAGAGTAAATAAGAGTACTGGGCTCTTCTGCATGATGAGTTGCCGGCACAAATTCTGGGGCCTCTGCCCTGAGAGTTCCGTCATTATCCTCCTCTACTTCTGAAGATATATCAGCACCTGTTTCTGAAGTTTCCGGAGGCCAGAGCCAACTCATCCCCACTTCCTCATCTTCATCTGTAGAGGGTGCAAGCTGAGATCTGGTTATTGGCCTACACACATCGGTGGATGTGGATGGGAGTTCCTCCTCTGTGCTTATCCTGACTGCCTCTGTGAGAGGTAAAAGGTGATTCCGATGCCAGGTTTTTACTGGCCCAGTGTGTCCATCTGGCTTGATTTCATACACTGGGAGCCCTGGAAGCTTCCTACACACGAAATAAGGCTGTGATCTCCAGCGATCAGCCAACTTATGCTTGCCTGGGATGCCTAGATTCCTCAGCAAAACCCGGTCACCTGGTTGAAGATCCTGAACTCTTACTTTCAGGTCAAAGTTCCTTTTGTTCCGGTTCTCTCTGGAGTTCGAAGTGGCTTGAGCCTGCTCGTAAGCTATCTTCAGGTTCCTCCGTAGCCTGTCCACATACCCTCTATGGGAGGTCTCCGATGTGTGATCCAAGGAGGAACCAAACGCCAGGTCCACTAGTAATCGGGCTTCACGGCCGAACATCAATATGTACGGTGAATACCCAGTGGCGTCACTTTTGGTACCGTTGTAGGCATGAACCAGTGCAGCAATGTGTCTACTCCAATGGGGCTTCTGTTCTGCAGTCAACGTCCCTAACATATTCAGGAGGGTCCTGTTGAGCCTTTCCGATTGAGGGTCCCCTTGTGGGTGATAAGGAGTAGTCCTGGACTTTTGTATGCCTAGCAGATCCAACAGACTTTTTATCAATTTGCTCTCAAAGTCCCTTCCTTGGTCCGAATGTATCCGTTGAGGTAAGCCATAATGGACGAATAACTTTTCCACGAGTGTCTTTGCCACTGTGGTTGCTTGCTGCTCTCTAGTAGGAAATGCCTGGGCATAACGGGTGAAGTGATCTGTTACCACCAAGATGTCCCCCTGCCCACTCAGATCGGATTCCAAACAAAGAAAGTCTATGCAAACCAGGTCCATTGGGCCCTGGCTCTCCAAATGGCCCATTGGGGCAGCCCTCTGGGGCAATGTCTTTCGTTGTATGCACCTGAGGCAGGAATGACAGTAGCTCTCCACTTCTTTCCTCATGTGAGGCCAGAAGAACCTGTTCCTTACTAGTTGGAGAGTCCTCTCGGCTCCCAAATGACCATGGTGATCGTGTAGAGCAATCAGTACCCTCTCTCTGTGTTTTTCCGGCAGGAGCAGCTGCCACTTCTCTTCTGGATCATCAGAGGGGCCCCTTCGTTAGACCACCCCTTGTTGCAACTGCAATCAATCCCATTCTTTCAGTAACAGCCGGGCTTCCTTCTCGGGCTCTTCTGCAGCACATCAGACTGTTGATGTTCCAATGCCTTCAGCACCAGCCCACACAGTGGATCTTCCTCCTGATCTCTCCTGAGATCATTTCTGGATAGCTTGGGAAGACCCTCTTGTACCACCTGGGAGACGTTGCAATAGCACCTGGGTACTCCTGCTGAGGACACTCCTACTTCTTCAGCCCCGGCCCCACCTTTTCCGTGTTGACTTGTCCCTTCACAAAGGGCTCTTACCCCTTCTGGGGTAAGTTGAGTCCAGTCTTCTGAGGGATTTTGGGGGTCATGAGGCCTTCTTGACAGAGCATCCGCATCCCGGTTACCAACCCCTGGTCTGTACTTCAGGCTGAAGGTGAATGCCGAGAGAGCAGCTAGCCACCTGTGACCGGTGGCGTCCAGCTTTACAGTGGTGAGCAAGTATGTGAGAGGGTTGTTGTCTGTCTTTACTATGAATTCAGCCCCGTAAAGGTAGTCCTTCAGCTTGTCCACCACTGCCCACTTCAGAGCCAGAAATTCCAGCTTGTGAGTCGGATAGTTTCTTTCGGCAGGAACCAAACTTCTGCTCACATAGGCGATGGGCCGCAGATGCCCTTCATGCTCTTAATAGAGCACTCCTCCCAGTCCGTCTTGGCTGGCATCCACATGCAACTCGTATGGTTTGGCAGGGTCTGCATAGGCCAAAACCGGAGCAGTGGTAAGGCTCCACTTCAATTGTCTGAAGGCTTCCTCACATTCTGGAGTCCACTGGTCCTGGATGGACTCTTTTTTTCTTCTGGGCCCTTCTTTTGGCTTCCCCGACTGATCTGGGTTTACACTAACTTCTTCCTGAAGCTCAGTGAGTGGGTGGGCTATTTTAGCGAACCCTTCCACGAACCTTCTGTAGTACGAGCAGAAACCTAAGAATGACTTGAGTTCAGTCACGTTGGTGGGCCTGGGCCAAGAAGTGACAGCTTCTAACTTCTTGGGATCGGTTGCCACTCCCTCTTCAGACACAATGTGTCCCAGGTAATTCACTGAGGGCTGGTAGAACTGGCATTTTTCCATAGAGAGCTTCAGGCCTTCATCATGTAGTCTCTTCAGGACCTTCTCCAGACGTTCTTCATGCTCTTCCAATGTTCTTCCAAACACTATGATGTCATCCAGGTAGACTAGTACTTCAATTAGGTTCATATCGCCTACTGTCTTTTCCATCAACCTCTGGAAAGTTGCTGGGGCCCCAGACAGTCCCTGCGGCATCCGGTTGAACTCAAAGAAACCCACGGGGGTGAAAAAAGCGGTCTTCTCTCTGTCTTCGGGGCACATGGGGATCTGATAATACCCACTCTTTAAGTCCAGCACACTGAACCACTTCGCTCCCGTCAGGCTCTGTAAAGCATCCTCTATCTGAGGTGTGGTGTACTGGTCAGGAATGGTCCTCCGGTTCAGGGTCCTATAATCGATACACAGACGTAGGGACCCGTTCTTCTTCCTGACCACCACTATTGGGGAGGCATAAGGACTCCTGGACTCCCGGATAATGCCCGTCCTCTTGAGTTCAGCCAGTTGTTCCCTCAAATCTTCCAGATCTCCCAATGGGATTCGCCTAACCCTTTCTCGAAACAGCTTGTCTTCCTCCAGTCGAATTTGGTGGGTGGCACTCTTCGCCAGCCCCACATCAAATTCACTTTTTGAGAAAGCTGCTCTCCATCTCAGAAGTTGGGCTGTAGCTCTTTCTCTCCATGCAGGAGTAAGGGGTGTGTTTTTTGGACAGAATTCTTCCTTGGGGATCTCTGCTGCTGGTCCTTCCATCAAGCCACATGCTGAGACTGGAGTAGCTGGGCTGACCTGTCCTAACAGTAGTCTGGCTGGCACCCTCACTGGCACAGCTGCTGTGTTGCGGACACTGACTGGAACTTTGCAGTGAGTCCTCTTCAATACCCTGGTGGGCAATACTTCAGGGATACGCTCTAACCCCTTTTTTTCTTCCTGTCTTGTATTCTCAAGGACAATGAAAGGACCTGGCTTTTTCCAGCTTAACTTGATGGAGGCCCTCAGGCAGACTACTTCGCCGGGCTGGACTAGCCTCTTTTCCCTATCCAGGAGCCAGATTTTTCCCACACCCTCTTCAGGAGCCTCTTCCTCCTGTCTAAGGTCTCGGTATGTCTGGGCCAACATTGGATGTATTTTAGTGGGGAGGGTCCCCTTCTGCAGTACCAGCGGTGCAAGTAGCCTCCTCACTAAGTCAGTGTTCATCCCAATGATGAGGGAACTTTTGTCAGCCCCTGGGGGACGAGGGCACACCACGACCAAGGTGTCGAAAGTCTCAGCCTCTCCTGCTGTACTTGGGTCGAAGGTGAGTCTGACAGGCAGGTAACCATCATATGGGAAGTTCTGAGTGCCTAACCCGCATATCTCAGTTCCTCCAATTTCTGTAACGGCAGGTGCTTGAGATGTCTGTTGTAGAAATCCCTGTAGAGCAAGGTTACTTGGGCTCCAGTGTCCAGCAGGGCTTTTGTATAAATCCCCTCTACTTGGATGGGGACAATTGGGGAGGGTCCCACTAGCTTGGGGGGAAATCCACTGAATGCGGTACCTTTTGGCCTGATTGGTGGCTTGTACCTTCGCCTTTGGTTTTAGGGGCCTCTCTCTCTTCCATCTGGGCTTGTTGGCGACCCCAGTGGTTTGAAGCATATGAGTCGGTGTGGAGTTAGCTATGGCAACCGGGCGCCCAGTTGACTCCTTCACTGGGGCCCTCTGAATTTTTTCCGCCGGCTGTTTGGACTTTTCCTCAGCTACCAGACTTGGGCACACTCGCCTGAGATGTCCTACTCCTCCACATTTGAAGCAGACTCTCTGTGTTGGTTTCATAGAGCGGTTAGTGGTAGGAGTCTCCGGTGCCTTGAGTGGTGAGACTTCTTCTGTCTGGGGTTTCACCAGACGAGTCATCAACATTGTCATCATCTCCAGTATTTCTTTCTGGGTCTGGAACAGCTTCTCCAGTCCAGTCTGACTTGCGGGGAGGTGGTGAATAGATAAAAACCATGATCCCTGTTCAGTGCTTGCTGCCAGTACACTGAGTTCCAGAGTGTCTGAGGGGACATCTATCTGCTGTACTTTGGCACTTGTGGTGCTAGGAGGTTGAAGTTTCCTCTGTTTTTGGTCCCTCTCAATCTCCATCTTATATGCTTCATTCACTTTCTCAATGAGGACCTCATCCGGAGTTGAGGGGTCTTCCAAATGCTGCTTCAGTTGTAGCTTGATATAGTCACTCCTCAATCCCGTAGTCACAGATCTCCGGAATTTCTTTTGAACTAGCTCGGCTCCAAAATGCTCCCCAGTTCCTTCTTCCTTTGATGTGGACAACAGGCGGTCCTTGAGCTCAATGGCCCGGAATAGGAAGTTCTGAGGAGTCTCTCTACTATCCTGGGTCATATTTATCAGTCGATGAAATAACTCAGCGGCATCTTCCTCCTCATAATAGCTTTTCAGTATCCTCTTCAGCTGGTTCAGGGTCAATCCACTCTTCCTCTCTAACATACCCCTGACACTTGAACCTGGGCTGATGGCATGGATTACAGCCTCTCTAATTTCAGATTCCTGATATCCTTTCTGTAGCCCCAACTCTATTTGGTGTAGGAGGTTGGTGTAGGACAGTTTTTCCTTCTGCCCTCTTTCTCCTATCTGGCCATCAATGCGGAAATCCTTCCGGATGGTTACTTCCTGCAGGCGGCCCTGAGCTCGTTTCTTCAGTACCTTCCCAGGTTTGGGCGTTATCTGACCATCTTTCTGATCCTCAAAAGCAACACGTAACTCCTTAATGCGTTCAGCTATCATACTGGAAGTCTCCTGAAACCTCTCTTGTATGTTACGGTACTGTCGTTTCAGATCAACCAGCTGTTGTTCTGCCTGTGATTTAACAGCAGCCCCTGCTTTCCTGTCCAAGGGTTCTAACTGCTTCTGACTGGGATGTGTCAGGTGGAACTCAGTCTTTTTGGACAATTTTATACTGGCACCGTGGAAGTTTTCAGGGACATCCTGTCCCCACTCTATCAGTGCATAGGTGCAGTTGGTCCTTGGGTCTGGTCTCACTGCGACCACGTAAGCCTTTCTATCCAGGGACAATGTTTGTACCACCTCTTTAATTTGTTTCTCTCCCCAGTCACACCCTGGAAGTTCAATGGCCACGCTCGCTTCTGAGCGCGTCCCTTCTGCTTCGCACCATTTGACTACTTTGATGGGGTCCATGGTAGCACCTAGGGGCGGTCTTGCTTGTAGAATGACAGGATCCCAGACAGAGCCCCCACGTGTAGCACTGACTCCCGAAGGAGCTGCTGGTTTGATTTGGGCCTGCACTCTACTTGTAAACCCTACTAAATTGGCTCAATCCCCTTGGCGCAGCTGTGGTGCAATGTAATACAGTACGATATAAGACAATGCAAAATACCTGTATTGTAACCCCAGGATCCACTGGCTCCACCTGGTGGGAGAAAAACAATACTCCACACAATTGGGGTACTTAACCAGAAGTATACTTTACTGTAAATTGTGATAAACAGATGAATACAATTCTTGTACTGTCACCTTAACATAGAACGACAGGACAATGGATATGAACAATAATTTTACACGGTGAAACTACAAGGGAGCTCCCCCTACTTTTATAGCTAGTTGCGAGATCTCATTAAAAGTACAATCTTTAATCTTCTTGTCTTCTGCTAGCTATGATGATTTCTTATAAATTGTAATCCAAAAAGGTAAAGAAATTAGGATTGACTTAAAGGTGATCCTGTTACTGTTTCTATAAATGTTCCAGAAAGTGTTTCCTTAAGTATAGTACAATGCTTAAGATGCAATAAGAATTAGGCCTTATGTCTGCCTGATGTCAGTTACTGTGATCTTCCTCCGTGGGACTACAGGTCCCAGCGAACTCTGTATATGAGTCTGACTGGATGTATAAAAAAACTGTGAGCCGTAACCCGCTCACCAACTGGATCGGAATCTCTGTATAGTAGCTCTGGTCCGGTGTTTGTGGTTTGCTTCAATGCCGACCGATCCGCTGGGTGAATCGGGTCCTCTGATGCTCAGACGAGTGTCTCTGGATCGTCCCTATCCGGTCACTGTGTCTCTTATCCCATCAGATCGCTCACACAGTCTGTTAGGGTTACGCTCCGCAATGGCTGTAGGCCGCTCCTTCTAGGAAACCTCCTCACAGGTCCTTACAGGCAGGCCATGCATCCAGAAGAGACCTAAAATGGCCGCTCGGGTTCCTTTTATATCCTACCCAGCATGCACTGCTAAAGAAAGTGTTCATGGGTAGGTCACCAAGTCTCCTGGGTAACAAGGGTCAGCCTTCCAATCAAAACAAAAACCATTTCCTGTTTAGTCCTTTGTGCTTCTGGTGTAAAAATCATATATGTGCATTACCAGTATTTGGTCACTAGATGGCTCCAAATACTGAACCATAGCAATGTACATAGACTTTGTATTAAAGTATGCAGATACACCTCATTTTGCAAGGATGGTATTAAAATATGCAAACACACATCAACATGTAAGGATGTCCACGCTACACTTACATTGGTGATCAGTGAGAAGAATGTCCCTTACATTGGTGATCAGTGAGAAGAATGTTCCTTACATTGGTGGTCAGTGAGAAGAATGTTCCTTACATTGGTGATCAGTGAGAATAATGTTCCTTACATTGGTGGTCAGTGAGAAGAATGTTCCTTACATTGGTGATCAGTGAGAAGAATGTTCCTTACATTGGTGATCAGTGGGAAGAATGTTCCTTACATTGGTGATCAGTGAGAAGAATGTTCCTTACATTGGTGATCAGTGAGAAGAATGTTCCTTACATTGGTGATCAGTGGAAAGAATGTTCCTTACATTGGTGATCAGTGGGAAGAATGTCCCTTACATTGGTGATCAGTGAGAAGAATGTTCCTTACATTGGTGGTCAGTGAGAAGAATGTTCCTTACATTGGTGATCAGTGAGAAGAATGTTCCTTACATTGGTGATCAGTGAGAAGAATGTCCCTTACATTGGTGATCAGGGGGAAGAATGTTCCTTACATTGGTGATCAGTGAGAAGAATGTCCCTTACATTGGTGATCAGTGAGAAGAATGTTCCTTACATTGGTGATCAGTGGGAAGAATGTCCCTTACATTGGTGATCAGTGAGAAGAATGTTCCTTACATTGGTGATCAGTGAGAAGAATGTTCCTTACATTGGTGATCAGTGAGAAGAATGTTCCTTACATTGGTGATCAGGGGGAAGAATGTTTCTTACATTGGTGATCAGTGAGAAGAATGTCCCTTACATTGGTGATCAGTGAGAAGAATGTTCCTTACATTGGTGATCAGCGGGAAGAATGTCCCTTACATTGGTGATCAGTGAGAAGAATGTTCCTTACATTGGTGATCAGGGGGAAGAATGTTCCTTACATTGGTGATCAGTGAGAAGAATGTCCCTTACATTGGTGATCAGTGAGAAGAATGTTCCTTACATTGGTGATCAGTGGGAAGAATGTTCCTTACATTGGTGATCAGTGAGAAGAATGTTCCTTACATTGGTGATCAGTGAGAAGAATGTTCCTTACATTGGTGATCAGTGAGAAGAATGTCCCTTACATTGGTGATCAGTGAGAAGAATGTTCCTTACATTGGTGATCAGTGGGAAGAATGTCCCTTACATTGGTGATCAGTGAGAAGAATGTTCCTTACATTGGTGGTCAGTGAGAAGAATGTTCCTTACATTGGTGATCAGTGAGAAGAATGTTCCTTACATTGGTGATCAGTGAGAAGAATGTTCCTTACATTGGTGATCAGTGGGAAGAATGTTCCTTACATTGGGGATCAGTGGGAAGAATGTCCCTTACATTGGTGATCAGTGGGAAGAATGTCCCTTACATTGGTGATCAGTGGGAAGAATGTTCCTTACATTGGGGATCAGTGGGAAGAATGTCCCTTACATTGGTGATCAGTGGGAAGAATGTTCCTTACATTGGGGATCAGTGGGAAGAATGTCCCTTACATTGGTGATCAGTGGGAAGAATGTCCCTTACATTGGTGATCAGTGGGAAGAATGTTCCTTACATTGGGGATCAGTGGGAAGAATGTCCCTTACATTGGTGATCAGTGAGAAGAATGTTACTTACATTGGTGATCAGTGGGAAGAATGTTCCTTACATTGGTGATCAGTGAGAAGAATGTTCCTTACATTGGTGATCAGTGGGAAGAATGTTCCTTACATTGGTGATCAGTGAGAAGAATGTTCCTTACATTGGTGATCAGTGAGAAGAATGTTCCTTACATTGGTGATCAGTGAGAAGAATGTTCCATACATTGGTGATCAGAGGGAAGAATGTTCCATACATTGGGGATCAGTGGGAAGAATGTCCCTTACATTGGTGATCAGTGGGAAGAATGTTCCTTACATTGGTGATCAGTGGGAAGAATGTTCCTTACATTGGTGATCAGTGAGAAGAATGTTCCTTACATTGGTGATCAGTGAGAAGAATGTTCCTTACATTGGTGATCAGTGAGAAGAATGTTCCTTACATTGGTGATCAGTGAGAAGAATGTTCCTTACATTGGTGATCAGTGAGAAGAATGTTCCTTACATTGGTGATCAGTGGGAAGAATGTTCCTTACATTGGTGATCAGTGAGAAGAATGTTCCTTACATTGGTGATCAGTGGGAAGAATGTTCCTTACATTGGTGATCAGTGAGAAGAATGTTCCTTACATTGGTGATCAGTGAGAAGAATGCTCCTTACATTGGTGATCAGTGGGAAGAATGTTCCTTACATTGGTGATCAGTGGGAAGAATGTTCCTTACATTGGGGATCAGTGGGAAGAATGTCCCTTACATTGGTGATCAGTGAGAAGAATGTTCCTTACATTGGTGATCAGTGAGAAGAATGCCCCTTACATTGGTGATCAGTGAGAAGAATGTTCCTTACATTGGTGATCAGTAAGAAGAATGTTCCTTACATTGGGGATCAGTGGGAAGAATGTCCCTTACATTGGTGATCAGTGAGAAGAATGTTCCTTACATTGGTGATCAGTGAGAAGAATGTTCCTTACATTGGTGATCAGGGGGAAGAATGTTCCTTACATTGGTGATCAGCGGGAAGAATGTCCCTTACATTGGTGATCAGTGAGAAGAATGTTCCTTACATTGGTGATCAGGGGGAAGAATGTTCCTTACATTGGTGATCAGTGAGAAGAATGTCCCTTACATTGGTGATCAGTGAGAAGAATGTTCCTTACATTGGTGATCAGTGGGAAGAATGTTCCTTACATTGGTGATCAGTGAGAAGAATGTCCCTTACATTGGTGATCAGTGAGAAGAATGTTCCTTACATTGGTGATCAGTGGGAAGAATGTTCCTTACATTGGTGATCAGTGAGAAGAATGTTCCTTACATTGGTGATCAGTGGGAAGAATGTCCCTTACATTGGTGATCAGATCAGTGAGAAGAATGTTCCTTATATTGGTGATCAGTGGGAAGAATGTCCCTTACATTGGTGATCAGTGAGAAGAATGTCCCTTACATTGGTGATCAGTGAGAAGAATGTTCCTTACATTGGGGATCAGTGGGAAGAATGTTCCTTACATTGGTGATCAGTGGGAAGAATGTTCCTTACATTGGTGATCAGTGGGAAGAATGTTCCTTACATTGGTGATCAGTGAGAAGAATGTCCCTTACATTGGTGATCAGTGAGAAGAATGTTCCTTACATTGGTGATCAGTGGGAAGAATGTTCCTTACATTGGTGATCAGTGGGAAGAATGTTCCTTACATTGGTGATCAGTGGGAAGAATGTTCCTTACATTGGTGGTCAGTGGGAAGAATGTCCCTTCAATTGGTGATCAGTGAGAAGAATGTTCCTTACATTGGTGATCAGTGAGAAGAATGTTCCTTATATTGGTGATCAGTGGGAAGAATGTCCCTTACATTGGTGATCAGTGAGAAGAATGTTCCTTACATTGGTGATCAGTGGGAAGAATGTTCCTTACATTGGTGATCAGTGGGAAGAATGTTCCTTACATTGGTGATCAGTGGGAAGAATGTTCCTTACATTGGTGATCAGTGAGAAGAATGTCCCTTACATTGGTGATCAGTGAGAAGAATGTTCCTTACATTGGTGATCAGTGGGAAGAATGTTCCTTACATTGGTGATCAGTGGGAAGAATGTTCCTTACATTGGTGATCAGTGGGAAGAATGTTCCTTACATTGGTGGTCAGTGGGAAGAATGTCCCTTACATTGGTGATCAGTGAGAAGAATGTTCCTTACATTGGTGATCAGTGAGAAGAATGCTCCTTACATTGGTGGTCAGTGGGAAGAATGTTCCTTACATTGGGGATCAGTGGGAAGAATGTCCCTTACATTGGTGGTCAGTGGGAAGAATGTCCCTTACATTGGTGATCAGTGGGAAGAATGTCCCTTACATTGGTGATCAGTGGGAAGAATGTCCCTTACATTGGTGTTTAGTGAGAAGAATGTTCCTTACATTGGTGGTCAGTGGGAAGAATGTTCCTTACATTGGGGATCAGTGGGAAGAATGTCCCTTACATTGGTGATCAGTAGGAAGAATGTCCCTTACATTGGTGATCAGTGAGAAGAATGTCCCTTACATTGGTGATCAGTGGGAAGAATGTCCCTTACATTGGTGATCAGTGAGAAGAATGTTCCTTACATTGGTGGTCAGTGGGAAGAATGTCCCTTACATTGGTGATCAGTGAGAAGAATGTTCCTTACATTGGTGATCAGTGGGAAGAATGTTCCTTACATTGGTGGTCAGTGGGAAGAATGTCCCTTACATTGGTGATCAGTGAGAAGAATGTTCCTTACATTGGTGATCAGTGGGAAGAATGTTCCTTACATTGGTGATCAGTGGGAAGAATGTTCCTTACATTGGGGATCAGTGAGAAGAATGTTCCTTATATTGGTTATCAGTGAGAAGAATGTTCCTTACATTGGTGGTCAGTGGGAAGAATGTCCCTTACATTGGTGATCAGTGAGAAGAATGTTCCTTATATTGGTGATCAGTGGGAAGAATGTTCCTTACATTGGTGATCAGTGAGAAGAATGCTCCTTACATTGGTGGTCAGTGGGAAGAATGTCCCTTACATTGGTGATCAGTGGGAAGAATGTTCCTTACATTGGGGATCAGTGGGAAGAATGTGACTTACATTGGTGATCAGTGAGAAGAATGTTCCTTACATTGGTGGTCAGTGGGAAGAATGTCCCTTACATTGGTGATCAGTGGGAAGAATGTTCCTTACATTGGGGATCAGTGGGAAGAATGTGACTTACATTGGTGATCAGTGAGAAGAATGTCCCTTACATTGGTGATCAGTGGGAAGAATGTTCCTTACATTGGTGATCAGTGGGAAGAATGTGACTTACATTGGTGATCAGTGAGAAGAATGTTCCTTACATTGGTGATCAGTGGGAAGAATGTGACTTACATTGGTGATCAGTGAGAAGAATGTTCCTTACATTGGTGGTCAGTGGGAAGAATGTCCCTTACATTGGTGATCAGTGAGAAGAATGTTCCTTACATTGGGGATCAGTGGGAAGAATGTAACTTACATTGGTGATCAGTGAGAAGAATGTTCCTTACATTGGGGATCAGTGGGAAGAATGTCCCTTACATTGGTGATCAGTGAGAAGAATGTTCCTTATATTGGTGATCAGTGAGAAGAATGTTCCTTACATTGGTGGTCAGTGGGAAGAATGTTCCTTACATTGGTGATCAGTGAGAAGAATGTTCCTTACATTGGTGGTCAGTGGGAAGAATGTAACTTACATTGGTGATCAGTGAGAAGAATGTTCCTTACATTGGTGATCAGTGGGAAGAATGTAACTTACATTGGTGATCAGTGAGAAGAATGTTCCTTACATTGGGGATCAGTGGGAAGAATGTCCCTTACATTGGTGATCAGTGAGAAGAATGTTCCTTACATTGGTGATCAGTGGGAAGAATGCTCCTTACATTGGTGGTCAGTGGGAAGAATGTTCCTTACATTGGTGATCAGTGAGAAGAATGTTCCTTACATTGGTGATCAGTGGGAAGAATGTTCCTTACATTGGGGATCAGTGGGAAGAATGTCCCTTACATTGGTGATCAGTGAGAAGAATGTTCCTTACATTGGTGATCAGTGGGAAGAATGCTCCTTACATTGGTGGTCAGTGGGAAGAATGTTCCTTACATTGGTGATCAGTGAGAAGAATGCTCCTTACATTGGTGGTCAGTGGGAAGAATGTTCCTTACATTGGTGGTCAGTGGGAAGAATGTTCCTTACATTGGTGATCAGTGAGAAGAATGTTCCTTACATTGGTGATCAGTGGGAAGAATGTTCCTTACATTGGGGATCAGTGGGAAGAATGTCCCTTACATTGGTGATCAGTGAGAAGAATGTTCCTTACATTGGTGATCAGTGGGAAGAATGCTCCTTACATTGGTGGTCAGTGGGAAGAATGTTCCTTACATTGGTGATCAGTGAGAAGAATGTTCCTTACATTGGTGATCAGTGGGAAGAATGTTCCTTACATTGGGGATCAGTGGGAAGAATGTTCCTTACATTGGTGATCAGTGAGAAGAATGTTCCTTACATTGGTGATCAGTGGGAAGAATGCTCCTTACATTGGTGGTCAGTGGGAAGAATGTTCCTTACATTGGTGATCAGTGAGAAGAATGTTCCTTACATTGGTGATCAGTGAGAAGAATGTTCCTTACATTGGTGATCAGTGGGAAGAATGTTCCTTACATTGGGGATCAGTGGGAAGAATGTTCCTTACATTGGTGATCAGTGGGAAGAATGTAACTTACATTGGTGATCAGTGAGAAGAATGTTCCTTACATTGGTGATCAGTGGGAAGAATGTAACTTACATTGGTGATCAGTGAGAAGAATGTTCCTTACATTGGTGATCAGTGGGAAGAATGCTCCTTACATTGGTGGTCAGTGGGAAGAATGTTCCTTACATTGGTGATCAGTGAGAAGAATGTTCCTTACATTGGTGGTCAGTGGGAAGAATGTTCCTTACATTGGTGATCAGTGAGAAGAATGTTCCTTACATTGGTGGTCAGTGGGAAGAATGTTTCTTACATTGGGGATCAGTGGGAAGAATGTCCCTTACATTGGGGATCAGTGGGAAGAATGTCCCTTACATTGGTGATCAGTGAGAAGAATGTTCCTTACATTGGGGATCAGTGGGAAGAATGTCCCTTACATTGGTGATCAGTGAGAAGAATGTTCCTTACATTGGTGATCAGTGAGAAGAATGTTCCTTACATTGGGGATCAGTGGGAAGAATGTCCCTTACATTGGTGATCAGTGAGAAGAATGTTCCTTACATTGGTGATGAGTGGGAAGAATGTTCCTTACTTTGGTGATCAGTGGGAAGAATGCTCCTTACATTGGTGGTCAGTGGGAAGAATGTCCCTTACATTGGTGATCAGTGAGAAGAATGTTCCTTATATTGGTGATCAGTGGGAAGAATGTCCCTTACATTGGTGGTCAGTGGGAAGAATGTCCCTTACATTGGTGATCAGTGAGAAGAATGTTCCTTATATTGGTGATCAGTGAGAAGAATGTTCCTTACATTGGTGGTCAGTGGGAAGAATGTCCCTTACATTGGTGATTAGTGGGAAGAATGTTCCTTACATTGGTGATCAGTGGGAAGAATGTTCCTTACATTGGGGATCAGTGAGAAGAATGTTCCTTATATTGGTGATCAGTGGGAAGAATGTTCCTTACATTGGTGATCAGTGAGAAGAATGCTCCTTACATTGGTGGTCAGTGGGAAGAATGTTCCTTACATTGGTGATCAGTGGGAAGAATGTTCCTTACATTGGGGATCAGTGGGAAGAATGTCCCTTACATTGGTGATCAGTGAGAAGAATGTTCCTTACATTGGTGATCAGTGAGAAGAATGTTCCTTACATTGGTGATCAGTGGGAAGAATGTTCCTTACATTGGTGATCAGTGAGAAGAATGTTCCTTATATTGGTGATCAGTGGGAAGAATGTTCCTTACATTGGTGATCAGTGAGAAGAATGTTCCTTACATTGGTGGTCAGTGGGAAGAATGTTCCTTACATTGGTGATCAGTGAGAAGAATGTTCCTTATATTGGTGATCAGTGGGAAGAATGTTCCTTACATTGGTGATCAGTGAGAAGAATGTTCCTTACATTGGTGGTCAGTGGGAAGAATGTTCCTTACATTGGTGGTCAGTGGGAAGAATGTTCCTTACATTGGTGATCAGTGGGAAGAATGTTCCTTACATTGGTGATCAGTGAGAAGAATGCTCCTTACATTGGTGGTCAGTGGGAAGAATGTTCCTTACATTGGTGATCAGTGAGAAGAATGTTCCTTACATTGGTGATCAGTGAGAAGAATGTTCCTTACATTGGTGATCAGTGAGAAGAATGTTCCTTACATTGGTGATCAGTGAGAAGAATGTTCCTTACATTGGTGATCAGTGAGAAGAATGTCCCTTACATTGGTGATCAGTGGGAAGAATGTTCCTTACATTGGTGATCAGTGGGAAGAATGTTCCTTACATTGGTGATCAGTGGGAAGAATGTTCCTTACATTGGTGATCAGTGGGAAGAATGTCCCTTACATTGGTGATCAGTGAGAAGAATGTTCCTTACATTGGTGATCAGTGGGAAGAATGTCCCTTACATTGGTGATCAGTGAGAAGAATGTTCCTTACATTGGTGATCAGTGGGAAGAATGTTCCTTACATTGGTGATCAGTGGGAAGAATGTCCCTTACATTGGTGATCAGTGATAAGAATTGCCCTTACATTGGTGATCAGTGATAAGAATGTTCCTTACATTGGTGGTCAGTGGGAAGAATGTTCCTTACATTGGTGATCAGTGGGAAGAATGTCCCTTACATTGGTGATCAGTGGGAAGAATGTTCCTTAGATTGGTGATCAGTGGGAAGAATGTCCCTTACATTGGTGATCAGTGGGAAGAATGTCCCTTACATTGGTGATCAGTGAGAAGAATGTTCCTTACATTGGTGATCAGTGGGAAGAATGTCCCTTACATTGGTGATCAGTGGGAAGAATGTTCCTTACATTGGTGATCAGTGGGAAGAATGATCCTTACATTGGTGATCAGTGGGAAGAATGTCCCTTACATTGGTGATCAGTGGGAAGAATGTCCCTTACATTGGTGATCAGTGGGAAGAATGTTCCTTACATTGGTGATCAGTGGGAAGAATGTCCCTTACATTGGTGATCAGTGGGAAGAATGTCCCTTACATTGGTGATCAGTGGGAAGAATGTTCCTTACATTGGTGATCAGTGAGAAGAATGTTCCTTACATTGGTGATCAGTGGGAAGAATGTTCCTTACATTGGTGATCAGTGGGAAGAATGTTCCTTACATTGGTGATCAGTGGGAAGAATGTTCCTTACATTGGTGATCAGTGGGAAGAATGATCCTTACATTGGTGATCAGTGGGAAGAATGTTCCTTACATTGGTGATCAGTGGGAAGAATGTCCCTTACATTGGTGATCAGTGGGAAGAATGTTCCTTACATTGGTGATCAGTGGGAAGAATGTTCCTTACATTGGTGATTAGTGAGAAGAATGTCCCTTACATTGGTGATCAGTGGGAAGAATGTTCCTTACATTGGTGATCAGTGAGAAGAATGTCCCTTACATTGGTGATCAGTGGGAAGAATGTTCCTTACATTGGTGATCAGTGGGAAGAATGTCCCTTACATTGGTGATCAGTGGGAAGAATGTTCCTTACATTGGTGATCAGTGGGAAGAATGTCCCTTACATTGGTGATTAGTGAGAAGAATGTTCCTTACATTGGTGATCAGTGAGAAGAATGTCCCTTACATTGGTGATCAGTGGAAAGAATGTTCCTTACATTGGTGATCAGTGGGAAGAATGTTCCTTACATTGGTGATCAGTGAGAAGAATGTTCCTTACATTGGTGATCAGTGAGAAGAATGTCCCTTACATTGGTGATCAGTGAGAAGAATGTTCCTTACATTGGTGGTCAGTGAGAAGAATTGCCCTTACATTGGTGATCAGTGAGAAGAATGTTCCTTACATTGGTGGTCAGTGAGAAGAATGTCCCTTACATTGGTGATCAGTGAGAAGAATGTTCCTTATATTTCTGATCAGTGAGAAGAATGTTCCTTACATTGGTGATCAGTGGGAAGAATGATCCTTACATTGGTGATCAGTGGGAAGAATGTTCCTTACATTGGTGATCAGTGGGAAGAATGTTCCTTACATTGGTGATCAGTGGGAAGAATGTTCCTTACATTGGTGATCAGTGAGAAGAATGTTCCTTACATTGGTGATCAGTGAGAAGAATGTTCCTTACATTGGTGATCAGTGGGAAGAATGATCCTTACATTGGTGATCAGTGAGAAGAATGCTCCTTACATTGGTGATCAGTGAGAAGAATGTTCCTTACATTGGTGATCAGTGAGAAGAATGCTCCTTACATTGGTGATCAGTGAGAAGAATGTTCCTTACATTGGTGGTCAGTGAGAAGAATGTTCCTTACATTGGTGATCAGTGGGAAGAATATTCCTTACATTGGTGATCAGTGAGAAGAATGCTCCTTACATTGGTGATCAGTGAGAAGAATTGCCCTTACATTGGTGATCAGTGAGAAGAATGTTCCTTACATTGGTGGTCAGTGAGAAGAATGTTCCTTACATTGGTGATCAGTGGGAAGAATATTCCTTACATTGGTGATCAGTGAGAAGAATGTTCCTTACATTGGTGATCAGTGGGAAGAATGTCCCTTACATTGGTGATCAGTGGGAAGAATGTTCCTTACATTGGTGATCAGTGAGAAGAATGTTCCTTACATTGGTGATCAGTGGGAAGAATGTTCCTTACATTGGTGATCAGTGAGAAGAATGTTCCTTACATTGGTGATCAGTGGGAAGAATGTCCCTTACATTGGTGATCAGTGAGAAGAATGTTCCTTACATTGGTGATCAGTGGGAAGAATGCTCCTTACATTGGTGGTCAGTGGGAAGAATGTTCCTTACATTGGTGATCAGTGAGAAGAATGTTCCTTACATTGGTGATCAGTGGGAAGAATGTTCCTTACATTGGGGATCAGTGGGAAGAATGTCCCTTACATTGGTGATCAGTGAGAAGAATGTTCCTTACATTGGTGATCAGTGGGAAGAATGCTCCTTACATTGGTGGTCAGTGGGAAGAATGTTCCTTACATTGGTGATCAGTGAGAAGAATGCTCCTTACATTGGTGGTCAGTGGGAAGAATGTTCCTTACATTGGTGGTCAGTAGGAAGAATGTTCCTTACATTGGTGATCAGTGAGAAGAATGTTCCTTACATTGGTGATCAGTGGGAAGAATGTTCCTTACATTGGGGATCAGTGGGAAGAATGTCCCTTACATTGGTGATCAGTGAGAAGAATGTTCCTTACATTGGTGATCAGTGGGAAGAATGCTCCTTACATTGGTGGTCAGTGGGAAGAATGTTCCTTACATTGGTGATCAGTGAGAAGAATGTTCCTTACATTGGTGATCAGTGGGAAGAATGTTCCTTACATTGGGGATCAGTGGGAAGAATGTTCCTTACATTGGTGATCAGTGAGAAGAATGTTCCTTACATTGGTGATCAGTGGGAAGAATGCTCCTTACATTGGTGGTCAGTGGGAAGAATGTTCCTTACATTGGTGATCAGTGAGAAGAATGTTCCTTACATTGGTGATCAGTGAGAAGAATGTTCCTTACATTGGTGATCAGTGGGAAGAATGTTCCTTACATTGGGGATCAGTGGGAAGAATGTTCCTTACATTGGTGATCAGTGGGAAGAATGTAACTTACATTGGTGATCAGTGAGAAGAATGTTCCTTACATTGGTGATCAGTGGGAAGAATGTAACTTACATTGGTGATCAGTGAGAAGAATGTTCCTTACATTGGTGATCAGTGGGAAGAATGCTCCTTACATTGGTGGTCAGTGGGAAGAATGTTCCTTACATTGGTGATCAGTGAGAAGAATGTTCCTTACATTGGTGGTCAGTGGGAAGAATGTTCCTTACATTGGTGATCAGTGAGAAGAATGTTCCTTACATTGGTGGTCAGTGGGAAGAATGTTCCTTACATTGGGGATCAGTGGGAAGAATGTCCCTTACATTGGGGATCAGTGGGAAGAATGTCCCTTACATTGGTGATCAGTGAGAAGAATGTTCCTTACATTGGGGATCAGTGGGAAGAATGTCCCTTACATTGGTGATCAGTGAGAAGAATGTTCCTTACATTGGTGATGAGTGGGAAGAATGTTCCTTACTTTGGTGATCAGTGGGAAGAATGCTCCTTACATTGGTGGTCAGTGGGAAGAATGTCCCTTACATTGGTGATCAGTGAGAAGAATGTTCCTTACATTGGTGATCAGTGAGAAGAATGTTCCTTACATTGGGGATCAGTGGGAAGAATGTCCCTTACATTGGTGATCAGTGAGAAGAATGTTCCTTACATTGGTGATGAGTGGGAAGAATGTTCCTTACTTTGGTGATCAGTGGGAAGAATGCTCCTTACATTGGTGGTCAGTGGGAAGAATGTCCCTTACATTGGTGATCAGTGAGAAGAATGTTCCTTATATTGGTGATCAGTGGGAAGAATGTCCCTTACATTGGTGGTCAGTGGGAAGAATGTCCCTTACATTGGTGATCAGTGAGAAGAATGTTCCTTATATTGGTGATCAGTGAGAAGAATGTTCCTTACATTGGTGGTCAGTGGGAAGAATGTCCCTTACATTGGTGATTAGTGGGAAGAATGTTCCTTACATTGGTGATCAGTGGGAAGAATGTTCCTTACATTGGGGATCAGTGAGAAGAATGTTCCTTATATTGGTGATCAGTGGGAAGAATGTTCCTTACATTGGTGATCAGTGAGAAGAATGCTCCTTACATTGGTGGTCAGTGGGAAGAATGTTCCTTACATTGGTGATCAGTGGGAAGAATGTTCCTTACATTGGGGATCAGTGGGAAGAATGTCCCTTACATTGGTGATCAGTGAGAAGAATGTTCCTTACATTGGTGATCAGTGAGAAGAATGTTCCTTACATTGGTGATCAGTGGGAAGAATGTTCCTTACATTGGTGATCAGTGAGAAGAATGTTCCTTACATTGGTGGTCAGTGGGAAGAATGTTCCTTACATTGGTGATCAGTGAGAAGAATGTTCCTTATATTGGTGATCAGTGGGAAGAATGTTCCTTACATTGGTGATCAGTGAGAAGAATGTTCCTTACATTGGTGGTCAGTGGGAAGAATGTTCCTTACATTGGTGGTCAGTGGGAAGAATGTTCCTTACATTGGTGATCAGTGGGAAGAATGTTCCTTACATTGGTGATCAGTGAGAAGAATGCTCCTTACATTGGTGGTCAGTGGGAAGAATGTTCCTTACATTGGTGATCAGTGAGAAGAATGTTCCTTACATTGGTGATCAGTGGGAAGAATGTTCCTTACATTGGTGATCAGTGAGAAGAATGTTCCTTACATTGGTGATCAGTGAGAAGAATGTTCCTTACATTGGTGATCAGTGAGAAGAATGTTCCTTACATTGGTGATCAGTGAGAAGAATGTTCCTTACATTGGTGATCAGTGAGAAGAATGTTCCTTACATTGGTGATCAGTGAGAAGAATGTTCCTTACATTGGTGATCAGTGAGAAGAATGTTCCTTACATTGGTGATCAGTGAGAAGAATGTTCCTTACATTGGTGATCAGTGAGAAGAATGTTCCTTACATTGGTGATCAGTGAGAAGAATGTCCCTTACATTGGTGATCAGTGGGAAGAATGTTCCTTACATTGGTGATCAGTGGGAAGAATGTTCCTTACATTGGTGATCAGTGGGAAGAATGTTCCTTACATTGGTGATCAGTGGGAAGAATGTCCCTTACATTGGTGATCAGTGAGAAGAATGTTCCTTACATTGGTGATCAGTGGGAAGAATGTCCCTTACATTGGTGATCAGTGAGAAGAATGTTCCTTACATTGGTGATCAGTGGGAAGAATGTTCCTTACATTGGTGATCAGTGGGAAGAATGTCCCTTACATTGGTGATCAGTGAGAAGAATTGCCCTTACATTGGTGATCAGTGATAAGAATGTTCCTTACATTGGTGGTCAGTGGGAAGAATGTTCCTTACATTGGTGATCAGTGGGAAGAATGTCCCTTACATTGGTGATCAGTGGGAAGAATGTTCCTTAGATTGGTGATCAGTGGGAAGAATGTCCCTTACATTGGTGATCAGTGGGAAGAATGTCCCTTACATTGGTGATCAGTGAGAAGAATGTTCCTTACATTGGTGATCAGTGGGAAGAATGTCCCTTACATTGGTGATCAGTGGGAAGAATGTTCCTTACATTGGTGATCAGTGGGAAGAATGATCCTTACATTGGTGATCAGTGGGAAGAATGTTCCTTACATTGGTGATCAGTGGGAAGAATGATCCTTACATTGGTGATCAGTGGGAAGAATGTTCCTTACATTGGTGATCAGTGGGAAGAATGTCCCTTACATTGGTGATCAGTGGGAAGAATGTTCCTTACATTGGTGATCAGTGGGAAGAATGTTCCTTACATTGGTGATTAGTGAGAAGAATGTCCCTTACATTGGTGATCAGTGGGAAGAATGTTCCTTACATTGGTGATCAGTGAGAAGAATGTCCCTTACATTGGTGATCAGTGGGAAGAATGTTCCTTACATTGGTGATCAGTGGGAAGAATGTCCCTTACATTGGTGATCAGTGGGAAGAATGTTCCTTACATTGGTGATCAGTGGGAAGAATGTCCCTTACATTGGTGATTAGTGAGAAGAATGTTCCTTACATTGGTGATCAGTGAGAAGAATGTCCCTTACATTGGTGATCAGTGGAAAGAATGTTCCTTACATTGGTGATCAGTGGGAAGAATGTTCCTTACATTGGTGATCAGTGAGAAGAATGTTCCTTACATTGGTGATCAGTGAGAAGAATGTCCCTTACATTGGTGATCAGTGAGAAGAATGTTCCTTACATTGGTGGTCAGTGAGAAGAATTGCCCTTACATTGGTGATCAGTGAGAAGAATGTTCCTTACATTGGTGGTCAGTGAGAAGAATGTCCCTTACATTGGTGATCAGTGAGAAGAATGTTCCTTATATTTCTGATCAGTGAGAAGAATGTTCCTTACATTGGTGATCAGTGGGAAGAATGATCCTTACATTGGTGATCAGTGGGAAGAATGTTCCTTACATTGGTGATCAGTGGGAAGAATGTTCCTTACATTGGTGATCAGTGGGAAGAATGTTCCTTACATTGGTGATCAGTGAGAAGAATGTTCCTTACATTGGTGATCAGTGAGAAGAATGTTCCTTACATTGGTGATCAGTGGGAAGAATGATCCTTACATTGGTGATCAGTGAGAAGAATGCTCCTTACATTGGTGATCAGTGAGAAGAATGTTCCTTACATTGGTGATCAGTGAGAAGAATGCTCCTTACATTGGTGATCAGTGAGAAGAATGTTCCTTACATTGGTGGTCAGTGAGAAGAATGTTCCTTACATTGGTGATCAGTGGGAAGAATATTCCTTACATTGGTGATCAGTGAGAAGAATGTTCCTTACATTGGTGATCAGTGGGAAGAATGTCCCTTACATTGGTGATCAGTGGGAAGAATGTTCCTTACATTGGTGATCAGTGAGAAGAATGTTCCTTACATTGGTGATCAGTGGGAAGAATGTTCCTTACATTGGTGATCAGTGAGAAGAATGTTCCTTACATTGGTGATCAGTGGGAAGAATGTTCCTTACATTGGTGATCAGTGGGAAGAATGTCCCTTACATTGGTGATCAGTGGGAAGAATGTTCCTTACATTGGTGATCAGTGGGAAGAATGTCCCTTACATTGGTGATCAGTGAGAAGAATGCTCCTTACATTGGTGATCAGTGAGAAGAATTGCCCTTACATTGGTGATCAGTGAGAAGAATGTTCCTTACATTGGTGATCAGTGGGAAGAATGTTCATTACATTGGTGATCAGTGGGAAGAATGTTCCTTACATTGGTGATCAGTGGGAAGAATGATCCTTACATTGGTGATCAGTGGGAAGAATGTTCCTTACATTGGTGATCAGTGGGAAGAATGTTCCTTACATTGGTGATCAGTGGGAAGAATGTCCCTTACATTGGTGATCAGTGGGAAGAATGTTCCTTACATTGGGGATCAGTGGGAAGAATGTTCCTTACATTGGTGATCAGTGAGAAGAATGTTCCTTACATTGGTGATCAGTGGGAAGAATGTTCCTTACATTGGTGATCAGTGAGAAGAATGTTCCTTACATTGGTGATCAGTGAGAAGAATGCTCCTTACATTGGTGATCAGTGAGAAGAATGTTCCTTACATTGGTGATCAGTGGGAAGAATGTTCCTTACATTGGTGATCAGTGGGAAGAATGTTCCTTACATTGGTGATCAGTGGGAAGAATGCTCCTTACATTGGTGATCAGTGGGAAGAATGTTCCTTACATTGGTGATCAGTGGGAAGAATGTTCCTTACATTGGTGATCAGTGGGAAGAATGTTCCTTATATTTCTGATCAGTGAGAAGAATGTTCCTTACATTGGTGATCAATGGGAAGATTGTCCCCATTTCAGTCGGAAATTCTGACAAGAAAAGTCTGATGTGAGATTTTGGTCGGAAATTCCGACCGTGTATATGCTCCATCGGACTTTTGCTGTCATAAATTACGGCAACAAAAAAATTGAGAGCTGGTTCTCAAATTTCCTAATGGAAAAAATTCCAATTGTCTGTAGCAATTCCGACGCATGTTCGGAAACAATTCGACACATGCTCGGAAGCATTGAACTTAATTTTCTCAGCTCGTCGTAGTGTTGTACGTCACCGCGTTCTTGACGGTCGAAAGTTCCGAGAACTTTTGTGTGACCGTGTGTATGCAAGCCAAGCTTGAGCGGAATTCCGTCGGAAAAACCATCCAAGGTTTTTCCGACGGAAAATCCGATCGTGTGTACGTGGCATTACAGGCAGCTAAATAGATTGTTGATGTCCAGCAGTTGGCTCTGCCAACTGGTGTTGGCCCTGAAACTTTGCAAGAACCATAAGATGGTTGTCCAATCGGCCATCAGCTCCACGGAACCCTGGTTGAAAATGGTTGCTCTATAAAAGACGAGGCTGAAAGTAGGAATGTAAGCCAATCAATTTCCATTGCAGTTCCAGGGTCCATTCCGGTTCTGTCAACCTGAGAGGATGGGGTGGAAAGGGTGTTTATACATTTATAAGAGGAAAAACACAAGGTAAACCTTACTTGTTGGAGAAGCACTTTCCCAGGCATGTTAGAAGGATGAAGGTGGGTAGGTGACATAGAAAGCTACAGAGCTTCCTACTCTGAATACTGGGGTCTCTATGCTTGTAGTCGGATTGTTTGAAGAAAAAGAAACAAAGGGCACATTTTTTACAGGCAATACAATGTATCTATGTGACTTGCAGATGCTCATTTTGTTTTTTGTCTGGAGTTCTGCTTTAGGCATCGGGAAGACACATCATCTTCATTACCGGTTGGTCGCTTCGACATGCAAACCCTTCTGTTACATTAAAGATAGTATGTGACAGTCTTTATTCAATGACTTATTGCTCGAATTTACAATTCTGACTGAGCTGCCAGCGCACATCAAGCAAAAACTAGCGAGGCGCTGTGACACGTCCCCTCTGGGATCTGTTTAGAAAGGTACCAGCACTCTAATGAGCAGCGAACTCAGGAAGTGCATTAAAACAGTGGTGTGCCTACATTCTTGTCAGTATGAAAAAATCCATCATTGCTGAATTCCCGGTGGACGACCGGAACACATATTCAATTGTGAAAAAGGCCTGAGATAAATATTAGACGGCATATAATAACATAATAGGAGTGTGGAATATTGACAACTGAAGCAGGCGCCTTGTCAATCCAGTTTACCTTTTTAAAGACCGAATCCATCTTGACTGATAGTTCAGGTTTTGGTTGAACGGCTGTCAAGAGGTCTGGAGCGGACACAGACCCCGTCACTCACAGGTTGTTCGATTGGCATTTTGAAGAAGGAAGAAACAGACAATGTCCCAATATAGTGGCTACATATGTCAAAGGAGACAAAGCAAACGAAGAAAAGTCTCCAGTAGAAGAAGCCAGATCCCAACAAGACTTCCAAAATTCCCATCAGTGGGCTGTATTCCATGATAAGTAGGGATGAGCAAAATTGAGAGCATATGCTTACCCGAAATTTGGGCAAAAATCTATTTCTGCAAAAAAATGCCATTTTAGGGAAGGTGGAATGAAGATGTTAACGTGGCACATATAAAAAAAAATCATGCCTAAATAGTACCCTTTTTGTCTTGAAGTCCCACTTCGGGATACCAGTCACCTCTCCCCACCCCTTACTCCCCCCTCCTTTTAACAGAGACGGTTAGTAAAAAATAATTCCCCTTTTTAGCCTACCTGAAGCTGCAATCATGTGACACCACTAGTCCAAGTCTTTTCCTTTTTTGTTTACTTCCAAGAGGGGTCTTTCTTCAGGGGTCCATGTCACCTGTGAAATCTGGACACCTCGGACTCTATGGATACTGGCGGGGTCCTTTCAGGAGAGGGGAGTGTGAGGGAACCCGGGAAACCCTTTACTGGGTATCTCCACCGAGACGTTAATTCCCAATGCTCTAGAACACGAGATCAGTGAATCCGGCTATAGTTACCCCAAGAACTAGGCAAAATCTGGGGTCTTATGCCGCGTACACATGATCGGAATTTCCGTCGGAAAAACCTTGGATGGTTTTTCCGACGGAATTCCGCTCAAGCTTGGCTTGCATACACACGGTCACACAAAAGTTCTCTGAACTTTCGACCGTCAAGAACGCGGTGACGTACAACACTACGACGAGCTGAGAAGATTAAGTTCAATGGTTCCGAGCATGCGTCAAATTGTTTCCAAGCATGTGGTGGAATTTTGCACGACGGAATTGCTACAGACGATCGGATGTTTCCGATCGGAATTTTTTCCGTCGGAAAAATAGAGAACCTGCTCTCAATCTTTTTCAAAATCAAAATTCCGACAGCAAAACTCTGATGGAGCCTACACACGGTCGGAATTTTCGACCAAAAGCTCACATCGGACTTTTGCTGGTGGAATTTCCGACCGTGTGTACGCGGCATTAGAGTAAACCAGAATAATAAATATTTATTTGAACAAGAATGCAGGCTTTTATACACTTGAGAAAGAGGTCACTCACCACATACACAATAACCCAAATATTTACCCAAAACATCAGACAATGGTTTAGATAACAAGGTAGGGCTGACTCATGGACACTCCCCCCTCCTCTAGCAACTACTAGCTGACAATGATATAATTAACATGCTAATTAACGCAGCCCTAAGGCCCCTTTCACACTGGGGCGGGAGGTGCGCTGGCGGTATAGCGCCGCTATTTTTAGCGGCGCTATACCGTCGTATTTGCCGCGATTTGCGGCCGCTAGCGGGGTGATTTTAACCCCCGCTAGCGGCCAAAAAAGGGTTAGCAGTTTGCGGGCAGTATAGCCGCGCTGTCCCATTGATTTCAATAGGCAGCAGCGGTAAAGGAGCGGTATACACACCGCTCCTTCACCGCCTCAAAGATGCGGCTAGCAGGACTTTTTTTCTCGTCCTGCCAGCGCATCGCCTCAGTGTGAAAGCACTCTGGCTTTCACATTGAGACTGCAGGGCAGGAGTTTTTCAGGCGGTATTTAGGCGCTTTTTTAAGCGCTAAAATGCCTGAAAAACTCCTCAGTGTGAAAGGGGCCTTTAACCAGCCCAGGTGAACAGGCTGCCCGGCAAAAAGGGTAAAGCAGAGTTTATTATACATTATCCTAAGTATAAACACAGAACACCTTATTAAACAGACAATAGCAGGAGACCCCCAGCAACAGACTGTCCGGAATTGAGCTCACAACATACAATACACATTATTACAAGTATAAACACATCCCCCAATAGTTTGCTAGGAGACAAAGGTGTGTTAATTAGCACAATTACCAATGGTTAAAAGACCCTTCGGACTAGTAGACAACAGGAGACCCAGGGCTTTCCAGATCTCATGAATCAGCGTTCCTTTCACATACATCTGTCTACTGAGTCCCAAGCTGGCAGAGACCATCATGGCCTCCCTAATAATGTCCTTTTGCATTATGTAACAGAACATATTCCTAAATGCTTGTAGCTCCCTCAAATGCCAGGGCCCATAGTCGGTAGGCAAAAGGCTAGCATTCAGTCCCCTTCAAAAGCCTTTGTCCCAGGTAAGTCTGTCACAGGGAGGACAACATCATAACAAGGGGATGGCAAGGGATTGGTGGTCTTGGGTTGCTATTGCAGCGCTGGATTAGCAACCCCCTGCACTGGAACCAGGCAGCAGTGAGGGACCTGGACAGGGGACTTAGGTGAGTATATCTGCCTTCAACAGGTAAGGGGGGTAAAAGAACTATTAGGATGGGCCAGAGGGGGGTGTAAGGGAGGTGCTGTGAAATTATCACTTTAAGAGCCCATTCACACTGGTGCCGCCCATAGCGTCGGCGGTAAAATAGCGTTAAAATGCCGCTATTTTACTGTCGGATTTGCGGCGCATTTCAGCCGCTAGCGGGGTGCTTTTAACCCCCGCTAGTGGCCGAGAAAGGGTTAATACTGCCCGCAATGCGCCGCTACAGCGGCGCTGCCCATTGATTTCCATGGGCAGGAGCGCATTAGGAGCAGTGAGTTCATCGCTCCTTATGCGCTCCAAAGAAGCTGCTGGCAGGACTTTTCCTGACGCCCTGCCAGTGCACCGCTCCAGTGCGAAAGCCCTCGGGCTTTCACACTGGAGACAATACAGCAGCTGTTTTAGGGTGGATTGCAGGCGCTATTTTTAACCACTTGACAACTGGGCACTAAATCCCCTTCGTGCCCGGACCAATTTTCAGCTTTCAGTGCTCTCACACTTTGAATGACAATTACTCAGTCATGTAATACTGTAACCTAATGATTTTTTTGTCCTTTTTTTCATACAAATAGAGCTTTCTTTTGGTGGTATTTGATCACCTCTGGGTTTTTTATTTTTTGCGCTATAAATGAAAAAACACGGAAAATTTTGAAAAAAAAAACGCTTTTTTTTAGTTTATCTGATAAAATTTTGCAAATTATTAATTTTTCTTTATAAAATTTAGCCACAATTTATACTGCTACATATCTTTGGTAAAAATAACCCAAATTAGTGGATATTATTTGGTCTTTGTGAAAGTTATAGAGTCTACAAGCTGTGGGGCGGATCATAAACAATTGATCACACCTAATGTACTGGTGGCCTATCTCATTTCTTACGACCCGAACAAGCCAGCAAAGCACAAATACCCCCCAAATGACCCCTTTTTTTAAATTAGACATTCCAAGGTATTTAGTAAGATGCATCGTGAGGTTTTTGATGTTGTAATTTTTTCCCACAATTCTTTGCAAAATGAAGATTTTTTTTTATTTTTTTATTTTTTCCACAAAATTGTCATTATAATAGGTTATTTCTCTCACATGGCATGTGTATACCACAAATGACGCCCCAAAATACATTCTGCTACTCCTACTGAGTATGGCAATACCAAATGTGTGAGACTTTTATACAGCCTGCCCACATACAGAGGCCCAATATTGAAATGGCACCTTCAGGCATTCTAGGAGCATAAATTACACATCTCATTTCTCAACCACCTATTACATTTTTGAAGGCCCTGGAGCACCAGGACAATGGAAACGCCCACAGCGTGACCCCATTTTGGAAAGCTAACACCCCAACGTATAATGCATGAGGCATAATGGGTCTTTTGAACGGTTCATTTTTTTCCTGAAGTTTTTGGAAATTGCGGGAAAAAAATGAAAACGCAATTTTTTTACGCAAAGTTGTCCATTTATAAGATATTGCCAACACATAGCATGTACATAGCAAAAATGACACCCCAAAATACATTCTGCTACTCCTCCTGAGTATGGCGATACCAAATGTGTGAGACTTTTATACAACCTGGCCACATACAGAGGCCCAACATGCAAGGTACACCATCAGGTGTTCTAGGGACACATAGCATGAACATACCAACAATTACACCCCAAAATACATTCTGCTGAGCAAATGGTAAACAAAAGATTACCTGTGGTTTTAGTAGCACAGTTTTCCACAGGAGGACAGCACTGGTCCAGGCAAGAGGCAGGGACTTGGTCAGCAAAAGCGGTGTGGTCAGTTCATCCGACAGGCAGAGGCATGATGGCATAGGTCCTACAGGCAGTTGGCAGAAGTAGGGCCTCGTTCAGGACTGAATGGGGACAGGGGTAGAGGCTTCTCCCACCCAAATCTCTTTGAAGCCTCCGAGTCTCCAGACCCTAATCTGGGAATGAGAAAAACAAAAACAATTGTTTTCTTCATCCAGAAAAACAATTCTGGAGCCCCTCACATATGTGAGACCCATGTGTTATGAATCCCACTAGTCCACTGGCAGGGTACAAGATCAGTCCAAGAGGCAGGCAAAAAGCATGGTCAAACAGTTCAGGGTCAGTTCCAGATCAGGCAGAGGTATGTACAGAATCATTAGGCAGAAGCGTGGTCAAATAACAGTCCAGGGTCAGTTCCAGATCAGGCAGAGGTATAAACAGAATCGTTAGGCAGAAGCGTGGTCAAATAACAGTCCAGGGTCAGTTACAGAGAAAGCAGAGGCATAAGGGGTGTGAACATAAATGGCAGGAAGTGAACTAATAATTTATTTTGGTATGGTAATGGCGGAAGCAGTTGCCTATGCAGAGGCCTGGTTCTGAAGGACATTGGGCACAATGATAAATGGTGTCTCTTCTCTCTCCTCTTTTGGAGCACACCCGGCATTTTTTCTGGCGTTTTTGGCCTGTTGGTCTGGGAGGGATTTTATCTGGGAAGTGGCGCTCGGAGAGACGGCTAACGACATCGGATCTTATGTTTACTGGTGGGCTGTTCGGGTATAAAAGGGCAGTGGTGATTTCCTCCTGGAAGAAAAGGAAGGATTTGGGTCTTCTAGTGGATTTTCGATATATTACATATGAGTTGTACATGGCCAAATTGAACAAATAAATTGAAACTTTCTTATACCACTGGTATGATCTTCTTGTGGAAAGGTAGGGTTCGAGCATCTGGTCGTTAAAGTCGACACCCCCCATGAACTTATTGTAATCGTAGATGCATTTGGGTTTTTGGATCCGGCCATTCCTCCTGGTGACTTCAACAAATTCATTGTTGTGGATGGAAGAAAGCAAGTACACGTCTCTTCTGTCCCTCCACTTCACAGCCAAAATCTCCTCATTACGCAAACTCGCCGTCTCCCCTCTTCTCAATTTTTTGGTGACCAGGCTTTGAGGAAAGCCCTTCCGGTTCGTCCGTACGGTGCCGCATGCTGGAGTCTTCATTCTGTGCAAATTTCGGAACAGGGGCAAACTGGTATAAAAATTGTCCACATACAAGTGGTATCCTTTCTCTAGGAGTGGGTTTATGAGTTCCCAAACTACTTTCCCACTGGTTCCAATGTAGATTGGGCAATTAGGGGGGTTCAGTTCGGAGTCCTTCCCTTCATATATGATGAAGCCATACACATACCCAGTTTCTCTGTCGCACAATTTATACAGCTTCACCCCATAGCGGACCCTTTTGCTGGGTATAAATTGTTTTATGCCCAGCCTGCCAGAAAATTTGATAAGGGACTCATCTATGCATATGTGTTTGTCTGGGGTAAACAACTGGGGGAAGGTTTCAGAAAAATAATTTAGTAGCGGCCGAATTTTATAAAGTTTATCAAAATTTGGGTCATTTCGGGGAGGGCACTGGGTATTATCATTGAAGTGTAGGAATCTCATAATCATTAGATATCTGGACCTGGGCATTACTGAGGAAAAGATGGGCATATGATATATGGGGCGGGATGACCAATATGAACGTAATTGATTTTTTCCATTTAGTCCTATGCAGAATGTGAGGCCCAAAAAAATCCTAAACTCCTCCACTGTAAGGGCTTTCCACACGTAGGGACGGGCATAAGAGGATGTTGGGTTGCTGGTTATAAACTGTTGGGCATATAAGTTGCACTGGGCCACAATTGTTGCCAGCATGTCGTTAGTAAAAATTAAATTAAAAAAATCTATTGGGGAAAAGTTTTCTGTATCCACCTGGACTCCTGGCTGGGCAGTGAAAGGGGGAATGTTGGCTTCTCCTGAATTTGGAGGAAGCCACAAAGGGTACTGAAGGGAATAGGGAAGGCTGGCATGGGACCTAACCCTTTGGGGCTGAGGTGACACCCCACTGGTACGTGGCCTTTCTTCTCGAGGTACTGCGGTGCTGGTGGATGGCACTGCCTCCTCAGCAGAACGCCTTCGTCTGGCGGGCGGGCCCCCCTCCTCTTCTTCTTCTTCTTCCTCCTCCTCCTCTGCCGTCTCCTCCGTCACTGATCCACTGCTTATGACAGGCTCGTAGTCCACGTCAGACTCATCTGAATATGCGGAGGACTCCGAATCGGAGCGCTCCCCGTTGCTCCCGTCGGCCGCAAGAATTTCATACGCCTCCTCGGCTGAGAATACTCTTTTAGCCATTTGATGAGATGGCACTGACAGGTGGCACTGATGGCAGATGGCACTGGCAGGTGGCACTGGCAGTTGGGACTGGTGGCACAGATGGCACTGGCAGGTGGCACAGATGGCACTGGCAGGTGGCACTGGCAGGTGGCACAGATGGCACTGACTGGTGGCAGATGGGACTGGTGGCACAGATGGCACTGGCAGGTGGCACAGATGGCACTGGCAGGTGGCACTGGCAGGTGGCACTGGCAGGTGGCACAGATGGCACTGACTGGTGTCACTGGTGGCAGATGGGACTGGTGGCAGATGGGACTGGTGGCAGATGGTGGTGGCAGATGGCACTGGCAGGTGGCACTGGCAGCAGATGGCACTGGCAGCAGATGGCACTGGCAGATGGCACTGGCAGATGGCCCTGGCAGATGGCACTGGCAGATGGCCCTGGCAGGTGGAAGATGGCCCTGGCAGGTGGCACTGGTAGCAGATGGCACTGGCAGGGATTGTGGGCACTGTTTTTTACTTGTGTGTGTGTGTATTTTATCACTCACTATTACAAGCTGCAGCACAGATCTCTCTCTCTCCTCACACGCTGTCTCTGTGTGAGGAGAGAAAGCCGGCAATGAGAGATGATCTCATATGTTTACATTTGAGATCATCTCTCATTGGATAGTGAGATCGAGTGCTGAATGGCCTCTGTGATTGGCCATTCAGCACGATCTGTGATTGGCTGTGTCCAAGGGACACGGCCAACACAGATTTTCCCCGATGCGCGCTCGCGGGGGCGCGCGGGGGGGGGGGGGGGGAAGAGGAGGATGTCCAAAACGCCCTCAGTGTGAAAGGGGTCTAAATTTCTCCTGAAAAAAGTGCACTTCCTGGTAGGAATGAGCAAATCTGCTCAAATTTAATTCAAAGAGGGTCTTGAAATTAGTGATGAGCTTGGGTTTCGGATGAACTTGGAAGTAAGCTGCCCTGCCTGTACTCAAATAGGAAGAGATGCTTATGACATCATTGACATAATAAGGAGACAAGGCCATGTTAGGTCAATGTAGATCAAGGGGAGGGGATACTCATGACATCATTGACCTAACATGAAGACAAGGCCATGTTACGTCAATGTAGGTCAAGGGAAGAGGATACTCATAACATCATTGACCTAATATGGAGACAAGGCCATGTTACGTCAATGTAGGTCAAGGGGAGAGGATACTCATAACATCATTGACCTAATATGGAGACAAGACCATGTTAGGTCAATGTAGGTCAAGGGAAGAGGATACTCATAACATCATTGACCTAATATGGAGACAAGGGCATGTTACGTCAATGTAGGTCAAGGGGAGAGGATACTCATAACATCATTGACCTAATATGGAGACAAGGCCATGTTAGGTCAATGTAGGTCAAGGGAAAAGGATACTCATAACATCATTGACCTAATATGGAGACAAGGCCGTGTTAGGTCAATGTAGGTCAAGGAGTGGGGATACTCATAACATCATTGACCTAATATGAAGACAAGGCCCTGTTACGTCAATGTAGGTCAAGGGGAGAGGATACTCATAACATCATTGACCTAATATGGAGACAAGGCCATGTTAGGTCAATGTAGGTCAAGGAGTGGGAATACTCATGACATCATTGACCTAATTTTGGGAAAAGGCCACATTAGGTCATTGTAGGTCAAGTGGTGGGGATATTCATGACATCATTGACTTAATATGGCCATGCGGTGTCACAAACATCCCCGTCCCTTTCTGTATGTGCAGCTGTAGAGTGGGGGCTAACCTGACCACAGCTGATTGGCCCAAGAATGACAGTTTACTTCTGCATAAACCCAAACTCATTGCTACTTAAAATTCGCAAAACCTGAACTTAGTTGTGAACCCCATTGAAGCCTATGATGGTAAATCTTGATATAAGCACATGTTGAATCAGTGCTGATGGATGTATTGCTTTTTCTCATTTTCAGTGTATGTACTTCTCGGTTACCCTAAAGAAGAGAGTATCTCGAAACGTGTTGGAATATGAGAAACTTATACCCAAGTTGTACGATGATCACTATTACATCTGTTCCCTTGTTTTTATGAGGTTTTATAGAGACTTGTCAGCAACACCATATTCTGTCATCACCTATTTTTTGCAATTGATTTGTTTAACTTTAACATTTCGTTTGGCCTAAATACAACAGCGACACCTCAATCTGATTTATATCAACTTGAGGAAAAAGCTTGTTTTTAGGTAGCTTTGGCTGTGACACCTTGGTTTTTATCCGGTAATTGGCTGGAATTGAACTGTGGAAGCAGCAGCCACAACAGATCTAAAAGCTATAGGAAAGTTTACTCCTAAAAAAATAAAAAAATAAAATAAAGCTATAGCCTTTAACTTCTTACAAATTTGTCAGCGGCACAATTTAAGAGTATAGTCTGTGAGTTTCTTTTTACACAGTAGCACATCAAAGTTTAGTAAAATGTCTAAACCGAGTGTGCGAAAAGATTTTAGGCCACAGCCCCACATTTCCTGAACCCTCTCCCATCACTTTACAACCAATTAATTCCAAAATATTGAAAATATAGGCTTCAGGTATGTGTTTGGTAAAAATTCTCTAGGACTGTACATAAGCAGTTGAATAGGCAGCAAATTGATAAAGATAAGACTTGCAATAAAAATAATAGTGTATTATCCAAGACTCCAAGAGACAATTGCCACAAATATTATTAAGTGAATGGAAAAAATGTGTAAATAATTTGGTTAGGCTGCAATATACTGTAAAAGGTGAAATGGGTTTTATCCTGTTAGAATCTATTATCTAAAGGACAATAGCCTGAAATAATGTACAGTGGCTGGACATTGCAGCTCCAGATGGCAGCAGATGTCATCACAATATTTAAATATTTTTTCAGTTTTCCTTCAAAACTTTTTTTGCAGTTTTACTTTTATAATAATGTTGGTTAGGCTGCAATATAAAAGGCAAAATTGGTTTTATGTTGATTTAAAAATGAGAGTGTATTGTTTAAACGGCAATAGCTTGAAATATTGTACAGCGGTTAGACATTGCAGCTGGACATCTGCCGCCATTTGGAGCTGCCCAAAAATGCCACACTATAGCCACCCCTAAGTCCAGCGATATGAACCCTACTTTGTTCAAGCTCTTCTGCTTCTCCCCTTTCTCATTCACCCCCCTTTTCTCCACCTCCTCCTCCCTTTCTTTATTTACGTCTTCCTCTCCATTGTCTCCAATTCTATGTCATTATGGCATAAAAATAGGGTATATGGGGAGAGTAGTGCCCATGGGCTGCCACTCCATAGGGCAAGGGGGGTCAATTGCCCCCCCCTGGAAGTCAGAGTGAAGACACACTTGCCCCCTGTGTTGCAATGGCCGCCGCGGCCACCTCCGCGGCAGCCGTGGACTTTTTTTTCTAAGTCTGCAGACTGCTGCTGGCCTGGGGCTGGGGCTGCTCTCAGTCTTTTCCGACTATCCGCCCCTCCCTCCTCACCCCTAGCCCAAGCATCGGATTGGCTCTGCCTCTCAGGTCTCTGCTTAACATCACCGTGACCCTGACCTGGCTGTTTCGTGATTGGCTGCTGCCTCAGCCTGCCTCTGCCTGTGTAAATGTGCCTATGCCGATCCGGCCAGCGCGGCGCTGGCTTCTCCCACAGGTGCGTGGCGTGCAGTGGCCAAGACAAGAGACTGAATACGCTGCCAGTGCCCTGCCCTATCGCTGAAGAACTACAGGTAACAGCAGTGCCTGTGCCACGACACCACTAAGTACATCTTTTTATATTGTAATGTATTGCAATACATCTGTGTTGTGGCTACAGTATACAGTGTAGGCTGTTTTCATCAAAATATGGCCACAACAGATGTATTGCAATATAGAAAGATGTACATTCTCTAGGCTATATTTATATGGGCATGGAGTGAAGCGGAATTATCCTCAAGAATGATGCCCCCCCCCCCTGAAAAAAGTTCAGCGGACGCCCATGGTAGTGCCTACTAAATTATACATGCAAAAAAACAACAAAAGGTCACAAGCGCTAAATTGGTGGATAAAGAAAAAAATGATAATAATAAGAAAAAAATCCCAAATGTTTTGGGAAGTACAAAGTATCCAAAAGGGGGAAAAAACAGGATCCAGCGCAGCAAGAAAAAATCCGTACCCGGAAGTACAAAATACACAACATGCACACAATATAATCCAGCGCTCATGGAACATACATAATTACCGTATTTATCGGCGTATAACACGCACTTTTTTCTCCTTAAAATTAGGGGAAAATCATGGGTGCGTGTTATACGCCGATCCTCCGCCGATCCCCTCGCTGAAACGAGCGAGAGGAGCCGAGATACACAAAGCCGAAGTACACTCGGCTTTACTCGGCTCCTCTCACAGTCCCGCCCATCTCTGACTGCGCCGCTGACATAGAGAAAGCCGAGTGTACTTTGGCTAGTCTCGGCTCCTCTCGCAGTCCCGCCCCTGACTGTGAGCAGAGCCGAGTCTAGCCGAAGTACACTCGGCTTTCTGTATGTCAGCCGGCGCAGTCAGTGGAGATAGGCGGGACTGCGAGAGGAGCCGAGTCTAGCCGAAGTTTACTCGGCTCCGCTCGCTCCTCTCCACACAGAAATCGGCGCCAATTTTAAAAATCGCAGAGACTGGCAAGGCTGCAAAGGCACTGGGCAAGGCTGCAGATGGACACTGGGCAAGGCTGCAATGATGGACACTGGGCAAGGCTGCAGATGGACACTGGGCAAGGCTGCAATGATGGACACTGGGCAAGGCTGCAATGATGGACACTGGGCAAGGCTGCAATGATGGACACTGGGCAAGGCTGCAATGATGGACACTGGGCAAGGCTGCAGATGGACACTGGGCAAGGCTGCAATGATGGACACTGGGCAAGGCTGCAGATGGACACAGGGCAAGGCTGCAGATGGACACTGGGCAAGGCTGCAATGATGGACACTGGGCAAGGCTGCAGATGGACACTGGGCAAGGCTGCAATGATGGACACTGGGCAAGGCTGCAATGACGGACACTGGGCAAGGCTGCAATGATGGACACTGGGCAAGGCTGCAGATGGACACTGGGCAAGGCTGCAGATGGACACTGGGCAAGGCTGCAGATGGACACTGGGCAAGGCTGCAATGATGGACAAGGCTGCATTTAAATGTAAGTTTTTTTTTTCCTTGAATTTCCCTCCTAAAATTTTTTTCCTTAAAATTCCCTCCTAAACTTGGGGTGCGTGTTATACGCCGGCGCGTGTTATACGCTGATAAATACGATAACTATTGAAAACTCTTGAAGAAATTATAAAAAAGCTTAATCCATTTATTTATCACAATAAAGAGAGGGATCCAATCCCAAATGTGCAGAGGGCAAATGAATCTTGACTCTCCAGTTGCCAGTGGTGACAAACTTATTAAACTTGCAGTGACATCCGTGGAGCAAGGAGGGGATAAAAAAGTCAAAACAAAGCCTGTGACATGATCTCAGTGTAAGCCCAGTACAGTTTTAATATCCTGCATCTGGACCAGAGACTAGCTCCGGTATTACCATTAGCACCACATATAACTTTTCGTAGGGCGAGAACCATTAAAAATATACTGGGCCCCCAGCAAAGTGCAAGTAAAATCTACTAGATCTCCTTTGGACATTAGGTCCTATTTTAATGACAGAAAAGGCATTTTTCAGTGTAAAAAAAAGAGCATGCCTAACCTGCCTGTTCATTGTGCATGGAACTGACAGAATCAGGGTGAATCCAGGTAAAGAATTTAAGATCAGACAATTCGTTACCTGTTCGACTGATTTTGTCACGTTTTGAGGTGCCCCTGCGGTTTGTTTTACGTAGGGCGTACTATACGCGCACTTTGCGCAAGAGTCGGAGATCATCGTCGACTCATCAAGAAGGGTTGCAATGATCACAGTGTACCCCGGCATTTTGACCGTGTACACAATAGGGATTTCAAATGCCTTGAGGTATTTGTGATCGAATCAATCCCTAAGGGAACATTAACCACCAATGAAAGATTTTCCCTCCTATGCAGAAGGGAGGTTTTTTGGATTTTTATGTTCGATTCATTGGCCCCCAAAGGGTTAAGCGAGGGAATTGAGACTTGTAGTTTTTATATAGGAACATTATCCACCTCTCCTTTCCTGTCCTTTTCCCAAGGTGAAGCTTTGAAACTTTGAAGCAGCACTCACCAACACCCACCCCATCTCCAGAATTACACTATATTACCAAATGTATTGGGACGCCTGCCTTTACAAACACATGAAGTTTAATGGCATACCAGTCTTATTCCGTTGGGTTCAATAGTGAGCTGACCCACCCTTTAACAGCTTTAAATATTCTGGGAAGGCTGTCCACAAGGTTTAGGAGGGTGTCTATGGGAAAGTTTGATCATTCTTCCAGAAGCGCATTTGTGAGGTCAGGCGCTGATGTTGGGGGAGAAGGCCTGGCTTGCAGTTTCCGCTCTAATTCATCCCAAAGGTGTTATATCGGGTTGAGGTCAGGACTTTGTGCAGGCCAGTTAAGTTACTCCACCCCAAACTCGCCCTGATTCAGAGACAACATAAATTCAATCAAATCTTGGTGCTGGCCATCCCATAGGAGGAGGATGTCATCAATATACCTAGCCCAAAGGGCTAATTGGGGTATATCTTTAGAATAGATGACATCCTCCTCCCATCTGGCCGTAAAAAGATTAGCCAGACTTGGGGCATATTTGGCCCCCATGGCAACTCCCGTGTCCTGTCTATAGAAGCTGCCATCGAACCAAAAATAGTTCAAAGCCGCAGCGAACCTCAAAAGGGACATAAGGAAATCTACTTGTTTACAAGGGAGACCAGAGTCTCGTTCCAGATAACATTGCACCGCCTCAAACCCTAATTCGTGGGGAATAATGGTATAGAGGGACGTAACGTCCACCGTTACCATCCAAATACCCTCCTTTGGGGAAAGGTCGGACAGTAAATTGATAATGTGTCTAGAATCTTTAACAAAGGAAAACATTTTCTGCATGAGTGGCTGCAAGTAGAAATCAATATATCTGCCCACCCGGGACGTAATGGAATCAATCCCACTCACTATGGGACGTCCCAGGGGGCAGACAGGGTCATAGCCGAATGCTCATTCGTGTTTGCCCTCTGGTAAGCGGCTTTTATATACAGTGGTGGGCTTCTCACTTATCTGTGGATTAACTGCAGTGTTTCAACCAATGCTTATGGAACCATGCTTTATACTTAGACTGTTGTGAGGAGACTTACCTTGATTGGTATTTGCCTGGAGGACATCTAGTACATTTTTAATCCTCTTGTCATCCGAGGACCTTTGTGGACTTATTATTTGGCGCAGCTTCATTCTCTCTTATCCATAAACCCGCTGCAGATGTTACTGATAAAATCAATACATTTAATGAATATACATTTAACTAACAAAAGCCCAAACATTTTCCCTGTTATTCTCGCTGTCACTGCTGCCAACATTTCCACCTCCTGGCACCTCTTCTACTTCCACTTGCCAAAAAAATCAATTGACCCACTCAAATCCAAAAGCTTAATTTCTATTTTTTAAGAGAACTCTATGTGCCTTCTGTCTCAGCATTTGACTTTGTTCTCATGTCTCGTATCTCCACATTTAGGGCCTGTGCTTGTTGTTGTCTTGAAATCGTGGTGAAATTGGCAGATTTTGCCCAAGACGTGAGGCACAGAGTCTAAGGAGCCATGCGGTATTCACCAGCGTACCCTGCAAAGAGTGATGGACTTTGCTGCAGAATGGTTCCCAGGTTCTGGTTCCTTCAGGTACATTCATGTGGATTTACCCCTCAGCAGCCAGTACCCAGCACATGCAAAGGCACAAGCTGAGATGTTGATCAGCGCTCTACTGACTTGCAGATAGCAAATAACTAAAATAATTCAAAGTCCATAGGAGATGTGAGATGGTAAAAATAAATGAGCTGGATATACAATTCACCAGCATCCAACACCAGCGGTCCCCGGCAGCTCCTCTGTAAGGTCTGGGCAGGGGAGGGCTGGGCCAGGGGGCAGGGTGGCAATTGCCTCCCAGGCCGCCCTAACTTATGTTCAAAATAGCTGGCAGCCACTGCCTGCTACCATTTTCTTTTTTATTCTGGTCTAGGAAGTCGGGCCGGGGGCATGGCCTTGGCGGCCGACCACTAGCTGTTGCATTCCGGGAGTTGTAATCCGCGCTCAAGCTTCTGGTGGGTGGAAAACACAGCAGCGCAGAGGAAACTACAACTTCCTGGGACTGGATTCTTGGATGCAGGCAGAGGCAGGGCGTGCCAGGGAGTCGGGCTGCAGGGCTGGGCGCTGGCTGCAACTTGATCTCAGAATCAGGAGCGAAAACCCCCCAAGAAACCGTGGCGTGCAAGGACCTGCTGAGCTGAGATCGCTGAGGTAAGAGACCCTGATACCCCTAGCTGACCCCCCATGCACCCCATGTAACCTGCCCCAGTGATCAGGCTGCATTAATGGGCACTGGAGTTGGCTGCACTAATGGGCACTGGTGAGGATGCATTGAAAAAACAGGTGGGCCATGGATGGTAAGCTGATTCGGCAGTTCAATGGACCACTTGACTGGACTTGCCCCCCAGGCCCAAGGCCGCCAGCCCTCCCCTGGGTCTGGGAAAACCCCATGAACATGCAAAAGGAAAGAAAGGGCACCAGATCAGCAGGGGTCAATAATAACACAAATTTATTGCAGAGTCACTTACATAGAAAATTCCAAAGTCCGGTGTACAGGGTGGGTGTCTCCGGCAAATGCCACTGTCAGGGAACCAGGAACAAACAGTGCAGGTGGGCCGCAATGCGTTTCTGAGGCCCTGCCTCCTTCATCAGGCAAGCCATGTCTAATAAACCTTCCATGCACATCGCCTGTGTGTTAACCCCTCAGCACTTAGGGCTCAATTCACTAAAGAATATCGCATGAGATAATTGGATCACGTGACACATTTTTTCTAAATATCTAATGCGATATTCAAAATGTCAATTCCCAGTCAGTTGATGCAGTATTTACCGCACTAGTAAAAAATGCATTGTAAATACCGCATACTCTAAGGTCAATTCTCCAAACTAAATAAATATATACATTCGTTGAACAAGTCATGGTCTAGCCAGAGGTTTTTCAAGGAATATATTAAATTAGCGCTGCTTGTTAAAGTGGAGGTCCAGTGGAATTTTTTTTTTTTTAAGTCAGCAGCTACAAACACTGTAGCTGCTGACTTTTAATAAGGACACTTACCTGTCCAGGGTGCCCGCGATGTTGGCCGCCCGAGGCCGATCCGTCCATCGGATCGGGTCCGGCGCCGCCATTCAAAGTAAGGGAAACAGGTAGTGGAGCCTTGCGGCTTCACTACCCATTTCCTACTGCGCATGCGCGAGGCGCGCAGCGCTTTGTGAATGGCGGGGTGTCTTCTGGGACACACACAGGTCCCAGAAGACAGCACGCCCCATTCACCAGAAGACAACGCGACACCAGGAGAAGACAGAAGATCACCGCGGAATAGGAAGTGGCAGATTAGGACGATCTGCCTCGCAACAGCCATTTCTGGTAAGTACCGTATATACTCGAGTATAAGCCGAGTTTTTCAGCACATTTTTTTGTGCTGAAAATGCCCCCCTCGGCTTATACTCGAGTCACCTTTTTGCGCCTGATCTCCCAGGAATTTAGGGACCCGGTTACCGGCCGGCTGTAGGTCTTCTGGACCCCAATCTTGGCACACATGTAGCCCCACTCCTCCTCTACAAGTGTGCAAAGTTTGTTGTCCGGGGGACCTAGGGCCGGGGAGCACCGATTTTTCAAAGCTGGGCACCCCTTCCATAGACTCCCATGTTAAATGGTAATTTCTCTGGTGACTTTGGGGACCCGGTACCGGCCGGTCGTAGGTCCCCTGGACCCGAAACGTGACACACATGTAGTTCCATTTTTCCTCTAAGTGTGCAACGTTTTTTGTCTGGGGAACCTACGGCCGGGGAGCACAGATTTTTCAAAGCCGGGCACCCCTTCCATAGACTCCTATGTTAAACGTCAGTCTAGTCATGGACACAGTGAGGCATAGGCACAGTGTGGCATCGGCACAGTGAGGCATGGACACAGTGAGGCATGGACACAGTGAGGCATGCACATGGACACAGTGAGGCATGCACATGGACACAGTGAGTCAAAGTGAGGCATGCAGATGGACACCATAGGCTTATACTCGAGTCAATACTTTTCCCCAGTTTTTTGTGGTAAAATTAGGTGCCTCGGCTTATATTCGGGTCGGCTTATACTCGAGTATATACAGTATACATTTTTTTTTCGCATTTTTGGGAGCCTTTTTGTCTATTTTTTTTTTTAGGGTGGACCTCCACCTTAAGGAGCTGCCACACGCCGGTGTCCTTAACAACCAGTAAATTTCATAGTTACTTAGGAGTGGGCAGCCGCTGTATCCCTAACAACCATAACTGATATGCTGTCAGCAGGCTTCCCCACTTACAGCAGAATATAAACAAAAGAATTGCCGATGTCCTGAAAATCGAACCACGTCACTTCCGCTTTCTTTAAACCATCAGTAATTGCTGATTTGGACGAATTGGTGTTTGGACACAACACCGGCTACCGAATACAGTCCAGTACAGGAAGATTTTGCTGTTTTCACAGCACAGCGGCTAACGACGACAAAATTGTCACCGCCTCGGAGGCGGCCATTTTCTTGGTTAGTTTCTGAGCTGAGTATCAATCTCCGCTCATAATATCGTGCACCGGACTCTATTCGGTTGCCGGTGTTGTGTCCAAACAGCACTTTGTGAAAATAAACAGCAATTTATCAAAATCTGCAGTTCGTGATGGTTTAAAGCAGTGGTCTCCAAACTACAGCCCGCGGGCCGGATGTGACCCTTTGCTTGCCTTTATTCGGCCCTTGGGGCACCATGCCGTCAACTGACACCAATAATGGCCACCATTCCTCCTGCAGACATCAATGGGGTACCACTCCTCCCGCAGACACCAATGATGGGGTACCATTCTTACCTTGAACACCAACAAGAGGGCACTGTTCCTTCTACTAAAACCAATCATGGGACGCTATTTTCACTCAATGATACCACAGTGTTTTCTAATCTCACTGACCACAGTCTGACCCTTCTAAAGCCTCAAGGAAAGTAAACTGGTCCTTTGTTCCAAAAAGTTTGGAGACCCCTGGTTTAACCACTTCAATACCAGGCACTTATACACCTTCCTGCCCAAGCCAATTTTGAGCTTTCAGCGCTGTCGCAATTTGAATGACAATTGCCCGGTCATGCAACACTGTACCCAAACAAATTTTTTTTATCATTTTGTTCCCACAAATAGAGCTTTCTTTCGGTGGTATTTGATCGCCTCTGCGATTTTTATTTTTTGCACAACAAATATAAAAATAGCGAAAATTTTGAAAAAAAATATGTTTTTCTTTGATTCTGTAATTTTTTTTTGTAAATAAGTACCTTTTCTACTTCAATGACGGGCACTGATAAGGTAGCACTGACAGGCACTGATAAGGCGACACTGATGGGCACCGATGAGGTGGCACCAATGAGGTGGCACTGATGAGGTGGCACTGATGGGCACTGATGATGGGCACTGATAGGCGGCACTGATGGGCACTGATAGGCGGCACTGATGGGCACTGATAGGCGGCACTGATAGGCGGCACTGATGGGCACTCATAGGCGGCACTGATGGGCACTCATAGGCGGCACTGATGGGCACCCTTAGGCGGCACTAATGGGCACTTATGGATGGCACTGATAGGTGGCATGGACAGGCACTGATAGGTGGGCACTTATGGGCACAGATGGGCACTGATAGGTGGCACTGATGGACACTAGTAGGTGGCACTGATGACACTGGTGGCTGGCATTGCTGGGCATCACACATTGTGGTCGTGCCATGATGGTGCCAGTCAGTGCCCATTTGTGGGCACTGATTGGCATATGTTTTTTATGTATTTGTACATGTGGATGGCCATGGGGGACTTACCTGGCCATCCACATGCTTGGGGCTTCCCTGGTGGTCCTGGGCGGCATCCTGGTGGTCTAGTGTGGATATCCGAGGGGGAGCTGCGCTGATAAACAATCAGCGCGAACCCCCACTGTCAGGAGAGCCGCCGATCGGCTCTCCTCTACTCGCATCTGTCAGACGCGAGTGAGGAAGTGTCGATCAACGGCTCTTCCTGTTTACATCGTGATCAGCCGTGATTGGACACGGCTGATCACGTGGTAAAAAGCCTCCGCCGGAGGCTCTTTACCGAGATCAGTACAGCGGTGTGTCAGACTGACACACCGCTCCACCGATCGCCGCGATGCGCGCCCCCCCGGGCGCGTGGCGGCTGTTATCCTGCAGGACATCAATAGACGTCCAGTGTGGATAACAGAACCACATCCCGGACGTCAATCTCCTATTGATTGGGCGGGAAGTGGTTAAAGAAAACGGAAGTGACGCAGGTTGCTCATTCTGCCAGGTTCGACATTTTGTCAGAATGCCGGAATTTGAAAAACAAAGAGATCCTGGCTTCCCCCCCATATGCATGAGTAGGGGTACATACTCATTCACCAAGTCTTTATCCCCCCCCCCCTCAACTCTAAAAAAAGATGTCCCTTAAAGTAGATGTCAATTACGATGAATGCAAGCGGCCGACCTGAACTAAAGTTTGAGGGTCCTTCCCTTAAAGCCTTTGAGATCTACTTGCCTATCCTTATCTACTAAGAACAGATGAAGGCAAGTACGCAAGGAGGAAGACAGTTCATAGTTATTGTCTCTTCTCACTCTCCGTGTTTTTACATTACAGTTTATGAAGACTAGGAAAGTGTTGTTGTTCATTTCCAGTGATTCCGACATCACTAGTGAAGCCTGAAGACAAGGGTGAAAGAAGCACAATAATTATGTCACCTGTAACTCTATGAAGAAAGTTGGGAAGCATGACCTGTTAGTCTCCATCCATACAAGTACTTGTTTCTCATTGTAGCCCAGATCCTTGAAGGGCCACACAGATTTGTCCCAGGTTCTATTCCTAAGGGAGTGCAAGTCAACCAGGCACATAGCAGATCCCACAGTCTTGCCGGTCAGCAAGTGGTTAATAATGGCATGCAATGCCAAGCTGCAGTTTCCAAAGCGAGCAAAGTCCTTTCTTGTATAAGAGAGGTATGGACTCCAGAGAGAGAGACATCATCTGTACAAATCATTAGTAAGACCTCATCTGGAATATACAGTTCAGTTTTGGGCACCAGTTCTCAAAAAGGATATCGGGGAACTGGAGAAAGTACAGAGAAGGGCAACCAAACTGGTAAGAGGCATGGAGGAGCTCAGCTATGAGGAAAGATTAGAGGAACTGAATTTATTCTCTCTTGAGAAGAGGAGAATAAGGGGGGATACGATCTCCATGTACAAATATATAAGGGGGTCCATATAGTGAACTTGGTGTTGAGTTATTCACTTTACGGTCATCACAAAGGACAAGGGGGCACTCTTTACGTCTAGAGGAAAAAAAAAATCATCTCCAAATACGAAAAGGTTTCTTCACAGTTAAGCCCTGCGCACACGATCGGTTTTACTGATGAAAACAGTCTGATGGACTTTTTTCATCGGACAAACCGATCGTGTATGGGCCCCATCGGTCTTTTTTCCAAATTCCGATCGTCTGTGTGGAACTCTATTGGAGAAAAAACCCATGCATGCTCAGAATCAAGTCGATGCATGCTCAGAAGCATTGAACTTAATTTTTCTCGGCTCGTCAGAGTGTTTTACGTCACGGCATTTGGGACGGTCGGATTTTTGACTGATGGTGTGTAGGCAAGACTGATGGAAGTCAACTTCATCGGAAATCCGATGGAAAAATCCATCGGATTTTATTCCATCGGAAATCCGATCGTGTGTACAGGGCTTAAAAGCTGTGAAAATGTGGAACAGACTCCCTGCAGAGGTGGTTCTGGCCAGCTCAGTAGATTGCTATAAGAAAGGTCTGGATTCTTTCCTAAATGTACATAATATAACTGGGTACTGACATTTATAGGTAAAGTTGATCCGATTGCCTCTCGGGGGGACCAGGAAGGAATTTTTTTCCCCTGCTGCAGCAAATTGGATCATGCTCTGCTGGGTGTTTTCGCCTTCCTCTGGATCAACTGTGAGTGAAGGATTGTGTATATGGGATTGTATGATTTTTTTATTTTTTATTGGTTGAATTAGATGGGCTTTTTTCAACCTGACTAACTATGTAGTTATGAGTATCAGCTTAAAAAACAATAGATTATGAGTTTGTATATTCCCAAAATGAGGACTTGACATGCAGCGTTAGCTCAGTCCTCCTACTGGCGGTTTCCCGGGGAAATGTATGGTCCCCGAATGCTGAGTGAAGAGTTTGTTTCGCCATGAGCAATATTTGCTTTCCTTTTGGCCACTTCACGCAAGGAGGATTGCAGGCTTATGTTCTGGTCTGTGCTGACACTGCAGCTCACGCTCTTCTCAATGGCTCTCTGGGCAGGACCCCCAACCGGGAAGAGTATCAAAGCGCGCCGCGTGCCTCCATTAGCCTACAAGCACATAAAACCAATTCCCCGGCGCTCGGTCCTTGTAGCCAAACAAAGGCCGATTAAAGCATGTGTCTAATGTCATCATAAAAAGAGAGGTCTACAAACATATGTTTAGGCCACACACCACAATCGAGGTTCCTACTTTAATTCAGAAGTCGGCCATCATCGTGACATACATAGCAGACCTACATTACACATAGGAATCTAAAAACGGCAGAGGCTTGGGATTAACTTCTCGTGGAGAAATGCCTCATTTGCAGCTTATTGAGGTGATTTAAAACAACATGTTAATGCTGCAGACCAGGAAAACAGCCAAACACACAGTTTAAAGTATAACTAAAGCCAATTTTATTTTATTTTCATTTTTGATGGAGAATGCGGGCAGGACTAACAAGGCGGCAGTAATTTAACACTTTCACTGCCAGAGCCACTTATGTGTTTTTTGCCTAAATATTTTTAAAAAACATTTTAGGCCCCCAAATATTATAGACAGTATCTCACAAAAGTATGTACACCCCTCACATTTTTTTAAAATATTTTCTTCTAACTTTTCATGTGACAACACTGAAGAAATGACACTTTGCTACAATGTAAAGTAGTGAGTGTACAGCTTGTATAACGGTGTAAATTTGCTGTCCCCTCAAAATAACTCAACACACAGCCATTAATGTCTAAACCGCTGGCAACAAAAGTCAGTACACCCCTAAGTGAAAATGTCCAAATTGGGCCCAAAGTGTCAATATTTTATGTGGCCACCATTATTTTCCAGCACTGCCTTAACCCTTTTGGGCATGGAGTTCACCAGAGCTTCACAGATTGCCACTGGAGTCCTCTTCCCCTCCTCCATGACGAGATCACGGACCTGGTGGGTGTTAGAGATCTTGCGCAGGAGCGCGATTCTGGGAGGACGTCAATGTACAACCTCCCAGAGTTATCACGCAGCACTGTAGCCGTCATTCGGCCACCCCCATCAAATTCTCTGCAGCTATTACCTTTTCTACCACCACCCCCTCCCTTTTGAATGTAAGCTCTATGAGCCGGGCCCTCCTGTACCTTTTTGTATTGAACTGTACTTGTGTTGTTCCCCCTATACATTGTAAAGCGCTGCGTAAACTGTTGGCGCTATATAAATCGTGTATAATAATAATATTAATAATATAGTGCGGTCGGCAAGTGGTTAATATAAGCTTATCTTATTTGAATCTACTCTCAGACGATTCGGACATACGAAAATCGGAAATTCAGAAATTTGAAAATTCGGAAATTCAAAAATCCAAAAATAGGAACAAAAATTGAAAAGAACGAAAACCCCAAAATTTGAACATCTATTAATAACTATTACTAACTATTTAATTTTAGGTATAGGAATTTCCTTTCAAATTTGGCTGTTAGTGAACGTAACAAATACAAATTTATCCAAAATAACGAATGTTACGCAACAAATTAATAATAATAATTTTCGCTTTTCCGAATTTTTGTATTTTGAATTTCAGAATTTTCAAATTTTCGAATTTACGATTTTTTTTTCGAAATAACAAATTTTAATCATAACGAATGACTGTGAAAACGGAAAAAAAAACAAAAACGAATGAAACGAAAATAAAAAAATATGTGGCAGTGCACATGTCTGTTACAGGCACAATGGGATTAAAACCACTTACAAGAGAGTAAGAGGGCATAGGCCTATAATGATTTGTCCTCATGCAGATCGCTGTAATCCTCATCTGTCTGGGGGAGAGAGAGCGCCGTCCTGCAGCTGTCAGAGTCCCTGGTGACGTGGATTAGCGAGGAGGTTAAGATGCGATGAGACGGCGGTTTTGGAACCAAGCTGGAACGCACGCAGCCGATGGGACATTGGTTGAAGGTGGTGGGCGGTAACGCATTTCGGAGCATGCACAGCTCCTTCGTCAGGCCTCATCTCTCCCTCCTTAGTGTTTAACGACTGCCTAAGGTAAGACAGGGTGTCATGGCCTCGTCCCCTGACACATTGTTGAGCCATGTTTTTACTGCTCCCCAACCACTCCCCCTTAAGCTGCATAAGGGGTGTACACATGCTGCAGCTGTGATGCATTGCATTGTGGTGCAGCAAAACCCCCCCCCCCGGTCATGTTTGGTGGGCAGTACAGCTTGCAAATGTGATCCGTTCAACTTAAAGGGGTTGTAAAGCTTTGTGTTTTTTCACCTTAATGCATTCTATGCATTAAGGTGAAAAAACACCTTGCAGTCACCGCCCCCCCCCCCCGAGCCCTCGTTTTACTTACCTGAGATACAAATCTCCAAATCCCGTGTTGTCTTCACCAAGCATTAGTCGACTCTTCATTGGATGATTGATAGCAGCGCAGCCATTGGCTCCCGCTGCTGTCAATCAAATCAATGACGCGGTGCGCCGGGGGGCGTGGACGAGTCATACACTTGGCGGCTTTGGCCACTGAGTACATCACACAGGAGCGCGCCCACAGGGTAACCCCCTCAGGAGAGAGCTTCCCAGAGGGGGTTATCTCTTGCGGGGGAGGAGCCGCCAGAGCCGCCGTGGGACCCCAGAAGAGGAGTATCGGGGCCACTCTGTGCAAAACGAACTGCACAGTGGAGGTAAGTATAACATGTTTGTTTAAAAAAAAAAAACGAACCCATAGTATCACTTTAATGTGGCTGTGGCATCACCGTGATGCACATGGTTGTGGCTCGGGTTTTCAGGGGTCACCACAGGCTGTGAGGAAACGTCAACCTCTGGAAAGCAATCCACTGCAGATAGCTCTGCACAGGGCAACACTTGTCTAAATAAGCCTGAAAAGTGTCCTGACTTCCATTGCTATATCTTAGATCTTGCACTGACTAAGCCCAACAGAATTTTCAGAAAGAAGGCGGTCAGGCAAAGCGGCCATCAAGTTTCCCTTTAACCACTTGCCGACCAGCTCATGTACATATATGTCGGCACTTTGAAGAGGGATATCTCGGTAACGGCAGCAGCTGCTGCCACAACCGAGATATCCATCTCTTCAGGAGCTGGTCCTGTAAACGATAATGGTGGTCTCTGCGGCGGATTCACTGGTGGGAGAGGGACCCCCCTCCTGCCGCTCTCCCGCGCCCTCCGCCGCTTACCAGAGCCGTCGGTAGCGGCGGAGGCGATCGGGTCCTCTTCCTAGCTGGGTATGGAGACGAGTGAGGGGAAAATGGCCCCCACCCATCTCTATACCATAGCAGGGCGGAAGCGACGTCAAAACGTCACTTGCGCCCATACGTCTTAAAGGCACATTTTTTTTGTTGTCATTTTTTCAAATGACAAAAAATATTATTATTTTTTTAATTGCATTTTAGTGTAAATATGAGATGTGAGGTCTATTTGACCACCAGATCTCATATTTAAGAGGACCTGTCATGCTTTTTTCTATTACAAAGGATGTTTACATTCCCTGTAATAGGAATAAAAGTGACCCCAATTTTTGTTTTTTAAAACAGTGTAAAAATATAAAATAAAATCAAGTAAAATAAATAAGAAAACATTTTTTTAAAGCGCCCCGTCCCTACGAGCTCGCGCGCAGAAGTGGATGCAAACGTTGTTCAAACCACACAAGTGAGGTATCGCCGCAATCCTTAGAGCGAGAGCAATAATTCTAGCCCTAGACCTTCTCTGTAAGTCAAAAGATGCAACCTGTAGAATTTTTTAAATGTCGCCTATGGAGATTTTTAAGGGTAAAAGTTTGACGCCATTCCACGAGCGGGAGCAATTTTGAAGCGTGACATGTTGGGTATCAATTTACTTGGCGTAACATTATCTCTCACATTATAAAAAAAATTGGGCTAACTTTACTGTTGTCTTATTTTTTTATTAAAAAAAGTGAATTTATTATTCTCTAGGGTGTTAGAAAAAAAACAATATATAATGTTTGGGGGTTCTAAGTAATTTTCTAGCAAAAAAATCGTTTTTAACTTGTAAACACCGAGTCTGAAAAACAGGCTGGGTCCTTAAGTGGTTAAGGCTGAGTCCCGCATGCGCTGTATGTCCTAAACTAACCCTGCGGCGTTCACCCGGAGACGGCCTCAACTGTCAGACAAAAACTGTGTCATTTGCTTTATCTTCCTCCAATCAGAAATGTTTCATCAGTCAGGATCCGCGCTTTCTCAGATCACACCTAAACGCTTACACTTGCAAGAAGACGCATCGCCGTGCTGAAATCCTCTTATGACTAAGTAGCAGCAGGAGAGGAAAGGTCGTCCAGCAAGACGGCGGCGGCGGAAATTCTTGTTTAATGCACCTTGAAAGATCAAATGGAGATAATAACATTGATGCTGAAATTTGGTGGATTTATGTAGAAATAGTCAACAGATTTTATACTTTCACAACAGACTACAAAGCAATATCTGCATCTAAATGTTCTGTGCCAATAAAAAGTATCAATTTGTTTCCAGCCCTAAAATGTACAATCCAGTCAAAACTGAAAATTAAACTCATATTGTATCCTTATGTTTTCCTTTCCTTTGAAAGGGGAGGTCCATACTAGGCTTAGATCATTGTTTCTCAAACATTGTGCCCCAAGGGGTGAACCCTGGGGTGCCATTTGGATTCCCTCCGGGTGCCACAAGCATGGAAGTATTAGAGATGAATGAGAGAACTCTGTGGATGGGGAGACTCTGATCTGATAAGGTGACTCGGATATGATTGGGGGCTCTCATGTATAGAGACAATTTGACTCTGTGATGAGGGGATTGTGATGCATTGGGGAGACTCGGATAACATGGGGGGCTCTGATATTATTGGAGGCACTCTAACTCTGTGATGGGAGGACTCTGACTCTGTTATGAGGGAAGTATGACAAATGACTGAAGCCTGCAGGTCAACAATGGAGACAGGCAACAAATGGCTGAAGCCCAGGGATCAACATTGTAGACAGACAACAAATGGCTGCAGCCTACAGGTCAACATTGTAGACAGACAACAAATGGCTGCAGCCTACAGGTCAACATTGTAGACAGGCAACAAATGACTGAAGCCTGTAGGTCAACATTGTAGACAGGCAACAAATGACTGAAGCCCAGGGATCAACATTGTAGACAGGCAACAAATGGCTGCAGCCTACAGGTCAACATTGTAGACAGGCAACAAATGACTGAAGCCTGTAGGTCAACATTGTAGACAGGCAACAAATGACTGAAGCCTGCAGGTCAACATTGTAGACAGGCAACAAATGACTGAAGCCCAGGGATCAACATTGTAGACAGGCAACAAATGGCTGCAGCCTACAGATCAACATTGTAGACAGGCAACAAATGACTGAAGCCTGCAGGTCAACACTGAACACAGGCAATAAATGACTGAGGCCTGCAGATCAACACTGTAGACAGACAACAAATGACTGTACCCTGCAGGTCAACATTGTGGACAGTCAACAAATGACGGAAGCCTGCAGATCAACACTGTAGAGAGGCAACAAATGACTGAAGCCAGAGGGCAACACTGTAGACAGGCAACAAATGACTGAAGCTTGCAGGTCAACATTGTAGACAAGCATCAAATGACTGAAGCCTGCAGATCAACATTGTAGACAGGCAACAAATGATTGATGCTCGTGGATCAATGTTGTTGACAGGCAACAAAGGACTAAAGCTTGCAGGTCAACATTGTAGGCAGACAACAAATGACTGAAGCCTGTAGGTCAACAATGTAGACAGGCAACAAATGACTGAAGCCTGTAGGTCAACATTGTAAACAGGCAACAAATGACTGAAGCCTACAGGTCAACATTGTAGACAGGCAACACATGATTGAAGCCTACAGGTCAACATTGTAGACAGGCAACAAATGACTGAAGCCTGTAGGTCAACAATGTAGACAGGCAACAAATGACTGAAGCCTGTAGGTCAACATTGTAAACAGGCAACAAATGACTGAAGCCTACAGGTCAACATTGTAGACAGGCAACAAATGATTGAAGCCTACAGGTCAACATTGGAGACAGGCAACAAATGATTGAAGCCTGTAGGTCAACATTGTAAACAGGCAACAAATGACTGAATCCTGTAGGTCAACATTGTAGATAGGCAACAAATGACTAAAGCCCAGGGATCAACATTGTAGACAGGCAACAAATGGCTGCAGCCTGCAGATCAACATTGTAGACAGGCAACAAATGACTGAAGCCTGCAGGTCAACATTGTAGACAGGCAACAAATGACTGAAGCCTGTAGGTCAACATTGTAGACAGGCAACAAATGGCTGCAGCCTACAGATCAACATTGTAGACAGGCAACAAAGGACTGAAGCCCAGGGATCAACATTGTAGACAGGCAACAAATGACTGAAGCCTGTAGGTCAACATTGTAGACAGGCAACAAATGACTGAAGCCTGTAGGTCAACATTGTAGACAGGCAACAAATGGCTGAAGCCCAGGGATCAACATTGTAGACAGGCAACAAATGGCTGCAGCCTACAGATCAACATTGTAGACAGGCAACAAATGACTGAAGCCTGTAGGTCAACATTGTAGACAGGCAACAAATGACTGAACCCTGCAGATCAGCATTGTAGACAGTCAACAAATGGCTGAAGCCCAGGGATTAACATTGTAGACAGGCAACAAATGACTGAAACCTATGGATCAACATTGTAGACAGGCAACAAATGACTGAAGCTTGCAGGTGAACATTGTAGACAGGCAACAAATGACTGAAGCCTGCAGGTCAACATTGTAGAGAGGCAACAAATGACTGAAGCCCAGAGATCAACATTGTAGACAGGCAACAAATGACTGAAGCTTGCAGGTCAACATTGTAAACAGACAACAAATGACTGAAGCTTGCAGGTCAACATTGTAGACAGACAACAAATGACTGAAGCTTGCAGGTCAACGTTGTAGACAGGCAACAAATGACTAAGGCTCCTTTCACACGGGATGAATCTGTGATGATCCTCCCCGTGAACCTCCGCTTGCTCAGCGGGGATCGCTCTGCTTATCCCCGCTGAGTCAGCGGATGACAGAGCGGTCCCTGCACACTGTGCAAGGACCGCCCTGTCAGATCTCCGCTCTCCCCGATGGTGGGATCGGATGAACACGGACCGTCTGTCTGTGTTCATCCAATCCACTCTGCAGACGGATTGAAAAATAGAATTTTCCTCCGTCTGCAGAATCGGAGGATTGCGGACACGGATGAGATCGGGTGTCAGCGGATGTTCATCCGCTGACCCCCGCTATCTCATAGGGACCAATGTATGTCCCTTTTTCATCCGTAAACGGATGGATGAAAAAGCGGACATACGTTCCGCATGTGTGAAAGGGGCCTTAAGCTTGCAGGTCAACATTGTAGACAGGCAACAAATGACTGAGGACTGCAGGTCAACATTGTAGACAGGCAACAAATGACTGAGGACTGCAGATTAACATTGTAGACAAGCAACAAATGACTGATGCCTGTGGATCAACATTGTAGACAGGCAACAAATGGCTGAAGCCTGCAGATTAACATTGTAGACAGGCAACAAATAACTGAAGCCTGCAGGTCAACATTGTAGAGAGGCAACAAATGACTGAAGCCCAGAGATCAACATTGTAGACAGGCAACAAATGATTGATGCCTGTGGATCAACGTTGTAGACTAAGGCCCCTTTCACACGGGATGAATCTGTGATGATCCGCCCCGTGAACCTCCGCTTGCTCAGCGTGGATCGCTCCGCTGATCCCCGCAGAGTCGGCGGATGACAGGGCGGTCCCTGCACACTGTGCAGGTACCGCCCTGTCAGATCTCCGCTCTCCTTGATGGGGGGATCAGATGAACACAGACCGTCTGTGTTCATCCAATCTGCTCTGCAGACGGATTGAAAAATAGGATTTTCCTCCGTCTGCAGAATCAGAGGATTGTGGACACGGATGAGATAGGGTGTCAGCGGATGTTCATCCGCCGACACCTGCGATCTCATAGGGACCAATGTATGTCCCTTTTTCATCCGTAAACGGATGGATGAAAAAGCGGACATACGGTCCGCATGTGTGAAATTGGCCTTAAGCTTACAGGTCAACATTGTAGACAGGCAACAAATGACTGATGCCTGTGGATCAACATTGTAGACAGGCAACAAATGACTTAATCCTGCAGGTCAACATTGTAAACAGGCAACAAATGACTGAAGCCTGCAGATTAACATTGTAGACAGGCAACAAATGACTGAGGCCTGCAGGTCAACATTGTAGACAGGCAACAAATGGCTGAAGCCTGCAGATTAACATTGTAGACAGGCAACAAATGACTGAAGCCTGCAGTTTAACATTGTAGACAGGCAACAAACGACTGAGGCTTGCAGGTCAACATTGTAGACAGGCAACAAATGACTGAAGCCTGCAGTTTAACATTGTAGACAGGCAACAAATGACTGAGGCCTGCAGGTCAACATTGTAGACAGGCAACAAATGACTGAAGCCTGCAGTTTAACATTGTAGACAGGCAACAAATGACTGAGGCCTGCAGGTCAACATTGTAGACAGGCAACAAATGGCTGAAGCCTGCAGATTAACATTGTAGACAGGCAACAAATGACTGAAGCCTGCAGTTTAACATTGTAGACAGGCAACAAACGACTGAGGCCTGCAGGTCAACATTGTAGACAGGCAACAAATGACTGAAGCCTGCAGATTAACATTGTAGACAGGCAACAAATGACTGAAGCCTATGGATCAACATTGTAGACAGGCAACAAATGACTGAAGCCTATGGATCAACATTGTAGACAGGCAACAAATGACTGAAACCTATGGATCAACATTGTAGACCGGCAACAAATGACTGAAACCTATGGATCAACATTGTAGAGAGGCAACAAATGACTGAGGCCTGCAGGTCAACATTGTAGACAGGCAACAAATGACTGAAACCTATGGATCAACATTGTAGACAGGCAACAAATGACTGAAGACTATGGATCAACATTGTAGACAGGCAACAAATGACTGAAGCCTGCAGATTAACATTGCAGACAGGCAACAAATGACTGAGGCCTGCAGGTCAACATTGTAGACAGGCAACAAATGACTGAAGCCTGTGGATCAACATTGTAGACAGGCAACAAATGACTGAAACCTATGGATCAACATTGTAGACAGGCAACAAATGACTGAGGCCTGCAGGTCAACATTGTAGACAGGCAACAAATGGCTGAAGCCTGCAGATTAACATTGTAGACAGGCAACAAATGACTGAAGCCTGCAGATTAACATTGCAGACAGGCAACAAATGACTGAGGCCTGCAGGTCAACATTGTAGACAGGCAACAAATGACTGAAGCCTATGGATCAACATTGTAGACAGGCAACAAATGACTGAAACCTATGGATCAACATTGTAGACAGGCAACAAATGACTGAGGCCTGCAGGTCAACATTGTAGACAGGCAACAAATGACTGAAGCCTGCAGATTAACATTGTAGACAGGCAACAAATGGCTGAAGCCTATGGATCAACATTGTAGACCGGCAACAAATGACTGAGGCCTGCAGGTCAACACTGAACACAGGCAACAAATGACTGAGGCCTGCAGGTCAACATTGTAGACAGGCAACAAATGACTGAAGCCTATGGATCAACATTGTAGACAGGCAACAAATGACTGAAACCTATGGATCAACATTGTAGACAGGCAACAAATGACTGAGGTCTGTAGATCAACACTGAACACAGGCAACAAATGACTGAGGCCTGCAGGTCAACACTGAACACAGGCAACAAATGACTGAGGCCTGTAGATCAACATTGTAGACAGGCAACTGGCATTTCCAGAAGGAGAGTTCAGTAACCTCAGTTTAGGTATTTCTAGCACGGTTTTCTTTAATAGTAAATCCTCTATGACCGGAATAATAGTCATAACTAAGAAGATTTTCTGAACCTCTGAAAAGAGTTCAAAAACTTTTCTTGCTTAGTAAAGCCCCCTCCCCCAACCCCATCTTTTATTCGATTTAAACTTCTTTAATTATCTCTAACAAAAGGACATATGTTGGGGAATCAGCAGGAATGCGGAATTTCATCACCTCCGTTAATTAAAACAATGGATTAAATTTAATTCAATCTGAGCACTTAATTAACACATTTGTACTATAGTTAACACTTACTCCAATAGAGATAATGTGTGCAGGGGGCAAAAAAATAGATGACAGTATATATATATATATATATATATATGTGTGTGTAACAGAACAGAATCATTCAGCCTAAGATTTGTTTCTTGGTATTATTGGCGATAAATACATTCCTATAATGATTGGTGATTACATATAAAGCTTTTAGCTCTCTTTTTTTATTATTTTGCTGCACTCATATAATGGGGCAGATTTATTAAAGTTACCACAAATGCAATGAGGCTGGTATAGCTGTGGCAATGTGCGCTTTCCCACTTTTAATAATTTATTGAAAGAATAAAAAATACCAATATACTCACAAAAGAAAGTATGAACAGACACATAACATGCAACCTGTAGAGGTACTCCGATGATGCCCAACAATAGGGAGTGAGGCTTACGCGTTTCAAGGGCAGTACCCTCTTCATCAGGTCTTCATTCAAGACGTACGTGTTTCAAGGGCCGTACCCTCTTCATCAGGTCTTCATTTAAGACTTACATGTTTCAAGGGCAATACCCTCTTTACCAGGTCTGGTGAAGAGAGTATTGCCCTTGAAACAATTAAGTCTCACTTCCTATTGTTGGGCATCATCCAAGCACCTCTACTGGATGCATGCTTTGTGCCTGTTCATACTTTCTTTTGCAAGTACATTCATCTTTCAATAAATTATTTTTATTATAAGGCATGAGGCTGGTGAGCTTTCCTTTTAGGTTTCGTTCCAGTTGTTCTGTCTAAGGATTTCCTCAATCTGCAGAGGGCAGAAAATCCTATTCATTACCTGGTCTGTGATGGAAGGCCTGTTTTTGTGATGACATCCAAAGAGTCCCACCATCTATAATTGACTTTACCATCTATGCAAGACGTGGGGTTCCCTTTGTTACATAGTTACATAGTAGGTGAGGTTAAAAAAAGTCCATGAAGTCCAACCTATGTGTGTGATTATATGTCAGTATTGCATTGTATATCCCTGTATGTTGTGGTCGTTCAGGTGATTATCTGATAGTTTTTTTCTAATAGAAACTATTGATGCCCCCCGCTGAGACCACCGCCTGTGGAAGGGAATTCCTCATCCTTGCCGCTCTTACAGTAAAGAACCCTCTACATAGTTTATGGTTAAACCTCTTTTCTTCTAAATTTAATGAGTGGCCACGTGTCTTGTTAAACTCTCTTCCGTGAAAAAGTTTTCTCCCTATTGTGGGGTCACCAGTACGGTATTTGTACATTGAAATCATCTCCCCTCTCAAGCGTCTCTTCTCCAGAGAGAATAAGTTCAGCGCTCACAACCTTTCCTCATAACTAATATCCTCCAGACCCTTTATTAGCTTTGTTGCCCTTCTTTGTACTCGCTCCATTTCCAGTACATCCTTCCTGAGGACTTTTGCCCAGAACTGGACAGCATACTCCAGGTGCGGCCGGACCAGAGTCTTGTAGAGCGGGAGAATTATCGCTTTATCTCTGGAGTTAATCTTCTTTTTAATGCCAATATTCTGTTTGCTTTGTTAACAGCCGCTTGGCATTGCAGAGCCTATCATCTACTAGGACCTAGTAGATTCTACTAGAGAGAGTCTACTAGACTTTGTCCTTTAGCGCTGATGTTTTTCTTTGAGTGATGTGTACATGATTATTTCAGCCCACACCTCATACCTCCATAAAGAGCAAGTCGAACACACATGTAAAAGTCTAAATTAAAAGCCCCGTACACACGATCGGATAACCTATGGATTTTCGTCCGATGGATTTGACCATCGGAAATCCGATGAAACTGTTTTTCATCAGTCTTGGCCACACACCATCAGTCAAAAAACCGACCGTTCCAAACGCGGTGACGTAAAACACTCCGATGAGCCGAGAAAAATGAAGTTTAATGCTTCTGAGCATGCGTCGACTTGATTCTGAGCATGCGTGGGTTTTTGATCCGATGGACTTGCCCATAGACGATCGGAAATTACCATCGGTTTTTGATCCATCGGAAAATTTTAAAACAAGTTCTATTTTTTAAAACCGATGGAAAAAAGACCGATGGGTACCATACACGATCGGTTGGTCTGATGAAAACCATCCATCGGACGGTTTTCATCAGTCAAACCGATCGTGTGTACAGGGCTAAATACATGTAAATGATGAAAACGTGAAAAAGGGACCTGGATTCAAACACAGCATTCTCGGAAAGGAAGACTATCGGACTTCTGATGCCCAGGCACAGTACATGGTTGGCAGTGTTGCGCCTGATTTTTGCTTGTCAAAGCAATGCAATGTTGGATTTTTCAGTAAATGTCTCATAGTGTACCATAGTCCCCAGATGTATCATCATCTCTAAAACAAACTAAAACTTAAATATGTCAATGTGGAGTTTTCTTTGCCTTCCATTAATTTTGAAGAGTAATCTGATTTTATTTAGCTGTCTCTGGTTTCCTCGAACATGGTAACAATATTTTTTAAATAAAATCTTAAAGTTTTTTTTACATACTTTATATTAAATCCAATGAGGTCATCAAACAACTCCAAGCAGATCAGCACTTCAAGTAACTCTTCCTGTATACTTATCCTGTCCTGCTTGGGTAAGGTAGAGAGTCACAACCTGGGTGCCAGACGCAAAATCCATCTCTGCTGATCTCCTATGTGAGTCCATCTCATGTTACCCTCCGGTCTCCTATGTGAGTCTATCTCATGTTACCCTCCGGTCTCCTACGTGAGTCCATCTCATGTTACCCTCCGGTCTCCTACGTGAGTCCATCTCATGTTACCCTCCGGTCTCCTACGTGAGTCCATCTCATGTTACCCTCCGGTCTCCTACGTGAGTCCATCTCATGTTACCCTCCGGTCTCCTACGTGAGTCCATCTCATGTTACCCTCCGGTCTCCTACGTGAGTCCATCTCATGTTACCCTCCGGTCTCCTACGTGAGTCCATCTCATGTTACCCTCCGGTCTCCTATGTGAGTCTATCTCATGTTACCCTCCGGTCTCCTACGTGAGTCCATCTCATGTTACCCTCCGGTCTCCTACGTGAGTCCATCTCATGTTACCCTCCGGTCTCCTACGTGAGTCCATCTCATGTTACCCTCCGGTCTCCTACGTGAGTCCATCTCATGTTACCCTCCGGTCTCCTACGTGAGTCCATCTCATGTTACCCTCCGGTCTCCTACGTGAGTCCATCTCATGTTACCCTCCGGTCTCCTATGTGAGTCTATCTCATGTTACCCTCCGGTCTCCTACGTGAGTCCATCTCATGTTACCCTCCGGTCTCCTACGTGAGTCCATCTCATGTTACCCTCCGGTCTCCTATGTGAGTCTATCTCATGTTACCCTCCGGTCTCCTATGTGAGTCAGAGAGCTGCAACCTGGGAGGCGTCAGCAGGTAAAACCATCTCACATAACCCTCCAGTCAACCACATGAGCCAGAAGGCCACAACCTGGGAGCTGTGGTTAGCAAAGTCCATCTCACATGACCCTCTGGTCTCCTACATGAGTCAGAGAGCCGCAATCTGGGAGCCATCAGCAGAGAAACCATTTCCACCATTAGAAGCTCTGGGGAAGACCCTGCAGCTCCTTAGACTCTGCTCATTGACCTTTCTAAGGGCTCTCATGTCTGCTGAAGGAGTGGGCATGCCTGTGTAGCGCCCTGCTCCTGATGACCAGGCGCTATGTTAAATTTAGTGGGTGTCTGAGCTGGTAGTTTGGCTCAGACTCTGTAAATAATTATGCTAAATCAGCCTCTGTTCCGGCTATGGCTGTGTTGGAAGACTTCCCACTGTTTTCCTGAAGGTGGCGTTACCATCCCAGGCCAATGTGGAAGACTGACAGGCCAGAGTGCATTGGGTACTTTCCCCCGGGAACAGTTCAGTGGGCGTGGTCTACCCGCTGAGCATGCTAAGGAAGGGTACTTAAGGGGCAGACGCCATCTTTTGGGGTCCTTTTTCCCCTCGCGGCCCTCCTGGCGCGAGGAGTGTGTGTGTGATCTTGGCCTCGGGACCATGTTGGTCCGAGGCTGCAACTCTACCAAGTAGGCCCAGTAATGTTGACTGGGGCCTACACTTTGAAGGTGATCCTGTGTTGTCCGTCCTGTGGGAGGAAGCCACTCAATGGAGGAAATCAGGGGAGGACACATCCTGGAGAAGACCAAGCGGAAGGCTGGTGTCTTGAGGAGGGCCTGGTAATTCTACTGGAGGATACACCATAGCTAAAGTTCACCTTGCAGTCTGCCGGGTTGGCTTAAAGGCTTTTTGACTGCTTGGCTGGTAGTTCGGGCACTAAATCCTGTGGCAGAGGATCCCGGATTATCCAATCTTGTGCACAACCAGTCTGTGGCAGAGACTGGTCCTGATCATTGTCCGTGCATCATTCCGGCTGCTAGGCCAGGTGAGAGGAGCCTATCCGGGTGAGCAATACCCACTCAAGGAAGAGTGCTGAATGACTTTATAGTTGAGGAGTTTCCCCCAGTGATCTGTACTGCGTACCTGAACCTACCCCTTCCCTTCACCCTTCTACTATTCTTCATATGTTTTATACAAAGGGAAAATAAAACCTAACAGCTTAAGGTTTTACATCTTGTGTGGACATTGGAGTTTTTACGGACTTTTTCCCCCTAGACAACGAATACTGAGGTAATGTGCAAGGCCCAAATTTAAACCAGCAGCTCCAACGGGGGTGTGCTACAACTGCTATGGCTCTTAAAAGAGCCAACGTACACCTACAGCGATTTGCGGGAACAAGCCGACCTGCCGCAGTATAATGACGGTGGCTGGTCAGTACGTGGTTAATCTGCAGCCGCTGTAATTTTCAGAAAATATGCAATATGGATACCTGGAGTTGTTCTGTACACAGAATGTGTACTGACTACCCCCCAGAAACATAATTTCCTGCTTGTGTGATTGGCTTACCAATTTTCCCAGAAGTCAGATTTCAGGCATCCCCTGCAACAAAAACGTCATTTTTGATACTCCCAATAGGACCATGTTTAAAGGGATGCAGACCCAGCAGATTTCCTCATTGGAGACCTGCAGCTGCACAGCTGACTGATAATTATGAAACCACTCCCATTAGACCCACTCCGAACAGAGGCACAGAGGAACACACAGTGATTTCTTCAGAAAAACAAAAGGTAGGAATCTGCTCCTTGACCTTTCTAAGGGCTCGCACATCCGCTTAGGCTGCAACCCGGGAGCCATCAGCAGCAAAACCCATCTTATGTTACTCTCCAGGTCTCCTATGTGAGTCAGAAAGCTGCAACCTGGGAGCCGTCAGCAGTGAAAACCATCCCACATAACCCTCCAGTCTCCTACATGAGTCACAAGGCCACAACCTGGGAGCCATCAGCAGCAAAGTCCATCTCACATGACCCTCCAGTCTCCTATATGAGTCAGAAGGCCACAACCTGGTAGCTGTCAGCAGCAAAGTCCATCTCACATGACCCTCTGGTCTCCTACATGAGTCAGAGGGCTGCAACCTGGGAGCCATCAGCAGAGAAACCATTTCCACCATTGGAATGTCTGGAGAAGACCTTGCAGCCCTTTAGACTCTGCACCTTGACCTTTCTAAGGGTTCTAATGTCCACTGAGGCTGCAACCCGGGAGCCATCAGCAGCGAAACCCATCTCATATTACCCACCGGTCTCCTATGTGAGTCAGAGAGCTGCAACCTGGGAGCCGTCAGCAGTGAAAACCATCTCGCATAACCCTCCAGTCTCCTACATGAGTCAGAAGGCCACAACCTGGTAGCTGTCAGCAGCAAAGTCCATCTCACATGACCCTCTGGTCTCCTACATGAGTCAGAGGGCCGCAACCTGGGAACCATCAGCAGCAAAGTCCATCTCACATGACCCTCTGGTCTCCTACATGAGTCAGAAGGCCACAACCTGTTAGCTGTCAGCAGCAAAGTCCATTTCACATGACCCTCTGGTCTCCTACATGAGTCAGGGGGCTGCAACCTGGGAGCCATCAGCAGCAAAGTCCATTTCACATGACCCTCTGGTCTCCTACATGAGTCAGGGGGCTGCAACCTGGGAGCCATCAGCAGAGAAACCATTTCCACCATTAGGAGATCTGGAGAAGACCTTGCAGCCCTTTAGACTCTGCACCTTGACCTTTCTAAGGGCTCTAATGTCCGCTGAGGCTGCAACCTGGGAGCCATCAGCAGCGAAACCCATCTCATGTTACCCTCCCGTCTCCTACATGATTCAGGGGGCTGCAACCTGGGAGCCATCAGCAGAGAAACCATTTCCACCATTAGGAGATCTGGAGAAGACCTTGCAGCCCTTTAGACTCTGCACCTTGACCTTTCTAAGGGCTCTAATGTCCGCTGAGGCTGCAACCTGGGAGCCATCAGCAGCGAAACCCATCTCATGTTACCCTCCCGTCTCCTACATGATTCAGGGGGCTGCAACCTGGGAGCCATCAGCAGAGAAACCATTTCCACCATTAGGAGATCTGGAGAAGACCTTGCAGCCCTTTAGACTCTGCACCTTGACCTTTCTAAGGGCTCTAATGTCCGCTGAGGCTGCAACCTTGGAGCCATCAGCAGCGAAACCCATCTCATGTTACCCTCCCGTCTCCTACATGAGTCAGAGGGCCGCAACCTGGGAGCCATCAGCAGAGAAACCATTTCCACCATTAGGGGAGATCTGGAGAAGACCTTGCAGCCCCTTAGACTCTGCTCTTTGACCTCTCTAGGGGCTCTCACGTCTGCTAAATGAGTGGGCTTGCCAAGCCCTCTGTGCCTTTTATGTGGCTTATGCCACTGTCTGGCCCAGTTGCTATAACCAAATCCTGATTACCTAGTCTGCCCCCTAGTGGTGGGCATGGACTCCCGTCCGTGACATGCCGCCTCTTCTGGCTCCTGTGCCCCATCCCATGACCTTACTGACCAGTGAGGTATGTATGAAAACTATGGCTGGGCAAAATGACAAATCTTTGGTCAGGTAAAACATTGCATAGATTTCAGCCATATATTTAGATCTTTTCCTGGAATTCCGTTATAAAATGGGTAAGCGTTAACGGAAACTGATCATTGAAGCCGGCAGAACAAATATTCAGCCTGGAGTGAAGGTAATGTAAATGGCTTATTAGCAATGCAGGAGGATAAGCAGAGTATTCATTAAAAAGCTGGAGATTGGGGAGGTCAAGTGGCTCAGGAACACCAGCAGAACAATTTGTCGAGTTGATTTTTTTTTTCCCACACATTAATTGCTTGTTTGGCTATAGGAAAAAAAAGAGGTGAGCGCTGGACCAGAGACACCATCAATGAAATAAATTAAATGACAAAGGTGTAGGATAAAGTGGAAGGTAAATAAAGGTCAGGAAGTGGATAAAACACCGCCAAAATGATTGTATAAAAATCCCTTGCAAACCGCGGATCACTATCATGCAGATTCTTAACAAAGCAGATGCAGGGATTATTTTAAATGGCAACCCCAGGCAAATAGATGAAACACTGATACTGAAATATTTTATCTGCCAAGAGGCTTGTATAGTAGCGAACATGCTCTTGTAATCAACCCAATCCCGCTGTTCTATGAATGTGCAGATGGAGTATATGAAGGGTTCTAATGAGGTCTTCCGTCAGAAAACTGATATGTTACCCCCTATGAATTAATGGTTTGTGTCCTGCTCTACAAAAAAAAGCCAGGCTAATATGCAGTTTCACCTATAGCAGCTGCCTTTACCTTTGCTGGTGTGCCTATCGGTACTTGGATGCCCCTCGAACTTAAGGCTCCCCAGCAACCCAGGGAAAGAGAAAGTGGCGGCTGGTGCACAACATTTTTGGGGGGCGCAAACAAACTGAAAAGTTCTGAAAAATACTGGAAAAAAACATCAATGGCAGCCTCACTGTGCTCATAAAATGCAGCCACTGTGCCTATAAAATGTAGTCACTGTGCCAATAAAATGCAGCCACTGTACCCATCATATGCAGCCACTATGCCCAAAAAATGCAGCCACTGTGCCCATAAAATGCAGCCACTGTACCCATCATATGCAGCCACTGTGTCCATCACGTGCAGCCACTGTGCCCATAATATGCAGCCACTGTACTCATCATATGCAGCCACTGTGCCCATCATATGCAGCCACTGTGCCCATCATATGCAGCCTCTGTGTCCTATCATATGCAGCCTCTGTGCCAATCATATGCAGCCACTATGCCCATAAAATGCAGCCTTTGTGCCCATAAAATGCAGCCTCTGTACCCATCATATGTAGCCTCTGTGCCCATAAAATGCAGCCACTGTGCCCATAATACGCAGCCTCTGTGCTCATCATATGCAGCCACTGTGCCCATAAAATGCAGCTTCTGTGCCCATAAAATGCAGCCTCTGTGCCCAACATATGTAGCCTCTGTGCCCATAAAATGCAGCCTCTATGCCCATCATATGCAGCCGCTGTGCCTATAAAATGCAGCCACTGTGCCCATAAAATGCCGACACTGTACCCATCATATGCAGCCACTATGCCCATAAAATGCAGCCGCTGTGCCCATAAAATGCAGCCACTGTACCCATCATATGCAGCCACTGTGCACATCATATGCAGCCACTGTGCCCATAAAATGCAGCCTATGTGCCCATCAAATGCAGCCTCTATGTCCTATCATATGCAGCCTCTGTGCCCATCATATGCAGCCACTATGCCCATAAAATGCAGCCATTGTGTCCATCTTATGCAGCCTCTGTGCCTATAAAATGCAGCCACTGTTCCCATAAAATGCAGCCTCTGTGCCCATCATATGCAGCCTCTGTGCCCATTATATATAGAGCCACTGTGCCCATCGTATGCCGCCTCTGTGCCCATAAAATGCAGCCTCTGTGCCCATAAAATGTAGCCACTGTGACCCCGCGTGCTTGCTGTCTTACTGGCACTTACCCCATCTTGGTGGCGGGTCAGGCAGTGGGTGACGGCGGCAAGCTGTGGGACATGCAGCGGGTCAGGCGATGGCTAATGTGTCCCCCATGGTTCCCATGCATCTCTTCTTCCATTCCGCTAGGCGTCCAATAGGAATGCCTGTTCCTTCAGCCAATCAGGTGACGGTTCAGTGTTAGAAAAGCAAATATTCCTTTGCTTTTCTAACACATCTGGGTGGGCTCCAAACACAATGCTCTGCTCTCCAAGTCCACCTTTTCTAAAGCCTATTACAGCCTATGGCTCTAATCAGGTGCTTCAAAAAAACACCCCTGCCGCTGTAATTCAGGCACCCGGCATCCTAAAAGGGGCTGGACGTCTGAATAGGGGGTGGCTACAGCGGCCATGGATAGATTCATGCAATGCATGAATCTATCTATCCTACATATAGGAGGTGGTGTGGAAGAGGGGGCGGTGCCCGTGCGCCCTTAATGGGCGGGCCACCACTGGAGAGAGAGAGTAAAAAGGACTAGTGACTGGAAGAACTGCAGGTAGAGGCAGAGTCTGTATCAAAGCAAGGGTCTAGACAGGTGGTGATCAGTAGCATATCCATTATCCAAGCCAAGGTCATGGCACGTGGCAATCAAAGGGTAATCCATTATTTAAGTAGAGGTCAGGGCAGGCAGCAATCAGAGCGTAATCCTTTATCTAAGGAAGGGTAAAGGCAAGCGGCAATCAGAGAGTAATCCTTTATTTAAGCAAGGGTCAGGGCAGGTGGCAATCAGAGAGTAATCCTTTATCCAGGCAAGAGAGTTAGCAGCAGAACAATCCACAACAATACAAGGTAAGGTGAAGCAAGGTAGAGCCAGGACGCAGAACATTATCACAAGCCCAGGGCCTTGAACTTCAAATAAAGTGTCACAGTGCCGAAGCCTTTCAAAGGAAATTTCAGCAGCTTCGTTCCACTCCGCTGAGGGACACAGCCGCGAGGCACAGGACCTTCCAATGATCGCCCCCCAGGGTCCTCCAGGGACACTCCGGGACTTCCCGCACACTCGCCTCGCTCCTCCGCCCAAAGTTTGCAGGAAGTGTCTACGGTTGCCAAGGGAACATTGGGACGGGGCGGGGCCGAAATCCAACCTCGAATCTTCCCCAAGCACTCAGCCAGAGGCGGGGCCAGACTAAAACTTTCCACCAATGGGAGAATGTTGTGCCGCTCAGGCCTCTGATCTGTGCGGCAAAGAGACCCCGCCCCGTAACTTCAGAAGACTCCACCCACTGCATAGAAGATCACAGTGGTGCCGCTGCCCACGGGTGTCACCCCTCTGGCAGGTGTCACCCGGGTGCAGCCCGCACCCCCCGAACCTGCCTAGCAACACTTCTGGTGTAACGCACAGCCTGATGCCTAGGTCAGGAATTATGCTTGGCTGGTGTTTCTTCTGCCTCTAGCAGCACCCATTTTCTTGAGGCAAACATGTCTATAGTAACTTTTTTTTTTTTTTTGAATTCTGAGAATCCGCTGTATCCTAGCATATTCTTGACTGTTTCCCAGCATTTTACCATCAATTGTACTGTGGGACACCTAGAACAGAAAGAATCCGCCTCCACTGCCTCTACTTCCATATCATGACTAGTGTCATTCAATATCAAGCTCTTCACAGACTCTCTGCCCACTGGTAAATTACTTCCCGGCATATGTTGCATTTGTGCTGCTAGGAAGTAATATCTTGGGTTTGGGAGTGCCAGACCCCCCTTCTCTCTTGGTTGCTGTAGGGTTCGGAGGCGGATTCTTGCTGTTCCAATTCTTCTCCAGATCAGCTCCCTAAACGCGCTGTCCAGTTTTTTAAACCAATACTTGGGGATCCTTACTGGGGAATTGTGTAGGACATACAAAATTTGTGGCATCCAAACCATTTTAACCAGGTTGCAGCGCCCGGCCACCGATAGTGAAAGCCGATTCCAAACTCGGCACTTCTGTCTCAATTTTGTCATTAATGGTACTAAATTTCCTGGCTATATATTGCCCTGGGTCTCTTGTTACATTAATTCCTAGGTAATTTAGTTATTAATTAATAATGCTCGGATCAAAAAAAATAAAAAAAATTGGCTAGAAAGAGGGACAAAATAGCGAGTACGAAATTTCTATTTTAGCAACATCCAAACGAACATTTTATACTCTGATTTTTAGTTATTAATTAATAATGCTCGGATCAAAAAAAATAAAAAAATTGGGCCAGAACTGTGGTGTGGCCCAACGTAAGTGTACACCTCACCAAATGAGGGACTTTTTTGGTAAAGTCTGAGAGGTCTAGTCCCAAAAAGACAGGCCAGCGGCCTCTGGAGTAGTTAAGGGTGTCCACCCACCGGAAAATAGAAATAGGGAGGTGAGAGAGCCTTTATAGAGTAATAGGTTGGTACAAAAAGACACAATTAGCTGAAAAGGGTGGATCAATGGGCAAAAAAATAAATAATAATTTACATTTGTTAGGTCCCCCTGCGGGGTAGCAAAAGACAACCTACGGAGTGCACAGGTGGAGAAAACCCTGTCTCCATGCAGGATGAATGTGGTCACTCTTGATGCCACAGGGGTCCAAACCCTGGATCCTCTTGGGGGGGTTCTCAGGTGGATGATTGATCTAAGCATAGGTGTGCGCAGCCTATTTGTCATGGATATGCAGTAGTGTTTGTCTGTCAGCTTACCTTCCTTCCCATGTGTTCATCTTAGAGGCCTGAGCCCTTTCACCTGGCTTCCTTTATAATCTCCTCCCAGCCAGACTCCACCCCAGGCCCTATCACAGAACACTATATTAACCTGTGCACTGCAAGCCTGCTTTGCTGATCAACGTGTTTGTTAGGCATTGTGTGTTTGGGTTCCTGCCTGCCGTGTGCTACGTCTGTCTCTCTGTTACGTTATTGGCTTGTCCCCGACTATCCCTGTCTGCTCGTGACCCTTGACCTTTGGCTCGTTCTTCGTTATCCTTGTCTGCTTGTGGCCCCTGACCTTCAGCTTGTTATTCGGTTCTCTCTTATCGTGTGCTGCTGCTTCCCCTCTTTTCCCCTTATCCTACGGGGCGTGAGCTAGGAAACTCCAGGGGCCGCGACCTGGTCCCAGCCTGCAGCTAACATCCTCACCACTAGAGGCCCTGGAGAAGACCAGCTGGGTCTTAGACTCCGCGCCCTGGGGAATCTTGGCTCTAGCTTCCGTTAGGATCCCGGTTGTGCTCCTCTGGTCCCGCTTTCCACAACCACCCAGTTTCCTATCCGCAGCAGTCAGCCATAGGGTTCACTACCTCGCGGTGCACTCCTGTCCCCCTACGGTGTGCATCTGTCACCTGGCCACAGGTGACCTTGACAGTTTGATCAGCCATGAACCCGGCTGACATCCCGTTACCCGTGGATGATCCGTTGCAGGGCATAGTTTGCAGACTTGAAACCCAGGAATCGAATCAGACTCAGGTGATGCGATTCCTTCAGGATCTGGCTTCTCGCTTCGAGCAGCTTCAGGCCTCCTTGGGAACCCTGAATCCGCAACCTCAAATACAACCAGCGGCTGCACCTATTGCACCAGTCGCAGCCACACACTCACTACAACTGCCAGCTCCGTCCCGTTTCTCTGGGGACTCCAAAGCTTGCAGGGGGTTTCTCAGCCAATGCACAATTCATTTTGAGCTCCAGCCCCAAAACTTCCTGTCTGATCGGGCTAAGGTAGCCTATATCATTTCCCTCCTCTCTGGTGAAGCTTTAGCCTGGGCAGCCCCTCTGTGGGAACTGAATGATCCAGTGGTTTCTAGCCTGTCTGGCTTCTTGAAACTTTTTCGGAATATCTTCGAAGAACCGGCTCGTGTCTCTTCAGCGGCCAGCGCCCTTTTACGTCTCCGCCAAGAGTCTGCTTCTGTGGGACAGTATGCCCTTCATTTCTGCATACTGTCGGCTGAGTTGAGCTGGAACAATGAGGCCTTAGTCGCAGCCTTTTTGCATGGCCTGTCTGATAGAGTGAAGGATGAATTAGCAGGAAGAACCATCCCCACTGATCTGGCCGGCGTTATCTCCTTGTGTAACCAGATCGATATTCGCTTTCAGGAGAGGACCTTAGAAAAGCAACGCCAGCACTCCTTGGTTCTTAGTCAGCCTGAGCTCCCCTCTCTTCGACCCGTAGAGCATCTCCTACCAGCTGAGGAACCCATGCAGCTGGGTCGGACCAGGCTATCCCCCGAGGAACGTGCTAGGCGCAGAACTCTTGGTCTGTGTCTTTACTGTGGGGGCAAAGGTCATTTTCGTGACACTTGCTCTCTTTGTCCAGAAAAACGTTCGGGTCCACTTCATCTGGAAAGTGGAGTATTGGACCCAGAAATATCACCTTCCCCTTCTCGTCTTCTGCTTTCTGTGTTCCTTCATGTTGGTGCTTCTTCTCATTCGGTCTCAGCATATCTGGATTCCGGAGCCGCTGGTAATTTCATGGACTGGGAAATCGCATCGTCCATGAGACTTACTCTTTTGCCCCTCACCACACCATTGGTGGTCTTGGCGATTGATGGTACTGTTCTCCCAGGGGGACCTATCCGCTTCCAGACCCTCCCTGTTAAGATGTCGGTAGGGACACTCCACCAGGAGTGGATATCCTTCCTTATCTTACCCAAGGCCTCAACGCCTATAATTTTGGGTCTCCCATGGTTACAGCTCCATTCTCCTCATGTGGACTGGACTACTGGACAGATCCTGGCTTGGGGTCCCTCCTGTTCCTCGTCCTGCCTACCCAAGGTTGCCCCCTGTTAATCTGAGCTGGTCATTCATTCCAGGTTGCATAACCATTTACATTTCTCTGTCCCTAACCACCCTTGGACGCACAGCCAGGCTAGCTTGTCTACAAGTCCTGCAGTCGCTACGTCTTGCGATGCGATTCAGGTAGTCACTACACCTGACTCAGCTATTCACTCTGCCTCTGTACTAGTTATGCCAGTCCAGCCCATGCCCAGTGAGCCTCCTACTTTTTCTTGTTCGGGACATTCTGCTTGTCCTTCAGCTATTCAGTTTGACTCCGGCGACATTTCACCTTCTAACCAACCTGACTTCAGGGTTCCACTGACATCTGCCCAGTCTGATGGTCCTGTGCAAGATGACCAGTTCCCCTTTAAGGGTCTAGGGGACCCTCCTCAGATTCCTGTTGATCCTCTCATGCCCTTGCTTATTCCTAGAGAGCCTTTGGTCCTCAATAGATCTTCTTGTCATCTCCCTACCTCGTTTTCGGTCTCTGAGGATAATCTTAAGTACGAGGTTAGACAAGTTCTGGATTCTCGGCTCTGCAGAGGCATTCTTCAGTACCTTGTGCATTGGAGAGGTTTTGGTCCTGAGTAGGGATGAGCTCGGTGTTCGAGTCGAACATACGTTCGACTCGAACATCGGCTGTTCGATCGTTCGACGAAGATCGAACGATTTGGGCCGTTCGCGCCTAATTCGAGTGACGCGAACAGCCCACAATGCACTACGCCATCGCAGTGTCATCCAGGCGCTGTGATTGGCCAAGCATGCACTGTGACCCCGCATGCTTGGCCAATCACAGCGCCGGCAGCGAGGAGAGCAATGATTGGCCACAGGCAGGATGCCTGTGGCCAATTATTGCTGAGGGTGTTTAGTACACGCCCCACACTATAAAAGGCCGCCAGCATGGCGGCCTAGTGTAGTGTGTTCCGGAGCAGGGAAAGAGAAGCATAGGCAGGGACAGTGACATTTTTTTTCTTGCTTAACCTGGATTCCTTTAGTTTAGGGAAAGAGAAGGATAGGTAGGGAGAGTGTCAGTGTGTTTTACTGTGCTAATCCTTGTTTCTAGGGACAGGGAAGGACAGTGAGGGAAATTCTCCTTGTGCTATAGTGTGCTAAAACATTGATCATCAATCAGCTTTAAAAAAACATTTTTTCTAGGGACAGAAAACTATAGGTAGGGAGAGTGTCAGTGTGTTTTACTGTGATAATCCTTGTTTCTAGGGACAGGGAAGGACAGTGGGGGAAATTCTACTTGTGCTATAGTGTGCTAAAGCATTGATCATCAACCATCTTTAAAAAATCATTTTTTCTAGGGACAGAAAACTATAGGTAGGGAGAGTGTCAGTGTGTTTTACTGTGATAATCCTTGTTTCTAGGGACAGGGAAGGACAGTGAGGGAAATTCTCCTTGTGCTATAGTGTGCTAAAGCATTGATCATCAATCAGCTTTAAAAAAACATTTTTTCTAGGGACAGAAAACTATAGGTAGGAAGAGTGTCAGTTTCTTTCACTGTGATAATCCTTGTTTCTAGGGACATGGAAGGACAGTGAGGGAAATTCTCCTTGTGCTATAGTGTGCTAAAGCATTGATCATCAATCAGCTTTAAAAAAACATTTTTTCTAGGGACAGAAAACTATAGGTAGGGAGAGTGTCAGTGTGTTTTACTGTGATAATCCTTGTTTCTAGGGACAGGGAAGGACAGTGGGGGAAATTCTACTTGTGCTATAGTGTGCTAAAGCATTGATCATCAACCATCTTTAAAAAATCATTTTTTCTAGGGACAGAAAACTATAGGTAGGGAGAGTGTCAGTGTGTTTTACTGTGATAATCCTTGTTTCTAGGGACATGGAAGGACAATGAGGGAAATTCTCCTTGTGCTATAGTGTGCTAAAGCATTGATCATCAATCAGCTTTAAAAAAACATTTTTTCTAGGGACAGAAAACTATAGGTAGGAAGAGTGTCAGTTTCTTTCACTGTGATAATCCTTGTTTCTAGGGACAGGGAAGGACAGTGAGGGATATTCTACTTGTGCTATAGTGTGCTAAAGCATTGATCATCAATCAGCTTTAAAAAAACATTTTTTCTAGGGACAGAAAACTATAGGTAGGAAGAGTGTCAGTTTCTTTCACTGTGATAATCCTTGTTTCTAGGGACAGGGAAGGACAGTGAGGGAAATTCTCCTTGTGCTATAGTGTGCTAAAGCATTGATCATCAATCAGCTTTAAAAAACATTTTTTCTAGGGACAGAAAACTATAGGTAGGAAGAGTGTCAGTTTCTTTCACTGTGATAATCCTTGTTTCTAGGGACAGGGAAGGACAGTGAGGGAAATTCTACTTGTGCTATAGTGTGCTAAAGCATTGATCATCAATCAGCTTTAAAAAAACATTTTTTCTAGGGACAGAAAACTATAGGTAGGAAGAGTGTCAGTTTCTTTCACTGTGATAATCCTTGTTTCTAGGGACAGGGAAGGACAGTGAGGGAAATTCTCCTTGTGCTATAGTGTGCTAAAGCATTGATCATCAATCAGCTTTAAAAAAACATTTTTTCTAGGGACAGAAAACTATAGGTAGGAAGAGTGTCAGTTTCTTTCACTGTGATAATCCTTGTTTCTAGGGACAGGGAAGGACAGTGAGGGAAATTCTCCTTGTGCTATAGTGTGCTAAAGCATTGATCATCAATCAGCTTTAAAAAAACATTTTTTCTAGGGACAGAAAACTATAGGTAGGAAGAGTGTCAGTTTCTTTCACTGTGATAATCCTTGTTTCTAGGGACAGGGAAGGGCAGTGAGGGAAATTCTCCTTGTGCTATACTGTGCTAAAGCATTGATCATCAACCATCTTTGAAATCCTTGTTTTTTGGACAGTCAGGGAAATTGTCATTGTGCTATTCTGTGCGAAAGCAATCATCCTCAACCATATTTAGAAATCCTTAAGTAAAGGGACAGAGAAGGACACCTGAAGGTAGCCCTTATTGCTTTTTTCCCATCTCCCTGCAGGCCATCTATTAGAATGTCTGGAAGGCAAACAAGGAGAGGCAGACAGTCAGGAGGCAATAAAAGAGGGCAAGCAGGCTCTGTGTCTGGGGGCAACAGTGCTGGTCGTGGACGCGGTGCATTGTCATCAGCACATGGCCATGGGACACGCTTGTCCTTCTTTTCGGCAGCTGGACATGTTGAGCCACATCATGCCGAAGACTTGGTAGAGTGGATGACCAAGCCCTCCTCCTCCTCCTCATCCTCTCTCACCCAGGCTCAGGGTACTGGCAAAGCAGCTGCCAAAGCGTCCTCTTCCCTGGTATCAATGTCAGACTCATCATCAGTCACTCCTTCCCTAGACCCACCATGTCCTCCTCCTGAGGAGTCCCCCGAACTGTTTGAGCACAGTGTTGGGTACATGCTCCAGGAGGATGCCCAGCGTTTCGAAGGGTCTGATGATGAAACCCAGCTACAGGAAGGCAGTAGCGTGAGAGCAGACAGAGGGGATGCTCAAGAAGGACACCAATCTGGCAGTCATGTTCCAGCAGCTGCAGCATATTGCCAGATTGGCTCCAGTGATGAGGAGGGAGGGGATGATGAGGTCACTGACTCCACGTGGGTGCCTAATAGGAGAGAGGAGGAGGAGGAGGATGAGGAGGAGGCACATCTCCAACGAGGCAGGATGCCCTTTGGTGGCCAGCGTAAGGGCAGTACACCGACGGAATCACACCGCAGAGCTCCGCCTGTGCAGGGCGCTGCCTCTGCCCGTCATTCAAAAAGTTCTTTGGTGTGGGCCTTTTTTGAGGCTAGTGCATCAGATCGCACAGCTGCTGTTTGCAACATATGTCTCAAGCGTATATCGCGTGGCCAAAACATCAGCCGCTTGGGTACCACATGCCTGACCAGACATATTTTGACCTGCCATGCAGCTCGTTGGCAAGCCTACCTCAAAGACCCACACCAAAGAACAAAGCGGACCTCTCCTTGCACCGCATCAGCTGGGATCTCCAACCCCACTATAACTTCAGTCCTCTCTGAAACATGCACTGAGAGGAATGAAGGTGTAGAATTAGGTGTGTCACAGCCAAGTACTTGCGGCCACTCTGCTAGCAGTACACCGACGTCCGATTCTAGCAGGCAAATTTCCCTGCCCCAGCTGCTGGACCGTCGAAAGAAGTTCACTCCCAGCCATCCACATGCCCAGCGGTTGAATGCTAGCTTGGCTAAATTGCTAGCGCTTCAACTGCTGCCTTTTCAGTTGGTAGACTCGGCCCCCTTCCGTGAGTTTGTGCAATGTGCGGTTCCTCAGTGGCAGGTTCCCAAACGCCACTTTTTCTCACGGAAGGCTATTCCGGCTCTCTACCGGCATGTGGAAGGCAATGTCTTGGCCTCGCTGGACAGGGCGGTCAGCGGTAAGGTGCATATTACCGCTGACTCATGGTCCAGCAGGCATGGACAGGGACGTTACCTTTCTTTCACGGCCCATTGGGTCACTCTTTTGGCAGCTGGGAAGGATGCAGGACAAGGTGCAGTAGTGTTGGAGGTTGTTCCACCGCCACGCCTCCAAAATGCTACTACTGGTTGTGACACACCTCTCTCCTCCACCCCCTCCTCTTCTTCTTCCTCCATGGCCTCTTCCTGTGGTTTGTCCTCTGAACCAGCGGTGCTCCGTAGCCGTTCAAGGGGCTACGCAAGTACGCAGGCAAAAAGATGCCATGCCGTGCTTGCGCTGGTGTGTTTGGGGGACAGAAGCCACACTGGGGCAGAGGTCCTGTCTGCTCTGCAGGGCCAGGCCGAGAGGTGGTTGACGCCACGCCAGCTTAAGCCAGGAATGGTGGTTTGCGACAATGGCACCAACCTCCTCTCCGCCCTCCGACAGGGACAACTGACCCATGTGCCCTGTGTGGCTCACGTCCTTAACCTGGTGGTGCAGCGGTTCTTGGGCAGGTACCCGGGCTTACAGGATGTCCTGAGGCAGGCCAGGAAAGTCTGTGTGCATTTCCGCAGATCTTATAATGCCAGTGCTCGCCTGGCTGAGCTGCAAAAGGAGTTGAACCTGCCCAAGAACCGCCTTATATGTGACATGCCCACCAGGTGGAACTCAACGTTGGCCATGCTGCAGCGGCTGCACACGCAGCAGAGGGCCATCAATGAGTACCTGTGCGACTACGGCACCAGGACAGGGTCAGGGGAGCTTGGTTTTTTTTCTCCACGCCAGTGGGGCATGATCAGGGATGCATGCACTGTCCTGGCACCATTTGAGGAGGCCACGAGGATGGTGAGCAGTGACAGTGCATGCATCAGTGACACTGTACCTCTTGTCCACCTGTTGGAGCACACGCTGCGTGGAATAATGGACAGGGCACTTGAGGCAGAACAGAGGCAGGAAGAGGAGGACTTCCTTGCCTCTCAAGGCCCCCTTTACCCAGACAGTGTTCCTTCTGTCCCACCCATCGCACAGGAAGAGGAGGAGGAGGAGGAGGAGGTGGAGGAGGAGGATTGTGTCAGCATGGAGGTGGAGGCTGGCACTCAGCATCATCAGCAGCAGTCTTTTGGGGATGATTTACAGTCCCAAGAAACCAGTGGACTTGTACGTGGCTGGGAGGAGGTGGCTGCGGATCATGTTGTCCTTAGTGACCCAGAGGACTCCGGACCGAATGCCTCAGCAAACCTACGCTGCATGGCCTCCCTGATCCTGCAAAGTCTGCGGAAGGATCCTCGTATTCTTCGGATCAAGGAGAGGGACCATTACTGGCTGGCCACTCTCCTTGATCCACGGTACAAGGGTAAGGTTGCGGACCTTATGTTACCGTCGCAGAGGGAGCAGAGGATGAGACAACTCCGGGAGGCCTTGCAGAAAGGTCTGTGCAACGCGTTCCCAGAGACTGGGAGGTTACAAACTCCTGGTCCTGGACAACGAGTTGCTGAGGCTTCGGCCAGTCAAAGAAGGAGCGGTGGGGAAGGTGGCCGTCTGACCGATGCGTTCAGACAATTCTTTAGTCCGCAGCCCCAAAGTATGATCGGTTCCAGCAACCATCGCCAGCGTCTGATAAACATGGTGCAGGAATATCTAGGGGCAAGGTCAGACTTGGACACCTTCCCCACCGAAAATCCTCTGGCTTACTGGGTCTTGAGGATGGATCACTGGCCAGAGCTTGCACAGTATGCAATTGAGCTACTGGCCTGTCCTGCATCCAGCGTTCTTTCGGAACGCACATTCAGTGCTGCTGGAGGATTTGTCACGGATCACAGGGTGCGCCTGTCCACCGACTCGGTTGATCGACTGACTTTCATCAAGATGAACCAGTCTTGGATCACCACCAGCTACCACACACCTGATGCTGATATAACAGACTAATTGATTTTAACATGTCACATCCCTTCAAGACTGATGCTGATGCTGAGTGCCTGTGCTGTTATGTTGACTGGCTATCCTCCTCCTCCGAGTCCTCAATGATACGATTGATGATGATAGCTTGGAAGATCATTTTTGTTTATGGGTGCCGCCACCAGTGGCTAAGGCCCAATTTTTCAGCCCCTGTTTTACAGGGGCGTGTAATTACAATTTTTTTAGCAATAATTTGCCATAGGGCTCATTGCTGTGCTCCAAGTACAGTATCTGTGAGGGGTTGGAGTGTTGTGCCACCAGTGCCTAAGGCCCAATTTTTCAGCCCCTGTTTAACAGGGGCGTGTCATTACAATTTTTGAAGCAATACTTTGCAACAGGGCTCATTGCTGTGCTCCAAGTACAGTATCTGTGAGGGGTTGTAGTGTTGTGCCACCAGTGCCTAAGGCCCAATTTTTCAGCCCCTGTTTAACAGGGGCATGTAATTACAATTCTTGATCTAATAATTCACAGCAGGGCCCATTGCTGCACCCACCAAGAGTAACTCTGAGGGCTTACAGTGTTGTGGCAACGCCACCACCACCACCACCACGAAAGGCCCAATTTTTCAGCCCCTGTTCAAAAGGGGCATGTAATTACAATTCTTGATCTAATAATTCACAGCAGGGCCCATTCCTGCACCCACCAAGAGTAACTCTGAGGGCTTACAGTGTTGTGGCAACACCACCACCACCACCACCACCACGAAAGGCCCAATTTTTCAGCCCCTGTTCAACAGGGGCATGCAATTACAATTCTTGATCTAATAATTCACAGCAGGGCCCATTGCTGCACCCACCAAGAGTAACTGTCAGGGCTTACAGTGTTGTGGCACCAGCACCACCATCAAAGGCCCAATTTTTACTACCACTGTTCAACAATTATATGTAATTAAAATTCCTGATATAATAGTTGACAGCAGGGCGTTCCAGCACCAACCAAGAGTAACTGTGAGTGCTTACAGTGTTGTGCCAACACCAACAACTAAGGGGCCTATTTCTGCAGAGTATATACGGCAGGTCCCTACTTTCAAACATCCAACTTACAAACGACTCCTACTTCCAAACGCAAGAAGACAACAGGAAGTGAGAGGAAATCTACCCCTTGGAAGGAAAATTCTCTCCTGTAAGAATTAATATGGGAGAAAGGTGTCTCCTCTGTACTGATGCTTTATCAGCAATCCTTGTTTCAAGAAAAACACCACATTTCAAAAACAGTTGTCATTGGGACGGAAAGTGAGGTGAAATGTTCTGAACAGGGGCACAGACAGCAAAACAAATGTTACAGGGGTGATAACCCTTACCTATGTTTTCCAAAAAGTTTAAAAATAGATTTTTGGGCTGGAGCTACACTTAAACAATGTACCTGTTCAAAATTACAAACAGATTCTACATAAGAACAAACCTACAGTCCCTGTCTTGTATGCACCGCCTGTATACGGCTGTTCAGAGTATATAGGGCCTTTTTTATTTTATGTGCGGGGTTCCCCTTAATATCCATACAAGACCCAAAGGGGCTGGTAATGGGCTGGGGTAGGGGGGGGGGGTCATGGGGTAGCTATGCCATTTTTCTTAAAGATTTTCATCCATATTACCGGGACCAGACATTACATTAAAGCCGCAAGCAGTTTTAAATGGCTTTTTTTTCCTTTAGAAGTGTCATTTTGTGCAGGGACAGTTCTAAACACGGGAAACACGTGGCACTTCACAGGCATACTTTAGACACCCCCCAGGTACAATATTTAAAGGAATATTTGATTTTTTTTTTCACTTTATGCATCATTAAAATGACTGCTCCCGAAAAACGACCGTTTTTAAAACTTCTTTTTGCATTGATACATGTCCCCTGGTGCAGAACCCGGGTTCCCAAACCCTTTTTAGGACAATAACATGCATAATAGTCGATATAATTAGCACTTTAGAATTCGAACGTTCGCATCCATTGTATTTAATAGGGTTCTAATGTTCGTACGAACTTTCGGTCCGTTCGCGGGTTCTGGTGCGAACCGAACCCGGGGGTGTTCGGCTCATCACTAGTCCTGAGGAGGCGTCTTGGATCGCTGCATCTGATGTCGCTGCACCTCATCTGTTGAGAAGGTTTCATCAGAGATTTCCCTTTAAGCCTGGGCCCAGGCGGGGGAGGGCCCATAAGAGGGAGGGTACTGTCATGGATATGCAGTAGTGTTTGTCTGTCAGCTTACCTTCCTTCCCATGTGTTCATCTTAGAGGCCTGAGCCCTTTCACCTGGCTTCCTTTATAATCTCCTCCCAGCCAGACTCCACCCCAGGCCCTATCACAGAACACTATATTAACCTGTGCACTGCAAGCCTGCTTTGCTGATCAACGTGTTTGTTAGGCATTGTGTGTTTGGGTTCCTGCCTGCCGTGTGCTACGTCTGTCTCTCTGTTACGTTATTGGCTTGTCCCCGACTATCCATGTCTGCTCGTGACCCTTGACCTTCGTCTCGTTCTTCGTTATCCTTGTCTGCTTGTGGCCCCTGACCTTCAGCTTGTTATTCGGTTCTCTCTTATCGTGTGCTGCTGCTTCCCCTCTTTTCCCCTTATCCTACGGGGCGTGAGCTAGGAAACTCCAGGGGCCGCGACCTGGTCCCAGCCTGCAGCTAACATCCTCACCACTAGAGGCCCTGGAGAAGACCAGCTGGGTCTTAGACTCCGCGCCCTGGGGAATCTTGGCTCTAGCTTCCGTTTGGATCCCGGTTGTGCTCCTCTGGTCCCGCTTTCCACAACCACCCAGTTTCCTATCCGCAGAAGCCAGCCATAGGGTTCACTACCTCGCGGTGCACTCCTGTCCCCCTACGGTGTGCATCTGTCACCTGGCCACAGGTGACCTTGACACTATTGCATTAGGGTGTGCACCCTAAAGCTCAAACACACATGCATGTGTGTGTGTGTCTACATATATATGACCCCAGAACATTGATTTCCCTGCCGGCACAGTGAAAGAGAAGAGCATAAACACTTCTCTTAAGGCAGAGCCAATAAGAGGGAGATCTTTCCCTTTGTTCCTTCTGCTACACAGAGTAATAATACTAATGCACACCCGGCACACCCTGTGTGCACGCCTATGGATCTAAGTAAGTTTACAGAGGTCTAAAAAAGCCCATCAGTGGTCTGATCGTCAGAAACACCCATTTTTAAGTGTCTAAGGATAGATCGTAGTCATTTCAGTTTTTGGTGGCGCTGTGTTGTCCAAGTGGGTGGGTGGAAACAAGCTCAAATGATTGAGTTTGGGTGTTTCTAGTGAAGAGTATCGTTATTTGGTCCTTGGTGCAGGAGGCGTCTTATATAAACAGCATCAGCCTGTGCATTAGCTTCCTGGTCCCATGTCTGACTCCCTTGTTGATTATTTTTGCCTTGTACCCATATTACTATTAGAGTTACTGAAGGAACTTGATTGTGAATTCCTTGCTTACTCCCAGCTCTGACCCTAGAACTGTCTTTTGGATCATGTTTGTTTGCAACCTGTCCTGACGTCTGAATTATTTATGGACTACCCTTGCTCCCTGCCCACCCTGACCTTGGCTTATCCCATGTTGTCTACTGCCTTTCCAGCCTTGGGACTATGTACAGGTACCCTTCCTTGTCTTGGCCAGGAACTATAGCCAGGCCCGGATTTACTCCCTTTGCCGCCCCAAGGCCGGGTCCTTCAATGCCGCCCCCCCACCATCACATAGGGGGGGGCGGGGGGGCGACGCGTGGGGGGGTAATCGATTTTTCGCAGACAATGACTGGTGTTAGTGCTTCAATCATTCCGGCACCATGGTTGTTATGGTGTCCAGGATGATTGAAATGCATTATTTCTATCATTACAATGTAATATAAAATGAAATAGTTCAACTCACCATAAAGCAGAATGAGTGGGAGCCCCGAGCGTGTTACTTGCCACAGTCGCTTGTCACCAGATGGGAATGTCACTTGCCACGCTGCCTGCCACCACATTGGAATGTCACTTGCCACGCTGCCTGCCACCAGATGGGAATGTCACTTGCACTCTCTGCCCCGTCTCTCACTCTCTATCTGCCTCTGTCTCTCTCTGCCTCTCTCTTTGCCTCTCTCTCTGTCTCTGCCTCTCTCTCTCTTTGCCTCTGTGTGTCTCTCTCTTTGCCTCTGTCTCTCTCTCTTTGCCTCTCTCTCTCTCTCTCTGCCTCTCTCTCTCTCTCTCTATGCCTCTCTCTTTGCCTCTCTCTCTCTCTTTGGATCTCTCTCTCTCTCCCTCTGTCTCTCTCTGCCTCTGTCTCTCTCTCTCTCTATTTGCCTCTGTCTCTCTCTCGCTCTCTCTTTGCCTCTGTCTCTCGCTCTCTCTTTGCCTCTGTCTCTCGCTCTCTCTTTGCCTCTGTCTCTCGCTCTCTCTTTGCCTCTGTCTCTCGCTCTCTCTTTGCCTCTGTCTCTCGCTCTCTCAGTGCCTCTGTCTCTCTCTCTCTGTGCCTCTGTCTCTCTCTCAGTGCCTGTCTCTCTCTCTCAGTGCCTCTGTGTCTCTCTCTCTCTCTCAGTGCCTCTGTCTCTCTCTCTCTCAGTGCCTCTGTCTCTCTACCTCACTCTCTCTCTCTCTCTCTCAGTGCCTCTGTCTCTCTGCCTCACTCTCTCTTTGCCTCTGCCGCTCTGTCTCTGCCTCCGTTTTTCTCCCCAGTCTGTGTTCCTCCTCACCTGCTTGTCCTGCATCATGGACATAGGCCTGGAGGATAGGAGGAGGCGGCCGCCATGTTTGTTTAGTGTCCCGGGCACTGTGATTGGGCGTATGGAGGTCATGTGCAGAGGGGGGAGTTCAAGATCACGGACAGGCCAGCCCCACGCCGCACATGACCCCCATGGCCCAATCACAGTGCGCCGGACTTTGAAAAATGGCGGCCGGAGCTTCAGGCGGCCGGGGACACAGTAAATGAATTTTAGGAGGACTTGTCTCCTCCGCGGCGCCGCCCTTTCACACAGTGCCGCCCCGAGGCCTGGCCTTGTTGGCCTTGTGGGAAATCCGGCCCTGACTATAGCACTGTGCTCTAAGACCTGGGGACAACCAAGTAACTATAAACCTAACCATAGAGAAACATAAAGAATGGCTAGAAAGACAGGAAGAATATAACAAATTAGTACTAAAAAAAGCGGAAAACAAAAGGCTAACAGAGCTTCTTTGGGGAGGGAGAGAGAGTGGGGAGAATTTTGGCCCTAAAAGCTAGGGCCAACACTCCCTCCTCTGTCATTCCAGCCACCTGTGACGAAGAAGTGGAAATTAGGAGAGGCACCCCGGAAAAAACAGAGGTCTTTATAAATTATTACAAAAACCCATATAGCAGTACATCATAAACTAATGTAGAAAGAGAGATGGGGGCCTTCTTTGAAGGGTTGCAGATCCGCCCGCCGTCAAGGGAAGACAGAGAGGGATTGGAGGCACCACTGACTGTGGAGGAGTTACAAAGGACAACTGTAGATATGGCAAATCAGAAGGCCCCAGGGCCCGATTGGCTTGCCAATAGAAATACAGTGGGTACGGAAAGTATTCAGACCCCCTTACATTTTTCACTCTTTGTTATATTGCAGCCATTTGCTAAAATCATTTAAGTTCATTTTTTTTCTCATTAATGTACACACAGCCCCCCATATTGACAGAAAAACCCAGAATTGTTGACATTTTTGCAGATTTACTAAAAAAGAAAAACTGAAATATCACATGGTCCTAAGTATTCAGACCCTTTGCTGTGACACTCATATATATAACTCAGGTGCTGTCCATTTCTTCTGATCATCCTTGAGATGGTTCTACACCTTCATTTGAGTCCAGCTGTGTTTGATTATACTGATTGGACTTGATTAGGAAAGCCACACACCTGTCTATAGAAGACCTTACAGCTCACAGTGCATGTCAGAGCAAATGAGAATCATGAGGTCAAAGGAACTGCCTGAAGAGCTCAGAGACAGAATTGTGGCAAGGCACAGATCTGGCCAAGGTAACAAAAAAAATTCTGCTGCACTTAAGGTTCCTAAGAGCACAGTGGCCTCCATAATCCTTAAATGGAAGACGTTTGGGACGACCAGAACCCTTCCAAGAGCTGGCCGTCCTGCCAAACTGAGCTATCGGGGGAGAAGAGCCTTGGTGAGAGAGGTAAAGAAGAACCCAAAGATCACTGTGGCTGAGCTCCAGAGATGCAGTCGGGGGATGGGAGAAAGTTGTAGAAAGTCGACCATCACTGCAGCCCTCCACCAGTCAGGGCTTTATGGCAGAGTGGCCCGACGGAAGCCTCTCCTCAGTGCAAGACACATGAAAGCCTGCATGGAGTTTGCTAAAAAAACACCTGAAGGACTCCAAGATGGTGAGAAATAAGATTCTCTGGTCTCATGAGACCAAGATAGAACTTTTTGGCCTTAATTCTAAGCGGTATGTGTGGAGAAAACCAGGCACTGCTCATCACCTGTCCAATACAGTCCCAACAGTGAAGCATGGTGGTGTCAGCATCATGCTGTGGGGGTGTTTTTCAGAGTGCTCAGGACCTCAGACTGGGCCGAAGGTTTACCTTCCAACAAGACAATGACCCTAAGCACACAGCTAAAATAACGAAGGAGCGGCTTCACAACAACTCCGTGACTGTTCTTGAATGGCCCAGCCAGAGCCCTGACTTAAACCCAATTGTGCAAATACTAAATACTGAGCAAGATCTACATGTATTAATATAAGAAGAACATACTTAAATATCCAGTTGCCAACAGAAAATGAGGGGTCAAAAGCTATTCTATCTCTAGACGCAACCAAGGAGTTTGATAGCCTTGAGTGGCACTACCTGTGGAAAGTACTGGCGGAATTCCAGTTTGGTCCTAGGTTTATTCAATGGATTAAAAACTCTGGACGAGGGACCCAGGGCTAAAGTAAGAATAAACGTTGAGTGCTCGGATTGGTTCCAGTTGGCGAGGGGGACAAGGCAGGGGTGCCCTCTGTCACCCCTGCTTTTCGCCTTCGCAATGGAGCCCCTGGCTATCGCGATAAGAGAATCCCCGGAAGTACAGGGTTTTAAGAGGAAGCTGGGGGAAGAAAAGGTCGCTATGTACGCTGATGATGTACTCGGGGTTGACAATCGATTGGGACAAATCGGCACTTTTGCCAATAGACCCATTAGTACAGCAGATAGCCCAAGTGAAAGTAGTAAGTCAGATTAGATACCTAGGAATCATTTCCCAGGAGCACAGGCGAGGGAGGAAGTGACGAGGAGCTCCACGGACCAGGAAGTGCAGATTAGGAGGACTACATAGAAACAGGGCGATTCTGGTAAGTAAAACATTTTTTTCCCTCCAAATGTTTTTTAATAGGTTTACAGGTGTCTGATTATGCAAAAAAAAAATCAGGGTGGAATTCCACTTTAAGACATTTTTTTACCCTGTCTGCATTCCCTGCATTAAAGTAAAAAATGGCCCACTACTTACTCCCCCACCCCAAAACACTTATCTCCCTCACTAGTCCTCTCTTGATCCAGCGCTGAGCCCATCTGCAGAACCCATCCTCTCTCTTTTTATAGGACACACAGGCAGCAGCTAAAGCTATTGGCTCCTGCGGCTGTCAATCAAATCATGTGAGGAGGAAGCAGGGGGCATGGCTAAGCCTCGCTGAATGTGTCTATGAATGCGCAAGGCCCAGCTTGGGAGTGCATCAGTGCAAATGCCCCCTCAGCTCACAGCTTGCTGAAGGGGCACCCAGGGAAAAGGAGGAGCAGAGATCACCAGCAGGGGACACCAGGAGAGGTGGTAAGGAGCCACTTTGTGCAATAGCATTACAAACAGCAGGTAAAAAATAAATTACCTTTAAGTAGCGCACCCCCTAAGGAGCTGCTGGTTCAATAGGCCCTCTGAAACTTGTTCCTTTTTCAAGATAGGTGGGACACTGCCCATACCACTCTGACACACCCCCTCAATAGAATGAGCAACACCAGGTTAGATGAACACTGTCTGTAATAAAAGTAAATTGGTCAAGTAAGACAAGGTAATACAACTGTGACCAGGCTAAGCTAACACCTATTACCTATTCCTACACCGAGCAATCTGATAACAAGTTTGTATACAGGAAGCACCACCAACAGTAACTGGGTCCAGGTTTCACCAATCGGCTTACACTGTAACAAAGTCACCTCAAATGGATAGTATAAATTCCTGGAGGCTACGCTGCCTTAAGCCCTGGAATGACATTGCTAGGTCCATGTCTGCTTGCAGGACTTAACTATTCCAAGAAAGTAAATATTGACAAAGTCTATGTAAGTACTATGAGACAGGATGGATTTCCAAAAAAACAGGGCAAACAAAAATAGTTATTGGTGCCGGCTAGGTTGGGGCCCTTTTGATGGTGCACTATTGGTGACGTTGAATAGGTTCTGGATACTGCCAGTTTGAGAGGGGTAGAGATGGAAGAAGAGCTTTGGTGGGAATAACTAAAAGCTTAATGGTCATGAAAAACCATGCAACAAGTTCAGGGAAGTTAAAGTGGTCCTGAGTCAATCCTGGTCTGGCGATACGGAACTGCTCAGTGGTATGCTGGAGGAGTATGACAATCTCTAAGGAATTGGAGGGCAAAGGGTGCTAGGCTTAAGTCTCACTTCCTGTTGTGTATTGTGTAAAGTGGGTTTGCAATCCTCCCACCAATCCTGTGCTTCAGCTGTAGACACTGATGGTGAAGGGAACCCTCATAGATAGATGGCTTGAGTGCCGGTGAAACCACTCTCTATGGCTGGAGATGCGGCTTAAGCCGCACTAGAAGGCAAGTGCCTGTGGACTCAGCACTCTAGTCTGAACATCTGCTTCCTTTCCCTGCTTTGGCACCAAGTGCCTCCCCGAGCAGCTTACTAAATTCCTCTCCAGTCCTCCTCCCAGGCCACATAGCTCCCTGGGAACTGTAGTTTCTTTGCCACTGTGATGCAGTGCTGTCTGTTACTTAGTGTAGAGCTGTCCCAGGTCCCCTTTGGTCTAATGAGAACCTCCAGAGTTAGGGACAGCTGACATCCTTCTATGTAGAGTGGGTATACGAGGCATGGTGGGTGTAATGCAAGGTAGATTCATGGGCGCCAGACACTTCTTGAATGCAAAGAGATTTATTTTCTCTTGAACAGAACTGTGGGAGAGAGGGTTAGAGCCAGGACACCCTTCAGAAGTTGCAATGTAAATTAGCAGACTCTGAGACTTCTATAGGTAGACAGAAATGCAGGGAAAGGCACCCAGCTGGCACCATATCTGCATGTGTAGACACACTGTCTCCTATGGCAACAATCTTGAACAGTTTCTAACAAAGTTTGCAATGAACTCGTTCACTTCCTCCACAATCTCCTTTTTAGATCTTCACTCAACTGAGCTCCCAGTCTATCACCTAGACCCGCTGATCCACTGCCACTGGATCTCCTGAGCTCTTCCTCTCACTCAGTATCCTCCTCAAGCGTCACTGCCCCGTCCCTGCTGGGTCCCTAGTTTGGCACTCACAGATACTCCTCAAGCGTCACCCACTGGCCTGCTTGGTCCCTGGCTTGGCACACAAGGCTGCTTTGCAAGCGTCACCTCCACTGGCTGGGTCCCTGGCTTGACACCTGCTGAAGTTTCCCAATTCTTACCATCCCCAGTTGGTGAGAATACTGCTCTGGTACTTGCTTCAGCTACTCATGGTGGTTCATGGTGATAAGGTGGATGGTCCCTTAGTGGCGACAGCTTCCCCTCTACTTCCGACCACAACATATACAGAACACGTCCACCCAGACAGCCATCCAGGTGGCACAGAACCCCGATCACCTGACCTCTCCTAAATAAATAGATTTTCCCAGCAGGCCAAGGGACCCAAGAAGATCCCTGCTCATTGGCTGCGATTCCCCATCTATTCCTAATCTGTCCTTGCAATGCCCTTGTCTTATCTACTGCCCCTAGATACCCGGTCATCTAGTGACAGAAGAGAGAAGTGCAGCAATTGCAGAATTAGGGTGGAATCAATTGATCTCCTATCAATTTGCCATGGCAACTATACCTGGCAGGTAAATTTATTAGCAACATTGCCTAAACATCAGGGTGCTACATTAGTAAAACTACACCTCCAACATTCTGTTTCTTATGTAGCAAACCCCCAAAATTGGGGTCGCTGTGTCTTAAATTTAAGGTCGGCCTGGGCAATAGTTTGGCTGAGGTTTTCTGATTCTCTAGATTGGACTCTGCTCTGCTGTGGTGTTGCCTGGGTGTATAGTTCCCCTTGACCTGCGGGTGGCGCTGTTGCCCAGGTCTTGGGTCGAACCACAGGCGGCATTGTGGAATGATTGGGTGTCCTCTCTCGGCAGCCATACAGTGGGCGTGGTCTACCTGCTGTGCATGCTGGGAGAGGGTACATAAGGGGCAGACGCCATTAGGTGGGGAGATTTGGCCGGGGGATTCCAAGTGGGACCCCTGGTGGCGAGAGTCGCGCCCTTTGGCCCTGCTGGCCAGGGGTGCGTGAATTGGTCGAGAAGTCTCGGGCACCTTCAGCCCGAGGCTATAGTGTTCCAGGTAGGCCCAGTACCTTCAACTGGGTCTACAACCAAACCATCGGAGTCCCAGGGTACCCGAGGGAGGGTGGCCCGCTCTGAAAGAGAGGAAACCAGGGGAGGACCTGTCCGGAGGATCGGTGAAGGAAGTCTCGGTCTCAGGAGAGGCCTGGTTGCCTATCAGAGGGAAGGATTCCGTGAGTTGCAGTATAGCTCCTGTGATGTGCCCCACTGGCACTTATGGTTTCTAAAAGTTGCGGGAGAGAGAGTTCTAGATTCGGGAACTAAAGGATTCTGTGGCAGAGGATCTCCTGAACTTGTCTTTGAAGGGAACGAAATCTAAAGTAACTGTTCGTGCTTCACTCCGGCTGCTAGAACTATGAGAGGGATCTATCCGGGTGAGCGATACCCACTCAGGCTTGAGGGTGAATGGGTGCCGCGTGCCTGAACCTACCTCCCTACCCAACTCTATCTTCAACCTTTTTTCCCACTAAGTTCCAAGCAAGAAAAATAAACTTGTTTGTTGGAGTTTAAAACAGTCTGGACATTGGCCTTCTTTTAGGAAAGAGAATAGACTTTTCCCCACACTCTAGGGACGAGAACCAATGGAGGGGAGGGAACTCGCTGCAGGACCCAAAAATAGTATGAACACCACTCACCCTCTTATACCAGGAGGATACGGGCATGTGGCATGGTGTGCCCTACTCTGCAAGTGAAGGTAAACAGAAGAAAAAGGGTCCGTGTGCTACACTTAAAAAAAAACCTCCTCCTCATAGCCCGATGTTGACCAATCAAGGGAGGACATAAAGATTCAATATAAGCATAGCTAACAGGCGTGTCGGGACTTGTTGTCTTAAGCCTCGTACACACGGTCGGACTTTTGGCCAACAAACTTCATTTTGAGCAAGTTGGACCAACAATCCGACCCGTGTGTACGCTCCATCGGACAAACTTTTTTTGCTTTTTTTTCTTGTTTTCATCGGACAAAAGTTGGGTCTACAAACGGACAAACTTTTGCCCAACAAAAGTCCGATGGAGCAAAGTCCGACCGTGTGTACAGAAAACCATCGGACTTTTGTCCGATGGACAAAACAACTAATGTTAAAATCAACCAACAATAGCAGAAGTTGACCAAAGGGAGGCGGTAAAGAGCAGAAAAGAGCAGAAAAACCACGTGATGTTGCAAAAAGTTTTGGGAAAGTTTGCAGAAAAGTCCTGTGGTGTGTATGCTATGGGTGTTCCCGACCAACTCCGTTCGGACAAAAAACCACGGAAAAGTCAGATGGAAGTCCGACCGTGTGTATGGGGCTTTACAATGATCATTCTGTGAAGTTTATCTTTGCCTTATCTACACCAAAGGGGCCCTTGTGTCAGTACCTGGCTACATTTAGAACCACTGTACCCATGGGCGTCCGCTGAACTTTTTTCAGGGGGGGGGCATCATTTTAAGGTCATCTATGCTCGGTCCCTTTTTGACAATGTCATGAAGGGGAGGGGCTTAGTCATTATGACATAAAGCGCAGGCATGTAAAGGTTTGAGAAACCTGATGCAAAAGCTTAATAGAAGGATCAAGCTGCCATTGTCTGATTAGCAATTTCTATTTTTTTTAAACCCCCCCCCCCTCTAGCGGCCGAATAGCGCCACTATAACTATGGTAAAGCGCTGCTAAAACTAGCGGCGCTTTACCGATAACGTGGCCAGCTGGCAGTGTGAAATAGCTCTTGAGGATAATTCTGCTTCACTCCATGTCCATATAAATATAGTGTGTCTCCAGGGGGGGGGCAATTGACCCCCCTTGCCCTATGATGCGGACGCCCATGACTGTACCATTAAAAAAAAAAAAAATTTGAAGAGTTTTCTGTGTGTGAATGATGTTGATGAATGTGTCTTATAAGCTGAGCGAATGATTGGTTAAATGGATGTATGGGTGAATCTGCCAGTTGATTGGATTTGCAAATTGCCATTAAAAAGAAAAACTTCTCAACGTTCTCCGGTCTTCCGCCACCACGAATGACTTTGTGATTGGTGTATTTGTGGTACACGTCTTCTATGGGCAGTGATATTTCCGCAACGTTTTCTCCTTTCTGCTTATGATTAGAGGAGCTTTACTTCTTTTAGATACTTTGATCCTGAAATCAGACATTGTTTTCTGGCAATAGATCTTTAGAAGCTTCGGTGTTCTTAGAGTATCCTTCCGCCTCCCTGGGGTCGCATTGCATATGGTCTAGACTTTATGTATATCAGTCTTGCCCCGAAGATGAGTTTTACATTAATCTTTACCAACAAAGTTTAGCAGAAAAGAAAACCTTCAAAATACATTTAAAGATACATTTAAAACATAAAAAAATTCAAGAAAGGTGGTGGGCTGAGGATCGAAAATTCAACTTTATTGAGCTTGTGTCTGCAAATACATTCATCTTTTCAGACTGTCCCTCCTAGTCCACGATCCGCCGTACATCACCGGAGAGCCGGGGATTAAGTCAGCCGCCTCTGTTAGTGCATACTAAGGTATTACAGGGCATCACATAAAACATATTTTCTCTGATATTTATGTGACACCAAACAAGGTAACGGCTTATGGTTTATCTCTTAGTTAGGAAGTTTTTCTACATCCAATATAGAAAGCACGGTTTGCATGTAAACTGGTCATAAAACATAAACTCGATAAGACTGGGAAATTCAGGAAGGCTTCATCTGAAATGAACACTGAAAATAAAGCTGAAGCCAAAAGTTTATTTTTTAGTTTTGGAGAGATTAGTAAATGTTTAAAGCTGAGATTTAATCTGCTTATAATTTGCATATATAGGACAGTTTTTAATCAGGGATAATAGGCCTAACTGGTTTACGCCTAACTTTTATAAAGTGTGTGCCGACAGTGGCGACAGCTTCCCCTCTACTTCTGACCATGACATATACAGAACACGTCCACCCAGACAGCCATCCAGGTGGCACAGAACCCCGATCACCTGACCTCTCCTAAATAAATAGATTTTCCCAGCAGGCCAAGGGACCCAAGAAAATCCCTGCCCATTGGCTGCGATTCCCCATCTATTCCTAATCTGTCCTTGCAATGCCCTTGTCTTATCTACTGCCGCCTCTGTTAGTGCATACTAAGGTATTACAGGGCATCACATAAAACATATTTTCTCTGATATTTATGTGACACCAAACAAGGTAACGGCTTATGGTTTATCTCTTAGTTAGGACGTTTTTCTACATCCAATATAGAAAGCACGGTTTGCATGTAAACTGGTCATAAAACATAAACTCGATAAGACTGGGAAATTCAGAAAGGCTTCATCTGAAATGAACACTGAAAATAAAGCTGAAGCCAAAAGTTTATTTTTTAGTTTTGGAGAGATTAGTAAATGTTTAAAGCTGAGATTTAATCTGCTTATAATTTGCATATATAGGACAGTTTTTATTTAGGGATAATAGGCCTAACTGGTTTACGCCTAACTTTTATAAAGTGTGTGCTGTAAAAAATGTTTGTTAGGAGTACCTACATCCTATATTTATTTGAAAATAAACAATTTTTTGAGACTATCATGGACTTCAATAGGGTAGATATACAGAGCATCCGGAAAGTATTCACAGCGCTTCTCTTTTTCCACATTTTGTTATGTTACAGCCTCATTCCAAAATGGATTCAATTTATTATTTTCCTCAAAATTCTACAAACAATCCCCCATAATGATAACATGAAAGAAGTCTGTTTGAAATCTTTGCAAATTTATAAAAAAAAAAAAAAAAAAAAATCTCATGTACATAAGTATGACAGACTCCTCCCATGTACATAAGTATGACAGACTACTCCCATGTACATAAGTATCACAGGCTCCTCCCATGTACATAAGTATTACAGACTCCTCCCATGTACATAAGTATCACAGACTCCTCCCATGTACATAAGTCACACAGGCTCCTCCCATGTACATAAGTATCACAGACTCCTCCCATGTACATAAGTATCACAGGCTCCTCCCATGTACATAAGTATCACAGACTCTTCCCATGTACATAAGTATGACAGACTCCTCCCATGTACATAAGTATCATGGACTCCTCCAATGTACATAAGTATCACAGACTCCTCCCATGTACATAAGTATCACAGACTCTTCCCATGTACAGAAGCATCACAGGCTCCTCCCATGTACATAACTATCACAGACTCCTCCCATGTACATAAGTATCACATACTCCTTCCATGTACATAAGTATCACAGACTCCTCCCATGTACATAAGTATCACAGACTCCTCCCATGTACATAAGTATCACATACTCCTTCCATGTACATAAGTATCACAGACTCCTCCCATGTACATAAGTATCACAGACTCCTCCCATGTACATAAGTATCACAGACTCCTCCCATGTACATAAGTATCACAGGCTCCTCCCATGTACAGAAGTATTACAGCCTTTGCCATGACTCTCAGAATTGAGCTCAGGTCCCTCCTGTTTCCACTGATCATTAGGGATGAGCTTCGTGTTCGAGTCGAACATACGTTCGACTCGAACATCGGCTGTTCGATCGTTCGACGAAGATCGAACGATTTGGGCCGTTCGCGCCAAATTCGAGTGACGCGAACGGCCCACAATGCACTACGCCATCGCAGTGTCATCCAGGCGCTGTGATTGGCCAAGCATGCACTGTGACCCCGCATGCTTGGCCAATCACAGCGCCGGCAGCGAGGAGAGCAATGATTGGCCACAGGCAGGATGCCTGTGGCCAATTATTGCTGAGGGTGTTTAGTACACGCCCCACACTATAAAAGGCCGCCAGCACGGCGGCCTAGTGTAGTGTGTTCCGGAGCAGGGATAGAGCAGCATAGGCAGGGACAGTGACTTTTATTTCTTTCTTGCTTAACCTGGATTCCTTTAGTTTAGGGAAAGAGAAGGATAGGTAGGGAGAGTGTCAGTGTGTTTTGTGCTTGTGCTATAGTGTGCTTAAAAAAAACATTTATTCTAGGGACAGAAAACTGTAGGTAGGGACAGTGTCAGTTTCTTTCACTCTGCAAGTCCTTGTTTCCAGGGACCTGGAAGGACAGTGAGTGAATTGTCCTTGTGCTATATTGTGCTTAAAAAAAACATTTATTCTAGGGACAGAAAACTGTAGGTAGGGAGAGTGTCAGTTTCTTTCACTCTGCAAGTCCTTGTTTCCAGGGACCTGTAAGGACAGTGAGTGAATTGTCCTTGTGCTATATTGTGATTAAAAAAAACATTTTTTCTAGGGACAGAAAACTGTAGGTAGGGAGAGTGTTTTTTTTCTTTCACTCTGCAAGTCCTTGTTTCCAGGGACCTGGAAGGACAGTGAGTGAATTGTCCTTGTGCTATATTGTGCTTAAAAAAAACATTTATTCTAGGGACAGAAAACTGTAGGTAGGGACAGTGTCAGTTTCTTTCACTCTGCAAGTCCTTGTTTCCAGGGACCTGGAAGGACAGTGAGTGAATTGTCCTTGTGCTATATTGTGCTTAAAAAAAACATTTATTCTAGGGACAGAAAACTGTAGGTAGGGAGAGTGTCAGTTTCTTTCACTCTGCAAGTCCTTGTTTCCAGGGACCTGTAAGGACAGTGAGTGAATTGTCCTTGTGCTATATTGTGATTAAAAAAAACATTTTTTCTAGGGACAGAAAACTGTAGGTAGGGAGAGTGTTTTTTTTCTTTCACTCTGCAAGTCCTTGTTTCCAGGGACCTGGAAGGACAGTGAGTGAATTGTCCTTGTGCTATATTGTGCTTAAAAAAAACATTTATTCTAGGGACAGAAAACTGTAGGTAGGGAGAGTGTCAGTTTATTTCACTCTGCAAGTCCTTGTTTCCAGGGACCTGTAAGGACAGTGAGTGAATTGTCCTTGTGCTATATTGTGATTAAAAAAAACATTTTTTCTAGGGACAGAAAACTGTAGGTAGGGAGAGTGTTTTTTTTCTTTCACTCTGCAAGTCCTTGTTTCCAGGGACCTGTAAGGACAGTGAGTGAATTGTCCTTGTGCTATATTGTGATTAAAAAAAACATTTTTTCTAGGGACAGAAAACTGTAGGTAGGGAGAGTGTTTTTTTTCTTTCACTCTGCAAGTCCTTGTTTCCAGGGACCTGTAAGGACAGTGAGTGAATTGTCCTTGTGCTATATTGTGATTAAAAAAAACATTTTTTCTAGGGACAGAAAACTGTAGGTAGGGAGAGTGTTTTTTTTCTTTCACTCTGCAAGTCCTTGTTTCCAGGGACCTGGAAGGACAGTGAGTGAATTGTCCTTGTGCTATATTGTGATTAAAAAAAACATTTTTTCTAGGGACAGAAAACTGTAGGTAGGGAGAGTGTTTTTTTTCTTTCACTCTGCAAGTCCTTGTTTCCAGGGACCTGTAAGGACAGTGAGTGAATTGTCCTTGTGCTATATTGTGCTTAAAAAAAACATTTATTCTAGGGACAGAAAACTGTAGGTAGGGAGAGTGTCAGTTTCTTTCACTCTGCAAGTCCTTGTTTCCAGGGACCTGTAAGGACAGTGAGTGAATTGTCCTTGTGCTATATTGTGATTAAAAAAATTTTTTTTCTAGGGACAGAAAACTGTAGGTAGGGAGAGTGTTTTTTTTCTTTCACTCTGCAAGTCCTTGTTTCCAGGGACCTGTAAGGACAGTGAGTGAATTGTCCTTGTGCTATATTGTGCTTAAAAAAAACATTTATTCTAGGGACAGAAAACTGTAGGTAGGGAGAGTGTCAGTTTATTTCACTCTGCAAGTCCTTGTTTCCAGGGACCTGTAAGGACAGTGAGTGAATTGTCCTTGTGCTATATTGTGATTAAAAAAAACATTTTTTCTAGGGACAGAAAACTGTAGGTAGGGAGAGTGTTTTTTTTCTTTCACTCTGCAAGTCCTTGTTTCCAGGGACCTGTAAGGACAGTGAGTGAATTGTCCTTGTGCTATATTGTGCTTAAAAAAAACATTTATTCTAGGGACAGAAAACTGTAGGTAGGGAGAGTGTCAGTTTCTTTCACTCTGCAAGTCCTTGTTTCCAGGGACCTGTAAGGACAGTGAGTGAATTGTCCTTGTGCTATATTGTGATTAAAAAAAACATTTTTTCTAGGGACAGAAAACTGTAGGTAGGGAGAGTGTTTTTTTTCTTTCACTCTGCAAGTCCTTGTTTCCAGGGACCTGTAAGGACAGTGAGTGAATTGTCCTTGTGCTATATTGTGCTTAAAAAAACATTTATTCTAGGGACAGAAAACTGTAGGTAGGGAGAGTGTCAGTTTATTTCACTCTGCAAGTCCTTGTTTCCAGGGACCTGTAAGGACAGTGAGTGAATTGTCCTTGTGCTATATTGTGATTAAAAAAAACATTTTTTCTAGGGACAGAAAACTGTAGGTAGGGAGAGTGTTTTTTTTCTTTCACTCTGCAAGTCCTTGTTTCCAGGGACCTGGAAGGACAGTGAGTGAATTGTCCTTGTGCTATATTGTGATTAAAAAAAACATTTTTTCTAGGGACAGAAAACTGTAGGTAGGGAGAGTGTTTTTTTTCTTTCACTCTGCAAGTCCTTGTTTCCAGGGACCTGTAAGGACAGTGAGTGAATTGTCCTTGTGCTATATTGTGCTTAAAAAAAACATTTATTCTAGGGACAGAAAACTGTAGGTAGGGAGAGTGTCAGTTTCTTTCACTCTGCAAGTCCTTGTTTCCAGGGACCTGTAAGGACAGTGAGTGAATTGTCCTTGTGCTATATTGTGATTAAAAAAAACATTTTTTCTAGGGACAGAAAACTGTAGGTAGGGAGAGTGTTTTTTTTCTTTCACTCTGCAAGTCCTTGTTTCCAGGGACCTGTAAGGACAGTGAGTGAATTGTCCTTGTGCTATATTGTGCTTAAAAAAAACATTTATTCTAGGGACAGAAAACTGTAGGTAGGGAGAGTGTCAGTTTATTTCACTCTGCAAGTCCTTGTTTCCAGGGACCTGGAAGGACAGTGAGTGAATTGTCCTTGTGCTATATTGTGATTAAAAAAAACATTTTTTCTAGGGACAGAAAACTGTAGGTAGGGAGAGTGTTTTTTTTCTTTCACTCTGCAAGTCCTTGTTTCCAGGGACCTGGAAGGACAGTGAGTGAATTGTCCTTGTGCTATATTGTGCTTAAAAAAAACATTTTTTCTAGGGACAGAAAACTGTAGGTAGGGAGAGTGTTTTTTTTCTTTCACTCTGCAAGTCCTTGTTTCCAGGGACCTGTAAGGACAGTGAGTGAATTGTCCTTGTGCTATATTGTGCTTAAAAAAAACATTTATTCTAGGGACAGAAAACTGTAGGTAGGGAGAGTGTCAGTTTATTTCACTCTGCAAGTCCTTGTTTCCAGGGACCTGTAAGGACAGTGAGTGAATTGTCCTTGTGCTATATTGTGATTAAAAAATACATTTTTTCTAGGGACAGAAAACTGTAGGTAGGGAGAGTGTTTTTTTTCTTTCACTCTGCAAGTCCTTGTTTCCAGGGACCTGTAAGGACAGTGAGTGAATTGTCCTTGTGCTATATTGTGCTTAAAAAAAACATTTTTTCTAGGGACAGAAAACTGTAGGTAGGGAGAGTGTTTTTTTTCTTTCACTCTGCAAGTCCTTGTTTCCAGGGACCTGGAAGGACAGTGAGTGAATTGTCCTTGTGCTATATTGTGCTTAAAAAAAACATTTTTTCTAGGGACAGAAAACTGTAGGTAGGGAGAGTGTTTTTTTTCTTTCACTCTGCAAGTCCTTGTTTCCAGGGACCTGGAAGGACAGTGAGTGAATTGTCCTTGTGCTATATTGTGCTTAAAAAAAAACATTTTTTCTAGGGACAGAAAACTGTAGGTAGGGAGAGTGTTTTTTTTCTTTCACTCTGCAAGTCCTTGTTTCCAGGGACCTGGAAGGACAGTGAGTGAATTGTCCTTGTGCTATATTGTGCTTAAAAAAAAAAAAATTCTAGGGACAGAAAACTGTAGGTAGGGAGAGTGTCAGTTTATTTCACTCTGCAAGTCCTTGTTTCCAGGGACCTGTAAGGACAGTGAGTGAATTGTCCTTGTGCTATATTGTGATTAAAAAAAACATTTTTTCTAGGGACAGAAAACTGTAGGTAGGGAGAGTGTTTTTTTTCTTTCACTCTGCAAGTCCTTGTTTCCAGGGACCTGTAAGGACAGTGAGTGAATTGTCCTTGTGCTATATTGTGATTAAAAAAAACATTTTTTCTAGGGACAGAAAACTGTAGGTAGGGAGAGTGTTTTTTTTCTTTCACTCTGCAAGTCCTTGTTTCCAGGGACCTGTAAGGACAGTGAGTGAATTGTCCTTGTGCTATATTGTGATTAAAAAAAACATTTTTTCTAGGGACAGAAAACTGTAGGTAGGGAGAGTGTCAGTTTATTTCACTCTGCAAGTCCTTGTTTCCAGGGACCTGTAAGGACAGTGAGTGAATTGTCCTTGTGCTATATTGTGATTAAAAAAAACATTTTTTCTAGGGACAGAAAACTGTAGGTAGGGAGAGTGTCAGTTTCTTTCACTCTGCAAGTCCTTGTTTCCAGGGACCTGTAAGGACAGTGAGTGAATTGTCCTTGTGCTATATTGTGCTTAAAAAAAACATTTTTTCTAGGGACAGAAAACTGTAGGTAGGGAGAGTGTTTTTTTTCTTTCACTCTGCAAGTCCTTGTTTCCAGGGACCTGTAAGGACAGTGAGTGAATTGTCCTTGTGCTATATTGTGCTTAAAAAAAACATTTATTCTAGGGACAGAAAACTGTAGGTAGGGAGAGTGTCAGTTTATTTCACTCTGCAAGTCCTTGTTTCCAGGAACCTGTAAGGACAGTGAGTGAATTGTCCTTGTGCTATATTGTGATTAAAAAAAACATTTTTTCTAGGGACAGAAAACTGTAGGTAGGGAGAGTGTTTTTTTTTCTTTCACTCTGCAAGTCCTTGTTTCCAGGGACCTGGAAGGACAGTGAGTGAATTGTCCTTGTGCTATATTGTGCTTAAAAAAAACATTTTTTCTAGGGACAGAAAACTGTAGGTAGGGAGAGTGTTTTTTTTCTTTCACTCTGCAAGTCCTTGTTTCCAGGGACCTGTAAGGACAGTGAGTGAATTGTCCTTGTGCTATATTGTGCTTAAAAAAAACATTTATTCTAGGGACAGAAAACTGTAGGTAGGGAGAGTGTCAGTTTATTTCACTCTGCAAGTCCTTGTTTCCAGGGACCTGTAAGGACAGTGAGTGAATTGTCCTTGTGCTATATTGTGATTAAAAAAAACATTTTTTCTAGGGACAGAAAACTGTAGGTAGGGAGAGTGTTTTTTTTCTTTCACTCTGCAAGTCCTTGTTTCCAGGGACCTGGAAGGACAGTGAGTGAATTGTCCTTGTGCTATATTGTGATTAAAAAAAACATTTTTTCTAGGGACAGAAAACTGTAGGTAGGGAGAGTGTCAGTTTATTTCACTCTGCAAGTCCTTGTTTCCAGGGACCTGTAAGGACAGTGAGTGAATTGTCCTTGTGCTATATTGTGCTTAAAAAAAAATATTTTTTCTAGGGACAGAAAACTGTAGGTAGGGAGAGTGTCAGTTTCTTTCACTGTGAAAGTCCTTGTTTCAAGGGACAGAGAAGGACACCTGAAGGTAGCCCTTATTGCTTTTTTCCCATCTCCCTGCAGGCCATCTATTAGAATGTCTGGAAGGCAAACAAGGAGAGGCAGACAGTCAGGAGGCAATAAAAGAGGGCAAGCAGGCTCTGTGTCTGGGGGCAACAGTGCTGGTCGTGGACGCGGTGCATTGTCATCAGCACATGGCCATGGGACACGCTTGTCCTTCTTTTCGGCAGCTGGACATGTTGAGCCACATCATGCCGAAGACTTGGTAGAGTGGATGACCAAGCCCTCCTCCTCCTCCTCATCCTCTCTCACCCAGGCTCAGGGTACTGGAAAAGCAGCTGCCAAAGCGTCGTCTTCCCTGGTATCAATGTCAGACAAATCATCAGTCACTCCTTCCCTAGACCCACCATGTCCTCCTCCTGAGGAGTCCCCCGAACTGTTTCAGCACAGTGTTGGGTACATGCTCCAGGAGGATGCCCAGCGTTTCGAAGGGTCTGATGATGAAACCCAGCTAGAGGAAGGCAGTAGCGTGAGAGCAGACAGAGGGGATGCTCAAGAAGGACACCAATCTGGCAGTCATGTTCCAGCAGCTGCAGCATACTGCCAGATTGGCTCCAGTGATGAGGAGGGAGGTGATGATGAGGTCACTGACTCCACGTGGGTGCCTAATAGGAGAGAGGAGGAGGAGGAGGATGAGGAGGAGGCACATCTCCAACGAGGCAGGATGCCCTTTGGTGGCCAGCGTAAGGGCAGTACACCGACGGAATCACACCGCAGAGCTCCGCCTGTGCAGGGCGCTGCCTCTGCCCGTCATTCAAAAAGTTCTTTGGTGTGGGCCTTTTTTGAGGCTAGTGCATCAGATCGCACAGCTGCTGTTTGCAACATATGTCTCAAGCGTATATCGCGTGGCCAAAACATCAGCCGCTTGGGTACCACATGCCTGACCAGACATATGTTGACCTGCCATGCAGCTCGTTGGCAAGCCTACCTCAAAGACCCACACCAAAGAACAAAGCGGACCTCTCCTTGCACCGCATCAGCTGGGATCTCCAACCCCACTATAACTTCAGTCCTCTCTGAAACATGCACTGAGAGGAATGAAGGTGTAGAATTAGGTGTGTCACAGCCAAGTACTTGCGCCCACTCTGCTAGCAGTACACCGACGTCCGATTCTAGCAGGCAAATTTCCCTGCCCCAGCTGCTGGACCGTCGAAAGAAGTTCACTCCCAGCCATCCACATGCCCAGCGGTTGAATGCTAGCTTGGCTAAATTGCTAGCGCTTCAACTGCTGCCTTTTCAGTTGGTAGACTCGGCCCCCTTCCGTGAGTTTGTGCAATGTGCGGTTCCTCAGTGGCAGGTTCCCAAACGCCACTTTTTCTCACGGAAGGCTATTCCGGCTCTCTACCGGCATGTGGAAGGCAATGTCTTGGCCTCGCTGGACAGGGCGGTCAGCGGTAAGGTGCATATTACCGCTGACTCATGGTCCAGCAGGCATGGACAGGGACGTTACCTTTCTTTCACGGCCCATTGGGTCACTCTTTTGGCAGCTGGGAAGGATTCAGGACAAGGTGCAGTAGTGTTGGAGGTTGTCCCACCGCCACGCCTCCAAAATGCTACTACTGGTTGTGACACACCTCTCTCCTCCACCCCCTCCTCTTCTTCTTCCTCCATGGCCTCTTCCTGTGGTTTGTCCTATGAACCAGCGGTGCTCCGTAGCCGTTCACGGGGCTACGCAAGTACGCAGGCAAAAAGATGCCATGCCGTGCTTGCGCTGGTGTGTTTGGGGGACAGAAGCCACACTGGGGCAGAGGTCCTGTCTGCTCTGCAGGGCCAGGCCGAGAGGTGGTTGACGCCACGCCAGCTTAAGCCAGGAATGGTGGTTTGCGACAATGGCACCAACCTCCTCTCCGCCCTCCGACAGGGACAACTGACCCATGTGCCCTGTGTGGCTCACGTCCTTAACCTGGTGGTGCAGCGCTTCTTGGGCAGGTACCCGGGCTTACAGGATGTCCTGAGGCAGGCCAGGAAAGTCTGTGTACATTTCCGCAGATCTTATAATGCCAGTGCTCGCCTGGCTGAGCTGCAAAAGGAGTTGAACCTGCCCAAGAACCGCCTTATATGTGACATGCCCACCAGGTGGAACTCAACGTTGGCCATGCTGCAGCGGCTGCACACGCAGCAGAGGGCCATCAATGAGTACCTGTGCGACTACGGCACCAGGACAGGGTCAGGGGAGCTTGGTTTTTTTTTCTCCACGCCAGTGGGGCATGATCAGGGATGCATGCACTGTCCTCACACCATTTGAGGAGGCCACGAGGATGGTGAGCAGTGACAGTGCATGCATCAGTGACACTGTACCTCTTGTCCACCTGTTGGAGCACACGCTGCGTGGAATAATGGACAGGGCACTTGAGGCAGAACAGAGGCAGGAAGAGGAGGACTTCCTTGCCTCTCAAGGCCCCCTTTACCCAGACAGTGTTCCTTCTGTCCCACCCATCGCACAGGAAGAGGAGGAGGAGGAGGAGGAGGAGGATTGTGTCAGCATGGAGGTGGAGGCTGGCACTCAGCATCATCAGCAGCAGTCTTTTAGGGATGATTTACAGTCCCAAGAAACCAGTGGACTTGTACGTGGCTGGGAGGAGGTGGCTGCGGATCATGTCGTCCTTAGTGACCCAGAGGACTCCGGAGCGAATGCCTCAGCAAACCTACGCTGCATGGCCTCCCTGATCCTGCAAAGTCTGCGGAAGGATCCTCGTATTCTTCGGATCAAGGAGAGGGACCATTACTGGCTGGCCACTCTCCTTGATCCACGGTACAAGGGTAAGGTTGCGGACCTTATGTTACCGTCGCAGAGGGAGCAGAGGATGAGACAACTCCGGGAGGCCTTGCAGAAAGGTCTGTGCAACGCGTTCCCAGAGACTGGGAGGTTGCAAACTCCTGGTCCTGGACAACGAGTTGCTGAGGCTTCGGCCAGTCAAAGAAGGAGCGGTGGGGAAGGTGGCCGTCTGACCGATGCGTTCAGACAATTCTTTAGTCCGCAGCCCCAAAGTATGATCGGTTCCAGCAACCATCGCCAGCGTCTGATAAACATGGTGCAGGAATATCTAGGGGCAAGGTCAGACTTGGACACCTTTCCCACCGAAAATCCTCTGGCTTACTGGGTCTTGAGGATGGATCACTGGCCAGAGCTTGCACAGTATGCAATTGAGCTACTGGCCTGTCCTGCATCCAGCGTTCTTTCGGAACGCACATTCAGTGCTGCTGGAGGATTTGTCACGGATCACAGGGTGCGCCTGTCCACCGACTCGGTTGATCGACTGACTTTCATCAAGATGAACCAGTCTTGGATCACCACCAGCTACCACACACCTGATGCTGATATAACAGACTAATTGATTTTAACATGTCACATCCCTTCAAGACTGATGCTGATGCTGAGTGCCTGTGCTGTTATGTTGACTGGCTATCCTCCTCCTCCGAGTCCTCAATGATACGATTGATGATGATAGCTTGGAAGATCATTTTTGTTTATGGGTGCCGCCACCAGTGCCTAACGCCCAATTTTTCAGCCCCTGTTTAACAGGGGCGTGTAATTACAATTTTTGAAGCAATACTTTGCAACAGGGCTCATTGCTGTGCTCCAAGTACAGTATCTGTGAGGAGTTGCAGTGTTGTGCCACCAGTGCCTAAGGCCCAATTTTTCAGCCCCTGTTCAACAGGGGCATGTAATTACAATTCTTGATCTAATAATTCACAGCAGGGCCCATTGCTGCACCCACCAAGAGTAACTGTCAGGGCTTACAGTGTTCTGGCACCAGCACCACCATCAAAGGCCCAATTTTTACTACCACTGTTCAACAATTATATGTAATTAAAATTCCTGATATAATAGTTGACAGCAGGGCGTTCCAGCACCAACCAAGAGTAATTGTGAGTGCTTACAGTGTTGTGCCAACACCAACAACTAAGGGGCCTATTTCTGCAGAGTATATACGGCAGGTCCCTACTTTCAAACATCCAACTTACAAACGACTCCTACTTGCAAACGCAAGAAGACAACAGGAAGTGAGAGGAAATCTACCCCTAGGAAGGAAAATTCTCTCCTGTAAGAATAAATATGGGAGAAAGGTGTCTCCTCTGTACTGATGCTTTATCAGCAATCCTTGTTTCAAGAAAAACACCACATTTCAAAAACAGTTGTCATTGGGACGGAAAGTGAGGTGAAATGTTCTGAACAGGGGCACAGACAGCAAAACAAATGTTACAGGGGTGATAACCCTTACCTATGTTTTCCCTAAAGTTTAAAAATAGATTTTTGGTCTGGAGCTACACTTCAACAATGTACCTGTTCAAAATTACAAACAGATTCTACATAAGAACAAACCTACAGTCCCTGTCTTGTATGCACCGCCTGTATAGGGCTGTTCAGAGTATATAGGGCCTTTTTTATTTTATGTGCGGGGTTCCCCTTAATATCCATACAAGACCCAAAGGGGCTGGTAATGGGCTGGGGTAGGGGGGGGGGGCATGGGGTAGCTATGCCATTTTTCTTAAAGATTTTCATCCATATTACCGGGACCAGACATTACATTAAAGCCGCAAGCAGTTTTAAATGGCTTTTTTTTCCTTTAGAAGTGTCATTTTGTGCAGGGACAGTTCTAAACACGGGAAACACGTGGCACTTCACAGGCATACTTTAGACACCCCCCAGGTACGATATTTAAAGGAATATTTGACTTTTTTTTTTTCACTTTATGCATCATTAAAATGACTGCTCCCGAAAAACGACCGTTTTTAAAACTTCTTTTTGCATTGATACATGTCCCCTGGTGCAGAACCCGGGTTCCCAAACCCTTTTTAGGACAATAACATGCATAATAGTTGTTATAATTAGCACTTTAGAATTCGAACGTTCGCATCCATTGTATTTAATAGGGTTCTAATGTTCGTTCGAACTTTCGGTCCGTTCGCGGGTTCTGGTGCGAACCGAACCCGGGGGTGTTCGGCTCATCACTACTGATCATCCTTGAGATGTTTCTACAACTTGATTGGAGTCCACCTGTGGTTTATTCAGGTGATTGGACATTCTTTGGAAAGGCACACACCTGTCTATATAAAGGTCCCACAGGTAACAGTGCATGTCAGAGCACAAACCAAGCCATGAAGTCCAAAGAATTGTCTGTAGACCTTGGAGACAGGATTGTATGGAGACACAGATCGGGGGAAGGGTACAGAAACATTTCTGCAGCATTGAAGGTCCCAATGAGCACAGTGGCCTCCATCATCCGTAAATGGAAGAAGTTTGGAATCACCAGGACTCCTCCTAGAGCGGGCCGCCCGGCCAAACTGAGGGATCGGGGGAGGGGGGGCCTTAGTCAGGGAGGTGACCAAGAACCCGATGGTCACTCTGACAGCTCCAGCGTTTCTCTGTGGAGAGAGGAGAACCTTCCAGAAGAACAACCTTCTCTGCAGCACTCCACCAATCAGACCTGTATGGGGGAGTGGCCAGACGGAAGCCACTCCTCAGTAAAAGGCACATGACAGCCCTCCTGGAGTTTACCAAAAAGGCACCGGAAGGACTCTCAGACCATGAGAAACAAAACTCTCTGGTCTGATGAAACAAAGATTGAACTCTTTGGCCTGAATGGCAAGTGTCTTGTCTGGAGGAAACCAGGCACCGCTCATCACCTGGACAATACCATCCCTACTGTGAAGCATGGTGGCGGCAGCATCATGCTGTGGGGGTGTTTTTCAGCGGCAGGAACTGGGAGACTAGTCAGGATGGAGGGAAATATAAATGCAGCAATGTACAGAGACATCCTTGATGAAAATCTGCTCCGGAGTGCTCTGAACCTCAGACTGGTGCGAAGATTTATCTTCCAACAGGACAACAACCCTAAACACACAGCCAAGATAACAAAGATGAACGTCGGCAGAATGGCACGGCTGGGCATATTGGTGTACAGCTATGTCCCCTTTAATATGCACAGCCGTGGGTCGCGCTCGCCGCCGGCGGCGCACTCACGACCCGGTTGGGTACTCCGTGACCGCGCCCGTGGGACCCGATCTCCGCCGGTGTCCCGCGATCGGGTCACAGAGCTGAAGAGCGGGGAGAGGTAAGTGTAAACAAACCTTTCCCCGTGCTTCCTAGTGAGCCTGTCACTGATCGTCTGTTCCCTGTCATAGGGAACGACGATCAGTGATGTCACACGCCAAGCCACACCCCCACACAATTATAATCACTCCCTAGGTCAAACTTAACCCTTTTAGCGCCCCCTACAGGTTAACCCCCTTCACTGCCAGTGTCATTTTCACAGTAACCAGGGCATTTTAATAGCACTGATCGCTGTAAAAATGACAGTGGTCCCAAAAATGTGTCAAAAGTGTCCGATGTGTCCGCCATAATGTCGCAGTCACGATAAAAATCGCTGATCGCCGCCATTACTAGTAAAAAAAAAAACTATTAATAAAAATGCCATAAAACTATCCCCTATTTTGTAAACGCTATAACTTTTGCGCAAACCAATCAACAAACGCTTATTGCAATTTTTTTTACCAAAAATATGTAGAAGAATACGTATCGGACTAAACTGAGGAAAAACATATTTTTTTTACATATTTTTTGGGGATATTTATTATAGCAAAAAGTAAAAAATATTGTGTTTTTTTCAAAATTGTCGCTCTTTTTTTGTTTATAGCGCAAAAAATAAAAACCGCAGAGGTGATCAAATAACACCAAAAGAAAGCTCTATTTGTGGGAAAAAAAGGACGTCAATTTTATTTGGGAGCCACGTCGCACGGCCGCGCAATTGTCAGTTAGAGCGAGGCAGTGCCGAATCGCAAAAAGGGGCCCGGTCCTTTAGCAACAAAATGGTCCCGGGGGCTGAAGTGGTTATTAGGTCCCCCTTGCTAGTAGCAAGTTGGAGCCCCTTTGGTCTTCATTCTTGGTGGCATAGATACAACAAGGTGTTGGAAACGTTCCTCAGAGATTTTGCTCCATAGTGAGATGATAACATCACACAATTGCTGCAGATTTGTCGGCTGCACATCCATGAGGCCAATCTCCCGTCCCACCACATCCCAAAGGTGCTCAATTGGATGAGATGTGGTGAGTGTGGAGGCCATTGGAGTGCAGTGACCTCATTGTCCAGTGGTGAGATGATTGGTTTAACTGGTTTAATACATTTGGAGAATGGTTTGGGGAACTGTCTCCACCCCCAATTTCATAACAAAATAATAATATGACTGGTTAACCACTTCAGCCCCGGAAGGATTTACCCCCCTTAATGACCGGGCCGTTTTTTTTGCGATTCGGCATTGCGTCGCTTTAACTGACAATTGCGCGGTCGTGCGACGCTGTACCCAAACAAAATTGATATCCTTTTGTTCCCACAAATAGAGCTTTCTTTTGGTGGTATTTGATCACCTCTGCGGTTTAAATTTTTTGCGCTATAAACAAAAAAATAGCGCCTGCAATGCGCCCCAAAAAAGCAGCTCAATTGTTTTCAATGTGAAAGCCTGAGGGCTTTCACACTGGAGCGTTGCGCTTGCAGGAGGGTCAAAAAACTCCTGCAAGCCGCATCTTTGAGGCGCAATAGGAGCAGTAAAAATACCGCTCCTATAGCGCCCCTGCCCATTGAAATCAATGGGATAGCGCCTCCAAAACGCCCGCAAAACGCCGCAAAGAGGCGTTATTGCGGGCGTTTTTAACCCATCTTCGGCCGCTAGCGGGGGTTAAAATCCCCCAGCTAGCGCCCGCAAATCGTGGGAAAAAATACGGTATAGAGGCGCTAAAAATAGCGCCGCTATACCGCCAGCGCATCCAGCGCCTCAGTGTGAAAGTAGCCTAAAGATAATTTTTTTTTTATTTTTAAATAACAAACATGTTATACTTGCCTCCACTGTGCAGCTCGTTTTGCACAGAGTGGCCCCAAACCTGGTCTTCTGGGGTCCCTCGGCAGCTGTCTCGGCTCCTCCCCGCAATCACTCACCACCTATATGCGAGCTTGCATGGTGGTGAGTGATTGCGGGCGCGCTCCAGTGATACAGCCTGCGGCTATAGCCGCTCACTGTTTCACTTGGCCCCGCCCCCCCCGGCGCGCCACGTCATTGGCCAATGGCTGCGCTGCTTTCAATCAACCAATGAATGAGCCAAGAAGCCGGGCCGAGATGCCTGCGCGTTCACGGCGCGGGACTTTCGAGGGGTCAGGTAAGTAAACGGGGGGCTCCGGGGGGGGGGGGGGGGGCGCTAATCCAGAGATGTTTTTTGTTTTTTCACCTTTTGCCTTTACAACCCCTTTAATGTACTCACCATAGATTTTTTTATTAATTTTTTTCTGGTATATTCTTTTACAAAGCAGAACAATAAAGGAATAATAAAAAAAAAAAAAGAGCCTATCAACAGATGCCCCCCACATAACATATTACAATTTATAAACATTACATGAATAAAATGAAACATTTGCTATCATTTCCCATGAAACCTCCAACTCTACAATATGTTGCTAAATGTTTCTTTTACACAAAGGAAGATAATTCCTTTCAGTTTATTTTTTGTGGAAAACGCACTTGAAAATTTCTCTGATGAAAGGAACAAAACATACCGGGAATGCGAACCTTTAATACATCGCCGTAATTGCACGCCGCCTATTTACCTGCGGAAAACGTCCATTGTGACCCCGCTAATGGAGTCTGCCATTGTTCTCTACAATATGATGCCTTGACTTCTAGTTATGAAAGCAAAACTCCACATTCTACCCCCCCGTGATACAGACACCGACCTCCATCAAAAATCTTCCCTGTGACCCAAACATCACGATTTTTACTCCTCTCTATTACCATCTTGTATTATTATTATTATAATAATTCCCCTGCTGAAGGACCCTAGTACGAAACGCATCGGGCTTGCTACACCGCTCCATACACTGCCCTTTTAAACGTTTTATTTTGTTGTTTTTTTAAATAAAACCCACATTGACCTGCGCCATCGTAGCATTCCCGTCATTCTTTTTTCCATGGTTGGCCGACTGAATTGAGATATTCTCCTTGCTGCAATACCATTCTGGTGAGAACTTCCAGAGTGGAGGTTGTTTTCTGCCTCTACCTGAGGATCGTCGCTGAGTCCAGAGTCTCCTTTCAAGTTGGGCAACCCGCTGGAGAGTCGTCATCTGGGATTCGTTTGATCCAACCTTCAGATAGGGATGAGCCGAACACCCCCGGGTTCGGTTCCTACCAGAACCCGCGAACGGACCGAAAGTTCGCACGAACTTTAGAACCCTATTAAATACAATGGATGCGAACGTTCGAAATCTAAAGTGCTAATTATAACGACTATTATGCATGTTATTGTCCTAAAAAGGGTTTGGGAACCCGGGTTCTGCACCAGGGGACATGTATCAATGCAAAAAGAAGTTTTAAAAACGGCCGTTTTTCGGGAGCAGTCATTTTAATGATGCATAAAGTGAAAAAAAAAAAGTCAAATATTCCTTTAAATATCGTACCTGGGGGTTGTGTATGATATGCATGTAAAGTGGCGCTTGTTTCCCGTGCTTAGAACTGTCCCTGCACAAAATTACATTTCTAAAGGAAAAAAAGCCATTTAAAACTGCTTGCGGCTTTAATGTAATGTCTGGTCCCGGTAATATGGATGAAAATCTTTAAGAAAAATGGCATAGCTACCCCATCAACCCCCCCCCCCCCCCCACCTACCCCAGCCCATTACCAGCCCCTTTGGGTCTTGTATGGATATTAAGGGGAACCCCGCACACAAAATAAAAAAGGCCCTATATACTCTGAACAGCCGTATACAGGCGGTGCATACAAGACAGGGACTGTAGGTTTGTTCTTATGTAGAATCTGTTTGTAATTTTGAACAGGTACATTTTTAAGTGTAGCTCCAGACAAAAAATCTATTTTTAAGCTTTTTGGAAAACATAGGGAAGGGTTATCACCCCTGTAACATTTGTTTTGCTGTCTGTGCCCCTGTTCAGAACATTTCACCTCACTTTCCGTCCCAATGACAAATGTTTTTGAAAAGTGGGGTTTTTATTGAAACAAGGATTGGTGATAAAGCATCAGTAGAGAGGAGACACATTTTTCCCATATTAACTCTTACAGGAGAGAATTTCCCTTCCTAGGGGTAGATTTCCTCTCACTTCCTGTTGTATCCTTCCGTTTGCAAGTAGGAGTCGTTTGTAAGTTGGATGTTTGAAAGTAGGGACCTGCCGTATATACTCTGCTGAAATTTGCCCCTTACATGTTGGTGTTGCCACAACACTGTAAGGCCTGACAGTTACTCTTGGTGGGCGCATGAATGGGCCCTGCTGTGAATTATTAGATCAAGAATTGTAATTGCATGCCCCTGTTGAACAGGGGCTGAAAATTGGGCCTTTGGTGGTGGTGGTGCTGGTGTTGACACAACACTGTAAGGCCTCACAGTTACTCTTGGTGGGCGCAGGAATTGGCCCTGCTGTGAATTATTAGATCAAGAATTGTAATTACATGCCCCTGTTAAACAGGGGCAGAAAAATTGGGCCTTAGGCACTGGTGCCACAACACTGCAACCCCTCACAGATACTGTACTTGGAGCACAGCAATGAGCCCTGTTGCAAAGTATTGCATCAAAAATTGTAATTACACGCCCCTGTTAAACAGGGGCTGAAAAATTGGGCCTTAGGCACTGGTGCTGGTCCCACGACACTGCAACCTCTCCCAGATACTCTAGTTGGAGTGCAGGAATCATTGAGGAGGAGGAGGATAGTCAGTCAACATAACAGGACAGTCACTCAGCATCAGTCTTGAAGGGATGTGACATTTGAAAATAAATTAGTCTGTTATATCAGCTTCAGGTGTTTGGTAGCTGGTGATAATCCAAGACTGGTTCATCTTTATGAAGGTCAGTCGATCAACCGAGTCGGTGGAGAGGCGCACCCTGTGATCTGTGACAAATCCTCCAGCAGCACTGAATGTGCGTTCTGCAAGAACGCTGGATGCAGGACAGGCCAGTAGCTCAATTGCATACTGTGCAAGCTCTGGCCAGTGATCCATCCTCAAGACCCAGGTAGCCAGAGGATTTTCGGTGGGGAAGGTGTCAAAGTCTGACCTTGCCCCTAGGTATTCCTGCACCATGTATATCAGACGCTGGCGATGGTTGCTGGAACTGATCATACCTTGGGGCTGCGAACTAAAGAATTGTCTGAAAGCATCGGTCAGACGGCCACCTTCTCCACCGCTTCTTTCTTTGACTGACCGAAGCCTCAGCAACTCGTTGTCCAGGACCAGGAGTTTGTAACCTCCCAGTCTCTGGGAACGCGTTGCACAGACCTTTCTGCAAGGCCTCCCGGAGTTGTCTCATCCTCTGCTCCCACTGCGACGGTAAGATAAGGTCCGCAACCTTACTCTTGTACCGTGGATCAAGGAGAGTGGCCAGCCAGTAATGGTCCCTCTCCTTGATCCGAAGAATACGAGGATCCTTCCGCAGACTTTGCAGGATCAGGGAGGCCATGCAGCGTAGGTTAGCTGAGGCAATCGGTCCGGAGTCCTCTGGGTCACTAAGGACGACATGATCTGTAAACACCTCCTCCCAGCCACGTACAAGTCCACGGGTTTCTTGGGACTGTAAATCATCCCTAAAAGACTGCTGCTGATGATGCTGAGTGCCAGGCTCCACCTCCATGCTGACACAATCCTCCTCCTCCTCCTCCTCTTCCTGTGCGATGGGTGGGACAGAAGGAACACTGTCTGGGTAAAGGGGGCCTTGAGAGGCAAGGAAGTCCTCCTCTTCCTGCCTCTGTTCTGCCTCAAGTGCCCTGTCCATTATTCCACGCAGCGTATGTTCCAACAGGTGGACAAGAGGTACAGTGTCACTGATGCATGCACTGTCACTGCTCACCATCCTCGTGGCCTCCTCAAATGGTGCCAGGACAGTGCATGCATCCCTGATCATGCCCCACTGGCGTGGTGAAAAAAACCCGAGCTCCCCTGACCCTGTCCTGGTGCCGTAGTCGCACAGGTACTCATTGATGGCCCTCTGCTGCGTGTGCAGCCGCTGCAGCATGGCCAACGTTGAGTTCCACCTGGTGGGCATGTCACATATAAGGCAGTTCTTGGGCAGGTTCAACTCCTTTTGCAGCTCAGCCAGGCGAGCACTGGCATTATAAGATCTGCGGAAATGCACACAGACTTTCCTGGCCTGCCTCAGGACATCCTGTAAGCCCGGGTACCTACCCAAGAACCGCTGCACCACCAGGTTAAGGACGTGAGCCAAACAGGGCACATGGGTCAGTTGTCCCTGTCGGAGGGCGGAGAGAAGGTTGGTGCCATTGTCGCAAACCACCATTCCTGGCTTAAGCTGGCGTGGCGTCAACCACCTCTTGGCCTGCCCCTGCAGAGCAGACAGAACCTCTGCCCCAGTGTGGCTCCTGTCCCCCAAACACACCAGCGCAAGCACGGCATGGCATCTTTTTGCCTGCGTACTTGCGTAGCCCCTTGAACGCCTACGGAGCACCGCTGGTTCCAAGGACAAAGCACAGGAAGAGGCCATGGAGGAAGAAGAAGAGGAGGGGGTGGAGGAGAGAGGTGTGTCACAACCAGTAGTAGCATTTTGGAGGCGTGGCGGTGGAACAACCTCCAACACTACTGCACCTTGTCCTGCATCCTTCCCAGCTGCCAAAAGAGTGACCCAATGGGCCGTGAAAGAAAGGTAACGTCCCTGTCCATGCCTGCTGGACCATGAGTCAGCGGTAATATGCACCTTACCGCTGACCACCCTGTCCAGCGAGGCCAAGACATTGCCTTCCACATGCCGGTAGAGAGCCGGAATCGCCTTCCGTGAGAAAAAGTGGCGTTTGGGAACCTGCCACTGAGGAACCGCACATTGCACAAACTCACGGAAGGGGGCCGAGTCTACCAACTGAAAAGGCAGCAGTTGAAGCGCTAGCAATTTAGCCAAGCTAGCATTCAACCGCTGGGCATGTGGATGGCTGGGAGTGAACTTCTTTCGACGGTCCAGCAGCTGGGGCAGGGAAATTTGCCTGCTAGAATCGGACATCGGTGTACTGCTAGCAGAGTGCCCGCAAGTACTTGGCTGTGACACACCTAATTCTACACCTTCATTCCTCTCAGTGCAGGTTTCAGAGAGGACTGAAGGTAAAGTGGGGTTGGAGATCCCAGCTGATGCGGAGCAAGGAGAGGTCCGCTTTGTTCTTTGGTGTGGGTCTTTAAGGTAGGCTTGCCAACGAGCTGCATGGCAGGTCAACATATGTCTGGTCAAGCATGTGGCGCCCAAGCGGCTGATGTTTTGGCAACGCAATATACGCTTGAGACATATGTTGCAAACAGCAGCTGTGCGATCTGATGCACTTGACTCAAAAAAGGCCCACACCAAAGAACTTTTGGAATAACGGGCAGAGGCAGCGCCCTGCACAGGCGAATCTCTGCGCTGTGATTTAGTCGGTGTGCTGCCCTTACGCTGGCCCCCCGAGGGCATCCTGCCTCGTTGGAGATGTGCCTCCTCCTCATCTTCCTCCTCCTCCTCTCTCCTATTAGGCACCCACGTGGAGTCAGTGACCTCATCATCCCCTCCCTCCTCATCACTGGAGCCAATCTGGCAGTATGCTGCAGCTGCTGGAACATGACTGCTAGATTGGTGTCCTTCTTGAGCATCCCCTCTCTCTGCTCTCACGCTACTGCCTTCCTCTAGCTGGGTATCATCATCAGACCCTTCGAAACGCTGGGCATCCTCCTGGAGCATGTACCCAACACTGTGCTCAAACAGTTCGGGGGACTCCTCAGGAGGACATGGTGGGTCTAGGGAAGAAGTGACTGATAATGACATTGATACCAGGGAAGAGGACGCTTTGGCAGCTGCTTTGCCAGTACCCTGAGCCTGGGTGAGAGAGGATGAGGAGGATGAGGAGGGCTTGGTCATCCACTCTACCAAGTCTTCGGCATGATGCGGCTCAACACGTCCAGCTGCCGAAAAGAAGGACAAGCGTGTCCCATGGCCACGTGCTGATGACGATGCACCGCGTCCACGACCAGCACTGTTGTCTCTAGACACAGAGCCTGCTTGCCCTCTTTTATTGGCTATTGACTGTCTGCCTCTCCTTGTTTGCCTTTCAGACATTCTAATGGCCTGCAGGGAGATGGGAAAACCAGCAATAAGGGCTAGCTTCAGGTGTATATTTTGCAGGAATCACACTACGCCTGCTGTAAGTGCTGCAAATGCCTGTTGGTGTAACACACCAGGAAAAAAAAGCAATATGGGCTAGCTTCAGGTGTATATTTTGCAGGAATCACACTACGCCTGCTGTAAGTGCTGCAAATGCCTGTTAGAGTAACACACTAGGAAAACACAGCAATAAGGCCTAGCTTCAGGAGTATATTTTGCAGGAATCACACTACGCCTGCTGCAAGTGCTGCAAATGCCTGTTAGTGTAACACACTAGGAAAACACAGCAATAAGGCCTAGCTTCAGGTGTATATTTTGCAGGAATCACACTACGCCTGCTGTAAGTGCTGCAAATGCCTGTAAAGCCCTGTACACACGATCAGATATCCTATGGATTTTCGTCTGATGGATTTGTCCATCAGACATCTGATGAAACTGTTTTCCATCAGTCTTGCCCACACACCATCAGTCAAAAAACCGACCGTTCCAAACGTGGTGACGTAAAACACTCCGATGAGCTGAGAAAAATGAAATTCAATGCTACTGAGCATGTGTCGACTTGATTCTGAGCATGCTTGGGTTTTTTATCTGATGGATTTCCCCACAGACGATCGGAAATTGCCATCGGTTTTTTATCCATCAGATAATTTTAACCACTTTACAACCACCTGCCGACAAATAACGTCGACAAGGTGGTTGCTTAACTCTGGGAGGACGTTATATAACGTCCTCCCAGAATTGCGCTCCCCGCGCGCCCCCTGGGGCGCGCACACGGGAAACTCCGTGACCGGCGGATCACGAATCGCGGTAAATCGCCGCTGATAGCGGCCGTTTACCACGTGATCGCTCCGTCAAATGACGGAGCAATCACTTGTAAACAGACCGGCGTCATTTGATGACGCCGGTTCCTCCCTCCCCTCTCTGTACCGATCGGTACAGTGTGAGAGGGGAGGGGGATGGAGCGGATGGCAGCAGCAGCTCTGTGGGCTGGATCTGTGACAATTGCAGTCACAGATCCAGCCATCCATCCATCCCTGCTCAGCCATCCCTGTGCAATACTCTGCAATACACCCTGCCAATACTCTGCAATACACCCTGCCAATACTCTGCAAAATACCCTGCGCAATACTCTGCAAAATACTCTGCAATACCCTGGTGCAATACTCTGCAATACCCTGGTGCAATACTCTGCAATACCCTGGTGCAATACTCTGCAATACCCTGCAAAATACTCTGCAATACCCTGCGCAATACTCTGCAATACCCTGCAAAATACTCTGCAATACCCTGCGCAATACTCTGCAATACCCTGCGCAATACTCTGCAATACCCTGCGCAATACTCTGCAATACCCTGCGCAATACCCTGCACAATACTCTGCAATACCCTGCGCAATACTCTGCAATACCCTGCAATACCCTGCGCAATACCCTGCGCAATACTCTGCACAATACCCTGCGCAATACTCTGCAATACCCTGCGCAATACTCTGCAATACCCTGCGCAATACTCTGCAATACCCTGCGCAATACTCTGCAAAATACTCTGCAATACCCTGCACAATACTCTGCAATACCCTGCGCAATACTCTGCAATACCCTGCACAATACTCTGCAATACCCTGCGCAATACTCTGCAATACCCTGCGCAATACTCTGCAATACACTGTGCAATACCCTGCACAATACTCTGCAATACCCTGCACAATACTCTGCAATACCCTGCACAATACTCTGCAATACCCTGCACAATACTCTGCAATACTCTGCAATACCCTGTGCAATACCCCCTGTGCAATACCCCGTGCAATACCCTGCCATACTCCGCAATACCCTGCCATAGTCCGCAATACTCCGCAATGCCCTGCAATACTCCGCAATGCCCGGCAATACTCTGCAATAACCACTTCCCGCCCGCCGGCCGTCATATGACGTCCTTGACTTTGTGCGGAGATATCTGAATGATGGGAGCAGCTACAGGCATCATTCAGATATTAGCTTTTTCAGCCGGCGATTCCCTACACCATAAGAACAATCATAGCGGCTGTTCCGCCGCTTGATCATTCTTACGGAAGGCGAGAGGGGGTCTCCCCCCCTCCCGCTGCCCTCCGGTGCTTCTACCGACTCACCGCTACGATCAAAGCCAGGATTGTTGTTTTTTTTTTTGTATTTTTTTCAGGCTTCCCAGCCTAGAGGTGAGATGTGGGGTCTTATTGACCCCATATCTCACTGTAAAGAGGACCTGTCATGCCATATTCTTATTACAAGGGATGTTTACGTTCCTTGTAATAGGTATAAAAGTGATCAAAAAAATTTTTGGGGCGGAAAAACATGTCAAACTAAAATAAATAAAGTAAAATGAACAATAAAAAAATACATTTTTTTTTTAAAGCGCCCCTGTTCCCGTGAGCTCGCATACAGAAGCGAACGCATACGTAAGTCCCGCCCACATATGAAAACGGTTTTCAAACCACACATGTGAGGTATCTCTGCGAACGTTAGAGCGAGAGCAATCATTTTGGCCCTAGACCTCCTCTGTAACTCAAAACATGTAACCAGTAAAAATATTTAAAGCGTCGCCTATGGGGATTTTTTAAGTAGCGAAGTTTGGCGCCATTCCACGAGTGTGTGCAATTTTTAAGGGTGACATGTTAGGTATCTATTTACTCGGCGTAACTTCATCTTTCACATTATGCAAAAACATTGGGCTTACTTCATTTTTTTTTTTTTTTTTTAAGCACAAAACATTTTTTTTCCGTAAAAAACGCGTTAAAAAAATTGCTGCGCAAATATCGTGCGAGATAAAAAGTTGCAACAACCACCATTATATTCTCTAAGGTCTTTGCTAAAAAAACATATATAATGTTTTGGGGTTCTATGTAATTTTCTAGCAAACAAATGATGATTTTTACATGTAGGAGAGAAATGTCAGAATTGGCCTGGGTGCTCCAGAACGCCTGAAGGTGCTCCCTGCATGTTGGGCCTCTGTATGTGGCCACGCTGTGTAAAAGTCTCACACATGTGGTATCGCCATACTCGGGAGTAATAGCAGAATGTGTTTTGGGGTGTAATTTGTGGAATGCATATGCTGTGTGTGAGAAATAACCTGCTAATATGACAATTTTGTGAAAAAAAAAAAAAGAAAAAAAAATCTTGATTTTGCAAAGAATTGTGGGAAAAAATGACAACTTCAAAAAACTCACAATGCCTCTTTCTGAATACCTTGGAATGTCTTCTTTCCAAAAAGGGGTCATTTGGGGGTATTTGTACTTTTCTGGCATGTTAGGGTCTCAAGAAATGAGATCGGCCGTCAGTACTTCAGGTGTGATCAATTTTCAGATATTGGCACCATAGATTGTGGACTCTATAACTTTCACAAAGACCAAAAAATATCCACCAATTTGTACTTATTTTTACCAAAGATATGTAGCAGTATAAATTTTGGCCAAAATGTATGAAGAAAAAATAGTAATTTGCAAAATTTTATAACAGAAACGAAAAAAAAATCATTTTTTTACAAAATTTTCAGTCTTTTTCCTCTTATAGCGCAAAAAATAAAAAACCCAACAGTGATTAAATACCACCAAAAGAAAGCTCTATTTGTGTGAAAAAAAGGACAAAAAATTCATATGGGTACAGTGTTGTATGACTGAGTAATTGTCATTCAAAATGTGAGAGCACCGAAAGCTGAAAATTGGTCTGGTTATTAAGGGGGTTTAAGTGCCCAGTGGTCAAGTGGTTAAAACATGTTCTATTTTTTAAAACCGATGGAAAAAAGACTGATGGGTTCCATACACGATCGGTTTGTCTGATGAAAACAATCCATCAGACGGTTTTCATCAGTCAAACTGATCGTGTGTACAGGGCTTTAGAGTAACACACTAGGAAAACACAGCAATAAGGCCTAGCTTCAGGAGTATATTTTTCAGGAATCACACTACGCCTGCTGTAAGTGCTGCAAATGCCTGTTTGTGTAACACACCAGGAAAACACAGCAATAAGGGCTAGCTTCAGGTGTATAATGTGCAGGAGGCTTAGCAACAATGACACTGACACTGTCCCCTGCCTATCCTTCTCTCTCCCTGCACACAAGATTTATCAAAGAATATGGCACTGACACTCTCCCTGCCTATCCTTCTCTCTCCCTGCACACAAGATTTATCAAAGAATATGACACTGACACTGTCCCTGCCTATCCTTCTCTCTCCCTGCACACAAGGTTTATCAAAGAATATGACACTGACACTCTCCCTGCCTATCCTTCTCTCTCCCTGCACACAAGAATAGCACAAAGAATAGCACACTGTCCCTGCCTATCCTTCTCTTTCCCTGCGCCGGAACACACTACACAAGGCCGCCGTGCTAAACCCCCTGAGCTATAATTGGCCACAGGCAACCTGCCTGTGGCCAATTATGGCTCTCCTAGCTGCCGGCGCTGTGATTGGCCAAGCATGCGGGGTCACAGTGCATGCTTGGCCAATCACAGCGCCGGGATTGCACTGCGATGGCGCAGTGTATTGTGGGCCGTTCGCGTCACTCGAATTTGGCGCGAACGGCCCAAATCGTTCAATGTTCGCCGAACGATAGAACAGCCGATGTTCGAGTCGAACGTATGTTCGACTCGAACACCGAGCTCATCCCTACCTTCAGACAAGCAGAACTGCCATTGAGATCTTTCATGCCCTTATGATCTGCCTAACCCGCAGGTCCACCGGCTCCGGTAAGAGTATTCTACCTCTCTTCACCTCCAGAAGTTATGTGATGACCCATATTATTACACGTGTGGTTTCAGCTTTATTTTATCACTAACTTTCGGACATTCTGTGGACTTTCTTTATTGTCTTGGATTCACATTTATGTTCACTTTGAGGTCCAAATTTTTTGGTCTTCCTTATTTAGCGCTACATCCCCATTCACATATTATTATTATAACTTGACGTTCTTTTGCCATCGGTGGAGGACCCATGTGACCACATAGAGGAGCGAGAACACATATTCTAATCTGACTTTAACCACTTAGCCCCGGACCATTTGGCTGGCCAAAGACCACTTTTTGCGATTCGGCACTGCGTCACTTTAACTGACAATTACGCGGTCGTGCGACGTGGCTCCCAAACACAATTGACGTCCTTTTTTCCCCCCACAAATAGAGATTTCTTTTGGTGGTATTTGATCACCTCTGCGGTTTTTATTTTTTGCGCTAGAAACAAAAATAGAGTGACAATTTTGAAAAAAATTCAATATATTTTACTTTTTTGCTATAATTAATATCCCCCAAAAAACACAAATTTCTTCATCAGTTTAGGCCAATATGTATTCTTCTACATATTTTTGGTAACAAAAAAAAAAAAAAAGGCAATAAGCGTATATTGATTGGTTTGCGCAAACGTTATAGCGTCTACAAAATAGGGGATAGATTTATGGCTTTTGTATTATTTTTATTTTTTTACTAGTAATGGCGGCGATCTGCGATTTTCAGCAGGACTGCGACATTGCGGCGGACAGATCGGACACTTTTGACAATTTTTAGGACCATTGACATTCATACAGCGATCAGAGCTAAAAATAGCCACTGATTACTGTAGAAAGCTACTTTCACACTGAAGCGCTGGATGCGCTGGCGGTATAGAGGGGCTATTTTTAGCGCCGCTATACCGTCGTTTTTGCCGCGATTTGCTTGCGCCAGCGGGGTGATTTTAAACCCCGCTAGCGGCCGACAAAGGGTTAAAAACGCCCGCAATAATGCCTCTTTGTGGCGTTTTGCGGGTGTTTTGGAGGCGCTACCCCATTGATTTCGTTTAACCCTTGCCTGTTTTTCAGACTTGGTGTTTACAAGTTTAAAACATTTTTTTTTTTGCTAGAAAATCACTTAGAACCCCCAAACATTATATATATTTTTTCTAACACCCTAGAGAATAAAATGGTGGTCATTGCAATACTTTTTGTCACACCGTATTTGCGCAGCGGTCTTACAAGCACACTTTTTTGGAAAAAATTCACTTTTTTTAATTAAAAAATAAGACAACCGTAAAGTTAGCCCAATTTGTTTTTATATTGTGAAAGATAATGTTACGCCGAGTAAATTGATACCCAACATGTCACGCTTCAAAATTGAGCCAGCTCGTGGAATGGCGTCAAACTTATACCCTTAAAAATCTCCATAGGCGACGTTTAAAAAATTCTACAGGTTGCAGGTTTTGAGTTACAGAGGAGGTCTAGGGCTTGAATTGTTGCTCTCGCTCTAACGATTGTGGCGATACCTCACTTGTGTGGTTTAAATATAGTTTTCATATGCGGGCGCTACTCACGTATCCGTTCGCTTCTGCGCGCAAGCTCGTCGGAACAGGGCTTTTTAAAACATTTTTTGGGGGTTTTCTTATTTATTTTACTTGATTTTATTTATTCTTACACTGTTTTAAAAAAAAAAAAAATGGGTCACTTTTATTCCTATTACAAGGAATGTAAACATCCCTTTTAACCACTTCCCTACCGGGCACGAAAACCCCCTTCCTGCCCAAGCCATTTTTCAGCTTTCAGCGCTGTCACACTTTGAATGACAATTGCGCGGTCGTGCGACGTGGCTCCCAGACGACATTTGCATCCTTTTTTCCCCCACAAATAGAGATTTCTTTTGGTGGTATTTGATCACCTCTGCGGTTTTTATTTTTTGCGCTATAAACAAAAGAAGAGTGTCCAGTTTGAAAAAAAAAACACAATATTTTTTACTTTTTGCTATAATAAATATCCATTTTTTTTTTTTTTTATTAAAATTTTCCTCAGTTTAGTCCGATACGTATTCTTCTACATATTTTTGGTTAAACAAAATCGCAAGAAGCTTATATTGATTGGTTTGCGCAAAAGTTATAGCGTTTACAAAATAGGGGATAGATTTCTAGCTTTTTTTTTTTTTTTACTAGTAATGGCGGCGATCTGCAATTTTTATTGTGACTGCGATATTGCGGCAGACAGATCGGACACTTTTGACACATTTTTGGGACCATTCACATTTATACAACGATCCCTGCTATAAAAATGCACTGATTACTGTAAAAATGTGACTGGCAGGGAAGGGGTTAACACTAGGGGGCGAGGAAGGGGTTAAATGTGTTTCCTAGATGTGTTCTAACTGTGGGGGGAGGGGACTGACTGGGGGAGGTGACCGATGGTTGTCCCTATGTACAAGGGACACGCCATCGGTCTCCTCTCCCTGACAGGACGTGGATCTGTGTGTTTACACCCCATCATTACACACACAGATCCACTTTCCTGCTCGGTTACTGGGCAATCGCGGGTGCCCGGCGGCCATTGCGGCCGCCGGGCACGCGCATCGGTTCCCCAGCAACGCGGCGGGTGCGCGCCCCCCTAGCTCCTTTTTAAAGGCAGGACGTCATATGACGTCGTGTGAGAACGAGAGAGTCTTCCGCCCGCCGTCATTTGACGGTGGGCGGTGGACAAGAGGTTAATAGAAAAACACATGACAGATCCTCTTAAATATGAGATCTGGGGGTCAAAAAGACGTCACGTCTCATATTTACACTAAAGTGCAATAAAAAAATAAAATAATTGTCATTTGAAAAAATAACAAAATAAAAATGTCCCTTTAAGTCGTATGGGCGGAGCTGACGTTTTGACGTCACTTCCGCCCTGCTATGGTATGGAGACGGGTGGGGGCCATCTTCCCCCTCACTCGTATCCATACCACAGAGGGACAAGGACCCGATCGCCTCCGCCGCTACCGATAGGGTGACCACATTTCCAAGCTACCATTCAGGGACACCCCCCCCCCCTTCCCAAAAATCAGCTTGTGCTGTAACGAATCACAGCACAGTGGACTAGGGTGACCACGTGTCCCGGATTGCCCGGGACACTCCCGCATTTTGCAGGTCTGTCCCGGGCACCTTAATTCCAGGACAATACAGTGTCCCGGAATGAAACTGACACAGCCACCCTCGGAGCCAATCAGATGCCCCCAAAAAAGGCCGCCACATCACTGCTTTACTCACTGACAGTACTTGTCCTGGCCGGGAATGCCTGGAGGAGCACAATCCCCGCCCCCTGCTTGTGATTGGAGAAATCATAAATCCCACCTCTTGTGTCCAATCACTGTGCTGTGATTCGTTTTTGAGAAGGGGGGGGGTGTCCCTGAATGGCAGTTTGAAAATGTGGTCACCCTACAGTGGACAAGGAGGCGGGATTTATGATTTCTCCAATCACAAGCAGGGGGCGGAGATTGTGCTTCCTCTAGGCATTTCCAGCCAGGACAAGTACTGTCAGTGAGTAAAGCGGTGATGTGGCGCCCTTTTTTGGGGGCATCAGAGATTGGCCCGGGGGGGGGGGGGTGGCTGTGTCAGTTTCATTTTGGGACACTGTATTGTCCTGGAATGAAGGTGCCCGGGACAAACCTGCAAAATGTGGGACTGTCCCGGGCAATCCGGGACACGTGGTCACCCTAGCTACCGACGGCTCCGGTAAGCGGCGGGAGGGGCCCCTCCCGCCGCCAATAACGGTGATCTTGCGGCGAATCCGCCGCAGAGACCACCATTATCATTTACAGAACCGCTCACAGAAAAGATGGATATCTCGGTTGTGGCAGCAGCTGCTGCCGTTACCGACGTGTCTGTACATGAGCTGGTTGGCAAAGATCAGAGCGATGTTCTTCTGGTCTGAATTATGTTTTGTTCTTTGGAAATGTATCTCTTGTCAGATACAATTGTAACAAATGAGATTCCTTGTCCCTTACCAGATGCCATCTCTTTTATATCCGCCATGTAACGCACGCCACATTAGGATCCCGAGGTTGGCGAACAAACGTATATTAGTGTCAGATCGCGGTTACAGACCGCGGCGATGTCATTTTTTTTTTTTTTCAAGGTTTGGGTTATGCCGCCCAAAAATAAATAAATGAATTGACTCAACTTTGTTAACACCAAATTTCATATCTTTCTAACAATTGAAATCTTTAAACAAATGCACATACTTATCCACTTACCTACCGGGGCGCTTTTACCACCCTTCTAGCCCCAGGCCAATTTTCAGCGCCGGCACACTTTGAATGACAATTGCGCGGTCATGTAACACTGTACAGACATTTTTATCATTTTTTTTCCACACTAATGCCGCATACACGCGATCGGAATTTCCGACAAACATTAATGTTCGATGGGAGCTTGTTGTGGGAAATTCCGACCATGTGGAGGCTCCATCGGACATTTGCTGTCGGAATTTCCGACAAACAAATGTTTGAAAGCTGGTTCTCAATTTTTCCAACAACAAAAGTTCTTGTCGGAAATTCCGATCGTCTGTATCCAATTCCGACGCACAAAAATCCTACGCATGCTCGAAATCATTCTGACGCAGGCTCGGAATCATTGAACTTCATTTTTCTCGGCTTGTCGTAGTGTTGTACGTCACCGCGTTCTTAATGTTCAGAATTTCCGAGCAACATTTGTGCGACACTGTGTGTGTGCAAAACAGGTTTGAGCCGACGTCCGCCGGAAAAAAATCCACGGTTTTGTTGGCGGAATGTCCGATCGTCTGTGCGCGGCATTAGGCCAGTTTCACACTGAACGCCATGCGCTCGTGGTAAAGCGCCGCTCGTTTTAGCGGCGCTTTACTGGCGCTGTGCGGGCGCAATTTTAACCCCAAAGAAGGGGTCAGCAAGGGGTTACAAGCGACCAAAAAGTGCTGCTGCCGAAGCGCTTTGCAGGTGCATCAGCAGCGCTGCTCATTGATTTCAATGGCAGGGGCGGTTTAGGAGCGGTGTGTTCACCGCTCCCGCACCGCCCCAAAGGCGCTGCGCTGGACTTTTTTTCCCGCCCCCTGTGTGAAAGCACTCGGGTTCTCACACTGGGGTGGCTTGAGAGGCGCTTTTCAGGCGCTATTTTTTATTGCTAAAACGCCTGAAAAGCACCGCAGTGTGAAAGTGGCCAAATAGAGTTTTCTTTTGGTGGTAATAAATCCCCTCTGGGGTTTTTTATTCTTTGGTAAACGAAACCGAAAATTTTGAAAAAATATAAATACATTCCATAGTTGGTTATAAAAGTTTGCTAAGAGGCGTATTTTTCGCTCCATAAGACGCACCTAGGTTTTAGAGGGGGGGAAACAAGAAAAAAAATATTCTGAACCAAACCTAAAATATTTACCAGTGCCCATGAAATGCAGCCTGACCTGATGTCATCACATCCGCCTGACAGAAGACAGAGCAGCTGAGCAGCCGAGCAGCCGAGCAGCCGTACTCCATTTGGCCGTTTGGGCTGCTCTGTATTCTGTCTGAGTGACAGGCCCAGCCAGGAGATTGCCCTGCGCTCGTGGGGGCTTGGGATGTCTGTCCTCCGCTCACCTGCCAGTACTGTAACATGGTGGCGGCAGTGGGGGGTGATGCCTGGTCAATAATCGCTCCATAAGATGCCCCATACGATGCAGAGACATTTCTCCCCCCCTATGTTTTGGGGAAAAAGTGCGTCTCATGGAGCGAAAAATACAGTAAATTTTCTCCTTCACTGATGGGCACTGATAGGCTTCACTGATGGGCACTGGTAGGCGGCACTGATGAGGAGGCACCAATGGGCACTGATAGGCAGCACGGATGTAGAGGCACTGATGAGGCAGCACCAATGGGCACTAATAGGCAGCACTGATAGGTGGCACTGATGGGCACAGATAGGCAGCACTGATAGGTGGCATTGAAGGGAACAGACAGGCAGCACTGGTAGGCGGCACTGATAAGGAGGCACTGATGAGGCAGCACCAAAGGGCACTGATAGGCACTGATAGGTTGCACTGATGAGCACAGATAGGCCACACTGATAGGTGGCACTGATGGGCACACATAGGCAGCACTGATAGGTGGCATTGAAGGGAACAGACAGGCAGCACTGGTAGGTGGCACTGATGAGGAGGCACTGATGAGGCAGCACCAAAGGGCACTGATAGGCACTGATAGGTTGCACTGATAGGTGACACTGATGGGCACTGTTTGGCAGCACTGATGGGCACTGTTGGGACTGCACTGATAATCAGAACACTAAAAATCAGTGCCCTGATAATCAGTGTCACCTTTTACACAAGCCTGTTATCAGCTCTCTTTTCTCCTCACGCTGTCAGTGTGAGGAAAAGAATGCCGATAATCGGCTTGTGTTTACTTACACGATCAGCTGTCATTGGACACAGCTGATCACATGGTAAAAGGCTGCTGTGATTGGCCCTTTTCCCCCGATCTGTGATCAGCTGACTTCGAAGGACGCCCTCCCGGCAAAGTAAGCCCACGATGTAGCCATCTTTGAGATTTATTATTATACAGGATTTATGTGGCGCCAACAGTTTACACAGCACTTTACAACATGAGGGCAGACAGTACAGTTATAATACAATTCAATACAGGAGGAATCAGAGGGCCCTGTTTATTAGAGCTTACAATCTAAGAGGAAGGGTCAAGTGAAACAAAGGGTAGTGGCTGTGGGGGGGATGAGCTGATGGAGAAAATAAAATAAAGTTGTTAGGTGTGGGTAGGATAGACTTCATGGATCGTCCTAAAGCTAATAGAGTAAGAGATAATCGGACAGATTGGAGTAAAGAGTTCCAGAGGATTGGAGAGGCTCTGGAAAAGTCCTGGAGGCGAGCATGGGAGGAGGTGATGAGAGAGCTAAAGACGAGCAGGAGGTCTTGAGAAGAACAAAGAGAAGTACCGTATTTATCGGCGTATAACACACGCCGGCATATAACACGCACCCCAAGTTTAGGAGGGAATTTTAAGGAAAAAAAACTTTTATGAGGGAAATTCAAGGAAAAAAAACTTACATTTAAATGCACCATGCAGCCTTGCCCAGTGTCCATCTGCAGCCTTGTCCAGTGTCCATCTGCAGCCTTGCCCAGTGTCCATCTGTCCATCTGCAGCCTTGCCCAGTGTCCATCTGTCCATCTGCAGCCTTGCCCAGTGTCCATCTGCAGCCTTGCCCAGTGCCTTTGCAGCCTTGTCAGTCTCGGCGTTTTTTAAATTTGGCGCCGATTTCTGTGGAGAGGAGCGAGCGGGGCCGAGTGTACTTCGGCTAGACTCGGCTCCTCTCGCAGTCCCGCCCATTTCCACTGACTGTGCCGCTGACATAGAGAAAGCCGAGTGTACTTCGGGGCGGGACTGCGAGAGGAGCCGAGACTAGCCGAAGTACACTCGGCTTTCTCTATGTCAGCGGCGCAGTCAGAGATGGGCGGGACTGCGAGAGGAGCCGAGTAAAGCCGAGTGTACTTCGGCTTCGGCTCCGCTCGCTCCTCTCGCTCGTTTCAGCAGGGGAATCGGCGGAGTATCGGCGTATAACACGCACCCACAATTTCCCCCTGATTTTAAGGGGAAAAAAGTGCGTGTTATACGCCGATAAATACGGTATTTGGTTGGTATTTTGAGACTAGATTAGTGATGTAGCCAGGGGCCGACTTGTGGATGGCTTTGTAAGTAGTTGTTAGTATTTTGAATTTAATTTGTTGGGTGAGCGGAAGCCAATTGGTGGGATTGACAGAGAGGAGTAGCAGAGACAGAGCGATTGGTAAGGTGGATGAGTCTGGCAGCAGCATTCATGATGGATTGAAGGAGGGATAGACTACGTAGAGGTAATGCCAATGAGGAGGGAGCTGTAGTAGTCGAGGCGAGAGATGACCAGGGAGTGAATTTAAAACAATGAAGCAGTTGCAGTTATAGGTGGAACTTGAGGGCTATAGCGTCCTATACTCCTTAAAGCGCCCGCCGTACAGCTACGGCGATTCGCGCAGGAGTGCCATTGTGTGTGTGGTTAAAAGGAAAAACAAAAGTCCATTCAGGATTCCCACGCAGGAGTTCAAACTTCATTTAGCACTCAAATGAAAAACATACCGAGCCACCTGGCTCTCTCTTGTTGTCAGTTGCTCTGCTTGCTCCCAACAGACTTCTTTATTCCTTCCAGCCCCCTGGACTCACTGGCTTCCTTGTGGCCCGTACACACGATCTGAAAATCGGACGAAAAATACCACTTTTGACGCGATCTTACGATAATCAGATCATTAGTACAGAGCTTTTTCGAGAGCCGATCGCGACAGTTCATCTGATATTATTTTATTGGGCAAGCACCAAAATTTTTCTTGTACGATACCAGATCATACGATTTTTGTTTAATCAGTACAGTTGTCGTCTGAAAATGCAATACAAATGCACCACAACACGTGACATCACTTCCCAATTTTTTTATTCTGTCGTACGAGAATTTTCGTAACTTTAGTAAACTCTTCAGGTTCTATATACGACTAGCATGCAAAAAAATAAAACGGACGATCTGTCGTCCGATTTTCGGAATAGTGTGTACAGGGCATTAGTCTCCCGACTCTCAAGGCTGGCCAGCCTTTCCCAGTCCCTGGGCAAAGAATCCCCTTTACACGGTCTGCAGTCTCCTACAGGACAGACAGCTTTCCAGACAACAACAGCAGAAGCAAGCTGCTCACACCCCACCTTCCACCTCCTACTGCTCTCACCAGCCCCTCCTTATATTGGATGTGTCCACCTGGGGACACACCCTGCTGGCTGTCCACTAAAACCGGACACAGGGTTGGAGATCCCGTCCCACCCAAGACTCTTAGGGATCTCCAAACTACAGAGCCCCATCCGGAAATAGCAAAATTCAGAGAAAGCTGCCAGAGGAGTGTTCTCTGTTTCAAATCTATATATATGTAGCACCCTGCTACTTTTCAAGTAGGCGCTATGTGTAAATTTAGGGGTTATCTGAGCTGTAAGTAGCTCAGAGTTGATTATGTAAATTGTTGGTTCTGTTCCAGCTTTGGCTGTTGTACGTATTTCCCACTGTTGCCAGTAGGTGTCACTGTTGTCACAGGCAAGTGTGAGAAATACAGCCAGCTGAAGTGTATTGGATATTCTTTCTCCCAGAAAACAGCCAAATCAGGAGCTTCTTTGTAGCTGGGCATGCTGGGAGAGGGATATTTAAGGGGCAGTGCCATGTGCTCCAGGGGTCTTCTCTCGCCTCATAGCCCTCCAGGCCGGAGGCTATGCTGCTGTGTTTGCTGTAAGTAGGCCCAGGAGCCTGTCTGGGGCCTACTTAACGAAAGGTGATCCTGTGCTGTCTGTCCTGCGGGAAGAAGTCACTCAAGCGGAGAAAATTTCCAGGGGAGGACCCTAATGGAGAGGACCGAGCTGATGGCTGGTATCTAAGGAAGGGCCTAGTGACTCTTTTGAAGGATGCACCCAAGTAACCTACCTCTCATCGTACTGCCGGATGGCTTAAAGGTTCAGGTACTGAGCAGCTGACCTAACTAACTGACTACTGGCTAAACAATCCTGTGGCAGGGGATTATGCAGGAGTTTCCACTTATTGCTAAAGTCTGTGGCAGAGACTTTGTTCGTTATCACTCAAGTCTGTGGCAGAGACTTTGTCCGTGCTTTTACCGGCTGCTAGGTCGGTGTGAGAGGCCTATCCGGTAGTCGCAAGAACCAGAGGCAGAAAGCTGTTGTCATCTGGATTCAAGAATCGCACTAGTGATCTGAAAGAAACCAAAGTATCTGAACTTCTCCTAACCCTCCATCCCCTACCTGAAGTTGTGTAATAAAGCAAATTGAGAAAAAGACTGAAGTGACTGGCAATCACCTTTTTCAAAACTACTAACATAGACTCTTAAGTTCTGGGACGGTGAAGTGTGGGGTAACGGCAGGACCCAAAATTAATCCAGCAGCTCCTTTGGGGGTATCGCTACATATATAATATACAGTATCTCACAAAAGTGAGTACACCCTCCACATTTTCTTCTACCTTTTTATGTGACAACACTGAAGAAATGACACTTTGCTACAATGTAAAGTAGTGAGTGTACAGCTTGTATAATGGTGTAAATTTCCTCTCCCCTCAAAATAACTCAACACACAGCCATTAATGTCTAAACCGCTGGCAACAAAAGTGAGTACACCCCTAAGTGAAAATGTCCAAATTGGGCCCAAAGTGTCAATATTTTGTGTGGCCGCCATTATTTACCAGCACTGCCTTAACCCTCTTGGGCATGGAGGTCACCAGAACTTCACAGGTTGTCACCGGAGTCCTCTTCCCCTCCCCCATGACGACATCACGGAGTTGGTGGATGTTAGAGAACTTGCGCTCCTCCACCTTCCGTTTGAGGAGTCCCACAGATGCTCAATAGGTCTGGAGACATGCTTGGCCAGTCCATCACCTTTACCCTCAGCTTCTTTAGCAAGGCAGTGGTGGTCTTGGAGGTGTGTTTGGGGTCGTTATCATGTTGGAATACTGCCCTGCGGTCCAGTCTCTGAAGGGAGGGGATCATGCTCTGCTTCAGTATGTCACAGTACATGTTGGCATTCATGGTTCCCTCAATGATCTGTAGCCCCCCAGTGCCGGCAGCACTTATGCAGCCCCAGACCATGACACTCCCACCACCATGCTTGACTGTAGACAAGTCACACTTGTCTTTGTCCTTCTCACCTGGTTGCCGCCACACACGCCTGACACCATCTGACACCAAATAAGTTTATCTTGGTCTCATCAGACCACAGGACATGGTTCCAGTAATCCATGTCCTTAGTCTGCTTGTCTTCAGCAAACTGTTTGCGGCTCTTTCTTGTGCATCATCTTTAGAAGAGGCTTCCTTCTGGGATGACAGCCTTGCAGACCAATTTAATGCAGTGTGCGGCGTATGGTCTGAGCACTGACAGGCTGACCCCCCACCCCTTCAACCTCTGCAGCAAAGCTGGCAGCACTCATACGTCTATTTCCCAAAGACAACCTCTGGATATGACGCTGAGCACGTGACCTCAACTTCTTTGGTGGACCATGGCGAGGCCTGTTCTGAGGGGAACCTGTCCTGTTATACCGCTGTATGGTCTTGGCCACCGTGCTGCAGCTCAGTTTCAGGGTCTTGGCAATCTTCTTATAGCCTCGGCCATCTTTATGTAGAGCAACAATTCTTTTTTTCAGATCCTCAGAGAGTTCTTTGCCATGAGGTGCCATGTTGTACTTCCAGTGACCAGTATGAGAGCGTGAGAGCGATAACACCAAATTTAACACACCTGCTCCCCATTCACACCTGAGACCGTGTAACACTGAGTCACATGACACCGGGGAGAGAAAATGGCTAATTGGGCCCAATTTGGACATTTTCACTTAGGGGTGTACTCACTTTTGCTGCCAGCGGTTTAGACATGAAAGGCTGTGTGTTGAGTTATTTTGAGGGGAGAGGAAATTTACACCGTTATACAAGCTGTACACTCACTACTTTACATTGTAGCAAAGTGTCATTTCTTCAGTGTTGTCACATGAAAAGATACAAGGAAATATTTACACAAATGTGAGAGGTGTACTTACTTTTGTGAGATACTGTATATATATATATATATATATATATATATATATACATATATATATACACACACACATGTTTTTGAGCTTTGGGGTGCACACACAGCGATGGGTATATCACACTCAATGTCATGATTTACTACTCTTCCATTAAGAATATTAGAATATTAGCGATCCATTGGCTTCAGAGTCCTGAAGCTAGCAGAGCGCTCAACACACCGCTGTGCTTTAGCAGTAACTTTTTTTTTATTTATAAAAAAAAAAAACCCAGCAGTGTGGATTTGGTTTAGCCATACCGCTGCTTTATAAATAGGCCCCATGGAGGGTTCATTGAAAAACCAGCAACCGTTCGCAAAATGTGCAACAAGCACGCCGTAGACTTTCCAGTTAATATAAAAGCGCGGCGCAGTTCAATCTTCTCAGCACTCCAGATTTTCTCACGTTACGCACAAAGGACACAAAGCTTGAAATATTTTCTGAAAAAAATCACCCTTCCCGTCTAGCGAACTAAAGCAACGATCGTTTCTAAACCGTTCTACTTGTCATTTATTTACCCACAATGCACATTTATCACAATTAGAACTGAAAACACAACTAAACCAAGTTGGGTTTTTATTTGGGAAAATATTTCCCTTGGAGATGAATGTTTCTGATGAACTGGCGTAATTGTTAATGGGTTTTATTGCTGTTTCAGGAAGCAAAGCGCATCTAATGAGGTATAAATTCTGCTAGATTTATAGAATGTAAAGCTAAATGTATTTATAGATTGATCCCAGGTGCTCATCGCAGTCAGCAAGCCAACATGAAGCTAATCAGAGTTGAAACAAAGGACAAATCTTGCCAGTAAGTTTTTGTTAAACACGGAACTATTAACACGAAAAAAATAATAATAATAAAGGACCAGAATATGACTACGAATCTTCACCGTTATCTGACTTCCAACAACTTGAGCAGTGTGGCCCAGAGGTCCCCAACCTTAACCTTGACCTTCTTAACCACTTGGCGTCCGCGCTATAGCCGAATGACGGCCACAGGGCGGACCCCAAATGCCGGGAGGCCGTCAATAGACGTCCTCCCCTTTGTACGCGCAACGTGCGCCCTCTGCAGGGCACGCGCTGTGATCACCCAGTCACTGAGACTCGGGTGATCACAGATCCATGTAAGGGGCCGGTCCCGGCCCCTTACCACGTGTTCAGCTGTCAGCCAATGACAGCTGATCACGTGATGTAAACAAAGGATCGGTAATCGTTTTGTTTTTTTCCTCACGATAGCGTGAGGAGAGAAAAAAAAGCCGATCACCGGCTTGTGTACAAGGGACATCGGTCCCGAAGAAGAAGAGACAATTCTGCCTCACTGTGCCCATCAGTACCGCCTGCCAGTGCCCACAGTGCCACCTATCAATGCCCACGAGTGCCACCTATCAATGCCCACAAGTGCCACCTATCAATGACCACCAGTGGTGCCAATCAGTGCCTCATCAGTGCCCCCTAGCAATGCTGCCTATCAGTGTAACCTACCAGTGCCGATCAGTGCCCATCACTGCCACCCATCAGTGCCCATCACTGCCACCCATCAGTGCCTATCACTGCCACCTATCAGTGCCCATCACTGCCAGCTATTAGTGCCACCTATCAATGCCACCTAGTGCCACTTCTCAGTGCCCACCAGTGCCACCTATCAATGCCCTTCAGTGCCACCCATCAGTGCCACCTCTCAGTGACCACCAGTGCTGCCTATCAGTGCCCACCAGTGCCGCCTTATCGGTGCCCATCAATGCAGCCCATCGGTGCCCATCAGTTCATGCCCATCGGTGCCCATCAGTGCAGTCTCATCAGCGTACATCAATGAAGGAGAAAAATTACCTGTTTGCAAAATTTTATAACAAAATATAAAAAAATATAATTTTTTTTTTTTTAAATCTGTCTTTTTAATTTTTTTTCAACAAAAAATAAAAACTGCAGAGCTGATCAAATACCACCAAAAGAAAGCTCTATTTGTGGGAAAAAAATTATAAAAATCATTTGGGGTACAGTGTTGTATGACCGCGCAATTGTCATTCAAAGTGCATCAGCGCTGAAAGCTGAAAATTGGTCTGGGCAGGAAGGGGGTTTAAGTGCCCAGTAAGCAAGTGGTTAAGAACTGCCCAACCACTCATTCTTACCATTCTAAATTAGAGACCACACCTGAATTTGGAGTATAACTAGCGGCCTTTTTATTAACAAAATATAAATAACTCAACACTTTAAACATAACATCTCCCCTAAGTTTGTGTCTTATCATCTTTTAGTGGATTTTGATTATTTTTAATATATCAGTGCAGATTTATACCTGTTATTAATATATTTATTTTATATGTCTACATACACATCTTGCACAGTCTTAATTCAAGGGGGGACCCTCAATTCCCATATTGTTATCCCCCATTTATTAGCTCGTGAGTAGATGTTACCTATCACACGGGCTTTATAGTTGAGCCATTAATAATGGGTCATTCTCTTCTATGCCCCTCCCTTTCTGTGTCTATTCTTTATACACACAGTTTATAGTTCTAAATAATCATGTGTATCCATTACAGTTCTAGATTATATTTTATATATATATCCCATATGTATATATATTTAGTTTTATGATACCAGCTGGGTTTTGATCACTAAACCATCAGAAGCACACATACGTTATAACCAGGATATATGTGCATTGATGTATATAACCACATGATATGGGTTTTAAAATCATATAAAATAAAAACATTACACACTGAATATCGTTCCGTGAATGGTGAGTCACTTGCCAGTGGACGATATATCACATTGTGCAATTAGTAATTATACAGCATACCGCTGCATTTACTCGGATCCACGGATTCAGTCTGTGGCTGTTATATGCAAACGATATTTTAAACCACTTGTGCAGAATATGTTTTTATTGGGATTTTATTATATTTTGATGTATTGATATATTAACATTTTAATATTTTAGTATATTGGTGTTTTAATATTTTAATATTTTTTGGCATTTTATTCATATTTTATCAGTGTGCCTAATGTTTATGTTTCCTCTGTACTTTGCTGCTACCTATCAGTTGTGGAATATGGCCGGTGTGTGACTAAAGCAGGATGTTGTTGTTTGCAGACACCTTGCAATTCCCATACAACTGACGGGTCAATCCGCCCACTTTCTGTGTCGATTCATTGTCAGCCTATAAGCAGATTCGTCACAACACGGTAACAGGGCGCCTGACATCCCGACCGCTGTGATTGGTCATAGCGGCGGGGGATGTGCTCATACTTCCACTATAAACATCCGGTACTTGCGCCACGAGACCACGCCCTCAGACGAAGTCCGGAAGTGACGAAACGCGTCAGGGTCGTGGTCTCGTTTGGCCGTACCGGAAGTGACGCTTGCGCTCCACCGAATCCAGGATCCAGGTAGTGGTAACCAATACACGCTGTCAGCGATAGTGTGCATCTCCATCTACTGGGGTCTTAGGTGTACTGTGCTGCCAAGCTGTTAGCACCATATGTGCCTCATTTGTATAACCATTGTGTACGTATTAACTTGTAAGGGGTATTTTTTTGGGAATAAATTGTGCATACAATATTACACTATTGGCCACCTTTGTTTCCTTTCTACATCTGTACCCTTGAGCGTACCAACACTGTGACCCGGTGGAATAGCTGAGAGAAGGAGAGAGTGATCCTGTGTTTGCTGACAAGGCACATCTTTATCTATTTTGTGGTGAGTGCATCCCCAAAAGGGGATTTTTTCTACAACATCTCACGGATGAAGTTTCCCTGTATCGCTGCACTAATAAGGATCAGGCTGTCTGCAGTTCTTCATCTGCTATTATTCATACCTTTATGTGTATAGAGACACTTAAAGAAGCTTGTCATTTATGACAAGAGCGCTGCTACACTATTTCTTGGACAATCTGGGACGGATTTTATTTTATTTTTAGTATTATTGTTATTAGACGGTTTTATTATTTATATGTATGATCCAGACCTCTGATTGGTCCATACAAATATTGTATTTTTCCATAACATCTGTAACAATAACTTTTCACCCTCAGTCTGTTGGTCTTTGGCGGCACCCCGAACTTCACACTTCTTCCACCACTACACTGCAGGACCTTTTCCATGATAGGCCTCCAGCCGTACCACCAGCTCGGCGACAACCCCCTTCCCGCAGTGCAACCATTACCGTATTCCAGCTAACCATCTACTGGAATACACCAGAGGGGCACATACTACCGATGAGCCCCCCCAACACTTCCACTCGTATGTTTCCTGACACCATCAAATAGCACCGCCGCTACTCCACTGCTACGACGAACCGATGTCCACTGAACCTGAAATAAAAGAAAACAGACAAACAAAACAAAACACAGGGAGGGAAGGTGGTAAACTGCTTTCTCCTCACTGTCCCTTCCTCTGCTGCCCGGAAATCCCCGCCTCTCCCTTAACCACTTGCCGACGGCTGGACGTCTAAAGACGTGCTCAGCTTTGTGGTGGTGTATCCGAATGATAGGTGCAGCTACAGGCATCATTCAGCGATTGCCGTTTTCAGCCGGCGATTCCCTACACCATAAGAACGTTCTTACGGGCTTCGAGAGGGGACCCCCCCCCACCGCCGCCCTCCGGTGCTTCTACCAACTCACCGATGCGATCCGTGAGTTGGAGAATGGATCCGCCGGCCCCGGATGTTGACACTAGAGTAGGGTGACCAGACATCCCTGGTTTCAGGGGACAGTCCCCGGATTGAGGACACTGTCCCCGGACCAAGTCTGTCCCCGGATTGGATTTGAACAGGGGCTGGGGCAATTTCAAAGACAGTCAGTGCAGAATAAAAAAAAAAAAAAAACAGAATTACACCCCCCGCTCCTACTAGCTTAGGGGGGTGTATTTTTTTCCATTATCTGTGCCCCTTTCTGATGATCATGTGCTGGTCGGAGCGGAGGAAATATTTCTTCAGTTTCGGGTGCCCGTTCCGCTCCCGCTCGCATGTTCTTCTGCCTTGGCTCAAGCCCCAGGCCAAGCCGCCTGCTTATCTCCTTGTCTTCCCTGGCGGAGTGATCTTCTTCCGCACCCCACCCAGTAGTAGCCGGGCCCCGAAGAGTAAGACTTGACAGGCTGTGAGGCGGGCGGCGGCGGCGGGCAGAGAGTCGCTGATTGCTGCTATTACTAGTGAAAAAAAAATATGTCCCCGGATTTATTTTTAAAAATCTGGTCACCTTACGCTAGAGATTTCCGGCGGACCAGATGGTCGCCGTAGTCTCTATGATCGTCGGAGGCCGGGCGTGATGTTATGACGTCACGCCCGGCCTCTGCATTCCAAAAAAACGGCGCCGCCTCGGCTGGGAAGGGGTGATCGTATTTTTATTTTTATTTTAGGCTTCCCAGCCTAGTGGTGAGATGTGGGGTTTTATTGACCCCATATCTCACTGTAAAGAGGTCCTGTCATGTCCTATTCCTATTACAAGGGATGTTTACATTCTTTGTAATAGGAATAAAAGTGATCAAAATTTGTATTTATTTTTTAAAAGTAAAATTAACAATAACATTTTTTTTTTTTTAAGGTGCCCCTGTCCCCGTGTGCTTGCACGCAGAAGCGAACGCATACGTAAGTCCCGCCCACATTTGAAAATGGTGTTAAAACCACACATGTGAGGTGTCGCCGCGAACGTTAGAGCGAGAGTAATAATTCTAGCCCTAGACCTCCTCTGTAACTCAAAACATGTAACCAGTAAAAAAAATTAAATCATCGCCTATAGGGATTTTTAAGTACCTGAAGTTTGGCGCCATTCCACGAGCGTGTGCAATTTTGAAGCGTGACATGTTAGGTATCTATTTACTCGGCGCAACTTCATCTTTCACATTATGCAAAAAAATTGGGCTAACTTTAATGTTTTTTTTTTTTAAGCATGAAACAAAACAAAACACGTTTGAAAAATTGCTGCACAAATACCAGGCGCGAAAAAAAGTTGCAATGACCGCCATTGAATTCTCTAGGGTCTCTGCTAAAAAAACATATATAGTGTTTGGGGGTTCTGTGTAATTTTCTAGCAAAAAAAAATTATGATATTTACATGTAGGAGAGAAATGTCAGAATTGGCCTGGTGGGCAAGTGGTTAAGTGATCTCCCACCCCCCTCAGTCTTCCTTCCAACCCGTCCAGCCCCTTCCTGTTGCACTTTCCATTTACCAATATTATTAACCCTTTCGTTGTCTCCCCTTTCACACTGTCATGCCTGGCCCTGCACTACTCTCTTCTTTTCCTTTTCGTTTCGGGCCTCACTGGACAACTGGTGCAAAGAGATATGGAGCAAAGCCATTGGCCAGAGCAGCACCATTGAGCCACAAGGATTATAAGTCAAGGATCTGGTTTTCGGTAGCAATTAAATCCATTTGGCTCCATATTGCTCTGCTCTAGTTTTGTACATGTGAGAGCTCTACCAAAAGTAATGCGAAAGTGGGCCTAACTTTTTATTAAGTTACAAATGTCACACGTTGGTGGAATAACTCTTTCTCAGTAGCAGGGGTCTCTAAACTTTCTAAACACGGGGCCGGATTACTGTCCTTCAGACTTTAGGGGGGCTGGAATGTGGCCACTGGAAGTAGAAAAGGTCCCGATGTCAGCCGGAAAAAAACAATGCTCCATTGTTGGTGTCACTTAGCGGAATTGTGGCCCATCATTGGTGTCATCGGGAGGAATTTTGTCCCATTTTTCGAGTCGGTGGGAGGAATTGTGCCCCATGGTTCGAGTCGGTGGGAGGAATTGTGCCCCATGGTTCGAGTCGGTGGAAGGAATTGTGCCCCATGGTTCGAGTCGGTGGGAGGAATTGTGCCCCATGGTTCGAGTCAGTGGGAGGAATTGTGCCACATCGTTGGTGTCATTGAACCTAATCGTTGGTGTCATTGGGAGGAATTGTGCCCCATTTTTTGAGTCAGTGGGAGGAATTGTGCCCCATTGTTGGTGTCATTTTGCCAAATAGTTGGTGTCATTGGGAGGAATAGTGCCCTATCATTGGTGTCATTGGGCCAAGTTGTTGGTGTCATTGGAAGGAATTGTGCCCCGTTATTGTTGTCATTGGGTCCAGTTGTTGGTGTCATGGGGTGGATTTGTGCCCAATCCTTGGTGTCATTAGGCCCAATCGTTAGTGTCATTAGGGGGGGGGGATTGTGCCCCATCGTTGGTGTCAGTGGGGGGGGGGATTGTGTCCAATCATTGCTGCCATGGGGCCCAATTGTTGGTGTTAGTGGGAGGAATTGTGCAACATTATTGTTGTCATTGGGTCCAGTTGTTGGTGTCATGGGGTGGATTTGTGCCCCATCCTTGGTGTCATTAGGCCCAATTGTTAGTGTCATTGGGGGGGAATTGTGCCCCATCGTTGGTGTCAGTGGGGGGGGGATTGTGTCCAATCATTGCTGTCATTGGGCCCAATTGTTGGTGTCAGTGGGAGGAATTGTGCTACATTATTGTTGTCATTGGGTCCAGTTGTTGGTGTCATGGGGTGGATTTGTGTCCCATCCTTGGTGTCATTAGGCCCAATTGTTAGTGTCATTGGGGGGGAATTGTGCCCCATCGTTGGTGTCAGTGGGGGGGGATTGTGTCCAATCATTGCTGTCATTGGGCCCAATTGTTGGTGTCAGTGGGAGGAATTGTGCTACATTATTGTTGTCATTGGGTCCAGTTGTTGGTGTCATGGGGTGGATTTGTGTCCCATCCTTGGTGTCATTAGGCCCAATTGTTAGTGTCATTGGGGGGGAATTGTGCCCCATCGTTGGTGTCAGTGGGGGGGATTGTGTCCAATCATTGCTGTCATTGGGCCCAATTGTTGGTGTCAGTGGGAGGAATTGTGCTACATTATTGTTGTCATTGGGTCCAGTTGTTGGTGTCATGGGGTGGATTTGTGCCCCATCCTTGGTGTCATTAGGCCCAATTGTTAGTGTCATTGGGGGGGAATTGTGCCCCATCGTTGGTGTCAGTGGGGGGGGGGATTGTGTCCCATCATTGCTGTCATTGGGCTCAATTGTTGGTGTCAATGTAAGGAATTGTGCCCCTTCATTGGTCTCAGTGAGCAGGAATTATGTCCTCTTGTTGGTATCAGTGGATGAAATAGTTCTTCAAGGGCTGGAAAAAAAACAAGCAAAGGGTCGCAATTTGGAGAGTAACTGTTTACAGTAACTGTTCCTCTTTTTCATTGCAGGTAAATAATGAATTCCAAGCAGAAGCAATGTGCCGCCATTGAGTTCTTGATGATGGAGGGGTGCAGGCTGTCCGGCATCCAAACAAGGATACAGAATGTTTATGGAGATGACACCAATGGCAAAAGCAATGTGCGGTAATTGGTGACTCTAGTCAATGTGGTCATCTCTGTAATCATTCTGTAGCCTTCTGCGGATGTATCCCCCCAACAACCACTTCTAGCACCCCCCCCATCAAATGTCCCCTCTTAAACAACTCTTACATCCTGATACCTCCCAAATTCCCCCTCCCAACACAAATCCCCCCCATTCTCCTTGTGGCGCCCTCCCCTACCTCATACAGTATTATACCACAGTGCCCGGGGCAGCTGCCTTTCCTGCCCACCCCTTGTCCCGGCCCTGAGACCAACTCTGTACTGATTTATACATTATATACTCCACATGGCCCCACACTATGCTGTATGCTATAAGACCAAGATCCACTCTATTGCATAATATACAGTGCCTTAAAAAGTATTCATACCCCTTGAGATTTTCCACATTTTGATTCAAAAATGTGTTTTTTTTTTTGTTTTGTTTTAGGATTTTATGTGATAGACCAACAGAAAGTGGCACATAATTGTGAAGTCGGAAGAAAGGAAGCCGCTCAGGTGTGGAAGTCCCTGGAATTACCTCCTCCCAGCAACCAAGGGTGCAGGCAAATGCAATTGAAGAAAGAAAAGTCTTCTGGACGCAGCACTCCGGTTAAAAAGCCTTTATTCCAAAAAAAGGTTCAGGAAACCAAAACACACACTGTACAACACAGCAAACTGATCACATCTGGCTAACGCGTTTCACACTATTAAAGTGCTTACTCATAGCACTTTAATAGTGTGAAACGCGTTAGCCAGATGTGATCAGTTTGCTGTGTTGTGCAGTGTGTTTTGGTTTCCTGAACCTTTTTTTGGAATAAAGGCTTTTTAACCGGAGTGCTGCGTCCAGAAGACTTTTCTTTCTTCAATTACATAATTGTGAAGTGGAAGGAAAATTATAAATGGTTTTCAATTTTTTTTTTTTTTACAAATAAATTTGTGAAAACTGTGGTGTGCAAAACCCTTTTACTCTGATACCCCTAACTAAAACCTAGAGCAGGGATATGCAATTAGCGGACCTCCCAGCTGTTGCAAAACTACAAGTCCCATCGTGCCTCTGGGTGTCATGCTTGTGTCTGGCAGAGTCTTGCTATGTCTCATGGGTCTTGTAGTTCTGCAGCAGCTGGAGGTCCGCTAATTGCCTATCCCTGATCTAGAGGAACCAATTGCCTTCAGAAGTCACCTGATTAGTAAATAGAGTCCACCTGTGTTTCATTTAACCTCAGTATAAATACAGCTGTTCTGTGAAGCCCTCAGAGGTTTGTTAGAGAACCTCAGAGAACAAACAGCATCATGAAGGCCAAGGAACACACCAGACAGGTCAGGGATAAATATAAAAAGCAGTGCAGCGCTAAAAATTAAACTAAAGATAGTATCACAAGACAGTCCAAAAACGATATGTAGCAAGATGAGGCCAGAGAATGTTGAAAAGGCAATAGAGGTGCTGTAGTCAGTCACTATACATCCCAACATAAGCGCCTCCTCCCCCTGAAGCACAAACCGCTCACCTGAACGTATGGACCTCTGAGCAAACAGAAGGTCAATCAAGCTGTCCCTTCTCAAGGGTAATGGTAAGATGTTGTCTTCACGTGAGGTCCTTCTTTAAAACTCCTCAGTCAATAAGTGGTCTCCAAAAACTCGCTCATACAGAGTGGATCATGTAAAAATATAAAGGAAACACATAGTGCTCTCCATATGTAAAAGCGACACATTTATTCCAGTAAATAAAAATACTCACAAACACCTAGTGCACGGCATGAAGTACATATAGATAAAAAAACAGGTAGGTGGCTGTTCTGACATCACTATAAGCTGCTTTCATTGGGGTTCTTTGGTTTTGTTTTTGCGCTGTCTGATTTTTCTTTTAGGTCAGGGATAAAGTTGTGGAGAAGTATAAAGCAGGGTTAGGTTATAAATAAAATCTCCCAAGCTTTGACCATCTCACGGAGCTCTGTTCAATCCATCATCCGAAAATGGAAAGAGTATGGCACAACTGCAAACCTACCAAGACATGGCCGTCCACCTAAACTGACCGGGCCGGGCAAGGAGAGCATTCATCAGAGAAGCAGCCAAGAGGTCCATGGTAACTCTGGAGGAGCTGCAGAGATCCACAGCTCAGGGGGGAGAATCTGTCCACAGGACAACTATTAGTCGTGCTTCTCCACAAATCTGCCCTTTATGGAGGAGTGACAAGAAGAAAGACATTGGGGAAAGAAAGTCATAAGAAGTCCTGTTTGTAGTTTGTGAGAAGCCATGTGGGGGACACAGCAATCATGTGGGGGACACAGCAATCATGTGGGGGGACACAGCAAACATGTGGGGGACACAGCAACCATGTGGGGGACACAGCAATCATGTGGGGGACACAGCAAACAAGTGGGGGACACAGCAAACATGTTGGGACACAGCAAACATGTGGAAGAAGGTGCTCTGGTCACATGACACCAAATTTCAACTTTTTAGCCTAAAAGCAAAACGCTATGTGTGGGGAAAACTAACACTGCACATCACCCTGAACACACCATCCCCACTGTGAAACATGGTGGTGGAAGCATCATGTGGTGGGGATTGTTTTCTTCAGCAGGGACAGGGAAGCTGGTCAGAGTTGATGGGAAGATGGATGGAGCCAAATACAGGACAATCTTAGAAGAAAACCTGTTAAACCTCGTACACACGGCCGGTAATCCCGTCAGGAAAAAAACGTTGGTTTTCCTGACGGGATTCCTGGCAAGCTTTCCTTGCCAAGCCGTGCATACAGACGGCCATTCAAAAGAACCGCCGTTCTTTTGAATGGCAAGAACGCGGTGACGTCATCGACTACGACGAGTCTGCGCTCGTCACATACGATGCCGTCGCCGCCATCTTGCTACACCCTACACTACCCTTGTATGCGTCAAAGTCTTTTCGAGCATGCGCGGGCTTACCTGGGGACAGGTAAGCATACACACTCACGGTTTTATCGGCAGGAAACCCTCTGCTGAGAATCCCAACGAGAAAATAGAGAGCAGGTTCTCTATTTTTCTCGTCGGGATTCCCGGCAGTTTTCTCGCTGAGAAAGCATACACACGGCCGGTTTTCACGGCAAAAAGCTCTCCCAGCAGCTTTCTTGCAGAGAAAACCGTCCGTGTGTACGAGGCTTAAGAGTCTGCAAAAGACTTGAGACCGGGGGGGAGGTTCACCTTCCAGCAGGACAACGACCCGAAATATACAGCCAGAGCTACAATGGAATGGTTTCGATCAAAACATATTTATGTGTTATGCCGCGTACACACGATCGGAAATTCCGACAAGAAAACCGTGGATTTTTTTCCGATGGAATGTTGGCTCAAACTTTTGTTGTGTTGTGTCACACAAATGTTGTAGGAAATTCCGACCGTCAAGAACGCGGTGACGTACGAGATGTACGATGAGCCGAGATCAATGAAGTTAAATAGGCAGTTCGGCTCTTCTGCTTGATTCTGAGCATGCGTGTTTTTTTTGTGCGTCGAAATTGCATACAGACGATCTGAACTTCCGACAAGAACTTTTCTGCTCGGAAAATTTGAGAACCAGCTCTCAAATTTTTGTTGTCGGAAATTCCGACAGAAAATGTCCGATGGAGCCTACACACGGACAGAATTTCCGACCAAAAGCTCACATCGAACTTTTCTTGTCGGAAATTTCCGATCGTGTGTACGTGGCATAAGAATGGCCCAATCACAGTCCAGACCTAAATCCCATTGAGAATCTGTAGCAAGACTTGAAAATTGCTGATCACAGATGCTCTCCATCCAATCTGACAGAGCTGGAGATATTTTACAAAGAAGAATGGGCAGAAATGTCCCTCTCTAGATGTGCAAAGCTGGTAGAGACACCCCCAAAAAGACTTGTAGAGAAAGGGGGTTCTACAAAGTATTGACTCCGGGGGGCGCCATACAAATGCCCCTCCCCCCCCCCCACACTTTTCATATATTTATTTTTATCATTTATCATTTTCCTTCCACTTCACAATTATGTGCCACTTTGTGTTGGTCTATCACAGTGGACTCCAAACTGCGGCCCGGGGGCCAGATGTGGCCCTTTGCTTGCCTTTATTTGGCCCTTGGGGCACTGGTATATCAACTGACACCAATCATGGGGCACTATTCTATCAACTGACTCCAATAATGGGACACTATGCCTCCCACTGACACCATCAATGGCACTATTCTTCCCATTGGTACCAACAACAAAGGGGCCTTCTTCCTCCCACTATAACCAACAATGGGGCATTGTTTATGTGTACTGACGCCGGGGAATTTTCTACTTCCACAGTCCGGCCCCCCCAAAGCCTGAAGGACAGTAAACTGGACCTTTGCTTAGAAAGTTTGGAGACCCCCTGGTCTATCACATAAAATCCCAATAAAATACATTTATGTTTTTTGGGTGTAACATGACCAAAGTGTGGGAAACTTCAAGGGGTATGAATACTTTTTTCAAGGCACTGTATATATGCTGTCTCAGTCCTTAGACTCCGATGGAAGTGTGTCAAAGTAAAACTTAGGTTTCAGAGTTGATTAATGACGGTTTCTGGGAAACGCCATCGACGTTTAAAGTAATTGGCAAGATGGATAACACTTGTAGCTAGTGAAGAACTCCGCCGGTTATGATGAGCCGCGCCGTTATAAGAATGTAATTGGTCTTACTTGAGTTTAAATTGTGTTACTACAGCACAGCAAAGTTCAAGTTTAACATAGGATTCATTATGTAAAGTGATTTTCTTAACCATCGGTAGACCTGAATGTTCAGAAATTCAATTATATGTGTTATTCCATCATTTGCTGGGATTAAATCCAAAACAGTTTGATCCTAATTTCTCTGGGGAGACAAACTTGCTTTGAATCCAGAAAACTCTTGTTGCGTCCCTGTAGATTGATTCCATTAGCTGAGACAAGTTGACAAAGTACAGAACTCTTCATGCTCTTCATTTATGTAGCGCCGTTATAATTTGAAGGACTTTAAAATGAGTTAAAGCGGACCTCCGCTCCAGTGTTTTCCTTTGTTTCGTTTAAACCTTACACCCCCCCCCCCCATCCCTGTAGCCCAGTGGTTCTCAACCTGGGGGTCGGGACCCCCTCGGGGGTCGAATGATGATTTGCCGGGGGTCACCGAATCCTGGGCTGTACCTGAAGCCCACACCGCTCTTCCAGCCTTTTTGTGGCCACCCAGCTGGGCTGCTCCTGGAGCCCGCGGCCGCCCCACTCAGCCTCTTCGCAGCCACCCATTCAGTTCACGGCATGACTGGGGGGGGGGCAGAGACTTGAGGTCAGCTGACTGGTGAGAAATTTGAAGTTGGAGAGGCTGGAGGAGACGGAATTTAGCAACTTTTGGACATTCGGAAGCATTCGAATTTCCGGACAAAGCAATTCTGAACAGGGCAGCCATCGGGAATTTTGGGGCCCCTTACACAGCTTCAGGCATGGGCCCCCTGGAGCCAAGGAGAACCGGGGGGGGGGTGCCTGCCGCCGTGAATTGAGAAGCGGGGGGGCTGCCGCAAATTGAGAAGCGGGGGGGGGGTGCCACGGATTGAGAGATTGAGAAGCAGGGGGTTCGGGTGCGGACGAACACAAAAAAACAAAAGAAAGGGGGGTTGCCTTCCAGGGCCCTGGGGACCTCTGGGCCCCTTACAAAAAATAAGAAGAAGAACAAAAAAAAGGGGGGATGCTATCCAGGGCCCTTGGGACCTCTGGGACCCTTACAAAAAAAAAATAATACTAATTTTTCTAAAAAAAAAAAAAGAAGGAGGTTTCCATCCCGGGCCCTGGGGACCTCTGGGCCCCTTACAAAAAAACAAAAAAATAAATAAATAAAAAAAATAAATAAAAAAAAATTTAATAAAAAAATGTATAATAAATTTTTTAATAAAAAATTCATAAAAAAAAGGGAGGTTTCCATCCAGGGCCCTGGGGACCTCCGGGCCTCTGTGGACCTCTGGGCCCCTTACAAAAAATAAAAATAAAATAAAAATAAATAAAATGAAATAAATAAATAAAAAAACAAATTAAATAAAAAAAATTATAATAAAAAAAATTATAATAAAAAAAAAAAAAGGGGGGTTGACATTCGGGGCCCTGGGGAACTCCGGGTCCCTGGGGGCCTCTGGGCCCCTTACAAAAAAAAGGGGGGCATCCGGCTCCCTGGGGACCTCCGGGCCCCTTACAGGTGTACTGCCTGTACCCCCCTGATGGCGGCCCTGATTACGAATAAAACCGAATCCAAAATAAATTATATCGCAAATAGCGAATGCCCGAATGTCTTCGGCATAATTAGTTATGAAAAAAGTTAGGAATGTATGAATCCATTCGAAGCACAATAACGCTCTGCTCTCTGCTTCTCCCTCACCGTGCTGAACTCCCTCTCAAAATGGTGTAAAGGGGCGGAGGCTATAGCCGCATGTAAGAAACGAAAGTAAAATACAAGATTTCGAATCGTTAAAAATAACCGCTATGTATTTAGAAAAGTACAAATCCATTCGAAGCACATTAGGCATAATAGGCAGCGTCATTGTGAGAGAGACACGGAAAATTACGAATCAACGAACCCAAAAAAAGTTACGAAAGTAGGAGTTGTGTCCAGAATCAACTAAAAACAATGTACTCTACCGAAAGTACGAATTATAAATCAACGAAAAATAAGGCTTGCATTCATACGAATCATTCCGATTCAACGAAAAATGTCGAATGAGTCCGAACACGAAAAATCCCATCTAGCAAAATTACGAACGATTACGAATCAACAGGACCGGAAAGAAACGACCCGAAACTAAACACATTTTTCCGTTGTGCACAAGTCTACCTAGCTCCTGATTTCAGCATACAGTAGGTGCCGCCGATTTTGTGTTTCCAGCGCGATGGGATCGTGCTGGAAATCACCGCTGCGAGCTGTGATTCTCGTGCTCGCCGCCCGCCCATGATGCCGCGCATCCATAGGAATACATGGGGGGCGGCGGGCAGGAGGAGCGACATAGCTCGGCGCTGGCTCCCGCGACAAGGCTCGCGAGTGTCAATCTCGCCGCTAGCAGAGGTGAGATTGACACAAAATCGGCGGCACCTACTGTAGATGTCACTGCTACGAGACACCACAAAGTCGGAGACACATTGAGTAACACTACCTGTGAAATAAAATAGAGAATACATGAAAGGGAAAGGAAAAGAGGGGGAGGAACAAAGAAAAGGGGAGAGAAAGAATAAGAGAAAGAACAAGAAAGAGGGCTAGAGAGGGGGATGGGGAACAAAAACAAGAAATTTAGGATAGAGAGAAATAAAGGGGAAATGAAAGGAGAATGAAACAAAGAGAGTGGTACATCCTAAAATGTATCATAAGGGGTTTTAATACTGTACGAGTGGAAGGGACTCACCTCGGGGGGCGCTAAATGTCCGTGGGTTGGGGGCACAAATTACTTGTCTTGCCCCGGGTGCTGACAACCCACGCTATGAAAATAATTTTTCTGTTAGGGGTCCCCAGAACTTGGGAAATTTTATCAAGGGGCCACGGCACTAGAAAGGTTAAGAACCACTGCTGTAGCCACTTCTCCCGAAGGCTCCTGAGATATGCATGTCACATATTTTGGGATTGGGAGGCATCAACGGTATTATGGTGACCAGACCCAGCGATGCGTCACCAGGGTGTTTTGAACACCAATCTGGGGGTTTGAACACCAATCTGGGGGGGGGGGGGGGGGCTTACCTGCTGGTTGATGTTTCCTCCTCTTCATGCTTCCTGCTGTGTGGGAAAGATGACACTCTCGTGGGACTGCGGGAAGGAGGAGCCTATGCGGGTAAAACCCGCAGAATCCGTGCCAGTTGGGAGGTATGGGTAATGGGGTAGGCAACCACATGGCAAATGAGGTTTAATGTAAAAATGTTAAAATAATGCATTTGGGTGCCAAAAATATGAATGCAATCTACTCACTGGGGGGGAGAAACTCTGGGGGAATCTAGGATGGAAAAGGACCTGGGGGTCCTAGTAGATGATGGGCTCAGCAATGCCAAGCTGCTGCTAACAAAGCAAACAGAATATTGGCATTAAAAAGGAGATTCACTCCAGAGATAAAACAATAATTCTCCTGCTCGACAAGACTCTGGTCTGGCCGCACCTGGAGTATGCTGTCCAGTTCTGGGCACCAGTCCTCAGGAAGGATGTACTGGAAATGAAGAGAGTCCAGAGAAGGGAAACAAAGCTAATAAAGGGTCTGGAGGACATTAGCTATGAGGAAAGGTTGGGAGCACTGAACTTATTCTCTCTGGAGAAGAGACGCTTGAGAGGGGAGATGATTTCAATGTACAAATACCGTACTGGTGACCCCACAACAGGGAGAAAACTTTTCTGCGCAAGTGAATTTAATAAGATACGCGACCATTCACTAAAATTAGAAGAGAAGCTTAAACTACCTAGAGGGTTCTTTACTGTAAGAGCGGCAAGGATGTGGAATTCCCATTCACAGGCGGTGGTTTCAGCGGGGGGCATCAATGATTTAAAAAAACTATTAGATAAGCACCTAAATGACCACAACATACAGGGATATACAATGTAATACTGACATATAATCACACACATAGGTTGGACTTGATGGACTTGTGTCTTTTTTCAACCTCACCTACTACTGTTCCCCCGAAAGTAAGACCTCCCTCGAAAACAAGACCTACCCCGATTTTCCAGGAAGGTTGCAATATAAGCCCTACCTACCCCGAAATTAAGCCCTAGTTTAGGCTGGTTGTGGGCTGCTGGAGTCCTCTCTATTGCTGCTGGAGTCCTCCCCTTCCCCCAGCTGTCAGCGGGGGAATTCAGCCCCCCCCCCCTCTGCAAGGCTCAGAACCGGTAGAAGAGCTCAGGTGGGCCACGGAAGCGCCGAGCTGCGCTTAGCTGATCCCTGCTGCTCTCCTCTTCTGCCAGCTGTCATCGGGGGGATATTGGTCCTCCTCCCTCTGCAGTGCTTGTGCCAGGGAAGAACGATCAGGCGGGTCACAGAAGCGACGAGCGGTGCTGTAGGAAGGTATTTGACACGGTTAGATTGCAGAGACACATACCCTTTGCATTATATTCTGCTGTGGTGGCGAGGATTCTGGCAGTTTGCCAGCACTTTTACGCTGTGCACACTGGGGATTAAATTGCAAGCCCTACCCCGAAAATAAGCCCTAGTGTGTTTTTGGTTGCAAAAAATAATATAAGATCCGGGTTTATTTTTGGGGAAACACGGTATGTACCGTAAATACTCGAGTATAAGCCGAGATTTTCAGCCCTTTTTTTGTGGCTGAAAGTGCCCCCCTCGGCTTATACTCGAGTCAGTGTACCTGAAAATATTGAGAGGTTGTGGGCGTCCATCGTTTAAATCTCGCGGTCTCCTCCTGGTCCCTTCCGTGATAGGCGGAACTGTGTCTGCTGAGAATCGCCTATCACGAACGTTCTCTCATCCTCACCCATCCCAGCAGACACTGTGTTCAGTGTTCCGCCAATCACGGACGCCATTTCATCCTCGGACAAGAGGAAGCCCGTGATTGGCGGAACACTGAACACAGTGCCTGCTGGGAAACTGAGGATGCGCGAACGTTCGTGATATTGTTTCATTCATTCTATTTGCAAATTATTCGGAAGATCAGACATCTACTTTCATATCGACACCAAATCACACTTACTTAGGCTCTAGTACAATCCAGACAAGACTTTGCCAATGGTTTTTGCCTTATCCTTCCCCTTAAGTGGGTCAAAAAAATCCAAATTATACAGAATCAAGCAGCACGCACTATTACGGGTACACCATATAGACATCACATCACCCCCGTGCTGGCACAGCTACACTGGTTACCTATAGTGCATAGAGTACAATTTTAAATCTTGGTTCTGATGTTTATAGGATATTGGGGCCTGGGCTCACTCTATCTCACAGAAATGGGCCCCCCATTACACACCAATTAGAGCATTGCGATCAGGGCTTCAAAATAGGATCATCCAAGCACCCGCCCGACTCCAGTCCCTGGGAGGTCGACGAATGCAGACTATGGGCGCGGCCCTTTGGAACCAACTACTCGACCATCTCCGGCTCCCAATGCCCCAAGCTCTTTTTAAAAGGCAATTAAAAACCCACCTTTTTAAAAACGCTTTTTCCTAACTACGGATGTAGAGACATCTAATTCTGTAATAATTAACATCAACTTTGTTTTTCGACTCCCCTCGTGAGCCTTCCTTTTTTTTTTTTCTCCCCTCCCTTTTTCTCAAATAGTTTTTTTCTTTCCCAAGGCTGATTGGTGAATTTGGCGCGATATAAATTTACATATCATCATCATCATAGGCGGAACTGTGTCTGCTTATAAATGCCTATCACGGAAGGGACCAGGAAGAGACCGCGAGTTTTAACCACTTCCATACTGGGCACTTATACAGCTTCCTGCCCAGACCAATTTTCAGCTTTCTGCGCTGTTGCACTTTGAATGACAATTGCGCGGTCATGCTACACTGTACCCAAACTAAATTTTTATCATTTTGTTCCCACAAATAGAGCTTTCTTTTGGTGGTATTTGATCACCTCTGCGATTTTTATTTTCTGCAATTTTTTTTAAAAAAGACAGAAAATTTTGAAAAAAAAACATATTTTTTTTGTTTCAGTTACAAAACTTTGTAAATTAGTACGTTTTCTCCTTCACTGATGGGCACTGATGGGGCTGCACTGACGGGCACTGATAAGGCGGCACTGATGGGCACCGATAGGCAGCGCGGATGGGCACCAATAGGCAGCGCGGATGGGCACCAGTAGGCGGCACGAATGGGCACAGATAGGCGACACGGATGGGCACAGATAGGCGGCACGGATGGGCACAGATAGGCGGCACGGATGGGCACCGATAGGCGGCACGGATGGGCACCGATAGGCGGCACAGATGGGCACTGATAGGTGGCACGGATGGGCATGGATGGGCACTGATAGGTGGCACTGTAATGTGTTAATGGATGCCAATCAGTGCCAAGCAATAATGCCTGGCAATCAGTGATGCCCATTGTGGGCACTGATTGGCATCCATTACGGGCACTAATTGGCATCCATTAGGGGGCACTGATTTCAATCCCTGGTGGTCTAGGGAGGCATACCTTGTAATGGACATCCCTGGTGGTCCAGTGGCATCCCTGGTGGTCCAGTGTGGGCATCCTTGGGGGGGCTGTGCTGATAATTGATCAGCACAAACCCCCCCTGTCAGAGGAGCAGCCGATCGGCTCTCCTCTACTCGCGTCTGACAGACGCGAGTGAGGAAAAGCCGATGACCGGCTTTTCCTGTTTACATGTGATCAGCCGTGACTGGACACGGCTGATCACGTGGTAAAGAGTCTCCGTCGGAGACTCTTTACCTAGATCTGTGTTGCGGGGTGTCAGACTGACACCCTGCAACAATGATCGCCGCGATGCGCGCCCCCGGTGGCGCGCAGCGGCTTAAAATCCTGAGGACGTCATATGACGTCCAGTCAGGATTTTAAAACCACTTTGCCGCCGTCAATCCGCTATAGGGCGGGCGGCAAGTGTTTAAACAATGAATGGACGCCCGCTGCCTCTCAATTTCAGGTACACTGACAACGGCACAGTGAGGATTGGCACAGTAAGGATGGGCACAGTAAGGTGGCAATGGGCAGAGTGAGGTTGGGCACAGTGACAATTGGCTTAGTGAGGTTGCAATGGGCACAGTGAGGTGTGCAAATGGGCATTGTTGACCCTCTTCCACTTACAGTAGCTGCTGCATTCTCACCCTCGGCTTATACTCGAGTCAGTACATTTTCCCAGTTTTTTGTGGTAAAATTAGGTACCTTGGCCTATACTCGGGTCGGCTTATACTCGAGTATATACGGTAACTATGTAGGGGGGGGGCGGTGCTCCTGCGCCCCTAATGGAACGGCTGCCACTGATCCAAAATAATATATCCTATCTCAGTGGCTTTTCAAAAACGTTTTGAGAATTACTCCACAGTCAATGGACAATACAGGCACGGAAGACATCTACACGCATACTTCGGGCGCCTTGCCATGAGAACCAGCAAAGCTACATTCATTTTATTTATTTATTTTTATTCAAGAAGCTTTGTCAACATTCTTATCCTGTACAAATAGCACTCCCCAGTCTGGGATTATGCACATATTTTATTGCCCATTGAACTTGATGATGATCAACAGCTTAGAAGATTTCCATAGAAACCCGATCCTGGAAATATTTATTGATTCACGCCAATTTCTGTCCGGATCGCTGGCTTTTAAGCACAATGCACGATGGGCCTGTGAAGTGGGTGGATTTTTAGCTGCTATTCTTCCTGCTTGGCCCCGGCATTTAAAATATGTCCAAATGAATTCAACTGTTTAAATTTTATGTATAGAGCTGACAGCAGTGCAAATGCAAAAGGAAAAGCATGAATAATGCATAAAAGTACAAACCGAGCAGCTGCCACACAGTAAATAGGAAAATATACTAATCTGTAAATGTAACGAGATGTTGTCCACCGTTATTTTCATGTCGACAGATGTGGGTTTCTATACATTATACATGTGCACACGGAATGAGCAAATACTGTTTTGAAAGCTGATTTGAGATATTTTTTTTTTCTATCTCTCACAGTTTAACATGTAACACGTGCGATCGTGGGCGCTACATGGAGAAAATTGTTTGTAGATATCGTGTGGCTGCCTACGTGTTAATCTTATGAGAGAATACATTAAACCCGAGATTTTCACAAGGATCATTAAAGTATCTGCAAGATCAAAATATTTTTTTATTTTACTTACAGTAAGGAGTTTTTAAAATGCCTGTTAGTTTTTTTTTCTGCCATCTGTGTCCCATTGGGGAGAATAGGAAGTTTCCCCTAATAAGAATACAAGTGGGAGAAAATGTCTCCAAAGTGAGGGAAATCCTTTCTTAGACAGTTATAATGGAACAGGTGTCCCCATTTGGAGATTTCCTCTCTATTCCTGTTCTGGTGACAACTAAAACCCTGGATATGTGGGACAGCCATACCAAGTTTCCAAAGTTCCCAAACTGCAACACTTGAAAGGGATATTCTGCAATCAGCAAAACATAAAAAAAGTATACATAACCTAAAGGAGAAGAGAACCTAGCCCCCCAGATTGGAGTAGACCAGTGGTTCTCCACCAATGGAATTCCCTAAACCTCCCTCAGTGCCCCCCAGCTCCCATAGTGCCCCCAGGCCTTCCCGAGAGCCCTTTACCTCCCACAGTGTCCCCCAACCTCCCATAGTGCCCCAAAACTTTCCTAAGAAGCCCTCAACCTCTCACAGTGCCCCCCCAACCTCCCACAGTGGCCCACAAAGCCCAAAGGCCTTCCGGAGAGCCCTGAACCTCCCACAGTGCCCCAGAGCACCCTGCGATCCCCAAACCTCCCTCAGTGCCTCACAGCTCCTATAGTGCCCCCAACCTCCCATACTGGCCCACAGTGCCCCAAAGCTTTCCCAAGAGCCTTCAACCTCCCACAGTGTCCCCCAACCTCCCATAGTTGCCCACAGTGCCCCAAGGCCTTCTTGAGAGCCCTCAACCTCCCACAGTGGCCCACAGTGCCCCAAGGCCTTCCCGAGAGCACTCTACCTCCCACAGTTCCCCAAGTGTTCCACAGTACCTCAGAGCACCCTGTGATCCCTAAACCTCCCCCAGTGCCTCCCAGTTCCTATAGTACCCCCAACCTCCCATAGTCCCACATTGCCCCCAGGTCTTCCTGAGAGCCCTCAACTTTCCACAGTGCCCCCCAACCCCACATAGTGATCTACAGTGCTCCAGAGCACCCTAGGATCCCTAAACCTCCTTCAGTGCCTTCCAGCTCCCATAGTGCCCCCAACCTCCCATAGTGCCCCAAGGCCTTCCCGAGAGCCCTCTACCTCCCACAGTGTCCCCCAACCCCCCATAGTTTCCCACAGTCCCCCAAAGCTTTTCTAAGAAGCCCTTAACCTCCCATAGTGCCCCCAACCTCCCACAGTGGCCCACAGTGCCCAAAGGCCTTCCCGGTGAGCCCTGAACCTCCCACAGTGCCCCAGAGCGACCTGCGATCCCCAAACCTCCCTCAGTGCCTCCCAGATCCTATAGTGCCCCCAACCTCCCATACTAGCCCACAGTGCCCCAAGGCCTTCCCAAGAGCCTTCAACCTCCCACAGGATCCCCCAACCTCCCATAGTTGCCCACAGTGTCCCAAGGCTTTCCTGAGAGCCTTCAACCACCCTGAGTGGCCCACAGTGCCCCAAGGCCTTCCCAAGAGCCCTCAACTTCCCACAGTGCCCCAAGTGGTCCACGGTGCCCCAGAGCACCCTGTGATCCCTAAACCTCCCTCAGTGCCTTCCAGCTCCTCTAGTGCCCCCAATCTCCCATAGTTGCCCACATTGCCCCCAGGTCTTCCTGAGAGCCCTCAACTTCCCACTGTTCCTCCCCACCCCCCATAGTGGTCCACAGTGCCCCAGAGCACCCTAGGATCCCTAAACCTCCCTCAGTGCCCCCAACTTCCCATAGAGGTCCACAGTGCCCCAAGGCCTTTCCAAGAGCCCTCATCCTCCAACATTGTCCCCCAACCTCCCATATTTGCCCACAGTGCCCCAAGGTCTTCCCAAGAGCGCTGAACCTCCCACAGTTCCCCAAGGCCTTCCTGAGAGCCCTCAACCTCCCACAGTGCCCCCCAACTTCCCATAGTGGCCCACAGTGCCCCAAGGCCTTCACAAGAGCCCTCAATCTCCCATAGTGTCACACACAGCCTGCTGCAGAGCCTCCAGCCCTTCATAGTGCCCTCAAACTCCAAAAGTGCCCCACTGTCCCAATTTAACCTCCCACAGTTTTCCCCAAGCCCCTCTAGAAACCTAATCCACTACAAGGCCACCAAGTCTGCTGTAGAGTGCCCTATTCCACACCCCCCCCCCCCTTTCCACAGTGACACCCAGCCACATCCAGAGTCTTCCAGCATATCAATATATGTTTTGCACTCCCATACTTTTAATTTGTGTATAACTTTTTTTCTTAACTGTTGGGCCAAAAAGATTGAGAACCCCTGGATTAGACAATGCTCCTGAGTATATATTAAGTATATGTAATAGATCCCATCCACACCTAAACTATTTTTATCTACATATAGTATGGATATACCTGAGCCAAAACTGAGGAATGAGTCTACAGTGGAACCTTGGTTTATGAGTAACGTGGTTAACAGGCGTTTTGAATAAAGAGCAGCTTTTTTTTTTTTTATTCTGACTTGTTGTCTCGCAAAACAGGCAGAATTCAAGCTAATGGGGTGTGCAGTACCGCATTTGGCCAGAGGTGTGAGGGCGCCGGTGACACTCGGAATGGTTCAGAGCCGTTCCGAGCCGTTCGGAAATACTCGGAATCACTCGGAAATACTGTTTCCGAGGCTCTTCGGTGCCCCCCACCTCTGGCCACATGTGGTATTGCATGCCATAGAAGTCAGTGCGTAATGAATTATCATTGTTTCCACTGACTTCTATGAGGAAACTCGCTTTGATATTTGAGTGCTTTGGATTACAAGCATTCTCCTGGAACGGATAATTCTCATAATCCAAGGTTCCACTGTATATTACATAGTTACATAGGTTAAACAAAAGACACAAATGAAGAAAAAACACACTCAAAAAGTGCTGGGACTTTGATTTGAGTTTGTACAAAGTAGCAAGAGAACAACATTTTCAGAGAGCTCATTGGCTCAGGTTAGGCTGTACACAACAGATAAGGCTATCCTCCAGCGGGGACCCTGGCAGGTTACCAGAAAAAAAAAAAAAAAAAAAGTCCTTGTTATCTTACACTTCAAAAGACGGGAAAACCGAGGGGAAAACCGAGAACCTGCTCGGTCGCTTTTTCCCCCTACACACGGCCCGGGTTTCCCAACAGGAAAACTGCCATTGAGAGCTTTGGTTGGGAATCCCGGCCGTGTTTAACATTGCCAAACTGCCGAGTAAAAAAAACGCTGGGAATCCCGGCAGGAAAATAGGGAACATGTTCTCTTTTCTCCCGCCGGGATTCCCAGTGATTTTCCTGCCGGGAAAACTGCAGTTTAGCATAGACACGGCCGTTTTTCATGACGAGAAAAACGACGATGTAAAAAACGACGTGAAAAATTAGAGCATGTTCCAATTTTTCTCGTCGTGATTCTCGAAAGACAAATAATTGTTCTGAGAATTTTCGTATGAATTTTCCTAAGGCTCTTGCTAAGAATTCTCATTTTGAAGTTCCATCCATCTATGGCCAGCTTTAGTGACGTATTAAGCTGCCTGTAAGTGGGGTTTGGCTATTGGCTAGTAATGGCGCCAAAGGGCACAAGTCCTCCCTGCCTCCCGCTCCTTTCCTGGTAGAAAACTACCCCCCCCCCGCTGAGGCTGAACCCTCCACCATATTGTGCCCCACTCCATGCCTTAGGCCTCAACACAACATTCCTGGACATTGACCATATAAAGGAAAGAATGTTCACACAAGAATAGAATTTCTGCACTTTTACTGATGGTACTCAGGAAATGGCATACCAGTCACATCACATTGACAAACATTCCAGAGTCACCCTGATAATACACAGTCAATCATAATTAATGGATGGTCCGCAGTAGTTACATGTGAAAGCATATGCAGCACTTTAAACAGCCATCTCCCTCTAACAATCTCTCCTTCCACATGGGGTCATTAGTACTCAGAGGACTGGGATCTCTGTAGACACCTCCTCCATAGGCACACCCCTCCGGAACCCTCCAGGTAAACAGCTTTATTCAGGGAGCTCTTGGCATGGCTTGGCTTTTGCAACCTGTCCTAGCCCCCACCTCCATAAGGATCAGAAAGCCTACAGCTGGCTCTTCTAGGGTGCAGTTCTACTCGTCCCTGGGCTCCCGCCCTGTACAGAGCCTCCACGTGCTGGTAACATCTGTGCTGGTAAGGGATGCTTGGCTCCCATTCTCCAAGTTTACTAAGGCTCTGCCCAACCTGGCTTATAGCTGGACATTGACTCACCTCTGACATCATTGCAGGTGGGCTCTACTGGATAAAGCTTGTAATGGATAATGTCACAGGACTTGCTGCCCTCAAGGATAGGGGTATCCTAGCAGTCAAACGAAATAAGAAAAGAAAGAGGGCGCACCACCCTTGTGCATTATCCTTTGGTTGTTTTATTATAATAAAATATAAAGAACTACTTACAAACAAATAATAAAAGCTTGCGATACAGGTGATCTTCAGAAGAGAAAAATCTATCTTCAGACAACAGACTGCAGGTGGTAACGGAGGATATTCAAGGGCCTCTGCCCGCTGACGCGTTTCGAAGGAGTACCTTCTTCCTCAGAGCCCAGCCCTAACACCTGAAGACACTGCTGTAACCAGACACTATTCTGGAAAAGAGCCACCTACTGGCAGACTAGCTAACTGCACCTTCCTACATGCCTGCGGATGGTGTCAAGACAGCAGGTGACCATACTGTCCGGAAAGACTGGGTCTAATAAGGTAGGTCAATGCAAAAAGCAGCATTTGAAACAGAGCTTCCTTAGTCTGCTTAAGGCAGGGATAGGCAACCTGGGGGCCCTCCAGCTGTTGCAGAACTACAAGCCCCATCATGCCTCTGGGAGTAATTGTAACTGCCAGCCTTGCAATGCATCATGGGAAATTAAGTTCCGCGACAGCTGGAGGGCCCCAGGTTGCCTTCCCCTGGCTTAGGAGTTGCACATTTGAAAGTAAGTTTCAGTGCTTTTCCAGCATACGATGGAGCCGATGATGAAAGTACCATTAGGTTTACAAACTTGGAGAATGGAATTGTCTAACAACAAGCCTTCAATAAATAACTAAAAAAAACAACTTTTTTTTTAATCATCATTTAACCACTTAAGCCCCGGACCATTTCGCTGGCCAAAGACCGGGCCACTTTTTGCGATACGGCACTGCGTCGGTTTAACTGACAATTGCGCGGTCGTGCGACGTGGCTCCAAAACAAAATTGGCGTCCTTTTTTTCCCACACATAGAGCTTTCTTTTGGTGGTATTTGATCATCTCCGCGGTTTTTATTTTTTGCGCTATAAACAAAAATAAATTTTGAAAAAAAAGCAATATTTTTTACTTTTTGCTATAATAAATATTCCCAAAAAATATGGAGTAGTTTTATGGCATTTTTATTAATATTTTTTTTTACTAGTAATGGCGGCGATCAGCGATTTTTATCGTGACTGCGACATTATGGCGGACACATCGGACACTTTTGACACCATTTTGGGGCCATTGTCATTTTTACAGCGATCAGTGCTATAAAAATGCACTGATTACTGTAAAAATTACCCTGGCAGTGAAGGGGGTTAACCTGTAGGGGGCGCTGAAGGGGTTAAGTGTGACCTAGGGAGTACTTCTAACTGTTAGGGAGCGTGGCTTGCCGTGACATGTCACTGATCTCTGCTCCCGATGACAGGGAACAGACGATCAGTGACATGTCATGAGGAAAGGGAGTTACTGCTCCAGGTGTATATGCTGCAGCAATCAATGTCCTCTAAGGAAACCGTGGGTGCTGGCAATGCACAAAGCAAATAGTGAAAAAATGATATGGACAGCCGCACTCCAAAAAAACCTTGATGGCTGCCTTTATTGTAAAAAGGATAAAAAGCTTTTCTTCTTGTTAAAAAAAAAAAAGGATAAAAAGCACTACATATCACAGCAAGATAAGGGACAAACAGCCGACGCGTTTCACACTATAATCTAGTGCTTACTCATAGCTGTGAGTAAGCACTAGATCAGTGATGGCGAACCTTGGCACTCCAGATGTTTTGGAACTACATTTCCCATGATGCTCATGCACTGTGCAGTGTAGCTGAGCATCATGGGAAATGTAGTTCAAAAACATCTGGGGTGCCAAGGTTCACCATCACTGCACTAGATTATAGTGCGAAACGCGTCGGGTGTTTGTCCCTTATCTTGCTGTGATATGTAGTGCTTTTTATCCTTTTTACAATAAAGGCAACCATCAAGGTTATTTTTTGGAGTGCGGCTGTCCATATCATTTTTTCACTATCAGTGACATGTCACTAGGAAGAACGGGGAGAGGTTGTGTTTACACCGACATCTCCCCGTTCTTCAGCTTCGTGACCCGATCGCGGGACACAGGCGGACATCGAGTCCGCGGGTCCCGTGGGCACGGTCACGGAGCTCACGACAGGGGCGCACGCGACCACACGGCGGAAATTTAAAGGGGACGTCTATATACGCCCATTTGCCTGTCCGTGCCATGCTGCCGACGTAAATGTTCGTGTGACGGTCGGCAAGCGGTTAATTAAAAAAAAAAAAAAAAAGGGACAAAAACACAACACCCCCCCATCCTCATAGTGTTGTTGGGCTCTGGATGATGATGTCACAGTGTTCATCCTCCCGTCTCTGTAGTGTAGGGTGACAAGACATCCCCGGTTTCAGGGGACAGTCCCCGGATTGAGGACACTGTCCCCAGACCCAGTCTGTCCCCGGTTTTGTCCCCGGATTGGATTTGAACAGGGGCTGAGGCAATTTCAAAGACAGTCAGTGCAGAATAAAAAAAAAAATCTGAATTACACCCCCCCGCTCCGCCGCTCCTACTAGCTTAGGGGGGTGTATTTTGTTTTCATTATCTGTGCCCCTTTCTGTTGATCATGTGCTGGTCGGAGCGGAGGGAATATTTCTTCAGTTTCGGGTGCCCATTCAGCTCCCCTCGCATGTTCTTCTGCCTTGGCTCAAGTCCCGGCCAGCCGCCTGCCTGCTTATCTCCTTGCCTTCCCTGGCGGAGTGATCTTCCTCCTCTCCCCACCCAGTAGTAGCCGGGGGCCCGGAGAGTGAGACTTGACAGGCTGTGAGGCGGGCGGCGGCGGCGACGGGCAGAGAGTCGCTGATTGCTGCCATTACTAGTAAAAATAAAATTTGTCCCCGGATTTCATTTTAAAAATCTGGTCACCTTACTGTAGTGGAGAATGTATATTTCTGCTCGCAATTTATATCACCGAAAAACAAAACAAAAAAAAACTGCTGTCCAATTACAGGTTCTAGCAGACTGGCCTTTCTTTATACGGCTCGATAAAAAAAAAACAGCTTCCAGAGATAGAGAAAAAAAAAATGAGAGCTGGCTGTAGGAACTTTTGATGTTGATTGTGTCTTCCTTTTGTTTCTTATCTCGTCCTTTACCCCAGAGCCGTAATTCAAGGAAGGCCAAGCAATAAGAAATCAAATAGAAGCAGCAGATTGCTTTTTTTTTGCTGTGAGTATTCTCGAGCCGTGGGTGGTCCTGTAGACAACTTGGATTGTTTCGTAAAATGAAAATGGTTTACTGATTTTCTTTGATACGTGAGAGATAATCCTTGTAAGTAAATGGAAAATCTCGGCTATAAAACAGGATGTCCTGCTGCTGAAGGTGCCGCACATCCCGCCTGTCCTCCTTGTTCATTTTACGGGTGAAAAATGTTGTCTGAGCGGCATTATGGGAGATCTATTGAAGATGACAGAAGACCGCTGTCCTTCTCTAAAAATAAAAGAAGAATTGTAAATAAGTTCTTTTGAAGCCCCAGTCTAGACAAAATATGACCCAACACCCCCCCCCCCCCAACCATTCTAACCCATCCTGTAGGGCTTTTGTTTTTCCTTGCCTTGTGAAGCAAATGATATACAGTCAGGTCCATAAATATTGGGACACCGACACAATTCTAATCTCTTTGGCTCTATACACCACCACAATGGATTTGATGAAAGGAACAAGATGTGCTTTACCTGCAGACTTTCAGCTTTAATTTGAGGGAATTTACATCCAAATCAGGTGAACGGTGTAGGAATTACAACAGTTTGTATATGTGCCTCACACTTTTTAAGAGACCAAAAGTAATGGGACAGATTAACAATCATCAATCAAACTTACACTTTTTAATACTGGGTTGCAAATCCTTTGCAGCCAATTACAGCCTGAAGTGTGGAACGCGATGACATCACCAGACGCCGGGTTTCATCTCTAGGGATGCTCTGCCAGGCCTCTACTGCAACCGTCTTCAGTTCCTGCTTGTTCTTGGGACATTTTCCCTTTAGTTTTGTCTTCAGCAAGTGAAATGCATGCTCAATCGGATTCAGGTCAGGTGATTGACTTGGCCATTACATAACATTCCACTTCTTTCCCTTAAAAAACTCTTTGGTTGCTTTCCCAGTATGCTTCGGGTCATTGTCCATCTGCACTGTGAAGCGCCGTCCAATGAGTTCTGAAGCATTTGGCTGAATATGAGCCGATAATAATATTCCTCGAAACACTTCAGAATTCATCCTGCTGCTTTTGTCAGCAGTCACATCATCAATAAATACAAGAGAACCAGTTCCATTAGCAGCCATACATGCCCACGCTTACCTCCCAACTTTTGAGCAGGGGGGGGGTACTACCGCGGGACCAGTTTGATTCCGGCAATTGAATTGCTGAATTGTTGAGCAGGTGTACGCCGATCGCAAGGATTTGGGGTGCCGCGGGAGGCCGCCGATCGCGGGGGGTGCGTCTTACCTCTCTCCCGTGTGCTTCCACTGGCTCCTCTTCCTCCGATTCCTGCTGTGCGGGAAATTGAACACTCTCGCGGGACTGCGGGAAAGATGTGTCAGTGCGGCAGAATCTGTGCGTGTTGGGAGGTATGCCCACGCCATGACACTACCACCACCATGCTTCACTGATGAGGTGGTATGCTTTGGATCATGAGCAGTTCCTTTCCTTCTCCATACTCTTCTCTTCCCATCACTCTGGTACAAGTTGATCTCGGTCTCATCTGTCCATAGGATGTTGTTCCAGAACTGTGAAGGCTTTTTTAGATGTTGTTTGGCCAATTCTAATCTGGCCTTCCTGTTTTTGAGGCTGACCAATGGTTTCCATCTTGTGGTGAACCCTCTGTATTCACTCTGGTGAGGTCTTCTCTTGATTGGTGACTTTGACACACATACACCTACCTCCTGGAGAGTGTTCTTTATCTGACACACATACACCTACCTCCTGGAGAGTGTTCTTCATCTGACACACATACACCTACCTCCTGGAGAGTGTTCTTCATCTGACACACATACACCTACCTCCTGGAGAGTGTTCTTCATCTGACACACATACACCTACCTCCTGGAGAGTGTTCTTCATCTGACACACATACACCTACCTCCTGGAGAGTGTTCTTCATCTGACACACATACACCTACCTCCTGGAGAGTGTTGTTCATCTGACACACATACACCTACCTCCTGGAGAGTGTTCTTCATCTGACACACATACACCTACCTCCTGGAGAGTGTTCTTCATCTGACACACACACACCTACCTCCTGGAGAGTGTTCTTCATCTGACACACATACACCTACCTCCTGGAGAGTGTTCTTCATCTGACACACATACACCTACCTCCTGGAGAGTGTTCTTCATCTGGCCAACTGTTGTGAAGGGTGTTTTCTTCACCAGGGAAAGAATTCTTCGGTCATCCACCACAGATGTTTTCCGTGGTCTTCCAGGTCTTTTGGTGTTCCTGAGCTCACCGGTGCCTTCTTTCTTTTTAACCACTTCGCATCCGGGCCAATTCTGACACTTCGCTCCTACATGTAAAAAGCCTATTTTTTTTGCTAGAAAATTACATATAACCCCCAAACACTATATATGTTTTTTTAGCAAAGACCCTAGAGAATACAATGGCGGTCATTGCAACTTTTTATCTCGCACGGTATTTGCGCAATAATTTTTCAAACGCATTTTTTGGGGAATAAAAACGGTTTCATGAATTAAAAAATATTAAAACATTAAAATTAGCCCAATTTTTTTGCATAATGTGAAAGATGAAGTTACGCCGAGTAAATATATACCTAACATGTCACCCTTCAAAATTGTACACGCTCGTGGAATGGCGCCAAACTTCGGTACTTAAACATCCTCATGGGCGACGCTTTAATTTTTTTTACTGGTCACATGTTTTGAGTTACAGAGGAGGTCTAGGGCCAGAATTATTGCTCTCGCTCTAACGTTCGCTACGATACCTCACATGTGTGTTCTGAACACCGTTTTAATATGTGGGCGGGACTTACGTATGCGTTCGCTTCTGCGTACGAGCTACCGGGGACAGGGGCGCTTTACTTTTTTTTTTTTTATTATTTATTGTTAATTTTACTTTTAACTTTTTACTTTGACAGTTAGAAAAAAAAAAAAAAAGATCACATTTATTCCTATTACAAGGAATGTAAACATCCCTTGTAATAGGAATATGGCATGACAGGTCCTCTTTACAGTGAGATATGGGGGGTCAATAAGACCCCACATCTCACCTCTAGGCTGAGAAGCCTGAAATAAAAAAAATAAAAAAAAACGATCACCGCTTCCTAGCCGAAGCGGCAACGTTTTTTTGAATGCAGAGGCCGGGCGTGACGTCATAACATCGCGCCCGGCCTTCGAACGATCATAGAGACTCCGGTGACCATCTGGTCCGCCGGAAATCTCTATGGTTAGAAGCCGGGGCCGGCGGATCCTGTCACCGACTCACCGATCGCTCAGGTGAGTCGGTAGAAGCACCGGAGGGCGGCGGGAGGGAGGGACATCCCCTCTCGCCGCCTGTAAGAACGATCAAGCGGCGGAACAGCCGCTATGATCGTTCTTACGGTGCACAGAATCACCGGCTCTAAAAAACGATATCTGAATGATGCCTGTAGCTGCACCCATCATTCAGATATCCCGGCTCAAAGTCAAGGACGTCCCACGGATGTCCTTAGATGCAAAGTGGTTAAGGATGTTCCAAACAGTTGATTTGGCCACACCTAATATTTTTGCTATCTCTCTGATGGGTTTGTTTTGTTTTTTCAGCCCAATGATGGCTTGCTTCACTGATAGTGACAGCTCTTTGGATCTCATATTGAGAGTTGACAGCAGCAGATTCCAAATGCAAATAGCACACTTGAAATGAACTCTGGACCTTTTATCTGCTCCTTGTAAATGGGATAATGAGGGAATAACACACACCTGGCCATGGAACAGCTGAGCAGCCAATTGTCCCATCACTTTTGGTCCCTTAAAAAGTTGGAGGCACAAATACAAACTGTTGTAATTCCTACACCGTTCACCTGATTTGGATGTAAATTCCCTCAAATTAAAGCTGAAAGTCTGCAGTTAAAGCACGTCTTGTTTGTTTCATTTCTAATCCATTGTGGTGGTTTATAGAGCCAAAAAGATTAGAATTGTGTCGATGTCCCAATATTTATGGACCTGACTGTATATATATATATATATATATATATATATATATATATTTAAAACAAGAGTGCTTTATTGAAAAAAAAAAAAAAAAGAAAATACAGCATAAGTATAGTCACATACACAAAGCACAATGCCATAACTGAGTAGCTGTCAAATACAAGGCTACAAGACCCAACCTTACATTGCCAAGAAGCATACAGTATATCACTTTCATGAATAGAAACCGTACTGCCAGAATTCAAATACGAGAACCAACACAAGTATGTGAGGAACCATAGTAGCTGGCAAATTATCAGTCTATATGCTTAACAAATACAGTATCTCACAAAAGTAAGTACACCCCTTCCATTTTTGTAAATCTTTTCTTGTATCTTTTCATGTGACAACACTGAAGAAATGACACTTTGCTACAATGTAAAGTAGTGAGTGTACAGCTTGTATAACGGTGTAAATTTGCTGTCCCCTCAAAATAACTCAACACACAGCCATTAATGTCTAAACCGCTGGCAACAAAAGTGAGTTCACCCCTTAGGCTGGGTTCACACTAGTGCGACACGACATCTGTCCTACTTTGGATCCGACTTTGCCCTGCGACATGAAGCCGACATATGTCCGACTTTCAATGAACGGGGATCCGACTTGGATCCCCGCCAATAGCAGGCACTGTGTTTGGTATGAATCTTGAGGGGGAACTCCACGCCAAATTTTTAATAAAAAAACGGCATGGGTTCCCCCTCCAGGAGCATACCAGGCCCTTGGGTCTGGTCTGGATTTTAAGGGGAACCCCTACGTCGAAAAAATGGCGTGGGGGTCCCCCCCAAAGTCCAAACCAGACCCTTATCCGAGCATGCAACCTGGCAGGCCGCAGGGGAAGAGGGGGGGACGAGAGAGCGGCCCCCCCTCCCTCCTGAACTGTACCAGGCCACATGCCCTCAACATGGGGGGTTTGGTGCTCTGGGGCAGGGGGGCGACCTGCGGCCCCCCCACCCCAGAGCACCCTGCCCCCATGTTGATGAGGACAGGGCCTCTTCCCGACAACCCTGGCCGTTGGTTGTCGGGGTCTGCGGGCGGGGGGCTTATCGGAAACCGGGAGCCCCCCCTTGATAAGGGGGCCCCCAGATCCCGGCCCCCCACCCTATGTGAATGAGTATGGGGTACATCGTACCCCTACCCATTCACCTGGTGGAAAAAAAATGTCAAGAAAAAACACAACACAGCTTTTTAAATTAATTTATTGCACAGCTCTGTGGTCTTTTTCCGACTTCGGGGGTCTCCGCGCTCTCCGGTTCTTTCTTCCGCCGGGCCTCCGCTATCTTCTTCCAGCTCTTTTGCTAGCGGGGCCCGGTCTTCCCGTCGTCTCGTCCGGCTCTCCGTTGTCCTTCTGCCGGCCCCTCCACTACATGCTTGTAGCTCTTTTGCTAGTGGAGGGGCCGGTCTTCCCGCCGTCGCCATCGACGCCGTCGCCGTCTTCTTCTCTCTTCTCCTCGATGTTGACGCGTCGCTTCCTTCCGCTGTAATACTGGCTGTTCGCTCCGCTCCGCATTAATATAGGCTTCTCATGACATCACAGTCACATGCTCCCATGACGTCACAGTCACATGCTCCGGGGCCACCGGAGCATGTGACTGTGACGTCATGAGAAGCCTATATTAATGCTGAGCGGAGCGAACAGCCAGTATTACAGCGGAAGGAAGCGACGCGTCAACATCGAGGAGGAGAAGAGAGAAGAAGACGGCGACGGCGACGACGGGAAGACCGGCCCCTCCACTAGCAAAAGAGCTACAAGCATGTAGTGGAGGGGCCGGCAGAAGGACAACGGAGAGCCGGACGAGACGACGGGAAGACCGGGCCTCCGCTAGCAAAAGAGCTGCAAGAAGATAGCGGAGGCCCGGCAGAAGAAAGAACCGGAGAGCGCGGAGACCCCCGAAGTCGGAAGAAGACCCCAGAGCTGTGCAATAAATTAATTTAAAAAGCTGTGTTGTGTTTTTTCTTGACATTTTTTTCCCACCAGGTGAATGGGTATGGGTATGATGTACCCCATACTCATTCACATAGGGTGGGGGGGCTGGGATCTGGGGGCCCCCTTATCAAGGGGGGGGCTCCCGGATTCCGATAAGCCCCCCGCCCGCAGACCCCGACAACCAACGGCCAGGGTTGTCGGGAAGAGGCCCTGTCCTCATCAACATGGGGGCAGGGTGCTCTGGGGTGGGGGGGCCGCAGGTCGCCCCCCTGCCCCAGAGCACCAACCCCCCATGTTGAGGGCATGTGGCCTGGTACGGTTCAGGAGGGAGGGGAGGGGCCGCTCTCTCGTCCCCCCCTCTTCCCCTGCGGCCTGCCAGGTTGCGTGCTCGGATAAGGGTCTGGTTTGGATTTTGGGGGGGACCCCCACGCCGTTTTTTCGGCGTAGGGGTTCCCCTTCAAATCCAGACCAGACCCAAGGGCCTGGTATGCTCCTGGAGGGGGAACCCATGTCGTTTTTTTTTTTTCATTTGGTGTGGAGTTCCCCCTCAAGAGCAGCAGAGCACAAGTCGCATGCCAAAGTCGGATCATGCAAGACTGCGGTCCGACTTTGATCCGACTTCAGTGATAGTCAATGGGCTGAAGTCGGATCAAAGTCGGACCAAAGTAGTACAGGGAGCATTTTCAAAGTCGGACCGACATGTTTCGGACCAGTTAAGACGGCTCCCATAGGGAAACATTGATTTTCACACGTCATGCGACATGAGCTCCCAATGTCAGAGCGTTTGTCGCCCCAGTGTGAACCCGGCCTCAGTGTAAAGGTCCAAATTGGGTCCAATTAGACATTTTCCCTCCCCGGTTTCATGTGACTCGTTAGGGTTACAAGGTCTCAGGTGTGAATGGGGAGCAGGTGTGTTAAATTTGGTGTTATCGCTCTCACTCTCACATACTGGTCACTGGAAGTACAACATGGCACCTCATGGCAAAGAACTCTCTGAGGATCTGAAAAAAAGAATTGTTGCTCTACATAAAGATGGCCGAGGCTATAAGAAGATTGCCAAGACCCTGAAACTGAGCTGCAGCACGGTGGCCAAGACCATACAGCGGTATAACAGGACAGGTTCCTCTCAGAACAGGCCTCGCCATGGTCCACCAAAGAAGTTGAGGTCACGTGCTCAGCGTCATATCCAGAGGTTGTCTTTGGGAAATAGACATATGAGTGCTGCCAGCATTGCTGCAGAGGTTGAAGGGGTGGGGGGTCAGCCTGTCAGGGCTCAGACCATACGCCGCACACTGCATCAAATTGGTCTGCATGGCTGTTGTCCCAGAAGGAAGCCTCTTCTAAAGATGATGCACAAGAAAGATCACAAACAGTTTGCTGAAGACAAGCAGACTAAGGACATGGATTACTGGAACCATGTCCTGTGGTCTGATGAGACCAAGATAAACTTATTTGGTGTCAGATGGTGTCAGGCGTGTGTGGCGGCAACCAGGTGAGGAGGACAAAGGCAAGTGTGTCTTGTCTACAGTCAAGCATGGTGGTGGGAGTGTCATGGTCTGGGGCTGCATTAGTGCTGCCGGCACTGGGGGGGCTACAGATCATTGAGGGGACCATGAATGCCAACATGTACTGTGACATACTGAAGCAGAGCATGATCCCCTCCCTTCAGAGACTGGACCGCAGGGCAGTATTCCAACATGATAACGACCCCAAACACACCTCTAAGACCACCACTGCCTTGCTAAAGAAGCTGAGGGTGAAGATGATGGACTGGCCAAGCATGTCTCCAGACCTAAACCCTATTGATCATCTGTGGGGGATCCTCAAACGGAAGGTGGAGGAGCGCAAGGTCTCTAACATCCACCAGCTCTGTGATGTCGTCATGGAGGAGGGGAAGAGGACTCCAGTGACAACCTGTGAAGCTCTGATGACCTCCATGCCCAAGAGGGTTAAGGCAGTGCTGGAAAATAATGGCGGCCACACAAAATATTGACCCTTTGGGCCCAATTCCGACATTTTCACTTAGGGGTGTACTCACTTTTGTTGCCAGCGGGTTAGACATTAATGGCTGTGTGTTGAGTTATTTTGAGGGGAGAGGAAATTTACACCGTTATACAAGCTGTACACTTACTACTTTACATTGTAGCAAAGTGTAATTTCTTCAGTGTTGTCACATGAAAAGGTAGAAGAAAAGATTTACACAAATGTGACTGAGGGGTGTACTTACTTTTATGAGATACTGTATAAGAAAAACAAAAATAGTCAACAAAATGTAATCAGAGGTCCAAGAAGACCAAACCTCGTACTTCCAGGAACAACCCAGACTGGTATATCTAAGTCTATACATAGGTAAGGTATGGTAGGGCCTCTGCTTGTCCTCATGAATATCTAGAAGTGCCACCAGCTCCAGGGAAGCCAAAAGCGTCATCTGCAGCCTAAGATTAATTACTTCAATTACAGTGGAACCTCGGATTACGAGAATAATCCGTTCCAGGGGAATGCTCGTAATCCAAAGCACTTGCATATCAAAGCGAGTTTCCTCATTGAAGTCAATGGAAACGAAAATAATTTGTTCCGCATTGACTTCAATGGAATGGAATACCGCATGCGACCAGAGGTGGGGGGGGCGCCGGAGAGCCTCGGAAACAGCCGGAAAGGCCCGAGGACAGTTCGGCTGACCTCGGCAAACCTCGGAAAGGCTCGGGAACATAGTATTTCCGAGTCTTTCCGAACGGCGCCGGCGCCCTCCCACCTCAGGCCAAACGTGATACTGCACACCGCTGTGACCTGAATCCTGCTTGTTTTGCGAGACAACACTCGCAAACCGAGTTAGGATTTTTCAAAATACAGAGCTCGTATTGCGAAACGTTTGTTAACCGCGTTACTCGCAATCCGAGGTTCCACTGTATTTCCAACCAGAATTTAGCAATTCCTTCGGCAAGACCAGAACATGTGCAAAGAAGGACCCTAGATGAGCCCAACACCGAAGGACATTGTAGATCGCGTGTCAGGTACATCCTATGGAGTCACACAGGAGTGTAGTACACTTGACTTGAATCAATTTATCCCTGGAAGTGATCGTCAGTTTAGGGCCACCCTCCAAGCACTCATCCCAGCTCTCCCTATCTAATGAGGGAATGTCATCTCTCCACATCTCCCACACTCGCTCCAGCCTATGGGAGTCAGTATTGAGGAGAGCCCCATGTAGTGTGGAGAGAGGTTTGAAGCAAATTATATTTACTATGATGAGCTGCACCAGATTGTGCACTCTCCGGTTTTAGTAAATCAACTCCAATGTGTATAAATTTGTTTTGGGTGTTGCCTGAAGTTGAGCTTTAATGAAACCTTAAAAAGTAAAATATTTCCCCAAAAAAGTATAGCGCCCCCCCAGCTTAGGATACTAGGTAAAACAGATTGTTGGCTCCTTCTATAATCAGGGAAGCAGTAATTGGATGTCTTTAGGGATGAGCTTTGTGTTCGACTCGAACATCGTCTGTTCGGCCGTTCGCCGAATTTCGAACATTATGGGCCGTTCGTGCCAAATTCGAGTGGCGCGTCATGGCCCATAATTCACTGCGGCATCACAGTACATTGCTGGCTGATGATTGGCCAAGCATGCACTATGACCCGCATTGGCCAATCACAGCACGGAAAAAAACAGAGAGCTATGGGTGGCTTTGGCCAATTATGTCTTAGGGGGTTTAGTACACGCCCCACACTATATAAGGCCGCCTGCGTGGCGGCCTTATATAGTGTGTTGCGGTGGTGGTTAAAGACAGAGAGAGAGAGAGAGAGAGAGAGAGAGAGTGTAATTTAATTTGAGTTAGATAGAGCAGGCAGGCAAATCAGTTAGCTTCAGTTACAGTGTGTAGAGGATATATATGCATCCTAGGTGTTGTATATATATTTATACACTGTATTCAGTTTAGCTAGATCCGTTCCTGTTATTCTCTATACTGACAGGCAGGCAGGTGATTGTGCCAGCTGCAGTATTTTCACTTAGTGTACTGTGTCCTTTGCACAGTGTGCACCTAAAGCTTACTTGAATACAATTGCTGGTGTTCGCATACTAATACAGGCAGGGAGCTGCAGTATTTTCATTTAGTGTCCTTTGCACAGTGTTCTTGATCTAATATTTCACAGCAGGGCCCATTCCTGCGCCCACCAAGAGTAACTGTGAGGACTTACAGTGTTGTGGCACCAGCACCACCACCAAAGGCCCAATTTTTCCTACCACTGTTCAACAATGGCATGTAATTACAATTCCTGATATAATAGTTCACAGCAGGGCGTTCCAGCACCAACCAAGAATAACTGAGGGCTCACAGTGTTGTGCCAACAACAACACCTAAGGGGCAAATTTCTGCAGATTACATACGGCAGGTCCCTACTTTCAAACATCCAACTTACAAACGACTCCTCCTTGCAAACGGAAGGATACAACAGGAAGTGAGAGGAAATCTACCCCTAGGAAGGGAAATTCTCTCCTGTAAGAGTTAATATGGGAAAAAGGTGTCTCCTCTCCACTGATGCTTTATCACCAACCCTTGTTTCCCTAAAAAAAACAAATTTACAAAATCCAATTGTCATTGGGACAGAAAGTGAGGTGAAATCTTCTGAACAGGTGCACACTGCACAGACAGCAAAACAAATGTTACAGGGGTGATAACCCTTCCCTTTGTTTTCCAAAAAGCTTAAAAATAGATTTTTTGGCTGGAGCTACACTTTAAAAATGTACCTGTTCCAAATTACAAACAGATTCAACTTAACCACTTAACGACCGCCCACTGTAAATACACGTCGGCAGAATGGCACCGACAGGCAGAATCACGTATATCTACGTGACTGCCTTTGTATAGTTGGGGGGTCCGATCGGACCCCCCTTCTTTACAGTGAGCGGTGGTTAACTGATCGGGAGCGATCAGGCATGAGGGGACGGCCGTTCGATTCCGGCCACCCCCTCTCGATCGCTCCCGGCGAATGAGAGAGCTTCCCCTGCCTGTGTAATGTTTACACAGGCAGAGGAAGTGATGTCATCTCTCCTGCGGCGCTCACATATACCGAGCGTCGTACAGGAGAAGATGCCAGGTTAGTGCACAAAACACTACACTGACACCAGGACACATAGGTACATAAATCCCCCCACAGGCCCCCCAGACACCCCCAGATCACCCCCCAGATCACCCCCCAGCCCCCAGCCACAGTGTCACTGATTGCAGTGACCATTTATTTACTGATCACTGCAATCAGTGACATTTGTGACTGTAAAAGTGTCACCAAAGTTTAGTCTTAGGTCCAGTGTAGCCCCCTAACCCCCCCTAACAAAGGTTTAACCCCCTGATCACCCCCCAGGTAACCCTTTCACCCCCTATCACCACTGTCGCTAAGCAATCATTTTTCTGATCGCTGTCTTAGCGTCGGTGATGCAGATCGGTAGCCAGTAATTTTTTTTAGGTTCGCCGCAGGTTTTTATAGCGTCAGGTACCCCCATATATTATCTAATAAAGGTTTTAACCCCCTAATTGCCCCTAGTTAACCCTTTCACCAGTGATCACCATATAAGTGTTACGGGTGACGCTGGTTAGTTAGTTTGCTTTTTATAGTGTCAGGGCACCCGCCGTATATAACCCAATAAAGGTTTAACCCCCTGATCGCCCGGCGGATGATATCAATTAGGTTTTAGCGTCAGAGAGGGTCTGCGTCACACCCCAGGCAGCGTCAGGTTAGTGCCAGTAACGCTAACACCCACGCGTGAAGCATACACCCCCCTTAGTGGTATAGTATCTGAACAGATCAATATCTGATCTGATCAGATCTATACTAGCGTCCCCAGCAGTTTAGGGTTCCCAAAAACGCAGTGTTAGCGGGATCAGCCCAGATACCTGCTGGCACCTGCGTTTTGCCCCTCCGTCCAGCCCAGGCCACCCAAGTGCAGTATCGATCGATCACTGTCACTTACAAAACACAACACACATAACTGCAGCGTTCGCAGAGACAGGCCTGATCCCTGCGACTCCAGTGCTGTAGGAGGTGATTTCACCACCACAGTTAAAAAAAAAAGCATATATGCCGAAGCATTGGGGCAGCAGGGGCGGAGGAGCGATTTTGCTCCTAATGCCGCGTACATACGGTCGAAATTCCGACGGAGGCTTGCCCGTGGAAAAGTCCGACCATGTGTGTGCGGCATAACTTTTTTGCGGGAGGATGCCCCACATGCTTCGGCATATATAAATGGTGCATGTATGCCCATCATTAGAAGTGGGTGGATGAAGGGCGGTATTCTAATGGTGGGCATACCCACCCGATCAATCTCTTTTTTCGTTCAGCCAACAGGCTGCATGAAAAAAAAGATTACAATACATGTCCAACAAGGACAAGCAACGTACTGGTATGTTGCTGGACTTTGAATGTTTATACCAGAATGATGCCTGCGGGCTTAGGTATCATCTTGGTATCATTCTTTTCAGCCAGCGGCCGGCTTTCATGTAAAAGCAATCCTAGTGGCTAATTAGCCTCTGGACTGCTTTTACAAGCAGTGGGAGGGAATGTTCCCCCCGGATATAAAAAGCGCCATTGGGAAATTGGGAAAGCATTTTATCACACCGATCTTGGTGTGGTCAGATGCTGAGGGCAGAGGAAAGATCTAGGGTCTAGAAGACCCCAGTTTTTTCAAAAAAGAGTACCTGTCACTACCTATTGCTATCATAGGGGATATTTACATTCCCTGAGATAAAAAAAAAAAGCACCCCTGTCCTGCCCTGCTCTGGCCCAATGGCGAACGCAAGCTTCGGTCTGGCGTCATATGTAAACAGCAATTGCACCATGCATGTGAGGTATCACCGCGAAGGTCAGATCGAGGGCAGTAATTTTAGCAGTAGACCTCCTCTGTAAATCTAACGGGGTAACCTGTAAAGGCTTTTAAAGGCTTTTAAAAATGTATGTAGTTTGTCGCCAATGCGCGTTTGTGCGAAATTTTAAAGCATGTCGTGTTTGGTATCTATGTACTCGGCCTAAGATCATCTTTTTTATTTCATCAAACATTTGGGCAATATAGTGTGTTTTAGTGCATTAAAATTAAAAAAAGTGTATTTTTTCCCCAAAAAATGCGTTTGAAAAATCGCCGCGCAAATACTGTGTAGAAAAAAAAATGCAACACCCACCATTTTATTCTGTAGGGCCTTTGCTTTAAAATATATATAATGTTTGGGGGTTTAACATAATTTTCTTGCAAAAAAAATTTTTTTTTCATGTAAACAAAAAGTGTCAAAAAGGGCTTTGTCTTCAAGTGGTTAGAAGAGTGGATGTAAGCTACTTAATGTTGTGTATAAAATGCCAGAACAGTTCAAACCCCCCCCCCCCCCCAAATGACCCCATTTTGGAAAGTAGACACCCCAAGCTATATACTGAGAGGCATGTCGAGTCCATGGAATATTTTATATGTTGACACAAGTTGCGGAAAAAAGACAATTTATTTTAATTTTTTATTTTTTTTTGCACAAAGTTGTCACTAAATGATATATTGCTCAAACATGCCATGGGTATATGTGGAATTACACCCCAAAATACATTCTGCTGCTTCTCCTGAGTACGGGGATACCACATGTGTGAGACTTTTTGGGAGCCTAGCCGCGTACGGGACCCCAAAAACCAATCACCGCCTTCAGGATTTCTAAGGGTGTAAATTTTTGATTTCACTTCTCACTGCCTATCACAGTTTCGGAGGCCATGGAATGCCCAGATGGCACAAAACCCTCCCAAATGACCCCATTTTGGAAAGTAGACACCCCAAGCTATTTGCTGAGAGGTATTGTGAGTATTTTGCAGATCTCGCTTTTTGTCACAAAGTTTTGAAAATTTAAAAAAATAAAAAGTAAATAAAAATATTTTCTTTCTTTATTTTCAAAAACAAATGAGAGCTGTAAAACCCATGCCATTTTTCCCAATGATTTTCATCCATATTGCCGGGACCAGACATTACATTAAATTCGCAAGCAGTTTTAAATGACTTTTTTTCCTTTAGAAATGTCATTTTGTGCAGGGACAGTTCTAAGCACGGGAAACATGCGCCACTTCACAGGCATACTTTAGACACCCCCCAGGTACGATATTTAAAGGAATATTTCACTTTTAATTTTTCACTTTAAGCATTATTAAAATCACTGCTCCCGAAAAAACGGACCGAACCGGGGGGGGGGGGGGGGGTGTTCGGCTCATCCCTAGTTGTCTTGGTCTGTTAATGATTTCACAGGCTGGGAGTTTGATTGTTTCTCCCTGCCACTAGAAGAAGCTTCCAGAGCTTAGGACAGGAGATTCAAATAACCAGCCTGAAAATTTATCATGCTCAAGCCATACCTTGAAGAGGAGTGTCCAGAGAGGAATTCTGCCCCACTGTTGGTGTCAGTGGAAGAAATACTGCCCCATTGTTGGTGTCAGTGGAAGAAATTCTGCCCCATTGTTGGTGTCAGTGGAAGAAATGCTGCCCCATTGTTGGTGTCAATGGAAGGGATTCTGTCCCATCGTTGGTGTAAGAGGGAGGAATATTGGCCCATCTTTAGTGTCAATGAAAGAAGTTCTGCCCCATTATTGTTGGTGTCAGTGGAAGGGATTCTGCCCCATTATTGGTGTCAATTTAAGGAATTCTGCCCCATCTTTGGTGTCAATAGAAGGAATTTTGCCCCATCATTGGTGTAAGCGGGAGTAATATTGGCCTGTTGTTGGTGCCAGTGGAAGGGATTGTGCCCTTTCAATGGTGTCAGTGGATGAAATAGTGCCCCAAGGGCTGGATAAAGGAGAGCGACGGGCTACATCCCCCCCCCCCCCCCGGGCTGCAGTTTGAAGACCACTGCCCCAGACTGTGTTACTGGAGCCGGTGTGAATGGACTGGTGCTTGCGGTTTTGGGCAGCCTCTGTTCTTTTAGGGAAGAACCAGTTATTACCAGCAGCCCCTTACATAATGCCGTGTACACACGATCGGAATTTCTCACAACAAATGTTCCATGTGAGCTTTTCATCAGAAATTCCGACTGTGTGTAGGCTCCATCGGACATTTGCTGTCGGAACTTCTGCCAACAAATGATTGAGAGCAGGTTCTCTATTTTTCCGATGGCAAAAGTTCTTATCGGAAATTCCGACCGCGTGTAGCCATTTCCGATGCACAAAAGCGCTGCGCATGCTCGGAATCAATTCGTCGCATGCTCGGAATCATTGTACTTAATTTTTCTCGGCTCGTCGTAGTGTTTGTACGTCTCCGCGTTCTTGACCATCGGAATTTCCGAGCAACATTTGTGCGACCGTGTGTGTGTGTGTAAAGCCCCGTACACACGGTCGGACTTTTGGCCAACAAACTTCATTTTGAGCAAGTTGGACCAACAATCCGACCGTGTGTACGCTCCATCGGACAAACTTTTTTTTTTTTTTTGTTTTCATCGGACAAAAGTTCGGTCTGTAAACGGACAAACTTTTGGCCAACAAAAGTCCGATGGAGCAAAAACCAGAAAACCATCGGACTTTTGTCCGATGGACAAAACAAATAATGTTAAAATCAACCAACAATAGCAGAAGTTGACCAAAGGGTGGCGGTAAAGAGCAGAAAGGAGCAGAAAAAACACGTGATGTTGAAAGAAGTTTTGGGAAAGTTTGCAGAAAAGTCCTGTGGTGTGTATGCTATAGGTGTTCCCGGCCAACTCCGTTCGGACAAAAATCCACGGAAAAGTCCGATGGAAGTCCGACCGTGTGTACGAGGGTTTAGACAAGTTTGAGCCAACGTCCGACGGAAAAATATACCACGGTTTTGTTGACGGAAATTCCGATCGTGTGTACGCGGCATTAGACTTGCAGAACTCCAAATCTTCCCAGCGCCATCCTCCCCGTATTGTCTAGATTAGTCAGATTCCTATTTTTATGAAGTGTGCTGTAATCCCTATAAATAAATAATTGAATTACAAGAAATCCCCAGATAAAGCCGGAACGTCAAGGTAGTTCTTCGGGATTAGTTAAATCATCTTAATGGTGATCCACTGTTTTTCTTACCCCCTAATTATAATTGGTGTCGTGATCTTCTTTGGTCATCTACACAAATACAAAGACGTAATCCGCTCTTGAAAAAAAAAAAAAAAAAAAAAAAAAAGTTGGAAACGCCGGGAGATTTTCTTCACAATTTACACACATGTCCTTTGCTATCATTTTTTTTTTTTTTCTGGATTTGCAATCTGCCTGTTCTTTGGGGAGTATTAACATTTGACTCTCACTTCTCTCCCATCTGTCTTCTACCTTCTGTCTCTAATCACCACCCTGGATCCCGTCTATGACTCATTGGAGCTTGCAGACGATTCTACACTTTCCTGCAACCAAATTACAAACATTAAGGTGGTTACGTAACGGATGGAAACCTTCCAAGGAACTTTATTGCCAGAAAAAAAAAAAACACAGCGTTTTGTTAGTAGTATTGAAGATTGCGTTGGCAAAGATTAGCGCACAAAGATGGCTTTTCTTTTTTACATTTTCTTTTGAGATGTTAATCAATATTCTATATGATGAACATAAATTCCTTATTTTGGGCAAATAATTGTAGCACACACATCCCCAACCTTACCTTCACAAGGCGGGACACACCATACTACAATGCCCAGGTTCCTTCTTGAATAAGAGGGTGAGCGGTGTTCACAATTTTGGGTCCTGCAGCGAGTTACCTCCTTTCAGCTGGTTCTCGTCCCTAGAGTGTAGGGAAGAGTCTGTTGCGTGTGTATCAATAAAGCCTCGTACACACGGTCGGACTTCTATCGGACATTTGCGTGGTTTTTATTGTCCGAACGGAGTTGGCCGGGCACACCCATAGCACACACACCACAGGACTTTTCTGCAAACATTCCCAAAACTTTTTGCAACATCACGTGGTTTTTCTGCTCTTTTCTGCTCTTTACCGCCACCCTTTGGTCAACTTCTGCTATTGTTGGTTGATTTTAACATTAGTTGTTTTATCCATCGGACAAAAGTCCGATGGTTTTCTATACACGCGGTCGGACTTTGCTCTATCGGACTTTTGTTGGGCAAAAGTTTGTCCGTTTGCAGACCCAACATTTGTCCGATGAAAACAAGAAAAAAGCAAAAAAAGTTTGTCCGATGGAGCGTACACACAAGTCGGATTGTTGGTCCAACTTGCTCAAAATGAAGTTTGTTGGCCAAAAGTCCGACCGTGTGTACGGGGCTTTAGGCCAATGTCCAGACAAGATTAAACCTCAATGAAGGTCCAGGAAGGTTTATTTTCTATATGCTTGAAACCGGATGGGAAAGTTGAAGATGAAGAATAAAGTAACAGGGAGGCAGGTTCAGGCACGCGGCACTTAATCAGCACTTAATATCACGAACTTTACTTTTACTATTTTTCCTAGTTCCAAACTTCCCAGCGCTTGTAACCTAAGAACACAGGTGCAAGTTGAAGCACGTTACAAGGCCTGTGGCGGAATCGTGGAATCCCTCTGTAGGTGACCAGGCCTCAACCGAGGCGGTGACTTCCTTCACCGGTAACCCTGGCTCCCTCTCCAGAACGGGTCACCCTTGAGTGCCCTGGAATTCCTCTTTCAGGGGTAGGCCAGCTAAAGGCGCTGGGCCTACATGAAGAGTTGCAGCCCCATGCTAAAGGTGCCTGAGACCGATACACCCATGCGCACTCCCATGGCCTGGAGGGCCATGAGACGCAGACAGACTGCCTCTCGGTACTGCTCCTCAGTACCCCTCCTACTCCACCCTGAAAGATGGCGTCTGCCCCTTATATATAAGGCTCGTGCCGGACAGTCAAAAAAATAAAAATAAATAAAAATTATTTATACATTTTAGCCAAAATGTGCTCTGCTACATTTCTTTGGTAAAAAAAAAAAAAATCCAATCAGTGTCTGTTAATTGGTTTGTATGAAAGTTAAAGAGTCTACAAAGTATGGCATTCAGTATATACTGGAATGTATGAAGCCATGACGCTATACTGGTAATGGCGGTGATTAGAGACTTATAGTGGGACTGTGATAGGTGGCGGGAAATCTGGTGCCAACAGACCCCTTGTTGGGAGGTACACTAACTGACTAACTGACACTGACATCAGTAGTGACACTAATACAGTGATCGGTGCTAATAACGTACTAATGACACTGGCTGCAAAGGGGTTAATGTCAGGGGCGATCAAAGGGTTAACTGTGTGCCTAACAATCTGTAATGTGTGTTGCTTTTACTAGGAGATCTGGCTGTTTCTTCTCCCTGCTTTTCAGGGAGAAGAAACAGCCAGATCGCTGCTCTGTGTATTGAGTCCTGTGTGTTTGTACACGCAGGACGCTGTGCTGTGATTGGACACAGCCGATCAGTAGGTCTCAGCCATTAATCATTGGCCAGGAAGGACTTGCTGACAACATCACAATGTGTCCAACCACAGCACGGGTGCCAGCAGGGGGCGCAGGGCGCACACCCCATGCCCAGAAACAACGATTATTTGCATTGCTGAGCCTGCAGCTACCGCTCGGTCACAGTGCATCTTCTGTCACCGAGCAAAAAAAAAATAAAGTTAATGATAGATTGTCAAAAATAAAAATGATTATGTTTTTTATTAAATTATTGTTTCATCATAACAATATATGCCTAGAAAGCCCCAGAATAATCACAGTTTGTCCCATGGTAGGACTTCTTCAGCCAGGTGTAGATTAACCACTTGCCTACCGGGCACTCCCACCCCCCCCCCCCCTTCCTGCCCAGGACAATTTTCAGCTTTCAGCGCTGTCACACTTTGAATGACAATTACTCAGTCATGTAACACTGTACACATATGACATTTTTATCATTTATTTTTCACACACATACAACTTTCTTTTGGTGGTATTTAATCACTTCTGGGTTTTAAAAAAAAAAAAAAACATAAAAAAAAAAAAATCATAGTTTGTTATAAAGTTTAGCAAACAGGTAATTTTTAACCTTCACTGATGGGCACTGATGAAGCTGCGATGAAGGGCACCGATAGGTGGCACTGAAGGGCACTGAGAGGTGGTGTAATAGATTGATTCTGGTCCAATACCAGAAACTATTCCCTTATTCTGCCGCTGGTCCAAATGTATGCTGAAGTGAATTGTACATGCATGCTTGTAGAAACAAATCACGCTAGAATACTGTGATCAGCGTAACTTCTTCATCACAACAGAGCTTTATTCTGGGTCACAGCCCCTTATATAAACTAAGTGACATAAACAATCGTCATCACAAATGTGTACATATCATTGGCTGATTCCATAGATGGTCGTCTTCCTCTCAAGTCTATTTCTTCCACGTGTCTTCACATTCCAGGGCTCAGCAGCCATTTTCCTTTTCATGATGGGAGGGGGCATTGAAGAGTGAATCAAGCAGTGGGGGGTGGAAGAAACATCTGCTTCTCGTTTTCACTCCGGGATCAATATCTCTGTCACAGCTTTTCAATCAAGGAAAATAATACTACTGTTCGGTTATAAGATTTACCCAAACACACACATGATAAAACTTCTAACTTATATCCTTAGTTAGCATACATTAACTTTCTAGTTCCCAATATGAACATCAATAAGTTTCTTATTGTACAAACATATCTCAGTGTGTGTGTGTGTGCACATCAAATCTTCTTTCAAAGGAGTGCTTCTATTGTTCCTTACAGACACATTCTCAGAAGGATGCTAATTACTCTAAATTCCTGAGGGGTGGGCAGTGAAACATGTGAGCAGCTAAATATAAGAGTCATTTAACCTACACTAAATTTCTAAACCCATACACCAAAACATAATGAAACAAAGAAATAATAAGAATAATAAAGGATAAAATAAAATATCAATGTTTGAATGGATTATAGAGAGAAAGATCATTCATATAAAATAATCATTTTATAAACTCCATCACAGTGGCACTGATGGTGAGGCACTGATTGGCAGCACTGATAGGCACTGACTAGCAGCACTGGCGGGCAATGTTGGGACCGATGTCTCTTTAACAGAAGCCGGTTATCATCTTTTTTCTTTTCTCCTTATGCTGTCAGCGTGAGGGGAAAAAACCCCCGATTACTGGCTTCTGTTTACATCCTGTGATCAGCTGTCATTGGCTGACAGCTGATCACGTGGTAAAGGGCTGCTGTGATTGGCCCTTTACCCCGATCTGTGATCAGCCGAGTCCAAAGGACTTGGCAATCACAGAGCGCGCCGCCCACGTGCCACAGGGGGGTGCCCGGGCAGCGCAAGCATAGGAGGACATTCATGGATGCCCCCGGCATTGCAAGCCCGCGCTGTAGGCATCTTTCGGCTATAGTGCAGGCAGGAACTGGTTATAGATGCAAGGAAGAAATGTAAACACCCATTGGGCCAGCTTTGTCCCTTAAAGTGTCTCTAAATGCACATCATGAAAATTTCATGTTGTTCATACTCACTTATCACTATGAGATTCCTTTTCTGTATTTTGCAAAAATCCTGGTTGACCCTGCTGCTCTCTTTCCCCCTTCTGTCCATATCCCCAATGCAGTTGGAGATTTTGCAGCTGTGGTGGCAGCTCTGCACATGCTCAGATTTCAGTGAGTTTCTATGCTGAGCATTTCCTCCCTATCACATCTGAGCAGCCGATGTGACTATAGAGTCACACATGTGGGCGTATACAGAGTGGTCAATGACAGTCCACTCCTTCCCTCCTTCTTCTCCATGCCCACTAACCAGCTAAAAGCGAAGGGGGCAGGATATTACGTGTAGATTGATGGAGGCTTCACCTCCCTCTTATTCTAAGACACAGGCTGGAGGGGGCGTGACACAGCCTGTGACTGGCAGAAATTCGCCCACGCCATGCTATTGCCACAAAATAATAAATATATTTATATATTTTTTTTCCAAAATCTTTTTTATTGAAAGTTATATCAGCGTACAAAATTAACCCTCGCAGGGGCCAAACATTCGCCCACGCAGAGGCAATTCCTCCACAACAGGGCACAACACATAATACAAACATCCTATCTAAACTTATACTATAACCCCAATGTGGGGAGAGGTTCAGCTCAGTATAATCTGTACTCAAATTGATATCGACAGGATAATGCAACATGAGAATAGTTGGGTCAATGATTTACAGACTAAAGATATATTATCAATCTAGGCACTGGTTACTGCATCGTTTGTCGTAGTATTATCATCCAGCCAACAATTCCAGACTTTCTCAAATTTTTGTTGACATCCCTTGTTCGAGTAAGTGGCTTTATATAGGGGCAAACTGGCATTCACTAGGCTTTTCCAGAATCTGACGGGGGGGGGGGGGGGGACGACGATTGTTTCCAGCTCATCGTAATGGCTTTACGAGCATAATATAGTAACAGGGATATGAGTATTTTCCTGGCTCTGACCATTGGCAGTTGTTCCACCAGCCCTAGCAGACAGTATATAGGATCATAAGGAATGCGTGTCTTAGTGACCTTAGTAATTACCTGGAGTACTTCTTTCCAATAATGTGCAATAGCCGGGCACACCCAAAAAATGTGGAAAAAGTCCCCTAGTTGATAGGAGCAATGCCAGCATGCCGGAGAATGCACCGGTAACATCTGGTGCAACCTGTGAGGTGTGTAGTGAGCTCTATGTACAATTTTGTATTGGACCAATTTGTCCCTTGCGGAGACCAGAGGGGAGAAGGGAAAATCCCAGATCTCCCTCTAGTCATCCTCATCCAGCCCCAGTATGTCCCCCATCCATTTCCTGCGGAGGGAGGACAGCTCGGGGACGGCAGCAACCAACAGGGATCCATAGAGCTGAGACGTGGGCTTCTCTAGGTCTTTTACCTGGAGGGTGGACTCGAGCTCAGAGTATACCAAGTCAACTGGTTGGCCTAAAAATTGACACCTGTAGGCATGAGCAATCTGAAGATACCTAAAGTGGGCTTGTGCAGGCACATGAAATTTGGTACATAGAATGTGAAAGGGGGTGAGCTCTCCATTGGTGATAATATGTTTAAGGGTTAATATTTTGTATTTGGCCCAGGCCTGCGGATCCGGGATAGTGTTGAAATGCGATAGGTTAGGATTCAGCCACAGGGGGGTGTGAGGAGGCCAGGAGTTCGGCTGGGGTGCCCTCAGTGCCTCAGCCGCCTTCCATGCCCGTAAGGTGGTACGCATCGAAGGGGTGAGATTGTGAGGCGTTTTAGGCCCCCTGAATAGTAACCCCTTTAATGCCTCCAGAGACCCCACTATGGCTGCCTCCAACACCGTTGCAGAGTTGGTCAGGTCTGGTTGTAGCCACCAATGGGCGGTCACAAGCTGAGTGGCCAAGTAATACTTGTGGCTAGTGATGAGCCGAACACCCCCGGGTTCGGTTCGCACCAGAACCCGCGAACGGACCGAAAGTTCGTACGAACATTAGAACCCTATTAAATAAATACAATGGATGCGAACGTTCGAATTCTAAAGTGCTAATTATAACGACTATTATGCATGTTATTGTCCTAAAAAGGGTTTGGGAACCCGGGTTCTGCACCAGGGGACATGTATCAATGCAAAAAGAAGTTTTAAAAACGGTCGTTTTTCAGGAGCAGTCATTTTAATGATGCATAAAGTGAAAAAAAAAAGTCAAATATTCCTTTAAATATCGTACCTGGGGGGTGTCTAAAGTATGCCTGTGAAGTGCCACGTGTTTCCCGTGTTTAGAACTGTCCCTGCACAAAATGACACTTCTAAAGGAAAAAAAAGCCATTTAAAACTGCTTGCGGCTTTAATGTAATGTCTGGTCCCGGTAATATGGATGAAAATCTTTAAGAAAAATGGCATAGCTACCCCATGACCCCCCCCCCCCTACCCCAGCCCATTACCAGCCCCTTTGGGTCTTGTATGGATATTAAGGGGAACACCGCACACAAAATAAAAAAGGCCCTATATACTCTGAACAGCCGTATACAGGCGGTGCATACAAGACAGGGACTGTAGGTTTGTTCTTATGTATAATGTGTTTGTAATTTTGAACAGGTACATTGTTTAAGTGTAGCTCCAGCCCAAAAATCTATTTTTAAACTTTTTGGAAAACATAGGTAAGGGTTATCACCCCTGTAACATTTGTTTTGCTGTCTGTGCCCCTGTTCAGAACATTTCACCTCACTTTCCGTCCCAATGACAACTGTTTTTGAAATGTGGTGTTTTTCTTGAAACAAGGATTGGTGATAAAGCATCAGTACAGAGGAGACACCTTTCTCCCATATTAATTCTTACAGGAGAGAATTTTCCTTCCTAGGGGTAGATTTCCTCTCACTTCCTGAGTCGTTTGTAAGTTGGATGTTTGAAAGTAGGGACCTGCCGTATATACTCTGCAGAAATAGGCCCCTTAGTTGTTGGTGTTGGCACAACACTGTAAGCACTCACAGTTACTCTTGGTTGGTGCTGGAACGCCCTGCTGTCAACTATTATATCAGGAATTGTAATTACATACAATTGTTGAACAGTGGTAGTAAAAATTGGGCCTTTGATGGTGGTGCTGGTGCCACAACACTGTAAGCCCTGACAGTTACTCTTGGTGGGTGCAGCAATGGGCCCTGCTGTGAATTATTAGATCAAGAATTGTAATTACATGCCCCTGTTGAACAGGGGCTGAAAAATTGGGCCTTTCGTGGTGGTGGTGGTGGTGGTGGTGTTGCCACAACACTGTAAGCCCTCAGAGTTACTCTTGGTGGGTGCAGGAATGGGCCCTGCTGTGAATTATTAGATCAAGAATTGTAATCACATGCCCCTTTTGAACAGGGGCTGAAAAATTGGGCCTTTCGTGGTGGTGGTGGTGGTGGCGTTGCCACAACACTGTAAGCCCTCAGAGTTACTCTTGGTGGGTGCAGCAATGGGCCCTGCTGTGAATTATTAGATCAAGAATTGTAATTACATGCCCCTGTTGAACAGGGGCTGAAAAATTGGGCCTTAGGCACTGGTGGCACAACACTGCAACCCCTCACAGATACTGTACTTGGAGCACAGCAATGAGCCCTGTTGCAAAGTATTGCTTCAAAAATTGTAATGACACGCCCCTGTTAAACAGGGGCTGAAAAATTGGGCCTTAGGCACTGGTGGCACAACACTCCAACCCCTCACAGATACTGTACTTGGAGCACAGCAATGAGCCCTGTTGCAAAGTATTGCTTCAAAAATTGTAATTACACGCCCCTGTTAAACAGGGGCTGAAAAATTGGGCCTTAGCCACTGGTGGCGGCACCCATAAACAAAAATGATCTTCCAAGCTATCATCATCAATCGTATCATTGAGGACTCGGAGGAGGAGGATAGCCAGTCAACATAACAGCACAGGCACTCAGCATCAGCATCAGTCTTGATGGGATGTGACATGTTAAAATCAATTAGTCTGTTATATCAGCATCAGGTGTGTGGTAGCTGGTGGTGATCCAAGACTGGTTCATCTTGATGAAAGTCAGTCGATCAACCGAGTCGGTGGACAGGCGCACCCTGTGATCCGTGACAAATCCTCCAGCAGCACTGAATGTGCGTTCCGAAAGAACGCTGGATGCAGGACAGGCCAGTAGCTCAATTGCATACTGTGCAAGCTCTGGCCAGTGATCCATCCTCAAGACCCAGTAAGCCAGAGGATTTTCGGTGGGGAAGGTGTCCAAGTCTGACCTTGCCCCTAGATATTCCTGCACCATGTTTATCAGACGCTGGCGATGGTTGCTGGAACCGATCATACTTTGGGGCTGCGGACTAAAGAATTGTCTGAACGCATCGGTCAGACGGCCACCTTCCCCACCGCTCCTTCTTTGACTGGCCGAAGCCTCAGCAACTCGTTGTCCAGGACCAGGAGTTTGTAACCTCCCAGTCTCTGGGAACGCGTTGCACAGACCTTTCTGCAAGGCCTCCCGGAGTTGCCTCATCCTCTGCTCCCTCTGCGACGGTAACATAAGGTCCGCAACCTTACCCTTGTACCGTGGATCAAGGAGAGTGGCCAGCCAGTAATGGTCCCTCTCCTTGATCCGAAGAATGCGAGGATCCTTCCGCAGACTTTGCAGGATCAGGGAGGCCATGCAGCGTAGGTTTGCTGAGGCATTCGGTCCGGAGTCCTCTGGGTCACTAAGGACGACATGATCCGCAGCCACCTCCTCCCAGCCACGTACAAGTCCACTGGTTTCTTGGGACTGTAAATCATCCCTAAAAGACTGCTGCTGATGATGCTGAGTGCCAGCCTCCACCTCCATGCTGACACAATCCTCCTCCTCCTCCTCTTCCTGTGCGATGGGTGGGACAGAAGGAACACTGTCTGGGTAAAGGGGGCCTTGAGAGGCAAGGAAGTCCTCCTCTTCCTGCCTCTGTTCTGCCTCAAGTGCCCTGTCCATTATTCCACGCAGCGTGTGCTCCAACAGGTGGACAAGAGGTACAGTGTCACTGATGCATGCACTGTCACTGCTCACCATCCTCGTGGCCTCCTCAAATGGTGCCAGGACAGTGCATGCATCCCTGATCATGCCCCACTGGCGTGGAGAAAAAAAACCAAGCTCCCCTGACCCTGTCCTGGTGCCGTAGTCGCACAGGTACTCATTGATGGCCCTCTGCTGCGTGTGCAGCCGCTGCAGCATGGCCAACGTTGAGTTCCACCTGGTGGGCATGTCACATATAAGGCGGTTCTTGGGCAGGTTCAACTCCTTTTGCAGCTCAGCCAGGCGAGCACTGGCATTATAAGATCTGCGGAAATGCACACAGACTTTCCTGGCCTGCCTCAGGACATCCTGTAAGCCCGGGTACCTGCCCAAGAACCGCTGCACCACCAGGTTAAGGACGTGAGCCACACAGGGCACATGGGTCAGTTGTCCCTGTCGGAGGGCGGAGAGGAGGTTGGTGCCATTGTCGCAAACCACCATTCCTGGCTTAAGCTGGCGTGGCGTCAACCACCTCTCGGCCTGGCCCTGCAGAGCAGACAGGACCTCTGCCCCAGTGTGGCTTCTGTCCCCCAAACACACCAGCGCAAGCACGGCATGGCATCTTTTTGCCTGCGTACTTGCGTAGCCCCTTGAACGGCTACGGAGCACCTCTGGTTCAGAGGACAAACCACAGGAAGAGGCCATGGAGGAAGAAGAAGAGGAGGGGGTGGAGGAGAGAGGTGTGTCACAACCAGTAGTAGCATTTTGGAGGCGTGGCGGTGGAACAACCTCCAACACTACTGCACCTTGTCCTGCATCCTTCCCAGCTGCCAAAAGAGTGACCCAATGGGCCGTGAAAGAAAGGTAACGTCCCTGTCCATGCCTGCTGGACCATGAGTCAGCGGTAATATGCACCTTACCGCTGACCGCCCTGTCCAGCGAGGCCAAGACATTGCCTTCCACATGCCGGTAGAGAGCCGGAATAGCCTTCCGTGAGAAAAAGTGGCGTTTGGGAACCTGCCACTGAGGAACCGCACATTGCACAAACTCACGGAAGGGGGCCGAGTCTACCAACTGAAAAGGCAGCAGTTGAAGCGCTAGCAATTTAGCCAAGCTAGCATTCAACCGCTGGGCATGTGGATGGCTGGGAGTGAACTTCTTTCGACGGTCCAGCAGCTGGGGCAGGGAAATTTGCCTGCTAGAATCGGACGTCGGTGTACTGCTAGCAGAGTGGCCGCAAGTACTTGGCTGTGACACACCTAATTCTACACCTTCATTCCTCTCAGTGCATGTTTCAGAGAGGACTGAAGTTATAGTGGGGTTGGAGATCCCAGCTGATGCGGTGCAAGGAGAGGTCCGCTTTGTTCTTTGGTGTGGGTCTTTGAGGTAGGCTTGCCAACGAGCTGCATGGCAGGTCAACCTATGTCTGGTCAGGCATGTGGTACCCAAGCGGCTGATGTTTTGGCCACGCGATATACGCTTGAGACATATGTTGCAAACAGCAGCTGTGCGATCTGATGCACTAGCCTCAAAAAAGGCCCACACCAAAGAACTTTTTGAATGACGGGCAGAGGCAGCGCCCTGCACAGGCGGAGCTCTGCGGTGTGATTCCGTCGGTGTACTGCCCTTAAGCTGGCCACCAAAGGGCATCCTGCCTCGTTGGAGATGTGCCTCCTCCTCATCCTCCTCCTCCTCCTCTCTCCTATTAGGCACCCACGTGGAGTCAGTGACCTCATCATCCCCTCCCTCCTCATCACTGGAGCCAATCTGGCAGTATGCTGCAGCTGCTGGAACATGACTGCCAGATTGGTGTCCTTCTTGAGCATCCCCTCTGTCTGCTCTCACGCTACTGCCTTCCTCTAGCTGGGTTTCATCATCAGACCCTTCAAAACGCTGGGCATCCTCCTGGAGCATGTACCCAACACTCTGCTCAAACAGTTCGGGGGACTCCTCAGGAGGAGGACATGGTGGGTCTAGGGAAGGAGTGACTGATGATGAGTCTGACATTGATACCAGGGAAGAGGACGCTTTGGCAGCTGCTTTGCCAGTACCCTGAGCCTGGGTGAGAGAGGATGAGGAGGAGGAGGAGGGCTTGGTCATCCACTCTACCAAGTCTTCGGCATGATGTGGCTCAACATGTCCAGCTGCCGAAAAGAAGGACAAGCGTGTCCCATGGCCATGTGCTGATGACAATGCACCGCGTCCACGACCAGCACTGTTGTCCCCAGACACAGAGCCTGCTTGCCCTCTTTTATTGCCTCCTGACTGTCTGCCTCTCCTTGTTTGCCTTCCAGACATTCTAATAGATGGCCTGCAGGGAGATGGGAAAAAAGCAATAAGGTCTACCTTCAGGTGTCCTTCTCTGTCCCTTTACTTAAGGATTTCTAAATATGGTTGAGGATGATTGCTTTTGCACAGAATAGCACAACGACAATTTCCCTGACTGTCCAAAAATCAAGGATTTCAAAGATGGTTGATGAGGAATGCTTTAGCACACTATAGCACAAGGAGAATTTCCCTCACTGTCCTTCCCTGTCCCTAGAAACAAGGATTCGTACAGTAAAACACACTGACACTCTTCCTACCTATAGTTTTCTGTCCCTAGAAAAAATGTTTTTTTAAAGCACACTATAGCACAAGGAGAATTTCCCTCACTGTCCTTCCCTGTCCCTAGAAACAAGGATTCGTACAGTAAAACACACTGACACTCTCCCTACCTATAGTTTTCTGTCCCTAGAAAAAATGTTTTTTTAAAGCACACTATAGCACAAGGAGAATTTCCCTCACTGTCCTTCCCTGTCCCTAGAAACAAGGATTCGCACAGTAAAACACACTGACACTCTCCCTACCTATAGTTTTCTGTCCCTAGAAAAAATGTTTTTTTAAAGCACACTATAGCACAAGGAGAATTTCCCTCACTGTCCTTCCCTGTCCCTAGAAACAAGGATTCGTACAGTAAAACACACTGACACTCTCCCTACCTATAGTTTTCTGTCCCTAGAAAAAATGTTTTTTTAAAGCACACTATAGCACAAGGAGAATTTCCCTCACTGTCCTTCCCTGTCCCTAGAAACAAGGATTCGTACAGTAAAACACACTGACACTCTCCCTACCTATAGTTTTCTGTCCCTAGGTAAAAATGTTTTTTTAAAGCACACTATAGCACAAGGAGAATTTCCCTCACTGTCCTTCCCTGTCCCTAGAAACAAGGATTCGCACAGTAAAACACACTGACACTCTCCCTACCTATAGTTTTCTGTCCCTAGAAAAAATGTTTTTTTAAAGCACACTATAGCACAAGGAGAATTTCCCTCACTGTCCTTCCCTGTCCCTAGAAACAAGGATTCGCACAGTAAAACACACTGACACTCTCCCTACCTATAGTTTTCTGTCCCTAGAAAAAATGTTTTTTTAAAGCACACTATAGCACAAGGAGAATTTCCCTCACTGTCCTTCCCTGTCCCTAGAAACAAGGATTCGTACAGTAAAACACACTGACACTCTCCCTACCTATAGTTTTCTGTCCCTAGAAAAAATGTTTTTTTAAAGCACACTATAGCACAAGGAGAATTTCCCTCACTGTCCTTCCCTGTCCCTAGAAACAAGGATTCGCACAGTAAAACACACTGACACTCTCCCTACCTATAGTTTTCTGTCCCTAGAAAAAATGTTTTTTTAAAGCACACTATAGCACAAGGAGAATTTCCCTCACTGTCCTTCCCTGTCCCTAGAAACAAGGATTCGCACAGTAAAACACACTGACACTCTCCCTACCTATAGTTTTCTGTCCCTAGAAAAAATGTTTTTTTAAAGCACACTATAGCACAAGGAGAATTTCCCTCACTGTCCTTCCCTGTCCCTAGAAACAAGGATTCGCACAGTAAAACACACTGACACTCTCCCTACCTATCCTTCTCTTTCCCTAAACTAAAGGAATCCAGGTTAAGCAAGAAAAAATAAATGTCACTGTCCCTGCCTATGCTTCTCTTTCCCTGCTCCGGAACACACTACACTAGGCCGCCGTGCTGGTGGCCTTTTATAGTGTGGGGCGTGTACTAAACACCCTCAGCAATAATTGGCCACAGGCATCCTGCCTGTGGCCAATCATTGCTCTCCTCGCTGCCGGCGCTGTGATTGGCCAAGCATGCGGGGTCACAGTGCATGCTTGGCCAATCACAGCGCCTGGATGACACTGCGATGGCGTAGTGCATTGTGGGCCGTTCGCGTCACTCGAATTAGGCGCGAACGGCCCAAATCGTTCGATCTTCGTCGAACGATCGAACAGCCGATGTTCGAGTCGAACGTATGTTCGACTCAAACACGAGCTCATCCCTATTGAGGATGATTGCTTTCGCACAGAATAGCACAATGACAATTTCCCTGACTGTCCAAAAAACAAGGATTTCAAAGATGGTTGATGAGGAATGCTTTAGCACACTATAGCACAAGGAGAATTTCCCTCACTGTCCTTCCCTGTCCCTACAAACAAGGTTTAGCACAGAAAAACACACTGACACTCTCCCTACCTATAGTTTTCTGTCCCTATAAAAAATGTTTTTTTAAAGATGGTTGATGATGAATGCTTTAGCACAGTATAGCACAATGAGAATTTCCCTCACTGTCCTTCCCTGTCCCTACAAACAAGGATTAGCACAGTAAAACACACTGACACTCTCCCTACCTATAGTTTTCTGTCCCTATAAAAAATGTTTTTTTAAAGATGGTTGATGATGAATGCTTTAGCACAGTATAGCACAATGAGAATTACCCTCACTGTCCTTCCCTGTCCCTACAAACAAGGATTAGCACAGTAAAACACACTGACACTCTCCCTACCTATAGTTTTCTGTCCCTATAAAAAATGTTTTTTTAAAGATGGTTGATGATGAATGCTTTAGCACAGTATAGCACAATGAGAATTTCCCTCACTGTCCTTCCCTGTCCCTACAAACAAGGATTAGCACAGTAAAACACACTGACACTCTCCCTACCTATAGTTTTCTGTCCCTATAAAAAATGTTTTTTTAAAGATGGTTGATGATGAATGCTTTAGCACAGTATAGCACAATGAGAATTTCCCTCACTGTCCTTCCCTGTCCTTACAAACAAGGATTAGCACAGTAAAACACACTGACACTCTCCCTACCTATAGTTTTCTGTCCCTATAAAAAATGTTTTTTTAAAGATGGTTGATGATGAATGCTTTAGCACACTATAGCACAAGGAGAATTTCCCTCACTGTCCTTCCCTGTCCCTACAAACAAGGATTAGCACAGTAAAACACACTGACACTCTCCCTACCTATAGTTTTCTGTCCCTAGAAAAAATGTTTTTTTAAAGATGGTTTATGATGAATGCTTTAGCACAGTATAGCACAATGAGAATTTCCCTCACTGTCCTTCCCTGTCCCTACAAACAAGGATTAGCACAGTAAAACACACTGACACTCTCCCTACCTATAGTTTTCTATCCCTATAAAAAATGTTTTTTTAAAGATGGTTGATGATGAATGCTTTAGCACAGTATAGCACAATGAGAATTTCCCTCACTGTCCTTCCCTGTCCCTACAAACAAGGTTTAGCACAGTAAAACACACTGACACTCTCCCTACCTATCCTTCTCTTTCCCTAAACTAAAGGAATCCAGGTTAAGCAAGAAAAAAAAATGTCACTGTCCCTGCCTATGCTTCTCTTTCCCTGCTCCGGAACACACTACACTAGGCCACCGTGCTGGCGGCCTTTTATAGTGTGGGGCGTGTACTATACACCCTCAGCAATAATTGGCCACAGGCATCCTGCCTGTGGCCAATCATTGCTCTCCTCGCTGTCGGCGCTGTGGTTGGCCAAGCATGCGGGGTCACAGTGCATGCTTGGCCAATCACAGCGCCTGGATGACACTGCGATGGCGTAGTGCATTGTGGGCCGCGAATTAGGCGCGAACGGCCCAAATCGTTCGTTGTTTGGCGAACGATCGAACAGCCGATGTTCGAGTCGAACGTATGTTCGACTCGAACACCGAGCTCATCCCTACTTGTGGCAATCAGGGAGAGCCAAACCTCCACTGTCCACAGGCCTGGTCAAGGTGGTATATCGGAATCTATGTGGTTTGGGTCCCCAAATAAAGGAGAGGAAAAGTTGCCTGAGAGAATTAAAGAAACCTTTAGTCAGCCATTGTGAGGAGTTCCGAAAAATGTAAGTAAGTTTAGGGAGGACTTTCATCTTAAGAAGATTAATGCGCCCAATGAGGGATAGGGGAAGATTACTCCACCCTTTTAGTTTAGTTTTAATGACTACCAAGACAGGGTCAAGATTGAGCCGCACAAAGTCCCCACTCTCTCTTGAGACAACAACACCTAAATAGGTAAACTGCTCAACCCACTGAAGTGGGAGAGAGGAGGGTGAGAAAGACCTGGCCCCCTCATCCACTGGGAACAACTGAGACTTGTGCCAGTTCACTCTCAACCCCGTGAAGACGGAAAAGGCATCCATGATACCGAGTGCGCCCCGCAGAGATTTACCAGCGTCATTCAGAAAAAGGAGCAGATCATCCGCATAGAGAGCCACTCTCTCCTCCAGCCAACCCACCCTAAGACCACGGACCGCAGCCGAGCTCCTGAGGGCTTCAGCAATAGGCTCCATGGCCAGGGCGACGAGAGCCAGGAGAGAGGGCATCCCTGTCTGGTGCCCCTCTGCAGGGGGAACGGAGGAGACAGGGAGCCATTCAGCTTAATGCATGCTGTGGGACTAGTATAGATTGTGCGAATCCAAGCTATAAATTTCAGCGGGAATCCCATTCTTCTAGGCACCTCCCACAGATAGACCCACTCCACTGTGTCAAATGCCTTCTCTATATCTAGGGAGGCAATGGTCCTAGTACCCTGGTTAGCATGGGGGGCATGTATATTAGAGAATAATCTACGTATATTAATGTCTGTGGACCTACCAGGCATAAAGCCGGTTTGATCAGAGTCAATCAGGGAGTTTATCACTTTATTAAGTCTAATGGGCAGTAGCTTGGTTAAAATTTTTAAATCAAAGTTGAGAAGTTCAATTGGCCTGTAGGAGGCGCACAGCTTAGGGTCTTTATTAAGCTTTGGAATGAGAACGACATGGGCTTCTTTCATAGAGGGCGGTAAGGAGTCTTGCTGTAAACAGGCTTGGAACATCTGAGCTAGTTTGGGGGCGAGCAATTATGTGTGGGCCCTATAATACTCTATGGGCAGGCCATCCGGCCCTGGGGTTTTACCTGCTGGGAAAGATTTAATGGCCAGTGTAACCTCTTCTGGAGTGATCTCTGAGACAAGGAGTTGCCTCTCCATGTCAGAAAGCCACCCAAGGGCCAGTGTGTCCAACACAGAGATCATAGGTGTAGGGTCAAACCCGTCACGGAGTGAAGAAACATACAAGGAAGTATAAAACGTGGTAAATGCAGATAGGATATCCTCCTGAGAGGTGACTGAGATGCCATCCGCTGTGAGGATTTCTGATATAACCTCAGAGGGCCTGTCCTGCTGAGCAGCGCAAGTAGTTTGCTATTCTTGTCTCCATGCTCAAAGTATTCCTGTCTGCTACGTTGTATGCCAAGCCTAGTAGTGTCTGAAACATGGAGATGTAGTTCTCGTCCTAAGCGAGGAAAGGTGCTCGAAGTTGGGGACTGTTGCCGATGCTGAATATTGATTCAAGGCCTCATCAACCTGGTGCTGCAGGTCAGTGACCTTGTCTCCTAGCTCCGCCCTCACCGCCGCCACAGCCGAGATATACTGACCCCTGCTGTGAGCCTTGGAGGCGTCCCAGGTCATCTCCAGGGCGGCCGACCCCGCATTGTGTGCCCAATAGTCCCACAAGGGAGAAGCAACTCTGTCATGGACTGTCTCGTTATTAATCCAATGGGGTTGTAACCTCCAAAGGGCTTTTTTCTGCGACCTGGTGGTCCTAATGGTCAATTTAAGTGGGTGGTGGTCAGAGAGGCCAGAGGGAAGGTAACATGCCTCTTGAATGCTGGCCAGCATGGGGGTATTGGCAAAAGCCAGATCAATGCGGGAGGAGGTTCAGAAAGTGTCTGAAAAGCATGAATATATTCTATCTTGGGGGTGAAGCCACCTCCAAGCCTCCTGGAACTCTGTTGCCTGAGCCCACGTTCCGAGATCAGAATTAAAAGTAGATTGGGGGGAAGACCTGTCCAGGTCACGGGACAGTGTAGCATTAAAATCTCCCATGAACAGAACCTGAGCTGGGCAATGCGGAGCCAACCTCTCATAGAGTGTGTACAGAATCTGTATCTGGCTCGGGGGAGGCAGATAGACATTCACAATAACATACTTCTTGTTATAAATACTCAACACTACCATAACAAATTTCCCCTGGGGATCCAGATGAACATCATGAATTACACATGGTACACGTTTGCTAATCAGTATAGACACCCCTCGAGAATACGAAGCGCCTTTTGCACCCAGGGTTTTTTCAGAGCCAGAACCTTGCTACCAGTTAAGTGCGTCTCTTGCAGCAGCACTATGTGGGGATTATGCAGTTTCAAATATTGGAATAAGAGTGATCTTTTATATTTGGAGTTAAGCCCCCTGACGTTCCACAACAAAATGGTTAGTAGCTCAGCATCTGAAGGAGCCATCATGGAACACCAGGGGGGAGCAGGAGCAGGATGAGCCCATCAAACCAACACATGTAAGCAAACCCAACATTGGCACATACATTCAGTAGGGTCAGAGACCAAGAAAGCATTTGAGCAGTACAGTACTTATCCGGATCATCAAAACAGATATACCCCTCTCCCCAGAACATATAACTCCCTACCCAGACACCATACAAACCTAGCTCAGAGGCTAAAAAAATAATAAATATTTAATTTCAAATATATATTGGTCTAACAAACCATTTATTGAAATTTATTTATTTTTACTCTGTATTCCAAAGCCTGTTTTTTTTTTTTTTCTGAATCTGGAGACAGGCTGGGAGAGAGCTGGGTCATGTGACAGATGGATATCCATTAGGAAAAAGGGACTTCGATGATTTTTTAAATTAAAATAATTACAGAGCCCCCATCCACATACAGAAATAGAAGGGAGAATGTAAATTACACAGCGTGTGTTTAGTATCTGCACCGACACTCCAAAAGGGCCCCAACGATAGCTAGCAGAAGACAATCTTAACCACTTCAATACCAGGCACTTACTCCCCTTCCTGCCCAGGACAATTTTCAGCGCTGTCATACTTTGGATGACAATTGCGCAGTCATGCAACACTGTACCCAAACAAAATTTTTATAAATTTCTTCCCACAAATAGAGCTTTCTTTTGTTGGTATTTGATCATCTCTGCGGTTTTTATTTTTTGCTAAACAAACTAAAAAACAAAATTTTGGGGAAAAAAATATATTTTTTTTAGTTTCTGTCATAAAATTTTGTTTTCCCCTTCACTGACAGGCTCTGATGAGGGGGCACTGATGAGGCGGCACTGATGAGTTGGCACTGATAAAGTGGCATTGATGGGCACTGATGAGGAGGCACTGATATGTAGAATTGATGGGCACTGATAGGCGGCACTGATATGCAGCACTGATGGGCACCAATAGGCGGCACTGATATGCAGCACTGATAGGTGGCACTGATGGGCACTGACAGGCGGCACTGATGAGCACTGACAGGCAGCACGGATTGGCACTGATAGGCGGTACTGATTGGCACTGACAGGTGGCACTGATGGGCAGCACTGATGATGAGGTACTGACAGGTGTTACTGCTGGGCAGTGATTGGCACTGTGGTGGGCAGTGATTGGCACTGTGGTGGGCAATTGCATACTTTATTATTGGGGCACTTATGGGCATGTGATTTGTACATTGGAGGGGGCTATGCTGATAATCAATGTGCTGATTATCACCACAGACCCCCCCTCTGACAGGGAGAGCCGCCGATCTGCTCTCCCTGTCAGCTTGAACCGAGAAATGCAGTTTATCGGCACTTCCTGGTTTACGCGCTAACAGAGGCTTCTTATCATGATCGGTGATGCGGGGTGTCAGACTGACACACCACACTCGCGATCGCCACAATGCGCGCCCACGCGGGCACGCGCAGGTATGTTATCCTGCTGGACGTCAATAAACGTCCAGTCAGGATAACAGAACCACTTCCCGGACGTCAATCTGCTATTGACCGGGGGGGGGGGGAAGTGGTTAAAATACTGCCCCTCCGGTAACAATACAGAGCCATCATTTATATACAGAAATAGAAGGGAGAATGTACATTATACAGTGTGTGTTTAGTATCTGCATTGACGCTCTAAAAGGGCCCCAACGATAGCCAGCAGAAGAAAATCTTAAAGGACTGCCCCTCCGGTAATAATACAAAGCCATCATCTACATACAGAAATAGAAGGGAGAATGTACATTACACAGCGTGTGTTTAGTATCACTTTAAGCCAATATAAAATGTTCATGTTTGTCTGGTGTGCTCCATACCAGAGTTACACTTTGAATAAAATCCTATCTCTTCACCCATTACATTAAAAGTTCCTCTTGAAACAAACATAAAATCAAAGAAATGTTCCTTTTTTTTTCTCCCAGTCACATCCCGTCCACAGGCATATGAAATAGAAACTGCCAACGCAACAATATTGTAACATCTGTTTTACACCGACAAACTGTCAGGCTTTCTGGGGGCTGTCAACAAGGAAAACAGAAAGGCATGAAGGAAATGGAAAGCATTAATTAAATTTGAGACACCAGCCTTTCAAAGACTATGATGATCTGCCATTCCGCACAACCAGCAACTCAGTTGAGATGCAAAAAGCAGAAAAGTGACTAGGAAAAGTGGAGCTTAGTGGGCCGTGACTGGACTATTACCGGGCACTATATCGTTCTAGAGCCAGGCAACATTAAGTAAGTTCTTTATGTTGGAGATCCGACAGATAACATTTCATTACACAATGGACCCTTCAAAAGCTTAAAAACTGCTACTGCTATCAACACTATTTGTGGGGCTTTAGAGTGAGAAAATAGACTGAGAGAAAGGAAGAAGCCTGATTTATCAAGGTGTCTAAAAGGAACACTTGTGTTTGTTTTGCTGAGCGGCCAAAAGGCACCAATTAAAAAAACTAACAATACCAATGCTCAACCACAAATTCTACTTCTTGTGGCTGGGAACCGGTGCTCTTGCTAGAGCGTCTCCACACTCACATGGCAAACTTGTAGTAAACCTAAAGTGGTTGTAAAGGCAGAAGGTGCATTCTATGCATTAAGATAAAAAGCCTTCTGTGTGTAGCAGCCCCCCTCAGCCCCACTAAGACTTACCTGAGCCCCATCTCGATCCAACGGTGTTACACGAGTGACTCGGCTGTTCGGGACTCTCCTCCTGATTGGCTGAGACACAGCAGCAGCACCATTGGCTCCCGCTGTTGTCAATCAAGGTCAGTGAGCCAATGAGGAAAGAGAGAGGGGGCGCGGCCAGGCCGGGACTCCGTGTCTGAATTGACACACACAGCTTCAGCTCGACTGGGGTGCCCTCATAGCAAGCTGCTTGCTGTGGGGGCACTCAACATGAAGAAGGGTCCAGGAGCACCGAAGAGGGACCTGAGAAGAGGAGGATTGGGGCTGCTCTGTGCAAAACCACTACACAGAGGAGGTAAGTATAACATGTTTGTTATTTTTAAACAAAAGAAAACAAGACTTTAGTATCACTTTAAGCCGGCCACTCTGTGTTTTCCATAGAAACGCAAACCTTTGCAAATCAAGCTAACGCGTTTCAGCTGTAGCAGCCTTCCTCATAGCACTGCTATGAGAAAGGCTGCTACAGCTGAAACATGTTAGCCTGATACAGTTGTGTTTTTCATGCAGCCAATAAAGATTTGCATTTCGATGGATGACACCGAGTGGCTGGCTTAAGTTTAATACAAATAAGCACCGCTAACCCTATGCAGTATAGAAGGGAATATAATTCAAAATCGCCAAGTTGCCAATACTTTACATGCGCAGGTGTATTTAGATTGTGCCGATGCATAAGGCTGTTTTCGGTTTAGTGCACATTTATGCACACCTGGCACCAAATTCCCTATATAAGGATAGTGGCAGTAACCATAGATTGCTAAATGATCTTCAGCTATCAGGTAATCCTTGCTCTTATGTATCCTATATTTATTGGACTTCCTGTTACTGACCCGGCTTCTCATTGGACTTTCCTGCTGCCTGACTCCTGGTTTGACCCTGACTTGCTCAATGGACTCTGCCCCTCCTGGCAAACTGTGTATTGTTTGCTCCTCTACAGTAGCGGCCAGTGGTAACTTTTTTTTGGGGGGGGGCTGCAAACGGTAACACTCCCCCCCCGGTTGGTTGGTCAGTGGTCGGGTGGGACTGGTGCACTTAACCCATCTATGGTGGGCGCGCTTCTCCTGGGCTTCACCTGCGGCTTCCCTTGCTCGACGGCTGCGGAGGCGACGGCTTTCCTTTCCCCTGCTCCCCACGGGCATCGCGGCGGCTTCCGTTTCCTCCCTCCTCCTCGGCGGCCAACTGGGACTCTTCTCTTTTCGGCCAATCGGAAAACTGGTCTCAGACCTGCTTCTGATTGGCCAGAATGAGGATATTAATTTGCTGTTGTAAAACCTGGGTGAGCCCCTGACGCAATGCTCTGCGCCACAAGCCCACCCTATTTTGAAGCCCATTAGAGCCTCTGGCTCAAATCAGGTGCTTAAAAAAACACTCCCGCCACTGTAATTCATGCACCCAGCGACCTGAAAGGGGCCGGACACACTTAATTAGGGGGTGGCAGTGTGCTGTCAAAATAGCGCCTTGGATAGAGCATGGGGGTGGTGGCCGTGGATAGAGGGGGTGGCACTCCAGCGCCCCTAATGGACGGGCTGCCACTGCTCCTCTGACTACTCTTCTCTCTGCTCCACCTGATTCCTATGTATAACATCGGCTCTGTTCTTGACCATGCACCTGCCTACTGGTTTGCCTCTCCATGTATGACCTTGGCTTCAATCATGACTAGGCTTCTTCAGTACAGTCCTGCCAGTCTGACCCCTCTTCTGCCTCGGGTGCCATCTCGCTTGTGGTCACTGCCTTAGCCCTGCTATATCTCCAAGGGCAATGGAGGTCCTGCCATTATTCCTGACAAACCAACTGATGGCTCTCCAGTAGACTCCGCTGCAAGCAACCTCCATGAAATCTACATAAATGGCACCCGTGCTCCGCTGAGCCTTGAACTCCCTGTTCTCACTAGACATGTGCATTCGTTTTCGTCCGAATGCATTTTCGTCCGAATTTCAGCTATTTTCGTTATCGTTTTAACAAACGAAAACGAAAGCACAGAATCCGAAAACCGAAAGATCCGACATAAACAAATGCTTTATTTTCGTTTTCGTTGCTACAACAGTTCGATATAGATAGGAGATTCGACGTGACGCTGACAATAACAATCTGTGTCTATCAAACCTGTGGTCGAATGTGCCTAACCTTAACTCTATTAGTCCAAGATTATTCTACATAGGAGAGAAAAGATTTGACATTATAGAGAGAAAAGATTCGACATAGGAGAGAAAGATTCGACATAGGAGAGAAAAGATTTGTTATTATAGAGAGAAAAGATTCGACATAGAGAGAAAAGATCACTGCTGGAATTGGGTGGGGGAAGTAAAATAAAAATAAAGTTGATGATGAATGTTATTGGCTGATTGTAACCAAAGAGGAGGAGCAGTAAAATAGCTAGAATGACGAAGATTCGACAAAGCATCGAAAGTTAGAAGATTCGACGGTGCAGCAAAACTGTACGACGCTGCAATCGTACATTTCCGGTCAAATGCATCCTCCCATAGGCTATAGAAGAATTCTAATGTTGGTTGACTAGTAATAGTAATGAATAAATATAATTATTATTACTAGTCATACAACATTAGAATTCTTCTATAGCTTGTGGGCGGAACATTCGACCGGAAATGTATGATTGCAGCGTCGTACAGTTTCACTGCTCCGTCGAATCTTCTTTGAACATTCGACAGACACCATAAGCCTTCAATGACAGATTCGACCTTAATTAATTCAGATTTTCGGACGAATGCAATTTCTAACGAAAAACAAAATAAATAAAAACTAATTTCGGGAGTAACTAAATAAATTTATTTTTCGGACGAAAACGAAATTCCGAAACGAAATATTTCAGTGTGCACATGTCTAGTTCTCACCTACCCCAAAGGGAAATTGGGACCTCCAGGGGTGCTTGGCGCTCACATACATGGGAAGCCCTCTCATCAAGTCGGCTTCCAACTAGGTACATGACAGCATGTTTCTTCTGCTTGCAATCTATTATTAACCTGTAATGAAAAGAAGAAGAAGAGTTACTCTACCAGCATGTGACATTTGAATGATCAATGGAAGTTAATAAAAAGTTATGCCCACTTTTGCTTTACTTTCGGTACAGCCCTCATAGTTTTAATTGACAAAATAGCATAGAATCACTTCAATTTAATACCGTAAAACTTGAACCAAGACAAGCAGGACAGCGAACAGTGGTGCCAAAATCAGCAGCCATGGTAAACCGAGGTGAAACCAGCAGCCAGCTGGGGCTATATCTTCCTAGCAGGACCTACCTAAAGGTTGTAAATAGTCAATGTCCACAGGGGCTCTTATCTCCTGGTAAGTAAGGCTGTGGCAATGTTAGCCAAGCAAGGCAATGTGTTTTGGAGCTCCACCACCTTTCTCAAGTATCAGGAGGAGGAGAGATGGAAAGCTTACCACTCCAGTGTAGGGACTGCAACCAGTGGTGCCAAGATCAGCGGTGAACAGAGGTGAAATCAGCAGCCAGCTGAGGCTAAAGCTTCCTAGCAGGACCCTCTTAAAGGTTGTAAATAGTCAGTGTCCACAGAGGCTCTAATCTCCTGGTCAGTATGGCTGTGGGATTGTTGGGCAAGCAGGGCAACGTGTTTCAGAGCTCCACCTCCATTCACAAGCATCACAAAAAGATGAGATGGCAAGTGCACCACTCCGGCATGGGGTTGGGACCACACTGCTTGAACCAGGAGCTGACAGTTGCTTCATTAGCCTTTTATTCTGTTTGTGTCCTAACAATTTGGCCAAAATGGAAACTCTTAAATGATCCTACAACAATTAACTGAACGCTAGTTACTAGGGACGGAATGGCCCCTGAACCTCATTTAAAGTCCCACAATTTCCCTTTTTTCCCCCTTTTTTTGTCAGTTGATTAGGGATGGAGGCACACGGGCGCCCTAATATATTTATGAATTCACCATACATGGCTGCTTCGCAGTTGACTCTCTCTTTTTTATTTACTTTCAAACAGTTTCCATATAGAATAATTGTCATATGGTTGTTTTTTTTAACATCCTATCCTCATTTATTTCCATTTTTTCATCTCCCTAGGCGTGTGTACATTGGTGGTTTTGTCCGTGGTACTCCTTGGACCTTGCCTCCACTGTCGCCTCCGGGAGCTGCGACGTGCACTGGGGACCTCCTATCTCCCTCCGCTATGCTCTGGCTTGGAGTGGGTGGGGGTTCCGCCACTGCGCGTCGATGTCACGCATTGCACGCCGGATGTGCAACGTTCTCATGGCGCTGCACTGCCGGCGGAGTGTTTACCATCGCTGGCGCGCATGGGGGATTGATTGGTTAGGCACATCTCGCCGGGTGATCTGACGGCCTGGTTGATGGCGCCTCCCCTAACCCCCTGTGCCTGTGCCAGCGTGACATTGGGGGCTGGGCTGTGGCGGCGCTCCCTACATGAGCCTCTCCCCTTTTTGGGCTTCCCACATACAGACACATCAGCTCTCAGCGTGGAACATTATGCACCAGGCATAACCTGCCCCCCTTTACCCCACAACAGGTATTTTTTTCCTTCTCACCATTCACATATCATCCGGCTTTTCTATCTCTGGTTTCTTTCTTTGCCCCTTTCTCTTTAGCCCCTCTTTTGTTCCTTTTTTCCCTTTCTTCTCCCCTTTGCCTACACTCTACTTTTTCACTTTACACTATCTCTCCCAACACATTAATTTACACAACTTTTTCACAATTTTTATAGAGTTACTGTATATACTTGAGTATAAGCCGACCCGAGTATAAGCCGAGGTACCTAAAATTACCCCAATAAACTGTGAAAACGTATTGACTCGAGTATAAGCCTAGGGGGGGGGGGAAATGCAGCAGCTACCGTAAGTGGAAAAGAGGGTCAACAATGCCCATTTGCACGCCTCACTGTGCCCAACCTCACTGTGCCCATTGCAACCTCACTGTGCCCATTGCCACATTACTGTGCTCATTGCCACCTCACTGTGCCCAACCTCACTGTGCCCATTACAACCTCACTGTGCCCATTGCCACCTGACTGTGCCCAACCTTACTGTGCCCATTGCCAGCTTACTGTGCCCAACCTTACTGTGCCCATTGCCACCTCACTTTGCCCATTGCCAGCTTACTGTGCTCATTGCCAGCTTACTGTGCCCATTGCCACCTCACTGTGCCCATTGCCACCTCACTGTGCCCAACCTTACTGTGCCCATTGCCACCTCACTGTGCCCATTGCCACCTTACTGTGCCCAACCTTACTGTACCCATTGCCAGCTTACTGTGCCCAACCTCACTGTGTCCATTGCAGCCTCCCTGTGCCCGAGTTAGTGTACCTGAAAATCTTCTTAGACTGCGAGCGGCGTCTATTGTTTATATATTGCGGCTTCCTCCCGGTCTTGTTCCGTGATAGGCGTTTCCAGCAAACACTGTGTTGAGTGTTCCGCCTATCACGGAGGTCCTCTTCTTCTTGGACTCTGTTTTCCAGCAGGCACTGTGTTCAGTGTTCAGCCAATCCAGTGGCGTCACTAGGGTTGGTGTCACCTGGTGCGGTATAACATGGTGTCACCCCCCCCCCCAATAATTTTTTTCACCCTAATAACACTGCATATATTGGCAACAGTAGTGCCGTTAATAACTATCAATCAACTAGCAAATTTGAATAACAAAATCATATGAAAATAATAGAAATCAAAGCTTAAACTGTTAAAGAACTGTATTTATTTTAACTTTAAACTTTACTGAATTAATAAATAAATAACACAAAAACAGGAACAAATATGAAATGATTTAGTTAACATCTAAATCAAAACTTTGCTTTTCTAGCCTTGACAGCTGCAAAATTGTGAACAACATCATCAAAATCAATACATTTCGCTAGTTCACTTTCAACTGATAATATTGCAAGATCAGAAAGCCTTGCCTGTCCCATCGTTGAACGCAAATAGTTTTTTATCAGCTTCAACTTTGAAAAGCTCCTCTCACATGAAGCCACAGACACACAGATTGTCAGAAATATTTTTAGACATAGTGAAAGGGTTGGAAGAGATTCAATGAAGTCCCATTCTGCTATGAAGGTCAAAACTTGTAAAGCCGACCAATCTTTGACTTCTTCTAGGTTGATCTTGGCTGCTTTGAGATGTCTCCTCAGTCTGGGTATTTCCATTAACAGCTCACTCTCAGATATTTCGTCATAAAAAGTGGTCAGTTTTGGAATGGACACGTTTAATGTTTCTTCAGTTTCATATATGAGACTCTTTGCTTGAACAGCCTCAAACATGGCTGCAACTTCCATGATGGCTCTTAATCTGATCTGGAGTTCAGAATGGAAGCGATCAATGCACTCAAGCATTGCCCTCTTGTTCTCGTCTTGTAGACTTATGCCTCCAGCATCACGTGCCTGTTCCCCTGCCATCCTCTTCTTAAACCTGGCTCTTCTCTCTACGGCAATTCCATATTCTTTAGATTTTAAATGTGCCTGCTTAATTGCATGTTCCACTAGGTGACTGCGCTCTTCAAACAGAAAAAGTCTTAGTGTACTCCTGGAGAGTGGAGAGGAGGAGGGCTGGGAACTGTGGGCAGCGACCGTCACACACAGCAGCCGCGCCGCCCGGGCGGAGAAAGTTGTGTGTGTGCTGCAGTGACGTGTCGTCACATCATCACAGTGCAGTGTGATGATGCGACAGGCTGAGTCGCTCGCTGGCTCTGTAGGGTAGGGAGGAGGATTGGAATTTAGGAATAGGAAGAATAAGGAGCCGGAGGACACACACCAGGCGCGGCCGCGGCGCTGGAGGTGTTGTTCCAGGCTTCCAGCCCAGCGGGGTGAAATTAATCAATGAATGGGTCAGCTGTAAAAAAAAAAAAAAAAAAAATTAAAAAAAATTTAAAAAAAAAAAAAAAAAAGGGAGGGTGTCACCCCTCTAGCGGGTGTCACCCGGGGGCGGACCGCACCCCCGCACCCCCCTAGCAACGCCTCTGAGCCAATCATAGAAGTTTTTTCATCCTCAGACAAGAGAACGTCCATGATAGGCAGAACACTGAACACAGTGCCTGCTGGGAAACGGAGTCCAGGAATGAGAGGACCTCCGTGATAGGCGGAACACTCAACACAGTGTTCCTGGAAACGCCCATCACGGAAGGGACCAGTAGGAAGCTGCGATATTTAAACAATGGACGCCGCCCGCAGTCTAAGAAGATTTTCAGGTACACTGACTCGAGTATAAGCCGAGGGGTGTATTTTCAGCCTTAAAAAAAGGTCTGAAAAACTCAGCTTTTACTCGAGTATATACGGTACATTATTTTTGTTTCCTTCTCATTCACAGAGGTTCCCAATTTGGGGTTACCCCATACAGTTTACACCAGTCTTGATTCACACACTTGGGGCGCTGTCTGTGCTGGCGGTTGTTGCCCTGCCATGCCTCCTCAGCTGTGACGTCCTTTGGCTGGTCTGCGATTCTGATGGCTACACCACCACTGTGCAGACGCATTTGTAAGTTCTGTGGGTTAAACACATGGGTGGGGGGGTCTCGCCTATTTTTGTTTGCCCACTTGTTCCCTTCAAATTCTTTAGATCATTGCAACTCATTTGTCTCTTTCATCCCTAGATGACCACTTCGGTTTTGCTCCTAAAGAGCGTCCCTAAAGGCCCGAAATGCATAGAGCTAATACCTACCGATAAGTGTAGATCAACTCTTTATGGACGTTCCTTTCGTTATAATTTTAACCCCCCTCTACTCATCTCCATTCAAAAAATACTTTAATAGGCTATTAATTTGCACAGGTATCAACTTTTATGTATGTGAAATATGTATTATTTATTCCGTGTATTTGTAAATATATGAAATGTCCTTGTTGGAATATTTATTTATCATTGATTATGGTGCAATACTTGGTTCGGATGAAATGTAAAAATTATTGATGTATAGCAAAATGCATAGAATTTAAATATGAAATTATATTATAATTTGAACCGATTAAAAGCAATTTTCCATCTAATTTATTCTTGTGCCTCATATAAAGTCCCACCTCCTGTTCTCCCCTTTTTTTTTATAGTTACTAGGGGTTATTTTAGTTAGTACATTTTTTTTGTTCTTTGTGATGTCTTATAGAAGAAGCCGGTCTTTGCATCAAGTTAATCGCAGTAATAAGAATTGGCCTGCAACAGCCTTTTGGATATAACTTTATTCCCGACATAAGGGCTCCCTTCACATCCCTTGCTCTCCAGCCTATTAGACACCTATGTTATGTATGAGTATGTCTAGTCTTCATCTGATTCCAACCATTTAAATAATTTCGGTACATGAAAAGGAAAGTAAATATTTAATTATATAGAACTCAAGATAAACTTTAACAAGATGTGAAATATTTAACCTGAGAGATCGCACCTCCTTTAAAATACAAGACTCTCCGGGCACACCGGAATTTCATTATAGATACGTCTTAAGCCTCGTACACACGGCCGGTTTTCTCGGCAAGAAAACTGCCGGGAGAGCTTTTTGCCGAGAAAACCGGTTTTCTCGTCGGGATTCTCGTTGGCCTGTTTCCCGATGAGAAAACCGTGCGTGTGTACGAGGCTACATGCTTACCTGTCCCCAGGTAAGCCCTCGCATGCTCGATGAGACTTCGACGCATGCGCAGTAGCTTACAAGGGTAGTGTAGGGTGTAGCAAGATGGCGGCGACGGCATCGAATGTGACAAGCGCAGGCTCATCGTAGTCGATGACGTCACCGCGTTCTTGCCATTCAAAAGAACGGCGGTTCTTTTGAATGGCCGTCTGTATGCACGGCTTTGCAAGAAAAGCTTGCCAGGAATCTCGTCTGGAAAACCAACGTTTTTTTTCTGACGGAATTCCCGGCTGTGTGTACAGGGCTTCACTCTTCCGAGTCTTAGGAAAGCGAGGATAAGACCGCGATAGGTAGAAAGTATTTTTTTTTTTTGGCCACAACAATCACATGGTTTTGGCAACGGGCCGATACAGTGATCTGTCATTGGCTGTGTCCGGTGGACACAGTGGGTTTGTTCCTTTGGTATGAAAACTAAACACTGACAAGGTGTTCCTGAAATGACATGTGGGTGTCATATATGCACTGGCAGTGATAGCAGAAGCCCAGAAGCACAGAGGACAGTGTATCCATTAAATCGGTCTTGTTTTAGTCCACGCCCAGTTAAAAAACAATTGTGATGAACGGTGGTTACCAGTTGATGATGACTTACCCTAAATCACAGGCATGCAGGGTATGCTGGCTGACTTGATTCTCTGATGTGTCCTAGTTTGAGTGTCCAACACCACAGACTTCCTGGTTCCCACCAAGTCACTTCCAGGGATGTATATTTCCCGTGAGGTGGATCCGCTGGCCTCCTTGTGGCGCCCGGCGAGAATGTTCCAACACGGATCACGCCAACCAGCATATCCTGCATGCCTGTGACATGGGGTAGGACATCAACTGGTAACCACCTTAAAGGGTTTGTAAAGAAAAATGTATTTAAAAAAAAAAATAACAAACATGTTATACTTACCTCCACTGTGCAGCTTTTTTGCCTCCGATCCACGTCTTCTGGGGTCCCTCGGCGGCTGTCTCGGCTCCTCCCCGCAATAATTCACCACCTATATGCGAGCTTGCATGGTGGTGAGTGATTGCGGTCACGCTCAAGTGATACAGCCAGCAGCTATTGCCGCTCACTGTATCATTCGGCCCCGCCCCCCGGCACGCCGCTTCATTGGATGTGATTGACAACAGCGCCTGCCAATGGCTGCGCTGCTTTCAATCTATCCACTGTAGCCAATAAATGCCCAGGCTGAACGGCGAGGAGGATGTCGGGGCCGAGCGCGGGACTTTCGAGGGCTCAGGTAAGTAAAACGGGGGGTCGGGGGGGGGGGCTGTATTGTCGGATGGGATGCATTAAGGTGAAAAAACGTTTTCCTTTACAACCCCTTTAACACAAAGCTTACCTTAACACAAAGCTATTTTCACCCGTCTTGCTTCCGGGTTCGCAGGCTCTGGTTTTGTGATTGGCCAAAACCGCGATGACGTCACTCCCGCGTATGCGCTTGGGCAGTGGCGGCTGGTGGTATCGGTCGGATACGAGTCCTGTTACCTCATCTATAGTGTGGGCAGTGCTTCCCTCCAGCCGACTGGCGGTGGCTTCCCCTGCATCTCGTCTTCCTCCTCGGCATAATGGTGGCCGTGCATTCCCCCCTTACTCCTCCCTCCTCTTCCCACCTCCTCCTAGGCCAATGGGCTTGCTTCTCCTTTTGTCCAATCGGTAAAACGGCTCTCAGGATCCGCTTCCTGATTGACCGGGAGGAGAATCAGTGTGACAACAGCGAATATTCATTCGCTATTGTCACACAACTGTGCTTTGCGCCCCGAGCCCACCCTATATTGAAGCCTATTAGAGCCTCTAATCATGTCCGGTCCGGCACTTACCCGATCTAGGTGGTGGGCTGTGGTCCTCTCCTCCAGCGAGTTCCTCCGCCGTATGTGTCCTCTCTCTTCCACCTAAGCACTAGGCATCCAATAGGATCGCCTGAAGCTTTGACCAATCGGGAAACAGGTCTCACGACCTGCCTCCTGATTGGCGGGGGGGAACTTTAGTGTGAAAATAGCGAAAAATAATTTGCAATCGTCACACAACTGGGTGGGCTCGGAGCGCAGTGCTCTGCGCTCCGAGCCCACCCTTTTTTGAAGCCTATTAGAGCCTGAAAAGAACACCCACCCCGCATTGGAATCCATAGTCCGGTCCCCTGATATGTAGATCAGGGAACTGGACAATGGATGGGGGGTGGCACCCGTTGCGCCCTCTATGGACGGGCCGCCACTGTCCCAGTGGTCACTCTGAGGCAGCCCTTCCACATGACTATTGATATCTGGATCAATCATGGTGGTGGACTTTTCATTGAGGTGGTGTTGGAGTCAGTCTAGTGCCTTACAAGGCAGTTGTTTGGTTTGTCCCTCTGGTAGGATACTCTTGCTGGGTGCCAGGCACTGCCTCAGTGGGTTTTGTGGTGCTATACAGGCCTACATCCAACCAGGTGAGTCAGAGTGGTTGGGGACATCCGAGGAGTTCAAAGCCAAGAGCAGGAGGACCCATTCCAATCAGCTGCTCCTATGAGCTTAATGCTACAACCACTTGCCATCAGGATGTTTATATACGTACGTCGGATGGTGTAACAGGGGTCACTTTGGGTGGGGGTGGTTTGTGAAACTCAGCTTGCCTTTAAGAGCTCTGGAGGCTCAGTGTCCAGCTTCCCCAGGCCCTCATATGTGTACATCACCCTGTGTCTCTAATAGGGGCACAGGGTGAATGAGAACCCCAGTCTGATCTGTGCTAGTCAGACTCAATGCTGTATATATGTATATATAGTGTGTTGTTTCATGCTGTTGTGTACTATTTGCTGTGATGGTTTGGGGTGTGACTGTATTCTATTGTTCTATAGTGGCTGTGACAGAACCCACTGTCACTGTGTGCTTTGGAAGGGACTGAGGGCGGGCCTCCTACCCACAGATTATGGCCCCAAAGAGACTGAGACTCGGGGAGAAGCTGGCATTGAGATAATGTAATGTAATGCTACATCCCTTCTCCCCCATCCCCCCCCCTCTTGTTGCTGTGTTTAGCTGTGTTGAGTCATGGCACATAGACAATGGTCTGGACTGCAGACATCTCTCCGCAGGGGATGTGTATTGAGGGGTTGCCTGCTTACCATAATCCCTTTATGTTTATCTCTAGTCTCTGTTTCAATGTACAAGTGTTCAGTTCCCATTGGTTCTTCCTTGTCCCCTACCCCCCCTCTATGACAAGGCTAAGGGGAGTGTCCCTAACTGTGTGTAAAAGTGTATGTTTTGGATTTAATAAAGAGTTGATGCTCTGCATGTTTAACCCTCAACACCTGTGTGGATTGTCTCGTGATTGAGGGGTTAAGGGCTGGTTATGGCGAATCTGCAGGCTGCGGGTGCGTTTGAGACACAAGTCTGGCGGATGTGCCCATCTGGGGCAGTGTTGCCAACCCCCCGAAGTGAAATTTACTGGCAGAACAACAAAATTTATGAACGACACCACTTTTTTACTGGCAGAAAAACATGAAATTTACTGGCAGATCCACATTTTTTACTGACAATGCAAAAAAAGTGCTGCTTTTAGTGCTAAACAGTGCACATATCAATATTTGAACTATAAACACATAGCTAATGCTATTATCAATGTCTTTAAGTTAAACAAAAGTAAAAAAATGTATTTCTCAATTTTCATGAAGGTTAGGTTACTATAACCCAGCCAGCACAGAGTTCCCTCTTACATCAGAGTCTGCAGGATTCCCCCTTACAGTGCAAGGCTGCGGACATACTGCAGGAGGTGGAGAGAGGCTGCGAACATGACACAGGAGGGCGACAGAGGCTGCGGACATGACACAGGAGGGGGACAGAGGCTGCGGACATGACACAGGAGGGGGACAGAGGCTGCGGACATGATACAGGAGGGGGACAGTGGCTGCGGACATGATACAGGAGGGGGACAGTGGCTGCGGACATGATACAGGAGGGGGACAGTGGCTGCGGACATGACACAGGAGGGGGACAGTGGCTGCGGACATGATACAGGAGGGGGACAGTGGCTGCGGACATGATACAGGAGGGGGACAGTGGCTGCGGACATGATACAGGAGGGGGACAGTGGCTGCGGACATGACACAGGAGGGGGACAGTGGCTGCGGACATGACACACTCCCAGGATCTGCTCAGTGATAGAAGTAGGGATGGATGGATCATTGTGGGACGCAGTGTCCCCAGGATCTGCTCAGTGCCAGGACTGGGGATGGATGGATGGATCATTGTGGGGGCAGTGTCCCCAGGATCTGCTCAGTGATAGGAGTAGGGATGGATGTCATTCTGGGGAGCTGTGCACCCAGGATCTGCTCAGTGACAAGACTAGGAATGGATGGTGCATTGATTACCGTATGTTGTCAGGGGGCTGCAGTGCAGTGAAGGGGTTAATAGAAGATGCATGGCTGGAGGAGATGGAGTGGAGAATCTTGTGAATGGATCTGTGACTACACCTGATCCTTTGTCCTTCCTGGGCTCCCAGCGATGTCCTCCTATAGTTGATATCCCCCCCCAGTTTTACTCTCCTCCTTACCCTGGCTGGCCTGCTCGGCTCCGAGTCCTCCTATATAGGGCGACCACCATAGTGTCCCGACGAGTGCCGAGACTCCCGATCTATTCAAAAATGGCGCCGGGCGGCGCCATTACGTTACTGCGCATGCGCCGCCCGGCCGAGCGCATACAAACTTTCCCGAGCCCGGCCGGCTTCGGAACGGCGCATGCGCTGTTGCATGGTCGGCTCGCGCCCATCTTTTTTATGGGCACCCGATGCCCATAACGGACCTTACGGACACCCCAAAAAGGGGGTTAAATTTACGTGCTGTACGTAAATTAACGTACGGTTGGCAACACTGATCTGGGGTATCTGAGATCCGTCACAGTGGCTGTCTGCCTCAACTATTTTGGGATGTGTAAGTGTGTTTGCTGTGAGGAAAGAGGGAGGGGGAATTCCTCCAGCAGCCCTCCTGCTGATAAGACTGTTTACTGAGGAGAAGTTTGAACACACCTGACCTGTGTGTCCATTGTCATTGGACAGTTTAACCCGCCCTGTTTTCCAAGGGTGAGGGGAAGTGTTTTGAAGTGAGATATCTGTGTAACATGTGCTCGAATAAAGTAGTCTGCTGGTTTTTGCCCTACACTCTTGGATAGTGCTGGTTCTGGACAGAGGAAGCATTGATGGCGGAAATAGTCCTGTTGGAGGACGAGGGTTCGTCACAGATGGGAAGTAGATAAAGTAGACTTTAACCTCAACTGGGTAAAATTTAGTTTATTAAATGGATCTGGGCTTTAAAGGCCATGTGGTCCTAAGTAACTTCAATGTCTAGGCATGGGCGTCCGCTTCGGCAGCGGTGATACACAGTCACATTTTACCTTTTTTTCGACCGCTAGCGGGGGTTAAAAGCGACCCCCCGCGTTAAAATGTAAAAACACCCCACTGTGCCCCCTGCATCTTTAAATATATCTTTGTCACTGCTGTGTACCCCCTCTCCACAACTGCACCTCTGGACCCCTTTACATTACACAGCACCCCACTGCTCTGGACCCCTTTACATTACACAGCACCCTGCATCATTGGACTTCTTTACATTACACAGCACCCTGCATCACTGGTCCCCTTTACATTACACAGCACCCTGCATCACTGGACCCCTTTACATTACACAGCACCCTGCACCCCTTTACATTATATAGCAGCACCCTGCACCTCTGGACACTACACACAATACACTCTGACAACTACACTACACACTGACTACTGACCACTACACTGCATACTGATCACACTGACCACACTGACCATATGTTTGACGTGTCCTATGACGTCATGTCTCTGCAGTCACACACACACACACACATGTTGTAGGACATCTCCTCCTCCCTCCATACCGCACACACAGCCCGGCTCTCCTTCCTTCTCACCTTCAGCAGGTCCAGCAGGTGTGTGCAGGAGGCCAGGCCCCCAAGGTACTACCACCACCGACTCGAGACACCCTCCGCTCCGCCATTTCCACCGGCTCTTTTTTCTTCTTCTCTCCCCGGGCGTGCTGCACAGTCCAAGGGCCAGGGGCGGAGCCGGCCCGTGCCTGGGAGAATGAGAAGAGTCGGGGCCAATTGGGTTGCAGCGCGAGGCCCCGCCCAGCCAGCGCTGCCAAACCACAAGCGGCGACGGGGAGGTGTGGTGGGCCCAGGAGGAGGAGGAGGGAGTACATGTGCTGCGGTGCAGCTCTGTGCGGGGCTGGAAGTGGGTGTAAGGGCGGCGGAGGGTGTAGAACACTGCCAATTTGGCCAACACCTTCTCGATTCCAGGGGGGGGGGGGGGCAAACGACCCCCCTTGCCCTATGGAGCGGACGCCCATGTGTCTGGGCTATTCTGACAAATAAATACCAGATAGTCCTAATAGTGATTCACCAAACTATCCTTAATCTGAAAACAGTTGAGGTGGAGGTGGTGGTGGTGGTGGGGGAGAATGCATTTTATAATGACAAGCCTCTTCAAAAACTAACAAGCCTAACATTAGCAAAAACATCAAGTCCTGACCATCTATCTGTGAAATCACTTTATGCATTTTTTTTTTGAACAACACATAATGATAGCGGGCACACTGCAATTTCCAAAAAGTTTAAAGAGGATAATGCCAGATAAGTATCGTATATTAAGGCTTTATGTTAAAATGCCCTGTAAGATGTGCTCGATTGTGCGGCGAAGGTCACGAGAAAGTCACATGGAGCGACTCGGCTCCGATACGAAGACTGATGTTTAAGAAGTACAGGAAAACTGCAAAAAAAAAAAAAGAAGCTGCCTGACCTTTATAGCATGAAGAAAAGCTCAAAGCGGTGAATTATTTCATCTGGGCACAATAGCCGCCGCTCATATATTTCACCCGACGAGATTTTTACAGCCATCATAAATTGTGATAGGTGCTTTAAATTAATATTGCAAATTGCTAGATTAGCTGTGTATATCTTGATGATGTGGGTTTAATGGTATTGTCAGAAAGCAACACACCTGTGGGAGAAGGCTGTGATGGAAGAACCTAGACTAGTTACTGGGCAATAAGTTATGACTAAAAGATTTGTCAACCTCAGTCCTTCTAGCAACCCTTAAAATAATAACAGGGACTGCGTGACATGGGCTTAAATGGGACACATCAGCCATTTTATTTACAAAATGAAATAAATAGGATCACATTAAGGTAACAATAAACAATTTCAACTAAGCGACCAGAAGGGGGTCTTTGGGTGTCCTTAAAGGGGTTGTAAAGGTTAAGCTTAAAAGCATAAAACGAAACATGTTATACTTACCTCCGCTGTGCAGTTGGTTTTGCACAGAGTGGCCCCCTTCTGGGGGTCTCTCCGCGGCGCTGGTGGCACCTCCTCTCCTAGAATGTCCTGTCAGAGAAGCGCTCTCCTACGGCACACCTGTGCGGGCAAGCTCCCGTGACCTGCTGCTGCATCTGTTGACACAGACAGAAGGACCCGGCTCCGCCCCCAGCGCCCGCGTCATTGGATTTGATTGACAGCAGCAGGAGCCAATTGCTGCACTGCTATCAATCTTTCCAATCAGGACATGAGACACCGGCCGGAGCTGGTGTGCTTGGTCCCGTTGCGGAAAATACGGGGCTCAGGTAAGTACAAGGGGGCCTCAGGGAGGGGGGGGGGGGCGCTGCAGTAAAGAAGGTTTTTCACCTTCCCTATTAAGGCACATAACTAGAATATCCCATGTCCTCAGCCACACCCCAACCAGCTCAAAGACCTTATGAACTCACGCATTTTTACTTTTTCCCCTAGAGGGCCAAGCTCCTGGGAGACCCAACAATAGCCAATTAAGTGGCTTCTGGAGCCTCATTGGCCATACCTGCCCTTGATTTATACATTGCTCTACATACTTCAAAATAGGGGTTCCGACAGACTAGTGTAGCACCCTCTAGTGTTGTTACAGTAGAAAGGTTTTCTGTAGTATAGGTAAATTCCAGGTTTCACCGGCAGCCAAGCCTGTTTGTTTGATCTGGGTTGGGAGTGACTCAGGCAGAGCTGGGTGACGCACAGGCAGCATCACTAAGACCTTCCACTTCTTTCCAGAACATGATGGAAACTTCTGGAAAGGAAGGAGGAGAAGAGAGGTGGAGCTGCCTGGAGTATTATGAGGAGCCCTGACCACATCCCCAACCTGGATTGGCCTCTTCAAATAATCAGAGTCAGCCCAGCTGAGGAGGAGTTGTTTGGGGTGAAAGCTGGAGATGGAGTGCTAGGCTGTCGTGACCTGGAGGGAGCTCCCCAGTCTGGGGGGAGGTGACCTTGGGCTTGTGCTCGGGTGCAGACAGGACCTTCTGACAACACAAGGAAGTGTCATGGACAGGTGGCACGGGAGCAAGGAGAGGACAGCAGGAGAGCACTGTCAGGCAAGTCTCCAGAGAGGAACAACAGATTGCAACCAGGAGGGCTGGTGAGTGGCACACTGTCTGGAGGACTGGGAGAGTGCAGTCTGGGATGAGTGCAGAGCCAGTAGTGTGGACTGTGATAGAATGGGCAGTGGAGAGAGGCAGCTGCAGCCAGGAGGGCTGGCTGGGCCTGAAAGTGTGAAGCTTGGATCAGTAGCCACGTAGGACAGCTGTCATTAGGACTATCTTCATTTTTGCTACACCAGAGGGGCCTGGGGTCCCTGCCTGTAAAGGGCATTTGCTTTTTAGGCCTGGCTGAGCCAGTGTCAGGCATGCATTTCAGTGCTATCTGGTCCTGAGAGTCATGATCTGTTTTGTGCTGGAGGAAGAGAGGAAGTTGTATAACTGGAGACGTATATGGTTCTTAGTCCCTACATTGTTTGCTTTCAATCATCTGGGCATCTCATAATTACCCTTACCCTATCCAAGCTAATTCCCCCATAAAATATATAAAAAAAAAAGTGCTTGGACTGGTTCCATGTCTTCTGAATGCTTGAGGATCGTGTGCCTGGCTGGGCAGGGTGATAGACGGACCACAACAGCCAGCAGCCCCTACGGGGGGCCGCTGGCTCTGATAGGCACTTCCAAACACCAACCAGCCGCTGTTATTCAGATGGCCGGAGCTCAACAGTGGGCCGGCCATCTGAATAGTGGGCGGCAGCGGCGGCGACAATACATAGGGTCATGCAATGCATGAACCTATGTATTGTTGTGAGTGACGGGCGCAGGAGCGAGAGGGAGCGGCGCTCCTGCGCCCACTATGGACGCACCACCACTGCTGAGAACCCCACGGACCTCAGATTGTTGCCTACCCCATATATGTTGCCTAACTAGTTCTATATTCTCAAGCATTATAAAACTGGGCACATAAGTTGGGGGGGCGTAATTCATACACCATTCAAAGAGTATGATTAATCTTATTAGCTTTAAACTGCTGTAGACCGGTATTAAGTACATCAATAAGCTTGAATGGGAGCCCACTTCTTTGTGGGGATCATGATAAATTGTGCCGGTTGCCGCCATTCTAAATGGAAATCATCCTAGAACCATTCCACCCCATCAAAAGACAATTAGGTGGAAGAACAATGGTGATACGAGTTTAATTGCCAGGCTATTTATTAATGTGTTAAACGATGCTCCGTCTACCAACCAATTACAGTTAAGGTGACTGATTTCAAGTTAAACCAAAAGGACATCTGTTGTTATTTTTTATTGGTAAGTAGATGTAAACCCTGACTTAATTTTCTTTAAGAAAATACTGTTTTCACCTTTTTATCGTCTTTTGTTTTCAGTGCTAATGATCTCCTGCAGCCTTTTCTTTTCAGCCAGTGCATGCTAGAAATGCAGTCCTGAATTGGTTGCACATCATTAGGGATGAGCTCGGTGTTCGAGTCGAACATAGGTTCGACTCGAACATCGGCTGTTCGCGCGTTCGGCGAACAACGAACGATTTGGGCCGTTCGCGCCAAATTCGAGTGACGCGAACGGCCCACAATACACTGCGCCATCGCAGTGTAATCCCGGCGCTGTGATTGGCCAAGCATGCACTGTGACCCTGCATGCTTGGCCAATCACAGCGCCGGCAGCGAGGAGAGCAATGATTGGCCACAGGCAGGATGCCTGTGGCCAATTATAGCTGAGGGGGTTTAGTACACGCCCCACAATATAAAAGGCCGCCAGCGGGGCGGCCTTGTGTAGTGTGTTCCGGAGCAGGGAAAGTGAAGGATAGGCAGGGACAGTGTCAAAACGTGTCAAATCTATTCTTTGCTAAACCTTGTGTGTAGGGACAGAGAAGGATAGGCAGGGAGAGTGTCAGTGTCATATTCTTTGCTAAACCTTGTGTGCAGGGAGAGAGAAGGATAGGCAGGGAGAGTGTCAGTGTCATATTCTTTGCTAAACCTTGTGTGCAGGGAGAGAGAAGGATAGGCAGGGAGAGTGTCAGTGTCATATACTTTGATAAACCTTGTGTGCAGGGAGAGAGAAGGATAGGCAGGGGACAGTGTCAGTGTCATTGTTGCTAAGCCTCCTGCACATTATACACCTGAAGTTAGCCCGTATTGCTGCTTTTTCCTGGTGTGTTACACCAACAGGATTTTGCGGCACTTACAGCGGGCGGAGTGTACCTCCTGACCATATTACACCTTAACTTAGCCTGTATTGCTGCTTTTCCTGGTGTGTTACACAAACAGGATTTTGCGGCACTTACAGCGGGCGGAGTGTGCCTCCTGACCATATTACACCTTAACTTAGCCTGTATTGCTGCTTTTTCCTGGTGTGTTACACAAACAGGATTTTGCGGCACTTACAGCGGGCGGAGTGTGCCTCCTGACCATATTACACCTTAACTTAGCCTGTATTGCTGCTTTTCCCATTTCCCTGCAGGCCATTAGAATGTCTGGAAGGCAAACAAGGAGAGGCAGACAGTCAGGAGCCAAAAAAAGAGGGCAAGCAGGCTCTGTGTCTAGAGACAACAGTGCTGGTCGTGGACGCGGTGCATCGCCATCAGCACGTGGCCATGGGACACGCTTGTCCTTCTTTTCGGCAGCTGGACGTGTTGAGCCGCATCATGCCGAAGACTTGGTAGAGTGGATGACCAAGCCCTCCTCATCCTCCTCATCCTCTCTCACCCAGGCTCAGGGTACTGGCAAAGCAGCTGCCAAAGCGTCCTCTTCCCTGGTATCAATGTCATCATCAGTCACTCCTTCCCTAGACCAACCATGTCCTCCTGAGGAGTCCCCCGAACTGTTTGAGCACAGTGTTGGGTACATGCTCCAGGAGGATGCCCAGCGTTTCGAAGGGTCTGATGATGATACCCAGCTAGAGGAAGGCAGTAGCGTGAGAGCAGAGAGAGGGGATGCTCAAGAAGGACACCAATCTGGCAGTCATGTTCCAGCAGCTGCAGCATACTGCCAGATTGGCTCCAGTGATGAGGAGGGAGGGGATGATGAGGTCACTGACTCCACGTGGGTGCCTAATAGGAGGAGGAGGAGGATGAGGAGGAGGCACATCTCCAACGAGGCACGATGCCCTCGGGGGGCCAGCGTAAGGGCAGCACACCGACGGAATCACACCGCAGAGCTCCGCCTGTGCAGGGCGCTGCCTCTGCCCGTTATTCAAAAAGTTCTTTGGTGTGGGCCTTTTTTGAGTCGAGTGCATCAGATCGCACAGCTGCTGTTTGCAACATATGTCTCAAGCGTATATCGCGTGGCCAAAACATCACCCGCTTGGGCACCACATGCTTGACCAGACATATGTTGACCTGCCATGCAGCTCGTTGGCAAGCCTACCTTAAAGACCCACACCAAAGAACAAAGCTGACCTCTTCTTGCACCGCATCAGCTGGGATCTCCAACCCCACTATACCTTCAGTCCTCTCTGAAACCTGCTCTGAGAGGAATGAAGGTGTAGAATTAGGTGTGTCACAGCCAAGTACTTGCGGGCACTCTGCTAGCAGTACACCAACGTCCGATTCTAGCAGGCACATTTCCCTGCCGCAGCTGCTGGACCGGCGAAAGAAGTTCACTCCCAGCCATCCACATGCCCAGCGGTTGAATGCTAGCTTGGCTAAATTGCTAGCGCTTCAACTGCTGCCTTTTCAGTTGGTAGACTCGGCCCCCTTCCGTGAGTTTGTGCAATGTGCGGTTCCTCAGTGGCAGGTTCCCAAACGCCACTTTTTCTCACGGAAGGCGATTCCGGCTCTCTACCGGCATGTGAAAGGCAATGTCTTGGCCTCGCTGGACAGGGCGGTCAGTGGTAAGGTGCATATTACCGTTGACTCATGGTCCAGCAGGCATGGACAGGGACGTTACCTTTCTTTCACGGCTCATTGGGTCACTCTTTTGGCAGCTGGGAAGGATGCAGGACAAGGTGCAGTAGTGTTGGAGGTTGTTCCACCGCCACGCCTCCAAAATGCTACTACTGGTTGTGACACACCTCTGTCCTCCACCCCCTCCTCTTCTTCTTCCTCCGTGGCCTCTTCCTGTGCTTTGTCCTCGGAACCAGCGGTGCTCCGTAGGCGTTCAAGGGGCTACGCAAGTACGCAGGCCAAAAGATGCCATGCCATGCTTGCGCTGGTGTGTTTGGGGGACAGGAGCCACACTGGGGCAGAGGTTCTGTCTGCTCTGCAGGGGCAGGCCGAGAGGTGGTTGACGCCACGCCAGCTTAAGCCAGGAATGGTAGTTTGCGACAATGGCACCCACCTCCTCTCCGCTCTCCGACAGGGACAACTGACCCATGTGCCCTGTGTGGCTCACGTCCTTAACCTGGTGGTGCAGCGGTTCTTGGGCAGGTACCCGGGCTTACAGGATGTCCTGAGGCAGGCCAGGAAAGTCTGTGTGCATTTCCGCAGATCTTATAATGCCAGTGCTCGCCTGGCTGAGCTGCAAAAGGAGTTGAACCTGCCCAAGAACCGCCTTATATGTGACATGCCCACCAGGTGGAACTCAACGTTGGCCATGCTGCAGCGGCTGCACACACAGCAGAGGGCCATCAATGAGTACCTGTGCGACTATGGCACCAGGTCAGGGTCAGGGGAGCTCGGGTTTTTTTCACCACGCCAGTGGGGCATGATCAGGGATGCATGCACTGTCCTGGCACCATTTGAGGAGGCCACGAGGATGGTGAGCAGTGACAGTGCATGCATCAGTGACACTGTACCTCTTGTCCACCTGTTGGAACATACGCTGCGTGGAATAATGGACAGGGCACTTGAGGCAGAACAGAGGCAGGAAGAGGAGGACTTCCTTGCCTCTCAAGGCCCCCTTTACCCAGACAGTGTTCCTTCTGTCCCACCCATCGCACAGGAAGAAGAGGAGGAGGAGGAGGAGGATTGTGTCAGCATGTAGGTGGAGCCTGGCACTCAGCATCATCAGCAGCAGTCTTTTAGGGATGATTTACAGTCCCAAGAAACCAGTGGACTTGTACATGGCTGGGAGGAGGTGGCTGCGGATCATGTCGTCCTTAGTGACCCAGAGGACTCCGGACCGAATGCCTCAGCTAACCTACGCTGCATGGCCTCCCTGATCCTGCAAAGTCTGCGGAAGGATCCTCGTATTCTTCGGATCAAGGAGAGGGACCATTACTGGCTGGCCACTCTCCTTGATCCACGGTACAAGGGTAAGGTTGCGGACCTTATCTTACCGTCGCAGAGGGAGCAGAGGATGAGACAACTCCGGGAGGCCTTGCAGAAAGGTCTGTGCAACGCGTTCCCAGAGACTGGGAGGTTACAAACTCCTGGTCCTGGACAACGAGTTGCTGAGGCTTCGGTCAGTCAAAGAAGGAGCGGTGGGGAAGGTGGCCGTCTGACCGAAGCGTTCAGACAATTCTTTAGTCCGCAGCCCCAAGGTATGATCGGTTCCAGCAACCATCGCAAGCGTCTGATATACATGGTGCAGGAATACCTAGGGGCAAGGTCAGACTTGGACACCTTCCCCACCGAAAATCCTCTGGCTTACTGGGTCTTGAGGATGGATCACTGGCCAGAGCTTGCACAGTATGCAATTGAGCTACTGGCCTGTCCTGCATCCAGCGTTCTTTCAGAACGCACATTCAGTGCTGCTGGAGGATTTGTCACGGATCACAGGGTGCGCCTGTCCACCGACTCTGTTGATCGACTGACCTTCATAAAGATGAACCAGTCTTGGATCACCACCAGCTACCAAACACCTGAAGCTGATATAACAGACTAATTTATTTTCAAATGTCACATCCCTTCAAGACTGATGCTGATGCTGAGAGACTGTCCTGTTATGTTGACTGACTATCCTCCTCCTCCTCAATGATCCGATTGACGATGATAGCTTGGAAGAACATTTTTGTTTCTGGGTGCCGCCACCAGTGGCTAAGGCCCAATTTTTCAGCCCCTGTTTAACAGGGGTGTGTTATTACAATTTTTTATGCAATGCTTTGCAGCAGGGCTCATTCCTGCACTCCAACTAGAGTATCTGGGAGTGGTTGCAGTGTCGTGGCACCAGCACCAGTGGCTAAGGCCCAATTTTTCAGCCCCTGTTTAACAGGGGTGTGTAATTACAATTTTTTATGCAATACTTTGCAACAGGGCTCATTGCTGTGCTCCAAGTACATTATCTGTGAGGGGTTGCAGTGTTGTGACACCAGTGCCTAAGGCTCAATTTTTCTGCCCCTGTTCTACAGGGGCATGTAATTACAATTCTTGATCTAATAATTCACAGCAGGGCCCATTCCTGCGCCCACCAAGACTAACTGTGAGGCCTTACAGTGTTGTGTCAACACCACCACCACCACCACCAAAGGCCCAATTTTTCAGCCCCTGTTCAACAGGGGCATGCAATTACAATTCTTGATCTAATAATTCACAGCAGGGCCCATTCATGCGCCCACCAAGAGTAACTGTGAGGGCTCACAGTGTTGTGGCAACACCAACATGTAAGGCCCAAATTTCTGCAGAGTATATACGGCAGGCCCCTACTTTCAAACATCCAACTTACAAACGACTCCTCCTTGCAAACGGAAGGATACAACAGGAAGTGAGAGGAAATCTACCCCTAGGAAGGCAAATTCTCTCCTGTAAGAGTTAATATGGGAAAAAAAGTGTCTCCTCTCCACTGATTCTTTATCACCAATTCTTGTTTCAATAAAAACCCCAAATTTTCTAAAAACATTTGTCATTAGGACGGAAAGTGAGGTGAACTGTTCTGAACAGGTGCACACTGCACAGACAGCAAAACAAATGTTACAGGGGTGATAACCCTTCCCTATGTTTTCCAAAAAGCTTAAAAATAGATTTTTTGGCTGGAGCTACACTTAAACAATGTACCTGTTCAAAATTACAAACAGATTCTACATAAGAACAAACCTACAGTCCCTGTCTTGTATGCACCGCCTGTATACGGCTGTTCAGAGTATATAGGGACTTTTTTATTTTGTGTGCGGGGTTCCCCTTAATATCCATACAAGACCCAAAGGGGCTGGTAATGGGCTGGGGTGGGGGGGGGTGTGATGGGGTAGCTATGCCATTTTTCTTAAAGATTTTGCATTGATACATGACCCCTGGTGCAGAACCCGGGTTCCCAAACCCTTTTTAGGACAATAACATGCATAATAGTCGTTATAATTAGCACTTTAGATTTTGAATTTTGATTTTCGGTCCGTTCGCGGGTTATGGTGCGAACCGAACCCGGGGGTGTTCGGCTCATCACTACACATCATCAATGAGACATGCTTGGGCAATGAGGGTTGGCAATGAAGTCTCCATCACAGGTGCATGTGACAGGGTGACAACATAGGAGAGCAATTGGGGGACAGGGACAGAGTCTTGTCACTAGTGATGAGCCGAACACCCCCGGGTTCGGTTCGCACCAGAACCCGCGAACGGACCGAAAGTTCGTACGAACAATAGAACCCTATTAAATACAATGGATGCGAACGTTCGAATTCTAAAGTGCTAATTATAACAACTATTATGCATGTTATTGTCCTAAAAAGGGTTTGGGAACCCGGGTTCTGCACCAGGGGACATGTATCAATGCAAAAAGAAGTTTTAAAAACGGTCGTTTTTCGGGAGCAGTCATTTTAATGATGCATAAAGTGAAAAAAAAAAGTCAAATATTCCTTTAAATATCGTACCTGGGGGGTGTCTAAAGTATGCCTGTGAAGTGCCACGTGTTTCCCGTGTTTAGAACTGTCCCTGCACAAAATGACACTTCTAAAGGAAAAAAAAGCCATTTAAAACTGCTTGCGGCTTTAATGTAATGTCTGGTCCCGGTAATATGGATGAAATTCTTTAAGAAAAATGGCATAGCTACCCCATCACACCCCCCCCCCCCCACCCCAGCCCATTACCAGCCCCTTTGGGTCTTGTATGGATATTAAGGGGAACCCCGCACACAAAAGTGTAGCTCCAGCCCAAAAATCTATTTTTAAACTTTTTGGAAAACATAGGTAAGGGTTATCACCCCTGTAACATTTGTTTTGCTGTCTGTGCCCCTGTTCAGAACATTTCACCTCACTTTCCGTCCCAATGACAACTGTTTTTGAAATGTGGTGTTTTTCTTGAAACAAGGATTGCTGATAAAGCATCAGTACAGAGGAGACACCTTTCTCCCATATTTATTCTTACAGGAGAGAATTTTCCTTCCTAGTGGTAGATTTCCTCTCACTTCCTGTTGTCTTCTTGCGTTTGCAAGTAGGAGTCGTTTGTAAGTTGGATGTTTGAAAGTAGGGACCTGCCGTATATACTCTGCAGAAATAGGCCCCTTAGTTGTTGGTGTTGGCACAACACTGTAAGCACTCACAGTTACTCTTGGTTGGTGCTGGAACGCCCTGCTGTCAACTATTATATCAGGAATTTTAATTACATATAATTGTTGAACAGTGGTAGTAAAAATTGGGCCTTTGATGGTGGTGCTGGTGCCACAACACTGTAAGCCCTGACAGTTACTCTTGGTGGGTGCAGCAATGGGCCCTGCTGTGAATTATTAGATCAAGAATTGTAATTGCATGCCCCTGTTGAACAGGGGCTGAAAAATTGGGCCTTTCGTGGTGGTGGTGGTGGTGGTGGTGTTGCCACAACACTGTAAGCCCTCAGAGTTACTCTTGGTGGGTGCAGGAATGGGCCCTGCTGTGAATTATTAGATCAAGAATTGTAATTACATGCCCCTTTTGAACAGGGGCTGAAAAATTGGGCCTTTCGTGGTGGTGGTGGTGGTGGCGTTGCCACAACACTGTAAGCCCTCAGAGTTACTCTTGGTGGGTGCAGCAATGGGCCCTGCTGTGAATTATTAGATCAAGAATTGTAATTACATGCCCCTTTTGAACAGGGGCTGAAAAATTGGGCCTTTCGTGGTGGTGGTGGTGGTGGCGTTGCCACAACACTGTAAGCCCTCAGAGTTACTCTTGGTGGGTGCAGCAATGGGCCCTGCTGTGAATTATTAGATCAAGAATTGTAATTACATGCCCCTTTTGAACAGGGGCTGAAAAATTGGGCCTTTCGTGGTGGTGGTGGTGGTGGCGTTGCCACAACACTGTAAGCCCTCAGAGTTACTCTTGGTGGGTGCAGCAATGGGCCCTGCTGTGAATTATTAGATCAAGAATTGTAATTACATGCCCCTTTTGAACAGGGGCTGAAAAATTGGGCCTTTCGTGGTGGTGGTGGTGGTGGCGTTGCCACAACACTGTAAGCCCTCAGAGTTACTCTTGGTGGGTGCAGCAATGGGCCCTGCTGTGAATTATTAGATCAAGAATTGTAATTACATGCCCCTTTTGAACAGGGGCTGAAAAATTGGGCCTTTCGTGGTGGTGGTGGTGGTGGCATTGCCACAACACTGTAAGCCCTCAGAGTTACTCTTGGTGGGTGCAGCAATGGGCCCTGCTGTGAATTATTAGATCAAGAATTGTAATTACATGCCCCTTTTGAACAGGGGCTGAAAAATTGGGCCTTTCGTGGTGGTGGTGGCGTTGCCACAACACTGTAAGCCCTCAGAGTTACTCTTGGTGGGTGCAGGAATGGGCCCTGCTGTGAATTATTAGATCAAGAATTGTAATTACATGCCCCTTTTGAACAGGGGCTGAAAAATTGGGCCTTTCGTGGTGGTGGTGGTGGTGGCATTGCCACAACACTGTAAGCCCTCAGAGTTACTCTTGGTGGGTGCAGCAATGGGCCCTGCTGTGAATTATTAGATCAAGAATTGTAATTGCATGCCCCTGTTGAACAGGGGCTGAAAAATTGGGCCTTAGGCACTGGTGGCACAACACTACAACCCCTCACAGATACTGTACTTGGAGCACAGCAATGAGCCCTGTTGCAAAGTATTGCTTCAAAAATTGTAATGACACGCCCCTGTTAAACAGGGGCTGAAAAATTGGGCCTTAGGCACTGGTGCCACAACACTCCAACCCCTCACAGATACTGTACTTGGAGCACAGCAATGAGCCCTATGGCAAATTATTGCTAAAAAAATTGTAATTACACGCCCCTGTAAAACAGGTGCTGAAAAATTGGGCCTTAGCCACTGGTGGCGGCACCCATAAACAAAAATGATCTTCCAAGCTATCATCATCAATCGTATCATTGAGGACTCGGAGGAGGAGGATAGCCAGTCAACATAACAGCACAGGCACTCAGCATCAGCATCAGTCTTGAAGGGATGTGACATGTTAAAATCAATTAGTCTGTTATATCAGCATCAGGTGTGTGGTAGCTGGTGGTGATCCAAGACTGGTTCATCTTGATGAAAGTCAGTCGATCAACCGAGTCGGTGGACAGGCGCACCCTGTGATCCGTGACAAATCCTCCAGCAGCACTGAATGTGCGTTCCGAAAGAACGCTGGATGCAGGACAGGCCAGTAGCTCAATTGCATACTGTGCAAGCTCTGGCCAGTGATCCATCCTCAAGACCCAGTAAGCCAGAGGATTTTCGGTGGGGAAGGTGTCCAAGTCTGACCTTGCCCCTAGATATTCCTGCACCATGTTTATCAGACGCTGGCGATGGTTGCTGGAACCGATCATACTTTGGGGCTGCGGACTAAAGAATTGTCTGAACGCATCGGTCAGACGGCCACCTTCCCCACCGCTCCTTCTTTGACTGGCCGAAGCCTCAGCAACTCGTTGACCAGGAGTTTGTAACCTCCCAGTCTCTGGGAACGCGTTGCACAGACCTTTCTGCAAGGCCTCCCGGAGTTGTCTCATCCTCTGCTCCCTCTGCGACGGTAACATAAGGTCCGCAACCTTACCCTTGTACCGTGGATCAAGGAGAGTGGCCAGCCAGTAATGGTCCCTCTCCTTGATCCGAAGAATACGAGGATCCTTCCGCAGACTTTGCAGGATCAGGGAGGCCATGCAGCGTAGGTTTGCTGAGGCATTCGCTCCGGAGTCCTCTGGGTCACTAAGGACGACATGATCCGCAGCCACCTCCTCCCAGCCACGTACAAGTCCACTGGTTTCTTGGGACTGTAAATCATCCCTAAAAGACTGCTGCTGATGATGCTGAGTGCCAGCCTCCACCTCCATGCTGACACAATCCTCCTCCTCCTCCTCCTCCTCCTCCTCTTCCTGTGCGATGGGTGGGACAGAAGGAACACTGTCTGGGTAAAGGGGGCCTTGAGAGGCAAGGAAGTCCTCCTCTTCCTGCCTCTGTTCTGCCTCAAGTGCCCTGTCCATTATTCCACGCAGCGTGTGCTCCAACAGGTGGACAAGAGGTACAGTGTCACTGATGCATGCACTGTCACTGCTCACCATCCTCGTGGCCTCCTCAAATGGTGCCAGGACAGTGCATGCATCCCTGATCATGCCCCACTGGCGTGGAGAAAAAAACCAAGGTCCCCTGACCCTGTCCTGGTGCCGTAGTCGCACAGGTACTCATTGATGGCCCTCTGCTGCGTGTGCAGCCGCTGCAGCATGGCCAACGTTGAGTTCCACCTGGTGGGCATGTCACATATAAGGCGGTTCTTGGGCAGGTTCAACTCCTTTTGCAGCTCAGCCAGGCGAGCACTGGCATTATAAGATCTGCGGAAATGCACACAGACTTTCCTGGCCTGCCTCAGGACATCCTGTAAGCCCGGGTACCTGCCCAAGAACCGCTGCACCACCAGGTTAAGGACGTGAGCCACACAGGGCACATGGGTCAGTTGTCCCTGTCGGAGGGCGGAGAGGAGGTTGGTGCCATTGTCGCAAACCACCATTCCTGGCTTAAGCTGGCGTGGCGTCAACCACCTCTCGGCCTGGCCCTGCAGAGCAGACAGGACCTCTGCCCCAGTGTGGCTTCTGTCCCCCAAACACACCAGCGCAAGCACGGCATGGCATCTTTTTGCCTGCGTACTTGCGTAGCCCCGTGAACGGCTACGGAGCACCGCTGGTTCATAGGACAAACCACAGGAAGAGGCCATGGAGGAAGAAGAAGAGGAGGGGGTGGAGGAGAGAGGTGTGTCACAACCAGTAGTAGCATTTTGGAGGCGTGGCGGTGGAACAACCTCCAACACTACTGCACCTTGTCCTGCATCCTTCCCAGCTGCCAAAAGAGTGACCCAATGGGCCGTGAAAGAAAGGTAACGTCCCTGTCCATGCCTGCTGGACCATGAGTCAGCGGTAATATGCACCTTACCGCTGACCGCCCTGTCCAGCGAGGCCAAGACATTGCCTTCCACATGCCGGTAGAGAGCCGGAATAGCCTTCCGTGAGAAAAAGTGGCGTTTGGGAACCTGCCACTGAGGAACCGCACATTGCACAAACTCACGGAAGGGGGCCGAGTCTACCAACTGAAAAGGCAGCAGTTGAAGCGCTAGCAATTTAGCCAAGCTAGCATTCAACCGCTGGGCATGTGGATGGCTGGGAGTGAACTTCTTTCGACGGTCCAGCAGCTGGGGCAGGGAAATTTGCCTGCTAGAATCGGACGTCGGTGTACTGCTAGCAGAGTGGCCGCAAGTACTTGGCTGTGACACACCTAATTCTACACCTTCATTCCTCTCAGTGCATGTTTCAGAGAGGACTGAAGTTATAGTGGGGTTGGAGATCCCAGCTGATGCGGTACAAGGAGAGGTCCGCTTTGTTCTTTGGTGTGGGTCTTTGAGGTAGGCTTGCCAACGAGCTGCATGGCAGGTCAACATATGTCTGGTCAGGCATGTGGTACCCAAGCGGCTGATGTTTTGGCCACGCGATATACGCTTGAGACATATGTTGCAAACAGCAGCTGTGCGATCTGATGCACTAGCCTCAAAAAAGGCCCACACCAAAGAACTTTTTGAATGACGGGCAGAGGCAGCGCCCTGCACAGGCGGAGCTCTGCGGTGTGATTCCGTCGGTGTACTGCCCTTACGCTGGCCACCAAAGGGCATCCTGCCTCGTTGGAGATGTGCCTCCTCCTCATCCTCCTCCTCCTCCTCTCTACTATTAGGCACCCACGTGGAGTCAGTGACCTCATCATCCCCTCCCTCCTCATCACTGGAGCCAATCTGGCAGTATGCTGCAGCTGCTGGAACATGACTGCCAGATTGGTGTCCTTCTTGAGCATCCCCTCTGTCTGCTCTCACGCTACTGCCTTCCTGTAGCTGGGTTTCATCATCAGACCCTTCGAAACGCTGGGCATCCTCCTGGAGCATGTACCCAACACTGTGCTCAAACAGTTCGGGGGACTCCTCAGGAGGAGGACATGGTGGGTCTAGAGAAGGAGTGACTGATGATGAGTCTGACATTGATACCAGGGAAGAGGACGCTTTGGCAGCTGCTTTGCCAGTACCCTGAGCCTGGGTGAGAGAGGATGAGGAGGAGGAGGAGGGCTTGGTCATCCACTCTACCAAGTCTTCGGCATGATGTGGCTCAACATGTCCAGCTGCCGAAAAGAAGGACAAGCGTGTCCCATGGCCATGTGCTGATGACAATGCACCGCGTCCACGACCAGCACTGTTGCCCCCAGACACAGAGCCTGCTTGCCCTCTTTTATTGCCTCCTGACTGTCTGCCTCTCCTTGTTTGCCTTCCAGACATTCTAATAGATGGCCTGCAGGGAGATGGGAAAAAAGCAATAAGGGCTACCTTCAGGTGTCCTTCTCTGTCCTTTTACTTAAGGATTTCTAAATATGGTTGAGGATGAGTGCTTTTGCACAGAATAGCACAACGACAATTTCCCTGACTGTCCAAAAAACAAGGATTTCAAAGATGGTTGATGAGGAATGCTTTAGCACACTATAGCACAAGGAGAATTTCCCTCACTGTCCTTCCCTGTACCTAGAAACAAGGATTCGCACAGTGAAAGAAACTGACACTCTCCCTACCTAGAGTTTTCTGTCCCTAGAAAAAATGTTTTTTTAAAGCACACTATAGCACAAGGAGAATTCCCCTCACTTTCCTTCTTTGTCCCTAGAAACAAGGATTCGCACAGTAAAAGACACTGACACTCTCCCTACCTAGAGTTTTCTGTCCCTAGAAAAAATGTTTTTTTAAAGCACACTATAGCACAAGGAGAATTTCCCTCACTGTCCTTCCCTGTCCCTAGAAACAAGGACTTGCACAGTGAAAGAAACTGACACTCTCCCTACCTAGAGTTTTCTGTCCCTAGAAAAAATGTTTTTTTAAAGCACACTATAGCACAAGGAGAATTCACTCACTGTCCTTCCCTGTCCCTAGAAACAAGGACTTGCACAGTGAAAGAAACTGACACTCTCCCTACCTAGAGTTTTCTGTCCCTAGAAAAAATGTTTTTTTAAAGCACACTATAGCACAAGGAGAATTCCCCTCACTTTCCTTCTTTGTCCCTAGAAACAAGGATTCGCACAGTGAAAGAAACTGACACTCTCCCTACCTAGAGTTTTCTGTCCCTAGAAAAAATGTTTTTTTAAAGCACACTATAGCACAAGGAGAATTCACTCACTGTCCTTCCCTGTCCCTAGAAACAAGGATTCGCACAGTGAAATAAACTGACACTCTCCCTACCTAGAGTTTTCTGTCCCTAGAAAAAATGTTTTTTTAAAGCACACTATAGCACAAGGAGAATTCCCCTCACTTTCCTTCTTTGTCCCTAGAAACAAGGATTCCGTACAGTGAAAGAAACTGACACTCTCCCTACCTAGAGTTTTCTGTCCCTAGAAAACATGTTTTTTTAAAGCACACTATAGCACAAGGAGAATTCACTCACTGTCCTTCCCTGTCCCTAGAAACAAGGATTCGCACAGTGAAATAAACTGACACTCTCCCTACCTAGAGTTTTCTGTCCCTAGAAAAAATGTTTTTTTAAAGCACACTATAGCACAAGGAGAATTCCCCTCACTTTCCTTCTTTGTCCCTAGAAACAAGGATTCGCACAGTGAAAGAAACTGACACTCTCCCTACCTAGAGTTTTCTGTCCCTAGAAAAAATGTTTTTTTAAAGCACACTATAGCACAAGGAGAATTCACTCACTGTCCTTCCCTGTCCCTAGAAACAAGGATTCGCACAGTGAAAGAAACTGACACTCTCCCTACCTAGAGTTTTCTGTCCCTAGAAAAAATGTTTTTTTAAAGCACACTATAGCACAAGGAGAATTCCCCTCACTTTCCTTCTTTGTCCCTAGAAACAAGGATTCGCACAGTGAAAGAAACTGACACTCTCCCTACCTAGAGTTTTCTGTCCCTAGAAAAAATGTTTTTTTAAAGCACACTATAGCACAAGGAGAATTCACTCACTGTCCTTCCCTGTCCCTAGAAACAAGGATTTGCACAGTGAAAGAAACTGACACTCTCCCTACCTAGGGTTTTCTGTCCCTAGAAAAAATGTTTTTTTAAAGCACACTATAGCACAAGGAGAATTCACTGACTGTCCTTCCCTGTCCCTAGAAACAAGGATTCGCACAGTGAAAGAAACTGACACTCTCCCTACCTAGAGTTTTCTGTCCCTAGAAAAAATTTTTTTTTAAAGCACACTATAGCACAAGGAGAATTCCCCTCACTTTCCTTCTTTGTCCCTAGAAACAAGGATTCGCACAGTGAAAGAAACTGACACTCTCCCTACCTAGAGTTTTCTGTCCCTAGAAAAAATGTTTTTTTAAAGCACACTATAGCACAAGGAGAATTCACTCACTGTCCTTCCCTGTCCCTAGAAACAAGGATTCGCACAGTGAAAGAAACTGACACTCTCCCTACCTAGAGTTTTCTGTCCCTAGAAAAAATGCTTTTTTAAAGCACACTATAGCACAAGGAGAATTCCCCTCACTTTCCTTCTTTGTCCCTAGAAACAAGGATTCGCACAGTGAAAGAAACTGACACTCTCCCTACCTAGAGTTTTCTGTCCCTAGAAAAAATGTTTTTTTAAAGCACACTATAGCACAAGGAGAATTCACTCACTGTCCTTCCCTGTCCCTAGAAACAAGGATTCGCACAGTGAAAGAAACTGACTTTCTCCCTACCTAGAGTTTTCTGTCCCTAGAAAAAATGTTTTTTTAAAGCACACTATAGCACAAGGAGAATTCCCCTCACTTTCCTTCTTTGTCCCTAGAAACAAGGATTCGCACAGTGAAAGAAACTGACACTCTCCCTACCTAGAGTTTTCTGTCCCTAGAAAAAATGTTTTTTTAAAGCACACTATAGCACAAGGAGAATTCACTCACTGTCCTTCCCTGTCCCTAGAAACAAGGATTCGCACAGTGAAAGAAACTGACACTCTCCCTACCTAGAGTTTTCTGTCCCTAGAAAAAATGTTTTTTTAAAGCACACTATAGCACAAGGAGAATTCCCCTCACTTTCCTTCTTTGTCCCTAGAAACAAGGATTCGCACAGTAAAACACACTGACACTCTCCTTACCTATCCTTCTCTTTCCCTAAACTAAAGGAATCCAGGTTAAGCAAGAAAGAAATAAATGTCACTGTCCCTGCCTATGCTTCTCTTTCCCTGCTCCGGAACACACTACACTAGGCCGCCGTGCTGGCGGCCTTTTATAGTGTGGGGCGTGTACTAAACACCCTCAGCAATAATTGGCCACAGGCATCCTGCCTGTGGCCAATCATTGCTCTCCTCGCTGCCGGCGCTGTGATTGGCCAAGCATGCGGGGTCACAGTGCATGCTTGGCCAATCACAGCGCCTGGATGACACTGCGATGGCGTAGTGCATTGTGGGCCGTTCGCGTCACTCGAATTTGGCGCGAACGGCCCAAATCGTTCGATCTTCGTCGAACGATCGAACAGCCGATGTTCGAGTCGAACGTATGTTCGACTCGAACACGAAGCTCATCCCTACTTGTCACCCTGCAACAGCAAGAATCGGCATAAAGGACTTTATGGCAGGATCCTACAGGATATATTTGTCTATGAAAGTTCAACAAAACCAACAGTTCAAAGCTGAATTTGAGGTATGACAACTTTTTACATGGTTACACTGGTCCAGCTTTGGCCAGCTTGGACCAATGTAACAATGTATGCACCATACCTTTTGAATTCCCTTGAAAGCTGGAAATCACTGTAGTACGCACCTTGGAGGCCAGTAAGTAGCAGTAGAGAGGCTCCCACCGACCAGCAGGATAGGTATATGTAGCGCCCTGCTCCTGATGATCAGGCGCTATATTTAAATTTAGTGGGTATCTGAGCCACTTACTGGCTCAGATCTGATTGTGAAGGCTAAATTGACCTCTGTTTCGGTTGTGGCTGTGTTGGAAGGATTTCCCGCTGTTCGCCGGTAGGTGGCGTTACCACCACAGGTTAGTGTTGGAACACAACCAAGCCAGAGCGGATTGGGTATCTTTCCCCGGGAACAGCTCAGTTGGAGTGCTTTCCCCGCTGAGCATGCTGTGGAAGGGTATTTAAGGGGCAGACGCCATTGTTCTGGGCTTGTTTGCCATGTGGCCCTCCTGGCCCAAGGCGTGTGTCGCTGCCTGTCTCGTTTTCCCACCTCGGGGCCTGCTGGCCCGAGGCTGTGCACCTGCAAAGTAGGCCCAGATGTCCTGTCTGGGGCCTATGGCTCGGGGGTGATCCTGTGCTGTCCATCCTGAGGGAGGAAGCCACTAAATGGAGGAACCGGGGGAGGACCCGTCCTGGAGAGAACCCAGCGGAAGGCTGGTATCCTGGGAGGAGGCCTGGGGACTCTATTGGAGGATGCACCCTAGCCGAATGCTACCCTGCAGTATCGCCGGTCCGGCTTAAAGGCTCTGATACTGCTCGGCTGAACACTTGCTAAGTCCTTTGGCGGAGGACCAAGTTATAATTTGTCCACATCGCCCAATCCTGTGGCAGAGGATTATCTACCTGTTCTACTTTCATCAAGTCTGTGGCAGAGACTTTGGGTCCGTGCTCCACTCCGGCTGCTAGGCCGGTGAGAGAGGTCTATCCGGGTGAGCAACTTCCACTCGTAGGAAAGTGGTATGTGTACTTTGTTTAGTGTCGTTTTGAAACCTAAAGTTCGTCAGTGGTCTGCTTTCCGTGCCTGAACTTCCCCTAAACCTCCGTCCTTTTTCCCTGCAAGTTGGTGTGAAATAAGAGGAAAGAAAAAGGATTTACAACTTGTGTGGACATTGAGGTTTCTCCTGAAGTGTATAGACTCTCATCCCCTAGACAACGAATGGGGGGGTAACGTGCATTGACCCAAATCTAAACCAGCAGCTCCTACGGGGGTAGTGCTACATATACAAGCAGGTCACTCTGGCAGGTGACGTGGGTTCATTTGAGGTGTGGGCAGGGCCGCCATCAGGGGGGTACAGGCAGTACACCTGTAAGGGGCCCGGAGGTCCCCAGGGGCCCGGATGGCCCCCCTTTTATTTTTTATTTATTTTTATAATTTTTTTTTTTTGGAAGGGGCCCAGATGTCCCCAGGGCCCCGAATGTCAACCCCCCCTTTTTTAAAAACATTTTTTATAATTTTTTTTTATTATTCATTTTTTTATTTAATTTGTTTTTTTTATTTTTTTATTTTATTTAATTAATTTTTTTATTTTTATTTTTTGTAAGAGGCCCAGAGTTTCCCAGGGCCCCGAATGTCAACCCCCCTTTTATTTAAAAAAAATATAATTTATTTTATTATTCATTTTTTTATTTAATTCATTTTTTTTATTTATTTTATTTTTTTTATTTATTTTATTTTATTTATTTATTTATTCATTTATTTTGTAAGGGGTCCAGAGGTCCCCAGGGCCCCGGATGGAAACCTCCCTTTTTTTATTTTATTTTTATTTAAAAAAATGATTATTAATTTTTTTATTACATTTTTTTTATTTATTTATTTTATTTAATTATTATTATTTTTTTTGTAAGGGGCCCAGAGGTCCCCAGGGCCCCGGATGGAAACCTCCCTTTTTTATATTTTTTATAATTTTTTTTTGTAAGGGGCCCAGAGGTCCCCAGGGCCCTGGATGGCAACCCCCCTTTTTTTTTTTTTTTTTGTTCTTCTGTTTTTTTTTGTGTTCGTCAGCACCCAAACCCCCTGCTTCTCAATTCGTGGCACCCCCCCCGCTTCTCAATTCGCGGCGGCAGCACCCCCCCCCCCCAATTCTCCTCGGCTCCAGCCTGAAGCTGTGTAAGGGGCCCCAAAATTCCTGATGGCTGCCCTGGGTGTGGGGTCTAAGCACTAACCGGTATTAACCAGAGCCCCTGATGGTGGAGATGGGTTTTGCTGCATGTTAGTACCAGATCCTAGTCCTCAGGATCGCCCCACCAGGAGGTGAGCAACCTGAGGTCCAGTAGCAGATATAGCAGGTAGAGATCAAGCAGAATTGTAGTCAGTAAACAAGCCAAAGGTCGGTAACAACACGTAGTTGCAGGTAGGTATCAAGCAGAAGCATTGTAGAGGAACAAGCCAAAGTATGGTAGCAAGCTGAAAATTTGTTGGTAGTGAAGATACTGATGGCAGCAAGACAGACGATAGCGAGATATTGGCTCGAGAGAGCACAATAAACTGGCAAACAGGATGGCTTAAATAGGACGGTAATGGAAGGAACATAGAGGTTCACTAGAAACAAGGTTCAAGACAAGATTGTTCAAGAAATTGTCCAGGGGGCTGTCCAGCATCTCAGGTGGCTCAGCAAGAAGTGATACTGCCAGACACAGCAGAGGTTGCAGGTTCAGATCCGGGTCCTGATAGAACTGATTCTACAGTAATCTGCACTATCTTCCAGGTCCCGTGCTGAGTGGAAGTCCTACTGCTTACCGAAAACTGATTAATGCCATTCAGAGAACACTTAGTAAATGCAAAGAATTCTCAGGTTGCCCAAGGTGGAGAGGTGGGGGTGGTGATGCCATAATCGTCACCTTGTCCAATCAGAGAACACCAAAATAATTGAGAAAATGCGAAGTGTTCTGAACAATGCCGCGCCACATAGACAACCTCGTTTGTTCAGAATACAACAGAGCAGCCCTTTGGCGTGGGACCCAAAGGTTAGCGGCAATCACTGTAGTAGCGGTGTCTGTTATGCCCTGTACACACGATCGGTTTGTCCGATGGACTTTTTTCATCGTAAATTCCGATCGTGTGTGGGCCCCATCTGGCTTTTTTCCATCGGTGTAAAAAAATAGAACATGTTTTAAATTTTTCCGATGGGAAATTCCGATCATCTGTGTGGAATTCCATTCGAGAAAAATCCACGCATGCTCAGAATCAAGTCGACGCATGCTCGGAAGCATTGAACTTAATTTTTCTCGGCTCGTCGGAGTGTTTTACGCCACCGCGTTTTGGATGGTCAGAATTTTGTCTGATGGTGTGTATGCAAGACTGATGGAAGTCAGCTTCATCGGAATTCCGACGGAAAATTCCATCGGATTTTAGACCATCGAAATTCCGATCGTGTGTACAGGGCATTATAGTGATTTCTAGCTTCCATAGGGATCCCACAGGCATGGCACGTACAGTACATACTTACCTTGGTCCAAGCTGCAACAATGTAACTATGTAAAAGTACTCCATCTTCCTTCTCTAACAACTCCTGCCCCGCAGCATGTGACCTCAGCTTATATGGGAGGCCTGCCCCCTGCCAATACCATAGTTGCCAACATTGCAAAAAAAAACATCTGGGACACTTTTTTTGTATTGAGGCGGAGCCTTGCTATAATTAGGGGGCGGGGCATTTGTTTGTAGGCGTGTCATGCTGGAATGAAAAATGCGGCGCGCGAAGGCGTGGTTTACGCACGATAGTGGGTGTGGCTTAAATGGGCGTGGTTCAAAGGGGTGTGGTTAGAGTCCGAGGTGAGAGAAAGAAATAGAAAGAAAGAAGCCAGATCCTACACCACAATAGAAATGTGTAACAAAATTGGCAGATAAGGATACTCCAAAACACCTGTTGGCGCTTCAATCATCCCGGCACCATGGTTGTTACGGTGTCAGGATGATTGAAGTGCATTATTTCTATTATTACATTGTAATATAAAATGAAATCATTCAACTCACCATAATGCCGAATCAGTGGAAGTGTGTCACCTGCCACCAGATGCCTCCCCAGCAGTCCGTCCTTGCATCAGGTGCTCCCAGAAGCATAGCCCCTCTTTACAGAACTGTGTCCCTGGCAGCGGAGCCCTCCTTTACATCTGGTGTTCCGGCAGTGGAGCCCTCCTTACAGATCTGAGTCCCCCTTCAACAGAGCCCTCCTTACTTCAGTGTCCCCAGCAGCTGGCAGCAGCGGAGCCCTCCTTTACATCTGGTGTCCCCGGCAGCAGAGCTCTCCTTTACATCTGGTGTCCCCCAACAGCGGAGCCCTCCTTTACATCTGGTGTCCTCCAGCAGCAGAGCCCTCCTTTACATCTGGTGTCCTCCAGCAGCAGAGCTCTCCTTTACATCTGGTGTCCTCCAGCAGCAGAGCCCTCCTTTACATCTGGTGTCCTCCAGCAGCAGAGCCCTCCTTTACATCTGGTGTCCTCCAGCAGCAGAGCCCTCCTTTACATCTGGTGTCCTCCAGCAGCGGAGCCCTCCTTTACATCTGGTGTCCCTGGCAGCAAAGCTCTCCTTTACATCTGGTGTCCTCCAGCAGCAGAGCCCTCCTTTACATCTGGTGTCCTCCAGCAGCAGAGCCCTCCTTTACATCTGGTGTCCTCCGGCAGCGGAGCCCTCCTTTACATCTGGTGTCCTCCGGCAGCAGAGCCCTCCTTTACATCTGGTGTCCTCCAGCAGCGGAGCCCTCCTTTACATCTGGTGTCCTCCTTTACATCTGGTGGTGTCCCCCAGCAGCAGCGGAGCCCTCCTTACAGGTCTGTGTCCCCTAGCAGCGGCAGCCAGCCCCGGGGAACAGATGCTCTCACCTCCCGGCGCCTCCGTGTATGTGCTGGAGGCAGAGGCAGCTCCGCGGTCCATGATCATTTCCCAGCGGTGTCGTGCCGAGAATGGTTCCCCCGCCGGATTCTGTTCCCCCTGGCTCTCCCGACTCCTATCGGAACTCCGCCTCCCCAGCCCTGTACATTGCCGCTCCCTCACGAATGATAATACCGCCCCGCCTCCACATGTGTGAACACAGAGAGGGGAGAAGCCGATTGGCTGCTCCTCCCCTCACCACTGAACACAAGAGGAAATAATCCTTGTGTCTGCAGCGGCGGCCATCTTTGTGTAGCCCGCCGTTTTTTTTACCTCAAGCATTCCCGATTTTCCCGGCGGCCGGGACAAAGGCAAAATACCGGGAAAATAGACGGGACAAAATAAATACGGGACGAGGGTCCCAAATCCGTGATTGTCCCGGGAAAAACTGGACTGTTGGCAACTATGCAATACCGAATTGGGATTGGCAGAGCTCCTCAAATGAGCTGCCTGTCACTCAGAACTTCAAGTCCAGCCTCTGTTCCAGAACAATTCTACCTGAAAGCAGGGGAGGCGTCTCTGAGCCTGAGCACAAGTGGTCACACCCACAGCTACTCTAAACACTCCCAGCCCCAGATAAAAACAAGCAGGCCTAGCCTAGAGCACAGGCCTGCCTAAATTTACCTGCATGGATAGAAAAATCCCATTCTAGCACCTACCAAAAGGTAGAGGGTGCTACACATATAAATGACACACACCATTTTATCTATATACTCCTAAGATATGGTCCTCATACAAGATACTTTGCTACAAATGTCTCACTATTTCAGTTATTCAAATTGCCTGTAATGAAGTGAACCTGTTCGGGACATCAATGTGCCCAATCTACCAATACTATCTAATGATATCCAGGGTGGTGTTTGAAAGTTATTCTGAAAATTTATAACCACTAAGGAAATATGTAAGTGGCCATTACCATCCTCTGCTTCTAGAAATGCTTGTAGCTGTGCAAGTTTTACTGCCACTGATGTATGTCATAGAGCAGCTGGGAAAACATGTAAATCTGACAAGCCAACTATCGGATTCCTGGTGGAAACAATCGGCAACTGTACAGATGCCCAATTGCTTACATGAACACTGGCACATTCGTCCCCCCCCCCCCCCACACACACACACATCTCCCAGGCTCTGATATCCCATCTGTGGGCCTGGAACCTGCATGGCAGTTGTTGATGGATACAGTAGAGGGAGACCAGTAAACATGATCTAGAAAGCCTCACAGAGTTCAGCTACAGAAAAGTAGCTAAACTAACAGGATGCTTGAGGTGAAGCTTTTCCGCCTGTGTAGGTTCTCCGCCCCCCTCCCTCAGTGTAAGAGACTCCTCCTCATACCTCAATGCCCCCCACCTCATGTCTCCCTCTCCTCCTCATCTGTCCCCGGCAGCCATGATCACTTTTTCTTGCTCCAGCTGAAGAATGTACGGGAGGAGCCGTGGGCGGGGCACCGAGTCTGTCAGGCAGGAGTACACAGGCGACGCGTGCTGGCGAGAGGCGGGGCCGCGAGTCCAAAGCTGATAGGGAGCAAGATTGAGCTCCAGAGACGTTAGATAAACAGCCAATCAGGTCCGCGCCCGTGGCGAGAGGCATTACCTAAGTGTGTCACTCCGAGGGAGGCTGATCTCTGCCTGCTGTGTTCAGTGGAGAGGGGAGGGGTCTCCAATCCCTGCAGCCACTAAAGAGAAAAGCCGATTGGCTGCCCTCTCCTCTCCACTGAACACAAGGGGAAACAATACTCATGGCAATGGCGGCGGCCATCTTTGTGTGGCCCGCTGCCGTTTTTAGCCAAAAACATTCCAGATTTTCCCGGGACAAAAGCAAAATCCCGGGAAAATAATCGGGACAAGCCTAATTCGGGACGAGGGGCCAAAATTCGGGATTGTCCCGGGAAATTCGTGACTGTTGGCAAGTATGGTAAAACATGCCATGCCTAAACTTCAGCTTTAGGCTGGGGTCACACTATTGTGAAATGGATGCGGTTGAGACACTTGTCAGGACATGGACCCAGGGCCTCGGCTGTGTCTGGCATTAACTCTTCTCTCTGAGCCACCTAAAATGCTAGACAACACCTTGCCTGATTGCTTAGACAACCTTGCCTTATGTCTTGTTTCTGGTGAACTTTGAACTCTTTTCTCCTCCCATGAACTTCCTATTTAAGCCTTGTCTCTCTGCACTTCCTGTTTGCCAGATTATTGTGCTCTCTCCAGCCAATATCTCGCTCTTGGCACTCTTGCCTCCATCCGTATCTTTGGTACTCGTTACTGATCTTTGGCTTTTTTACTGACTCATGCCTTGTACACATGACCGTTTTTTCCGTCGGAATAAATTCTGACGTTTTTTTCCGACGGAATTCCGCTCAAGCTTGGCTTGCATACACACGGTCACACCAAATTCCAACCGTCAAGAACGCGGTGACGTACAACACTACGACGAGCCGAGAAAAAATGAAGTTCAATGCTTCCGAAGAATGCGTCGACTTCTCAGCATGCATGGTTTTTAGTCCGTCGGAATTGCATCCAGACGAACGGAAATCTAGCTAGAAATTTTTTTCATCGGAAAAAAAGAGAACATGTTCTCTTTCTAAGTCAGTCGGAATTTCCAACGCAAAAAGTCCGATGAGGCATACACACATATCCGATGAAAAAATTCCGTCTGACTTTTTCTATCGGAAATTCCGAGCGCGTGTACGCGGCATCAGCTTCTGCTTGATCCCAATCTGCTTAGACCTCAGGTGAGCCATCATCCACCAGGGTGACCTGCTTGTGTACCTATCCTGCTGGTCGGTGGGAGCCTCTCTATTGCTATAGCTACTGGTCCCCGAGCCTGAACCTTGATTGTGACACCATGAGGCAAGCTGTATGTGCAATAAAATCATGAAAAAATGAATCAGCGACTAGGTGAAAATTTTTTAAAGTGAGTAAAAATACTTTTTTCTTAGATGTTCTTTGCAATAGCAACGGCAAATGAACTTTCACTAACAATACACAATTGTTTGCCTTGCAAAGCGTTAATAGCATTCCCAGAGCTGAAAAGCCATTTCTATGTAATAAAAGTGAATTTGAGAATCCGCCTCTAAGGCATTTGTCCCCCTACTGCTCCAATATGCCATCCATTCTACTCCCTCTACTCATTCAGAAGCGGCACACTGGATGGAAACCAGCTTAGCCTGACAAATGGACAAGAGGCACGCTATGATACTAATGCTATTATCACTTCCTCTACATTAACGGCTCTTTTGTTCACCATTGAACCAGTTAATTTGTTGCGGCTGGAGGGTCTCTGGTAATAAGCGTTCGACTTGGACTTGGTGCGAAAATAGAAACGCCGCTTTGTAGACAAAATGTTTGGGAAGGAAAGCGGTTGCATATTAGGAAACGTATTCATCCATGAATTCATTCTGTCATTCATTCCTTGAATATATTGTAGCGCACCCCCTTAAAGTGGAAGTAAACCCTCCTATTGTTTTCAGCCAAGGAAGCTGCCATCTTGGCCTTTGGTAAACCTTCAACGGCCATGATGCTGCACATGTGATCAGTTATGACACCAAACATTGGATGGTGTGAAAGTTTGGTTGAGAGCACAACCAATGTGACAGCTAACATTTCCGGCATGCCAGGAATGTTAACTGTTTTTTAAACTATCAAATCGATGGGTTTACTTCCGCTTTAAGAGCCCCTGGAAGCTTGGGTCCTGTTCCCCCTCCTCCCCCCCCCAGAACACACACAGCCAGGCACACAGCATGTCTAGGGGTTTCTTTTTGGGATTAAATTGAGAATGATCAGGTTTTTTTTTTCTCAGAGAATAGGTGCAGGAACTCAACCGTGCCCGGCACACACCCCGGGCACCTGCATCCCTCGTCTCCCCATCCTGTACTTATTGGAACCCACTCAGGAGATCAGATCTGAGGGAGCCAAGCTGTCACTTGTAAACACAGAAGTCCGGCTTCTGTGTTTACAAGTGACAGCTTGGCTGCCACAGAGCGATAGTAGTGAGCAGGAAGCAGAGGGCCTGAGCTGGAGGTGGTGGAACTGATTTCCACCAAGTTCCAGCTGAAAAAAAAAAGCCCTGAGAATGATGAACTGGGATGGGGGATCTCTATGCTGACGGTGACCTGTACTCCTTCCAGAGATTAGGAGCTACACACAGTTCCTAACAATAAGGTTGCTTACTTACCTGGCCACAGGGCCCTACTCAAACTTTCAGCGGCACAGTAAACAATAGAGATGTATAAAAAAATATATAAATGTTTAATAGAAAATTAGTAATCTCCAGGGGAGAGCACAAAGAAAGATTGTTGTATACACGCTAACCAAGAATCGTAGTTATAAGAGTGAGATCCCTTTCTTGCTTCTACAACTACTGTTTTCCTGAATTTGCGTCCTGAAGAAGCCCCAAGGCGAAACACGTTGATGCATTCAGGTTCTCATCATTTCTATGTACTCGTATGTGTGATTTTTAATTCTTATATTGTCCTTGTATTCAATTTCATTTATGCGGTTCTCTTTTTCTATTAAACATTTATAATTTTTTTATACATCTCTATTGTTTACTGTGAAATTCCGAGTAGGGTCCATATCCCTATTTGTTTTCCTTTTCTTTACTACATTATTTACGGATGTTGGCAATGTGAGTGCTATTTTTCTATATTTACCTAGCCACAGTATTATCGGTTGCCTCCTGCAGATATCCACCAGACTCTTCCTAGTGAGGGAGATGTAGACTCACACCACCATAGGACAGCTGGACTCTTTCCCACCAACTTTCTCCTGGCCCCCTCAAGTGAGCTCCTCCAATTCCAACTTGAGCCTTGGTTTTTAGCTTGAGGATAGCCCCCCCTCTCCCAGCTAAGCCTAGCTGGGACCTCAGTGTCTTCCCCACAGATCCTTCCGGAAAGCTGCTCCAGGAGCAGAGCCCCTGCACAGAGGTCTCCTCCAGCAGAACTATACCCAGGACCTCTGCCCCTGCTGCTCAGGCCTCAGACTATTTATGAGCTCTCCCTCCACCTTCTGGGTACACCTCCCCAGGGATTAACCAAAGTCTTAAAAGTATTCTGGCTTCCTGTTCTGTCCTTCCTCCCTCCAAACTTCTAGAATCCTCTAGAAGACAGTGGGAAGTAGAAGCAGCATGTAAAACATTTAGCAGCCCTAGTTAATCAACACCCTGACTTTAAAGTGGAGCTAAGTTTTCCTAGCTGTCAAGCACTTGAACAGCTGTGGGGAAGAAAAGAGAGAGGAGAAAGATGACAGGGCTGTGTTCCCCGCATTTTATGGCCCATCCACCGTCCACCCAGGGAACACAGAGGAAGGGGATGTGAACCGCTGTGCATTATGTGGTGACAAGAGCCTGCTGGGAAGAACTGAAATTTGTGGGGGATGTAGTGCCTAGACAGACTGAGCCTATGTTTCAGAATGCCATGTAAACTACATAACTCAGGACCAGTCTGTCTAGGGACTATCTGTCTAGGCGGAGAGGCAATGGAAGGCCTATTCTCGGACTTAAGGTAGATGTGTTGAGAATGTTGTGGAGGATATGCTGTGCAGCAGGCTGCAAGTAGAATGTTTTATCACAATATTGAGCACCATAGCACCATATCAGGGGCCCTAAATGTGTAAAAAATATTTTTACACACCTTACACTTTTACACATGTAATTAATCCTCCCCTTTTTGATACACATTTTTTCCAGGAACACTATGCACTTTTTGTGCACACATAGTCCATTGGATTAGGCTGTGACCACCGTGTTGTGCTCTGGGCGCTGTTCTCCGTCCTTGGAGGGTTCCCCCGTCTCAACCCCAGGGGAGACATCATGCCTGTCACCCCCATCTTCCCTGGCGGACACCGGGCCTGGCCTTGGGGCTGTGTAGTGAGTATCCCAGTTTGTCCCCGCCTTGTTGGGACACAGTCTCTCTGTCCTCCCTTATTCTAAGGGCATCATCATTAATCCTTGTCCATTTCCTTTCCAGTATATTACGTTACAACACTCCTGATGAATGGCTGTAATGCCAGGAAACGCGTTGAGTGCCACTAGATGCCCCAAGTTACCTGTCCCTACAATGTTTTTTAACCCATTTATCTTATTATGTACAGTTATTATGTCGAATTCCTATTTGTATTGCATGCTATGTAGCAGCATATTTAGTGTAAGTCATGTGACTACCTATTTATTTGATACAATATTTTTCTACAAAGTAACAATAAATCATGTACTGTAAATTTGATGTTGTTTCTGTCTATATCTGACATGGCAGTTGCCTCACTCAAAGTCCCACAGCTCTCCTTTCTATACATTAATTTAGGGATGGAGGTCGCCATGTGTGCTATAGTGTGTGTTCCAGGTCACATCCAGTTCACTATCCTAAATATAGGGTTTAGGGGTCACTCTCTGGTTTGTTTGCTTATTACCAACTGAATACGGGTACTCTATTTGCTACTGTTTCATTCATTTGTTTGAGGGGTTATTGCTGTTTCCATTTTTCTGGGTATTGTAATATTGCATACAATATTTTGTTGTAATAAATACCCCCTTTTAAGCCAGGGTGTGTCTGTGCTGCTTATAAAGTTGTGAACTCTGGGGACAAGGGACCCCAAAAAACAGCAGCTCCATCAGGGCGAAGCGCTTCATAATTTTAAAGGAGAACAATGCTCGCCTCCCCTCTATGATACAGCGCAGGGCCAGTGCTACCACTAGGCAAACTAGGCAGCCGCCTAGGGCACCCTGCTGCCTAGGGCGCCTGGTCACTGGTGTTCCTACACTCTTCTCTCTGCAGCAAGCAACTAAGTCTCAGCATCAGCAGGCAGCCGCTGCTCCATTCGCACATAGTGTCAGGGACTGTGTCCTGACTCCCGAATGAATGGAAGCAAGCCAACATTCATTGATGGGCACTGGTAGGCTGCATTTGATAGGCGCTGGTGAGGCTGCATTTGATGGGCGCTGGTGAGGCTGTATTGATGGGCGCTGGTGAGGCTGCATTTGATGGGTGCTCGTGAGGCTGCATTGATGGGCGATGGTATGCTGCATTGATGGGCGCTGGTGAGGCTGCATTTGATGGGTTCTGGTGAGGCTGCATTGATGGGCGCTGGTAGGCTGCATTGATGAGTGCTGGTAGGCTGCATTGATGAGTGCTGGTAGGCTGCATTGATGGGCGCTGGTAAGGCTGCGTTTGATGGGCGCTGGTGAGGCTGCATTGATGGGCGCTGGTGAGGCTGCATTTGATGGGTGCTGGTGGGCTGCATTTGATGGGCACTTTATTAAAAAGGTGGGGTTTACATGGACAGGGAAAAGGGGGTGGAGCCAGGGGGCAGCAAAATGAGGTTTCGCCTAGGGCAGGAGTGTCAAACTAAATTTCATCGTGGGCCGCATCAGCATTATGATTGCCCTCAAAAGGGCCGGTTGTATCTGTAAGATTAGATGTTCAGCGCATCCCCTCCCCTTACATTAGATGTCAAGAGCCACCCCACCATCAGAAGTTGAGTCCCCCACTTTCCCTTACATCACAGTGCACCCCCCTTTTGCTTATGCTACTGCTGGGAAGAAGCTGGATACATTGCTTAAAAGCAGTAAGTAAGGGTCTGGAGGAGGACCAGAGGAGGGCTGGAGGTGCGAGGGCCACATGAAATGGCCTGGAGGGCCGGATTCGGCCCGTGGGCCTTGTGTTTGACACCTGTGGCCTAGGGTGTCCAAAATCCTTGCACCAGCCCTGATACAATGTACATGTGCTTCCACAATGACTGCTGGCATCTTCACCAGGTCTTCTTTTAGGACCTTTAACCATCTTGGATTCCTGCACCAGGATGACGTAACTCCTGCACATGCATGGACATTCATTCAAGCTCTGCAGATGCTGGAATTGTACACTGAGCTGTGAATATACAGCTCATTGTAGGTTGCAACAGACAATAACAATTTTCTTTCTTTTTTTTGCGGGAGATACATAGTATATATTTTCTTCAATAAAAAACTTGCTTGTTTGCAAAATCAAATTTCTGATGTCAAGCTCCACTTTAAGCATTCCTTGAATGGTAAAAGGCACCCTTCGTGCCCCCTCCCCCCCAGGAACATTGCATGTAATGGTGTTTTTTAACTAAAATGTATAAAAAGACCTCCTCTTGACAATAACTCCCACTGCAGTTTGGTGAAGTCAAGAAGAAAGAACAAGAGTTCACGCCATTCAACAACGCACTGAAAATAGGAAAATGACAAACAATTTTGACCTTGTGTGTGAAACTATTTGAAAGAACGGAATGTATTGCTTATTGTAGCAGAGAGTCAATTTTCTTCTTTTGTCTACTCAGGGCAGGTTAGAAGATTACATGAAAATGCAGATTAAAGGCATTCTGTATCTAAGGGAGTTACTGTATTTCCCCACACATTATATTGCTAAAAGTGCAGGACCCCCTCCCCAATTTATGCTCTTCCAACTTTGTGGCAACAGTTTGGTGAAGACCCCTTTCTGTTCTGGCATGGCTGTGCCCCTGTGTATAAAGCCAGCTCCATAAAGAAATGGTTTGACCAGTTGGGACCAGCTCCATAAAGACATGGTTTGACCAGCTTGGACCAGCTCCATAAAGGCATGGTTTGACCAGTTGGGACCAGTCCCATAAAGACATGGTTTGACCAGTTTGGACCAGCTCCATAAAGACATGGTTTGACCAGCTTGGACCAGCTCCATCAAGGCATGGTTTGACCAGTTGGGACCAGTCCCATAAAGACATGGTTTGACCAGTTTGGACCAGCTCCATAAAGACATGGTTTGACCAGCTTGGACCAGCTCCATAAAGGCATGGTTTGACCAGTTGGGACCAGTCCCATAAAGACATGGTTTGACCAGTTTGGACCACCTCCATAAAGATATGGTTTGACCAGTTAGGACTAGCTCCATAAAGACATGGCTTGACCAGTTTGGACCAGCCCCATAAAGACATGGTTTGACCAGTTGGGACCAGCCCCATAAGGACATGATTTGACCAGTTGGGACCAGCTCCATGAAGACATAGTTTGACCAGTTGGGATCTGCTTCATAAAGACATGGTTTGACCAGCTTGGACCAGCTCCATAAACACATGGTTTGATCAGTTGGGACTAGCTCCGAAAAAACATGGTTTGACCAGTTTGGACCAGCTCCATAAAGGCATGGTTTGACCAGTTGGGACCAGCTCCATAAAGACATGGTTTGACCAGTTGGGACCAGTCCCATAAAGACATGGTTTGACCAGTTGGGACCACCTTCAAAAAGACATGGTTTGACCAGTTGGGACTAGCTCCATAAAGACATAGTTTGACCAGTTGGGACCAGTCCCATAAAGACATGGTTTGACCAGTTTGGACCACCTCCATAAAGACATGGTTTGACCAGTTGGGACTAGCTCCATAAAGACATAGTTTGACCAGTTGGGACCAGTCCCATAAAGACATGGTTTGACCAGTTTGGACCAGATCCATAAAGACATGGTTTGACCAGCTTGGACCAGCTCCATAAAGGCATGGTTTGACCAGTTTGGACCAGCTCCATAAAGACATGGTTTGACCAGTTTGGACCAACTCCATAAAGACATGATTTGACCAGTTTGGACCAGCTCCATAAAGACATGGTTTGACCAGTTGGGACCAGCTCCATAAAGACACGGTTTGACCAGTTGGGACCAGCTCCATAAAGACACGGTTTGACCAGTTGGGACCAGCTCCATAAAGACATGGTTTGACCAGCTTAGACCAGCTCCATAAAGACATGGTTTGACCAGTTTGGACCAGCTCCATAAAGACATGGTTTGACCAGTTAGGACTAGCTCCATAAAGACATGGGTTGACCAGTTTGGACCAGCTGCATAGAGATATTCTTTGACCAGTTTGAGGTGGAGGAACTCGAGTGTCCTGTACAGAGCCCTGACCTCAACCCTACTGAGTATCAGGATTAATTGGAATGCCAACTATTAGCCTTCTCAGCCAACATCAGCACCTGACCTCACAAATACTATTTTGGATGCCTGAGGCTTTAGCCTTTCCCTGCACTACCAACCTCAGGGCAACAGTCTTGGAAAGCTCCTTTTTAGTTTCAGCATTGCTGTGCACAAAGCCAATCCCATAAAAATATGGGTTGTCAAGTTTGGTGTGGACGAACTCGAGTGTTCTGCACATACCCCAGACCTCAACCTTACTGAATACCGATTATGAGCCAGCTCTTCTCATCCAACATCAGTCCTGCCTTTCTTGGCTCATTAAAAAACTCAAACATTATTGGAAATGGGGTCATCCAACTCACTCAGAACAGATAATATGGCCCAGTGTACATGCACTTCTTCAGATAATGGAGTTCAGTTGTATCAAGTGAAGGGTCCTGGTAATACTACATCATACAAAGATATTATAGACATTTGGGCTCTTCCAACCTTGAGGTAACTGTTTGGGGAAGACCCTTTTCTGTTCCACCATGACTGTGCCCCCCGTGTACAAAGCCAGCTCCATAAAGATATGGTTTGACCAGTTTGGTGTGGAGGAACTCAAGTGCCCTGCACAGAGCCCTGACCTCATCCCTACTGAACGACTGTGAGGTGACTTGGAATACTGATTGTGAGCCGGGTCTTGTCATCCAACATCAATACCTGACCTCACAAATATTCTTTTGATGAGCTGAATTCTATCCTTCCCCTCTACTTCCAGTGTAATGCCAACAGTCTTGGAAAGGTTCTTTTTAGTTCCTGCATGGCCCCTGTGTACAAAGCCAGATACTATTCCTCCCACTGACACCAATGATGGGACACTATTCCTCCCACTGATACCAATGATGGGACACTATTCCTCCCACTGACACCAATGATGGGACACTGTTCCTCCCACTGATACCAATGATGGGACACTTTTCCTCCCACTGACACCAATGTTGGGACACTATTCCTCCCACTGACGCCAATGATGGGACACTATTCCTCCCACTGACACCTATGATGGGGCACTATTCCTCCCACTGACACCAATGATGGGACACTATTCCTCCCACTGACACCAAGGATGGGGCAATATTCCTCCCACTGATAATGATGAGGCACTATTTCTCCTAGTGAAGCCAGGACATTTTCATCTCTGACTTCCCATAGTCAGGCCCCCCTAAAGTCTGAAAGACAGTTAACTGGCCCTTTGTTTAGAAAGTTTGGAGACCCTTGCTATAAACTGTAAGTCATGCATATAGTGTATATAAGTCTTATAGTGTATAATTCTTATGCCTCGTACACACAACCGTTTTTCTCGGCAGGAAAAAAACAAAGTTTTTCCCGATGGGATTCCTCTTAAGCCTGCCTTGCATACAGACGTTCAGGCCAAATACCGCCCGTACAACACGTGCAACGGCACTATAAAGGGGAAGTTCCATTCAAACGGCGCCACCCTTTGGGCTGCTTTTGCTGATCCTCGTGTTAATAAAGTTTGGTGAGAGACGATTTGCGCTATTCAGCCTCGTGCTTTGCAGTCCGTTACAGCGTGACGAATGTGCTATCTCCATTACGAACGCTAGTTTTACCAGAACGAGCGCTCCCGTCTCATACTTGATTCTGAGCATGCATGTTTTTTTCCCCTTGGAAAAGCATACACACGACAGGTTTTCCCAACGGGAAAAAGTCCGCCGGGAACCCCGACGGGGAAAAACGAAAGCTGGTTCTCTTTTTTTTTCCGGCAGTTTTCTCGTTGGGAAAACTGCAATGGAGCATACACACGGCCGGTTTTCCCCGGACAAGAGCTCTCATGACAGTTTTCCTGCTGGGAAAACCGGTCGTGTGTACGAGGCAATAGAGTGTATATACTGTAAAGCCTCGTACACACGACCGGTTTTCTTGGCAAGAAACGACAAGAAAACTGTTGGGAGAGCTTTCTTGCAGAGAAAACCGTTCGTGCGTATGGTTTCTCGTCGAGAAAACTGTCGTGAATCTCGGTGAGAAAAAAAGAAAACCTGCTTTCTATTTTCTCGTCAGGAGTCTCAGTTTTCTCGTCGTGATTCTCGTCAGACTGTTTTTGGGCGAGAAAACCGGTCGTGTGTATGTTTTTCCGAGCCTTCAAAAACCGCGCATGGTCAGAATCAAGCATGAGACGGGAGCGCACCTTTTTGTAAAACTAGCGTTCATAATGGAGATAGCACATTCGTCACGCTGTAACGAACTGAAAGCACGGAGACTGAAAAGCGCGAATCGTCTCTCACTAAACTTTTACTAACACGCGGTAACACGAGATCAGCAAAAGCAGCCCAAGGGGTGGCGCCATTGTAATCGAACTTCCCCTTTATACTGCCGTCGTACGTGTTGTACGTCACCTCGCTTTAGACCGACGAGATTTTGGATTGACGTTGTTTATGCAAGGAAAGCTTGACAGGAAACCCGTCGAGAAAAACAACGTTTTTTTTGCGACGAGATTCTCGACCGTGTACAGGGGAGGGCTGGGCCAGGGGGCAGGGTGGCAATTGCCTCCCAGGCCGCCCTAACTTATGTTCAAAATGGCCAGCAGCCGCTGCCCGCTACCATTTTCTTTTTTATTCTGGTCTAGGAAGTCGGGCCGGGGGCATGGCCATGGCGGGCGACCACTAGCTGTTGCATTCCGGGAGTTGTAGTCCGCGCTCAAGCTTCTGGTGGGTGGAAAACTCAGCAGCGCAGAGGAAACTACAACTCCCTGGGACCGGATTCTTGGAAGCAGGCAGAGGCAGGGCGTGCCAGGGAGTCGGGATGCAGGGCTAGGCGCTGGCTGCAACTTGACCCCAGGATCAGGAGCGTTGCCCCCCCAGGAGACCGTGATGTGCAGGGACCTGCTGAGCTGAGATAGCTGAGATGAGAGACCCTGACACCCCTAGCTGACCCCCCATCTCCCCCCATACACCCCATGTAACCTGCCCCAGTGATCAGGCTGCATTGATGGGCACTGGAGTTGGCTGCACTGATAAGCACTGGTGAGGCTGCATTGAAAAACCAGGTGGGCCATGGATGGTGAGCTGATTCGGCAGTTCAATGGGCCACTTGACTGGACTTGCCCCCCAGGCCTAAGGCCACCAGCCCTCCCCCGGCCGTGTGTACGAGGCTTTAGTCCCCTTAGTAGAGAATACCATTTACAAAATATATTGATCCACTGTGTGAATTTTTAATGCTGTCCCTAAATAACAGGAATATAAAAGCAGTCGTCTCTTTAGTGACAGATACACCTGAGGACATGTATAGAAGAATAGTTCAAGGGACGATGTGTTGAAGCTTTGTGTTCCAGAAGGATGATGATAAGTGCGGGGTTGTCTCTACGAGTCCTTGGTGGACATGACAGATTCTTTGTATATTTCTCATTGTTTGCTTGCGAATTAATTGGGAATGGTGGCGCATTGTCAGTGTTTGCAACGTACAAAAAAAAAAAGAAAGTAGGACACAGCTGTGACCGGGTCCGTACACATCTGCAGATTTTATGCCTATAAACACGAGTAAGAGTGAGAACTTTGGACACAAATTTTACACAGAATATTCTGCTAGTTCTGCCAGCAAGAGCCTGAAAATACACCAATGTGAATAAAAGGAGTTGTAAAGGTTCGTTTTTTATTTTCTAAATAGGTTCCTTTAAGCTCGTGCATTGTTGGTTCACTTGGATTTTTTTATTTTAATATTTTTTTTGGGAGATCATTTTGTGTGAACTTTCCATTATATAATATTTTTTGGGACACATCAACGTTAGGATACATCATTTTTTGCATTCTTTGCATATTATGCACATGTATATTTAATATTGGACGATTTTTAGCACATTTATAGCACGTTTCACTTTAAGTATTGTTTGCACTTGGACATTTAGCGCGGCTTCAACATTTTAATTAATTTAGTTGTGTTGGTTACACCATAGAAGTAGCTTCTGTTTGTCATATATATATACATACCGTATATACTCGAGCCGCGACATAAGATGCTGGGACAGCTTAACCATCACACATGAACCTCTTGCTTTGGGGGAATTATTATTAAAACTATAACCAATTTTACCCTCTAAAAATACATCGTTAGATTCCATTGACAAGTGTCTGTTTGGAGTCTTCACCAGTCTGTCAAAACTCCTCATACCCATAATAACATCATAAATCGCATGTACCGCCGTCATCGCTGGGGTACTAAAACTCGGCGGAGACTCAGAACAGACCCAGAAATCGGTCCTGTCCGCTTTCTGAGCTAGTCAGGAAATACACTTTAAATAATAACTTGGGATGCTTTTCACCGTTACCCTCGCTAAAATTTACTAAACAACAAAAGTATAAATAAACGAAGATACTACTCAGTTCTTTGGTGTGGTTGAGCCGCTTCTTGCAGTGGCTGGCGTGGTCTCATCCCTCAAGCTTCTTTACAACGACCCAGTCACCTGGTTGGAAAGAATGTAAACGGATTATTGAGTCAGGGTCCAGGAGGGAACCGTGAAAACCTTTTGGTGGACATTTTGAAGTTCATGTCACAACGATCGCACCTCCCCCATCAGCCGAGAATATAAGTGACAGCTAATGAGGAAAGTACGACTCTGGTTTTGATTGACCTCCAAACAACCCTCATATGACAATAACCCAGACATCGGGACTGTGGTCACTGCATAACCTGTGCGTGGCTTACAATACCTGGAACCATTGACATTCTTAGCATCTGGGATGGGAACCTACTTCACCAGACTGCTTCTTGCCGATTCAAATTCTATCAAAGAAAGACAGTCTTGGCACAAACTTGGTTAGAATTACAGAGGTTAACATTATTTGTTTGAAAAAAAAACTGTCATTCTTACATTTATCACTTCCCCCCCCTTTTCTTCCTCATTACAGACTGAAGGAAGAAATGCGTGGTGCAGGAAAAAAGAAACAATGAAATAGCCTATGATACTTTTACCTCCCTTAGACTCGTATTTATCCATATGTACCGCTGTCTACATACACCTGTTCTCTATGTACAAACTCCTTGGACCTGAAAAATACTTATAAGCAAAATCATTACTCTATCCTTCATATTTAACCTGCAAAGAATGGTAAACAATAATGACATTCCTGTACATTGGTAAATTGTCAATGACATTCTTTCAAAACTGATTCAAACAAAACCCTCTGTAACCCTTACTTTTCCCGTTCCTACAAAAATACAACAGCCGCGACGCATCGGAGGATCGCCGCGGTAAGTTCGAACATATTCACGTTACTACATACAAACATTCAGATACAAATGTGGGGAAGATACTTCATAGTTTCCAAAACCAAAAAAAAAAAAAAACAGACAGAATTCTCCCTTCACTTATTCAGCAATAAAAAAAAATACAATGGGACAAACATGAGAGCAGCTCGAGAAGCTTGCATGGACCAGCCATACAAAGTTCAAACAAACGGGCATGAGAATTTAACCACCGTTCCTCCTCTGAGAATCACAAAAGCGTGTACTACACCTCCATCAACACTCATCATTACAGATTTCTGAATCCACAGCTGAACTACATCCACTCCAGAGGGATACCCAAAATAGTATCCTTGGACCACCTATGTTAATCTTTTTGTGGTTCAAAGGCCTTTGCCCCAAAACTAGGCTTCGTGCACTGTGTGACCGTCTGACTGTGGGAAGCCTCCATTCCTTCCTTTGCACAGACCTCCTTGTGTCCATGGCGATTCGAATCGGCTTATCATCTTAAACCTACGCCAGGTTAAACCGTTGCACCCATTTTGGAGAGCACCGCCCGGTGTCTTCTTATACGGTGGATTGAAGAACTACAACCACTATATCTGGTCCAGTCCCCCAACTAGAAACCCTAACCGAGGCGTCAACTCTATGGCTTGTTGTCCCAACACTTTTGAAACTGCAACAACCACAGATCAACCCCTGAATTAGGCCTCTACCCCTCACAGTGCATGCATACACAAGCATTTTCCGCTATACACCCATACACTGCGTTGTCAGACTAAACCACACAGAACAATTACGCCAGTTTACCACCTGCGGAACAATGTGGTTTCTCTCTGTTTCTAGATGATAAAACAATGGTGATGCCCCCCTGTTTGCTCTCTACCCAAAACTGTATTGCATTACAAAACTTCACAAAACTGGAACAAAATATAAAACATCCTTTTTCAAACGCCAAAATGCTTTCCATTTTCCTTCCAAGCACAAATCTCATGGCTCACCTCTAAAACCCCAAGCTCCTCCCACCAACTTCCTGTTGATACATAAAATGCTGAAAAGAACCTCATGTTACACGCTCAGCTCTCAAAAAACCAAACTGGTTTATTTACATATTATTTGTACAAGAAGAGGGAGGGGGAGGGGGGAGCCTAGCCCCAATCGCCTTGTCTATCAAGACTCCAAAAAATCCATGGCTAAACATCATATATATTTCAACAATTTAAAACTTTGGCAAGGGAAAGGATGGAATAAACCCCCCTTTTTCAAAATAGGAGGGAATCCCCCCCTGACCCACACATTCCCTGGAAGTCAAACCACAAGTTGAGACTCAAATACAAAACTCCTGCAAAAAGATGGCTCTAGGAGTTTCGACCAAAACCCCCACTCCTCCTCTACAGGCTATACAATACAAGCTTCAAAAAATGAATTGCCTTCTGGGAAACTCCCAAATATTTAAACATAAAAACAACACACACCACTGTGTACAAAAACTCTGTTAGTCTTAAAATCTATCGAATTCAGTGTAAAGTAGGGATTTCACTTAAAAACGTCATCCAATACAAAAACCGCCGCTCATATACTGCAGAGTCAGCTAACCCTGCAATAGCTTACATTCACTTAAATGAAAACAGAAAAATCCCCATCCTAACACCATCTGCATGGAGTTTGCATGTTCTTCCTGTGTCTGCGTTGGCTTCCTCCCACACTCCAAAGACATGCTGGTAGGTCAACCAGATCCCCTCTATAAATGGGCCACAGCATGTGCCTGCAAGCGCGTCGGGACCCCTCGGGGTAAGACCGCGCTATATCAAGATACCACTCTACTCACCTCAAGAGGTGATGCTTACAAAAACAGTTTAAAACAGTTTAAACCAGCAAATTCAACATTAAACAAAAACAGCCTCTCAGTATGTCACCCTGGTGTCTCACTACTCTCCCCAGCAGTGCACAGGTCAAACTGTAAACGCATAAAACAGGCGAAAACTGCGCCAATCAACAAATGTTAATATATATATATATTGCTAACCTGGAACTTCCTATCTCAAACTGTAAAGTCTCTCAAGATGGCCGACAAGCCAGGGCAACAAAATGGTGGATGACCACCGCACACCTCATGGACAACAACAAAAATGGCGCCATTAACGCATGCAATTTTTCCTGCCAAAACCAACATCTCCTCACTAGAAAACCAAAAATGTTTTTCTTCACAAGGACTGACTACACCATTGAAACTTTTCTAAATGATCATCAAAATCCACTGAAAAATTTGTGTCTTGAGTCAGCTACACTCCACAAGGCTCATGCCATCTCCACAAAGCCACACACCTGAGACACCACATGACCACTAAAACATTTTAAAAACCCTTTGGCCACTAAACAGCACATTCAATAAATGTAAGTTACATGCACAACATTATTCAACACTTTTCTCTACCTAAAGTTCACACACCGTGGTATCAGCCTCCGTAAAACAACCATTGAGAATTATGACTCCTCAATGCTAGCATCCCAAAAACAGCCTCCAACCAAAGGGCGTATTCCTTTAAACAAAACAGCTACTATTGTCTGGCTTCTAACAATGCCTTGCAGTAGGCTGCTTTCAACTTAAAACCAGACAGACCCTTTACTTAAAATATTTTTACACTCATGGGGGCATGTGTCTTTGTCCCATACAAAGTCAAAAATCACAATCTATCCATTTCTATTTTTCATAGAAATCACAAACGCTACACACATACAGTATATTGTTGCTTGTAACATCAGATCATCTCTCAGGGCAAACTCCTGCATGCTATTTACAGAGAGTCACCAACTTTCACCATTGTAACTGATGACCATGCTGCCTGCCCCTTCTCCACTAAAGCACATGGCACACAGGGACCAGACTTTAACAATGCACAAAACAATCTAATCACATACAGTCTATATTTCTCATTTAGTTACACTCTTACAGCAAGCAGCTTCCCCACACAAACATCCAGGCACATACGATCGGATTCACAGACATACGATCTCTCTCCCAACAAAATCACACACGCGCACGATCGGATTCACACACATACACACACACATCTCTCAGACAAACACACACACACATCCACACACATCTCTCATACTGCAAACTTACAGCATTATTTCAAAAAGACAAAAAATGTGTTCTTTTACAGAGCAGAGCCCCTACGCATCGGATCGTGCATCCATACTTTCCCCACTCGATGCCCAAAGGGGCTCCATCTAGTCCCTTCAGAGCCGCCATTTTCTGTCGTGGAAATATAGGTTGTATACAGAGCATACAGCCTACATTTCCTGTGCTAAATAAGCACAGTTTGTCTCATTGCAATAATGCTATCTTTACGCTAAATTTCACTCTTTTCACCATTCGTCCCAATCATCCCAAGAAAGCAGCACCACACAGCTATGTTCTCATCTCAGCATCCCAGCCTGACTGCCAAGATGACGCCCCATCAAAGGCTTTTATTAAACTCCAAAAGATCTCACAAACAGGAAGTGATGGCTGCAGCAGCCAATCACCTCCTCCATGGGAGGGGACATCACAGGATGTCCCCTCCACACAGGAAGTGAGGACACAGCAAATGCCCATACAAGGACATCCCTTCCAACAGGGTTATTTAAATACATGGATACAATAATAATACAATACATGCATAAAACAAACGAACCAATCACAGACATGTATACATTCAAATAGACTATCAGTGCCATGCACTGCTTCCAATGACGGGAACTATACGACAATTATGCCTCAATGGACCACAATTGTCGTATAGCTATGCTACTGTTCCTGTGGACACAGATCTGTCCGCTCGGAGTCATTTAATGCCAACGTCAAGAAGGGGCCAGTCCCCTGACGAGTCATAAAACAACATCTCTAAATGGAGCAAACATCGCTGTTTCCATAGGAAGATTTTCCATCCACCGATCTTCCACCAACGTCTGTATGTGCAAATACGCTCAGATGAGCGCATTACAGCAAAACTGACATTGGGGGACATCTGACAACATACATTAATACATTTTTCCACAACAATATTCTTTATCTTGTCAAAAAGGACAAGTATCAACAAACATATTATCCCCATTACAATCCATCAAGTATGTGTACATTTACATTTACTTTCTCCCCCGCCTTAGTACATTTAAATCACACTGGCAATCCATCATAGTTATATCTATGTATTCGATTTTGTTTAATTGTATTTCTTACTTTCCTCATTGCCATGTACTTCTGGCCTGGAGAGTTATTACTTTCTATATTTTTCCCCTCTTTTTTTCCTGCCTTCATTTCTCCCCTTCTTTTCTTCCCTTCCCCTTCCCCATTCCCCTCTTTCCCTTCCCTTCCCTCCCCCTCCCTCTCTCTCACAAAGGGAAGGGAAAAAAATGAAACCCCTCTCCCCCCCTCCACCCCACAGAGAGAAATAAAAGAAAAAGGAAAACAAAAATTATTTCAAAGGAAGATGGACGGAGCCTATTTCTATGTTTCCCCAAGTGCAGGGATACACCTCCACTCACATTTATATATATCTCCCGTTGGATGATCCTCACTCTTCTGATGTCCCATCTAATAATCTCTTCCCCTCTTCCGAGTACATAAATAGATTCCATTTCCTCCATGTTTGGTCGTACTGATCTTTCTTATTTTGGGCTGAGAGGACCAAGTCTTCAATGGCTCCTATCTCTCTTATCCTGTTGAGTCGCTCTGTAATTGAGGGGGGTCTAGGATCTCTCCAGTGCAGGGTAATCCCAGCTTTAGCAGCATTAATCATATGGCAAAGCACCGTTCTTTTGTAAGTCTGGACTGGTATCTGCGAACAATGGAGAAGAAAAAAGGCGGGGTCGTCTGGTAATCTGTACATTTTTGTGAAATTCTCAATCTACTAGATGTGTGAGCCATGGTTGGAGTCGAGCGGTCAATATTTTAGTAAAGATTTTTAAGTCTGTGTTTAGTAGTGAAATGGGTCTATAACTTCCACATTCTGCCGGGTCCTTCCCCTCTTTTGGAATTACCGTAATATGGGCCATAAGTGCATCGGGGGGGGGGGGGGGGGGTAATGCAGAGGTCTGACCTACTGGATTAAAGACTTTTATCATCTGGCCACCTAAAATCGGAAGAAATTCCTTGTAGTATCTTATGGTGAAGCCGTCTGGGCCTGGGGCCTTTCCGGATATAACCGTTTTTAATATTACGTCCAATTCTTCCATAGAGATAGAGTTTTCTAGGGTACGACGGGTCGGAGATGGGAGTCGAGTGAGGCCTGCTGAGGAGAGATAATCTTCTATAGCGGACATTGGGGTAGCTGCTTGTGTCAAATTATATAGGGAGGAGTAGTATTTTCCAAATGTCTGAGCAATTTCGTTTGGTGTTCGTATTACCGTATATACGCGAGTATAAGCCGAGTTTTCAGGCACATTTTTTTGAGCCGAAAATGCCCCCCTCGGCTTATAGTCGAGTCACCTTTTTGCGCCTGATCTACCGGACTTTGGGGACCCGGTACCGGCCATCCGAAGGTCCCCTGGACCCCAATCTTGGCACACATGTAGCCTCACTCTTCCTCTACAAGTGTGCAAAGTTGTCCGAGGGACCTACGGCCGGGGAGCACCGATTTTTCAAAGCCGGGCACCTCTTCCATAGACTCCCATGTTAAACTGTAATTTCTCTGGTGACTTTGGGGACCCGGTATCGGCCGGTTGCAAAGTTTGTTGTCTGGGGGACCTACGGCCGGGGAGCACCCCTTCCATAGACTCCCATGTTAAACGTCAGTCTAGTCATGGCCACAGTGAGGCATGGGCACAGTGAGGCATGGGCACAGTGAGGCATGGGCACAGTGAGGCATGGACACAGTGAGGCAAAGTGAGGCACAGTGAGGTATGCAGATGGACACCCTAGGCTTATACTCGAGTCAATACGTTTTCCCAGTTTTTTGTGGTAAAATTAGGTGCCTCGGCTTATACTCGGGTCGGCTTATACTCGAGTATATACAGTAATTATACCTCCCTCCCTTTTATTTGTCGTATATATGTTAACCTATTTTTTTCTTTAATTTTCCCCGCTAACCGTCTACTACATTTGTCTCCCAGCTCATAATTTGCCTTCTTTCCTCGTTGTATTATGGCTTTAGCTTTTGTAGCACACCGACCCTTTTTCCTGCCTACCTTTACTTGCAGGAGCAGTAATCAGTGCATTTTTATAGCACTGATCGCTGTAAAAACGACAATGGTCCCAAAAATGTGTCAAAAGTTTCCAATGTGTCCGCCATAATGTCGCAGTTAGGAAAAAAATCGCTGATCGCCGCCATTACTAGTAAAAAAAAAAAAAATTATTAAAATGCCATAAAACTATCCCCTATTTTGTAAACGCTATAACTTTTGCGCAAACCAATCAATAAACGCTTATTGAGATTTTTTTTACCAAAAATATGTAGAAGAATACGTATCGGCTTAAACTCTAAAATACGTTTTTTAGATATTTTTTGGGGATATTTATTAGCAAAAAGTTTAAAATACAGATTTTTTTTCAAAATGATCGCTCTATTTTTGTTTATAGCGCAAAAAATTAAAACCCGCAGAGGTGATCAAATACCACCAAAAGAAAGCTCTATTTGTGGGGAAAAAAGGACGTCAATTTTGTTTGGGAGCCACGTCGCGCGACCGCGCAGTGCCGAATCGCAAAAAGGGGCCGGGTCGTTAACCAGCCAAAATGGTCCGGGGCTGAAGTGGTTAATGAATACAAAGACTGCTCGGAGTGGCAGAGGCTGTATCATCATGTAACCCGCGCCTATGACTCTCAAAGCCAATCTGTATGTAGCCTGCTCGGATTGTCAGGGGTTGTTCCTCCAATCCGAGCCGGCTCTGTAGTCATTAATAGAATACATCGCTCGCTGGGATTGGCTCAGCAGTGTATACTGTATGTATGCAGAATTACCGCACATTCAGCGAGCATCCGGAGGGCTGACATCCACCACCCGGCGTATAAGACGACCCCCGCTTTTTGGACATTTTTTTCTTTAGTGTAAAAGGTCGTCTTATATGCCGGAAAATAGGGTAAGTTGACCCATCGATTGGCTTCCCCCATCAAATGAGTTTGTTGACTGGGTCTCAGTTATGTGTCACATCTCCTCAGACAGGTATATCACACAGCGCCTCTTCGGGACTCCTTTGCTCCAGCCTGTCCCTCTGGTTCGGCGCTGTGTGGCTGTGTGTGCAGTGGAGGGGCGGGGCTCGACGAAGATGGGAGCATTGAGAGGAGCAGCTGACCTCCCGCCCAGCGAGGACTCCGTGAAGCGGGTGGATGGCGCTGGCCTAGCCCTGGCAGGGACTCCGTGGAGCAGGTGGATGGCGCTGGCCTAGCCCTGGCAGGGACTCCGTGGAGCAGGTGGATGGCGCTGGCCTGACCCTGGCGGGGACTCCGTGGAGCGGGTGGATGGCGCTGGCCTGACCCTGGCGGGGACTCCGTGGAGCGGGTGGATGGCGCTGGCCTGACCCTGGCGGGGACTCCGTGGAGCGGGTGGATGGCGCTGGCCTGACCCTGGCGGGGACTCCGTGGAGCGGGTGGATGGCGTTGGCCTGACCCTGGCGGGGACTCCCTGCAGCGGGTGGATGGCGCTGGCCTGACCCTGGGCGGGGACTCCGTGGAGCGGGTGGATGGCGCTGGCCTGACCCTGGCGGGTGTAGTGAAGTAGTATAGTGGTTTCCAGTAGATAATTGATGTTTAAGTATTATAATGATGATATAAGTTATGTTTACGCAGCATCACCCAAGTTCTCCAGAGAGTGCACTTTATTGACTTCCAATACAGAACAAAGTTCAATACTCGCACAGATGACAACGAATCCAATCAGAGTATATATATATTTCAGAGTCCCACATCTCCTAGATCATATTCTAGACCTGTGCTTTCCTATCCATGCAGAGTGACAAGACTGGAGCAGTCTGAATGCCAGCTTGAATGTCTCTAATACTGGTCTGACACTGGAGGGGGGGGGGGGGGGTTCCCATGAATACCCCCTCAAGTCTAACTACCATCAATAAATACCTTTTCTTTGGTCCTAAACAATATACCCTTTGAAATGTTCAATTAGGTTAACAGGCCACCTCACACACCTAGGTAGACTTGCAAAAGATTAACACATCAAAGCTGTTATCTGGCCCCTCTGATATGTGTGACCAACAAACACCCTTTGATATGTATAATTTTGAATGCCTGTATGTAACACATATATACTGTGCCATACATATAACACAATATATATTACATACACCTATATAATATATATATACATATATATTATTATATATAATATTACAACAGCGGGGACTCCGTGGAGTGGGTGGATGACGCTGGCCTGGCCCCTGAGCAGAGCCCTGATGATGGTTGATGAAGCCACAAAGAGCAGAGGTAAGGAGGAGGACGGATCCTCCCGGATCTACATTGAGCTGTATGGGGGGGGGGGGGTGGTGTGTGTGAGTAGTGCAGGAAGTAGAAGTCAGGGGGGTCAGTGTATGTGTCAGGTACGGGGGGGTCAGTGTATGTGTCAGGTCAGTGTAATGGTCAGGTGGGTCAGTGTAGGGGGCAGGGGGTCAGTGTATGTGTCAGGGGGTCAGTGTAGGGGTCAGATAGGTCACATGTGTTGCAAGGGCAGGGTAAAGTGGAGTCAGGGGCGCAGCTGGGGGGGGGGGGCGTCAAAATCAGGTTTCGCCTAGGGTGTCAAAGATCCTTGCACCAGCCCTGCTGCCCGCGACCTTGATAGGGTAAATGCGGGGCTGGTGGGCTGATAATCGGGTGATGGGGGGTGTGCGGCCGACCGACCCACCAACTACGTGGCTCCCCCCCAAAAAATGGAGCACCAGCCACCACTGAGTGCCGTCATATGGATTACAAAACAGAGAAGAAAAAACATCACATTCAGAGCTGTCTGAAGTTTATTCCAAAATCTGCAAATACACTCTCAGCTTAAAATCTGATTTTTTACAAGCAAAAGGTCACAGAGGGGAAATCTATTAGAGATGGTGGGAAGAAGTGCGAAAATAAGGAAAATGATATTGCTGAGTGTAGAGTTTTTCTAGCACATTAATTAATTAGAGAAAACTAAGAGTTGTACTAGTTCCAAAAAGAAGAATATTATGGTCCACTGACTTCCATAAAGAGATGAAGGGGTAAGGTTGCAAAAGTCCGACACATGCTCGGAAGCATTGAACTTCATTTTCTCGGCTTGTCGTAGTTGTTGTACGTCACCGCGTTCTTGACAGTCGAAAGTTCAGAGAACTTTTGTGTGACCGTGTGTATGCAAGCCAAGCTTGAGCGGAATTCCGTCTGAAAAACCATTGAAGGTTTTTCCGACGGAAAATCCGATTGTGTGTAGGCGGCATAAGGCTGTACTTGGTGCAATATGATGTCACCCAAAAATGCTAAAGACAGACCTGACTTGATGCCCAAACAATTTGGGAAGCGCCAGCGCCAAAGTGTGCGTGTGTATGGGGGGGGGGGGGTTCGGGGACCCAATGTGATAGTCTTGTAATGCAGTGAAGAAAACCAATCACTTCTGGTCGATGGCTTCCTGTGACATCACATCCCGTTCCTGTACTTCAACAGAGCCGCCATTTTGTTGGTGGGATTCTTCACTGCATTACAAGACCATCAAATTGCAGTCCCCGCATCCCTATCCATGGCACTGGCATTTCCTAGATTTCCTGGCCATCAAGTTGGATATGTCTTTAGCCTTGTTGGGTGACACCATATTGCACCAAGTACAGCCTCAGTCTGTTTGTGGAGTGGAACACTGAGCCCACTCGTTACATTTCACCAGCGATCCATAAACATTGGAACTATATTGCTTGCAGTATATGGTGATTTTCTTTGGTACTGGATGGATCTACAGTCCCCAGGTAGATTTTGAAGCGGTACCACTACGGTTTTACATTCTGTTATCAGCCTATGAGAGATCTCTGATGGACAGCACCGGGGCTTAGAGCATTTTGTTGCTTTAATGGCAGAGATAGACTTTGGTGGCCTAAGGGGTAGACTTTGGTGGGCTTGGTGTAGCTTGCAATATGTATCATAGTGCTGCATAGGGTGACCACATTTCCAAACTACCATTCAGGGACACCCTCCCTTCCCAAAAATCAGCTTGTGCTGTAACGAATCACAGCACAGTGATTGGACACAAGAGGCGGGATTTACGATTTCTCCAATCACAAGCAGGGGGCGGGGATTGTGCTCCTCCAGGCATTCCCGGCCAGGACAAGTACTGTCAGTGAGTAAAGCGGTAATGTGCCGGCTTTTTTTGGGGGCATCAGATTGGCCCGGGGGGTGGCTGTGTCAGTTTCATTCCGGGACACTGTATTGTCTTGGAATGAATGAGCCCGGGACAGACCTGCAAAATGCGGGACTTTCCCTGGGCAATCCGGGACACGTGGTCACCCTAGTGCTGCAGTGACTGGTGAGTGTTCCTAAGGGACATGGTTTATCAACTAACCTTGTGACTCTCGACATTTGGTCACATGACACAAGCCTTCCTTCTACAAGGTCCTGTAAATGCAGATGTAAACAATGAGCAAATAGCTACAGTTGTGCTCATAAGTTTACATACCCCTGGCAGAATTTATGATTTCTTGGCCATTTTTCAGAGAATATGAATGATAACAACAAAAACTTTTCTGTCACTCATGGTTAGTGTTTGGCTGAAGCCATTTATTATCAATCAACTGTGTTTACTTTTCTTAAATCATAATGGCAACAGAAACTACCCAAATGACCCTGAATAAAAGTTTACAGACCCTGCTGATTTTGGCCTGATAACATGCACACAAGTGGACACAAAGTGGTTTGAATGGCTATTAAAGGTAACCATCCTCACCTGTGATCTGTTTGCTTGTAATTAGGCCCCTTTCACACTGAGGCGTATTTCAGGCGTTTCAGGCCGGGTTCACACTGGTGCGACAAACGCTCCGACATTGGGAGCTCATGTCGCATGACGTGTGAAAATCAATGTTTCCCTATGGGAGCCGTCTTAACTGGTCCGACACATGTCGGTCAGACTTTGAAAATGCTCCCTGTACTACTTTTGGTCCGACTTTGATCCGACTTCAGCCCATTGACTATCATTGAAGTCAGATCAAAGTCGGACCGCAGTCTTGCATGATCCGACTTTGGCATGCGACCTGTGCTGTGCTGCTCTTAAGGGGGAACTCCACGCCAAATTTTAAATAAAAAAACGGCATGGGTTCCCCCTCCAAGAGCATACCTGGCCCTTCGATCTGGTATGGATTTTAAGGGGAACAGCATCTGTGTATACCGCTCCTTTACCGCTCCTTCCCATTGAAATCAATGGGAAACCGCGTCTATACCGCCCGCAAACCGCTGCTGTACCACCCGCAAACCGCACCGCTAGCGGCCGAATATCGCAGCAAAAACAACGGTATAGCGGCGCTAAAAGTAGCGCCGCTATACCGCCTACGCACCTCCCCACCCCAGTGTGAAAGGGGCCTAAGTGTGTGTGTATAAAAAGGTCAATGAGTTTCTGGACTCCTGACAGACCCTTGCATCTTTCATCCAGTGTTGCGCTGACGTTTCTGGATTCTGAGTCATGGGGAAAGCAAAAGAATTGTCAAAGGATCTGCAGGAAAAGGTAGTTGAACTGTATAAAACAGGAAAGGGATGTGGCGAGATCACCCGGAAGTGGGAGTAGGTACCTGTCAAAAACAGGTACCTGCTCCCCCCCCAAAAGGTGCCAAACGTGGCACCGCAAGGGGGGAGGGGACAGATAAGCGGAGATTCCACTTTTGGGTGGAGCTCCACTTTAAAATGATTCATTTTCTCCTCTCAGGTCCCCCCCCCCCCCGTTGGAGCTCCTGGTTCCTCCTCTACTTGGTGCACCCCCATGAGAAGCAGCTTGCGTCCATAGACACAAACAACACAGCTCAGCCCCGCCTCCCACTCTGCTCACATAATTTGATTGACAGCAGCAGGAGGTAATGGGGCAATATAAATAGAGGGACATTTTTTACCTTAATGCAAGGAATGTATTGGGGTAAAAAATGTAAAGTCTTTACAACCACTTTAATACTTAAAGTGGGATTTCGGGCATAATTTTTTATTTTTTTTGCAAGCTAAAATTAATCACATTAAATAGTCCCTAAAACATATTAATAGCTCCCCAGAAATCATTGCAAAAACTTGCCTTATATCCTCCAGCTCATGTTGTGGCCATATCCATCATACTGTATTTGTGGGCATGTGAAGCCCAGTTCCTTTTTCTTCCTGGTTTTCAGGGAGAGGTGCATGCTGGGCGATTTTTAGGCACAGTAATGCCCAGAGACTCCTGGGAAATGAGTGTCATCATTTCCCAGGAGGCAATGGGGTCTTAGGACAGGAAGTTGAACCACCTAGAACCATTAACTAGGCAGATTACGAAATCTGCCTAGTAACAGCCAGATAGAAGTGAGTAAAAAAAAAAAAAATCTTTTAATATTTTTTTTACATTAAAGGCAAGCTGTTAATAGAAAGTTCATTTTTAGGGTGGAACTCCACTTTAAAGTCTATTTTCACCATCTTCACCACTATTCCTCCTCTCCACCTTTCCTCTGGTCCTGTCAGGAAAGGTTCCACTCTCTGGTAATAATCTGATATTTGGCGTGCAGTACTGATGTCCACCAGCAGGTGTCTCCTGGCAGTTTGGAACTGTCAGGAGAGCCTTTCCCTGCTGGTGTTATGTGATCTTTGGGCCGCAGTACTGGCATCCACCAGCGGGTGGATCCTGGCAGGATGGAGCAGATATCGCCTCCTGAAATTAGGAATCACCTGAACCTGATAGCAGGTAATGGTATAAAAACCTGGCAAGTTCAACACACTTTGCCTTGGCTTCGTCTTGTGCCCTGATCGGAACTTTGATCCTGAACCTGTTGCCTAAACCTGTTATCTGAACTTGACTCTGATCCTGATCCCTAACCTATTTGTACCTGTTCCTGTCAGTCCTGTATCCCTGGATCCCGGCCCTGCTGTCTGATCCCTTTCATCCTCTCCCTGTCCATTGCTCCTTGTCCCCCATTTGCTGATCTCCCGTTATGACTAGGGATGAGCTTCGTGTTCGAGTCGAACATACGTTCGACTCGAACATCGGCTGTTCGATCGTTCGATGAAGATCGAACGATTTGGGCCGTTCGCGCCAAATTCGAGTGATGCGAACGGCCCACAATGCACTACGCCATCGCAGTGTCATCCAGGCGCTGTGATTGGCCAAGCATGCACTGTGACCCCGTATGCTTGGCCAATCACAGCGCCGGCAGCGAGGAGAGCAATGATTGGCCACAGGCAGGATGCCTGTGGCCAATTATTGCTGAGGGGGTTTAGTACACGCCCCACACTATAAAAGGCCGCCAGCGCGGCGGCCTTGTGTAGTGTGTTCCGGAGCAGGGAAAGAGAAGCATAGGCAGGGACAGTGTCATTTTTTTCCTTTACTAATCCTGGATTCCTTGTGTTTAGGGACAGAGAAGGATAGGTAGGGAGAGTGTCAGTGTGTTATTCTGTGCTAATCCTTGTTTGTAGGGACAGAGAAGGATAGTGAGGGAAAGTGTCAGTGTGCTATTCTGTGCTAATCCTTGTTTGTAGGGACAGAGAAGGACAGTGAGGGAAACTGTCAGTGTGCTATTCTGTTCTAAACCAATCTTGCTGAACCATATTTGAAATCCTTGAGTTTAGGGACAGAGAAGGACACTCGTGGAAACTATCAGTGTGCTATTCTGTGCTAAACCTTGTTTGTAGGGACAGAGAATGACAGTGAGGGAAACTATCAGTGTGCTATTCTGTGCTAAACCAATCTTGCTGAACCATATTGCAAATCCTTGTGTTTAGGGACAGAGAAGGATAGGCAGGGGACAGTGTCAGTGTCTTTGTTGCTAAGCCTCCTGCACAGTATACACCTGAAGGTAGCCCTTATTGCTGTTTTTCCCATCTCCCTGCAGGCCATCCATTAAAATGTCTGGAAGGCAAACAAGGAGAGGCAGACAGGAGGCAAAAAAAGAGGGCAAGCAGGCTCTGTGTCTGGGGGCAACAGTGCTGGTCGTGGATGCGGTGCATTGTCATCAGCACATGGCCATGGGACACGCTTGTCCTTCTTTTCGGCAGCTGGACATGTTGAGCCACATCATGCCGAAGACTTGGTAGAGTGGATGACCAAGCCCACCTCATCCTCCTCATCCTCTCTCACCCAGGCTCAGGGTACTGGCAAAGCAGCTGCCAAAGCGTCCTCTTCTCTGGTATCATTATCTTCATTAGTCAATCCTTCCCTAGACCCACCATGTCCTCCTCCTGAGGAGTCCCCCGAACTGTTTGAGCACAGTGTTGGGTACATGCTCCAGGAGGATGCCCAGCGTTTCGAAGGATCTGATGATGATACCCAGATAGAGGAAGGCAGTAGCGTGAGAGCAGAGAGAGGGGATGCTCAAGAAGGACACCAATCTGGCAGTCATGCTCCAGCAGCTGCAGCATACTGCCAGATTGGCTCCAGTGATGAGGAGGGAGGGGATGATGAGGTCACTGACTCCACATGAGTGCCTAATAGGAGAGAGGAGGAGGATGAGGAGGAGGCACATCTCCAACGAGGCAGGATGCCCTTGGGTGGCCAGCGTATGGGCAGCACACCGACGGAATCACACCGCAGAGCTCCGCCTGTGCAGGGCGCTGCCTCTGCCCGTCATTCAAAAAGTTCTTTAGTGTGGGCCTTTTTTGAGGCGAGTGCATCAGATCGCACAGCTGCTGTTTGCAACATATGTCTCAAGCGTATATCGCGTGGCCAAAACATCAGCCGCTTGGGCACCACATGCTTGATCAGACATATGTTGACCTGCCATGCAGCTCATTGGCAAGCCTACCTTAAAGACCCACACCAAAGAACAAAGCGGACCTCTCCTTGCACCGCATCAGCTGGGATCTCCAACCCCAGTATACCTTCAGTCCTCTCTGAAACATGCACTGAGAGGAATGAAGGTGTAGAATTAAGTGTGTCACAGCCAAGTACTTGCGGCCACTCTGCTAGCAGTACACCGACGTCCGATTCTAGCAGGTAAATTTCCCTGCTCCAGCTGCTGGACCGTCGAAAGAAGTTCACTCCCAGCCATCCACATGCCCAGCGGTTGAATGCTAGCTTGGCTAAATTGCTAGCGCTTCAACTGCTGCCTTTTCAGTTGGTAGACTCGGCCCCCTTCCGTGAGTTTGTGCAATGTGCGGTTCCTCAGTGGCAGGTTCCCAAACGCCACTTTTTCTCACGGAAGGCGATTCCGGCTCTCTACAGGCATGTGGAAGGCAATGTCTTGGCCTCGCTGGACAGGGCGGTCAGCGGTAAGGTGCACTGCATATTACCGCTGACTCATGGTCCAGCAGGCATGGACAGGGACGTTACCTTTCTTTCACGGCCCATTGGGTCACTCTTTTGGCAGCTGGGAAGGATGCAGGACAAGGTGCAGTAGTGTTGGAGGTTGTTCCGCCGCCACGCCTCCAAAATGCTACTACTGGTTGTGACACACCTCTCTCCTCCACCCCCTCCTCTTCTTCTTCCTCCATGGCCTCTTCCTGCGCTTTGTCCTCGGAACCAGCGGTGCTCCGTAGGCGTTCAAGGGGCTACGCAAGTACGCAGGCAAAAAGATGCCATGCCGTGCTTGCGCTGGTGTGTTTGGGGGACAGGAGCCACACTGGGGCAGAGGTCCTGTCTGTTCTGCAGGGGCAGGCCGAGAGGTGGTTGATGCCACGCCAGCTTAAGCCAGGAATGGTGGTTTGCGACAATGGCACCAACCTCCTCTCCGCCCTCCGACAGGGACAACTGACCCATGTGCCCTGTATGGCTCACGTCCTTAACCTGGTGGTGCAGCGGTTCTTGGGCAGGTACGCGGGCTTACAGGATGTCCTGAGGCAGGCCAGGAAAGTCTGTGTGCATTTCCGCAGATCTTATAATGCCAGTGCTCGCCTGGCTGAGCTGCAAAAGGAGTTGAACCTGCCCAAGAACCGCCTTATATGTGACATGCCCACCAGGTGGAACTCAACGTTGGCCATGCTGCAGCGGCTGCACACGCAGCAGAGGGCCATCAATGAGTACCTGTGCGACTACGGCACCAGGACAGGGTCAGGGGAGCTCGGGTTTTTTTCACCACGCCAGTGGGGCATGATCAGGGATGCATGCACTGTCCTGGCACCATTTGAGGAGGCCACGAGGATGGTGAGCAGTGACAGTGCATGCATCAGTGACACTGTACCTCTTGTCCACCTGTTGGAGCACACGCTGCGTGGAATAATGGACAGGGCACTTGAGGCAGAACAGAGGCAGGAAGAGGAGGACTTCCTTGCCTCTCAAGGCCCCCTTTACCCAGACAGTGTTCCTTCTGTCCCACCCATCACACAGGAAGAGGAGGAGGAGGAGGAGGAGGAGGATTGTGTCAGCATGGAGGTGGAGGCTGGCACTCAGCATCATCAGCAGCAGTCTTTTAGGGATGATTTACAGTCCCAAGAAACCAGTGGAATTGTACGTGGCTGGGAGGAGGTGGCTGCGGATCATGTCGTCCTTAGTGACCCAGAGGACTCCGGACTGAATGCCTCAGCTAACCTACGCTGCATGGCCTCCCTGATCCTGCAAAGTCTGCGGAAGGATCCTCGTATTCTTCGGATCAAGGAGAGGGACCATTACTGGCTGGCCACTCTCCTTGATCCACGGTACAAGGGTAAGGTTGCGGACCTTATGTTACCGTCGCAGAGGGAGCAGAGGATGAGACAACTCCGGGAGGCCTTGCAGAAAGGTCTGTGCAACGCGTTCCCAGAGACTGGGAGGTTACAAACTCCTGGTCCTGGACAACGAGTTGCTGAGGCTTCGGGCAGTCAAAGAAGGAGCGGTGGGGAAGGTGGCCGTCTGACCGATGCGTTCAGACAATTCTTTAGTCCGCAGCCCCAAAGTATGATCGGTTCCAGCAACCATCGCCAGCGTCTGATATACATGGTGCAGGAATACCTAGGGGCAAGGTCAGACTTGGACACCTTCCCCACCTGAAAATCCTCTGTCTTACTGGGTCTTGAGGATGGATCACTGGCCAGAGCTTGCACAGTATGCAATTGAGCTACTGGCCTGTCCTGCATCCAGCGTTCTTTCAGAACGCACATTCAGTGCTGCTGGAGGATTTGTCACGGATCACAGGGTGCGCCTGTCCACCGACTCGGTTGATCGACTGACTTTCATCAAGATGAACCAGTCTTGGATCACCACCAGCTACCACACACCTGATGCTGATATAACAGACTAATTGATTTTAAAATGTCACATCCCTTCAAGACTGATGCTGATGCTGAGTGCCTGTGCTGTTATGTTGACTGGCTATCCTCCTCCTCCTCCTCAATGATACGATTAATGATGATAGCTTGGAAGATCATTTTGGTTTATGGGTGACATCACCAGTGGCTAAGGCCCAATTTTTCAGCCCCTGTTTAACAGGGGCATGTAATTACAATTTTTGATGCAATACTTTGCAACAGGCCTCATTGCTGTGCTCCAAGTACAGTATCTGTGAGGGGTTGCAGTGTTGTGCCACCAGTGCCTAAGGCCCAATTTTTCAGCCCCTGTTCAACAGGGGCATGCAATTATAATTATTGATCTAATAATTCACAGCAGGGCCCATTGCTGCGCCCACCAAGAGTAACTGTCAGGCCTTACAGTGTTGTGTCAACACCACCACCACCACCACCACCACCACCAAAGGCCCAATTTTTCAGCCCCTGTTCAACAGGGGCATGCAATTATAATTATTGATCTAATAATTCACAGCAGGGCCCATTGCTGCGCCCACCAAGAGTAACTGTCAGGCCTTACAGTGTTGTGTCAACACCACCACCACCACCACCACCAAAGGCCCAATTTTTCAGCCCCTGTTCAACAGGGGCATGCAATTATAATTATTGATCTAATAATTCACAGCAGGGCCCATTGCTGTGCCCACCAAGAGTAACTGTCAGGCCTTACAGTGTTGTGGCACCAGCACCACCATCAAAGGCCCAATTTTTACTACCACTGTTCAACAATTATATGTTATTACAATTCCTGATATAATAGTTGACAGCAGGGCGTTCCAGCACCCACCAAGAGTAACTGTGAGTGCTTACAGTGTTGTGCCAACACCAACACCTAAGGGGCCAATTTCTGCAGAGTATATACGGCAGGTCCCTACTTTCAAACATCCAACTTACAAATGACTACTACTTGCAAACGCAAGAAGACAACAGGAAGTGAGAGGAAATCTACCCCTTGGAAGGAAAATTCTCTCCTGTAAGAATTAATATGGGAGAAAGGTGTCTCCTCTCTACTGATGCTTTATCACCAATCCTTGTTTCAATAAAAACACCACATTTCAAAAACAGTTGTCATTGGGACGCAAAGTGAGGTGAAATGTTCTGAACAGGGGCACAGACAGCAAAACAAATGTTACAGGGGTGATAACCCTTCCCTATGTTTTCCAAAAAGCTTAAAAATAGATTTTTTGGCTGGAGCTACACTTAAACAATGTACGTGTTCAAAATTACAAACAGATTCTACAGTCCCTGTCTTGTATGCACCGCCTGTATACGGCTGTTCAGAGTATATAGGGCCTTTTTTATTTTGTGTGCGGGGTTCCCCTTAATATCCATACAAGACCCAAAGGGGCTGGTAATGGGCTGGGGTAGGGGGGGGGGGGTGTGTGATGGGGTAGCTATGCCATTTTTCTTAAAGATTTTCATCCATATTACCGGGACCAGACATTACATTAAAGCCGCAAGCAGTTTTAAATGGCTTTTTTTTCCTTTAGAAATTTAATTTTGTGCAGGGACAGTTCTAAACACGGGAAACACGTGGCACTTCACAGGCATACTTTAGACACCTCCCAGGTACAATATTTAAAGGAATATTTGACTTTTTTTTTTTTCACTTTATGCATCATTATAATGACTGCTCCCGAAAAACGGCCGTTTTTAAAACTTCTTTTTGCATTGATACATGTCCCCTGGTGCACAACCCGGGTTCCCAAACTCTGTTTAGGACAATAACATGCATAATAGTCGTTATAATTAGCACTTTAGAATTCGAACGTTCGCATCCATTGTATTTAATAGGGTTCTAATGTTCGTGCGAACTTTCGGTCCGTTCGCGGGTTCTGGTGCGAACCGAACCCGGGGGTGTTCGGCTCATCACTAGTTATGACCATGGCTTAGCTAGACTATGATTCCGGTATTCCCTTTTGGCTATATTTAGTCGTCTGATTATTGTTATTTTGGGGTCTTGTCTAATATTGGTTTGTTGTGCACTGTGTGTTATTGGAGGTGGTTGCGTTACATATTATTCACATTTCATTAATAAATTATTACTTTCTTCACCTATATAGGTCTGATCACATCTGATTTATGACAGGCCCACTTCATACCCTCTACACAGATAGCAATCTTTATTTTTATTAATTTTTATTGACATTTAAAAAAAAAATCTTCAGTTCCCCCCCCCCCCCATGCCACTTGCCTAGGCGAATGACGTGCACTGTGCATCCTAGACATGTGCAATTTGTTTTGTTCCGAATTCGTTTAGCGAATTTCAACAAATTCATTATTTCGTAAATAACCAAATTAACGAAAACCGTTTAACAAATTTTTCAGAATTCGTAAAATGAGAAAATTCATAAATTCGTAAAATTAGAAAATTCATAAATTCGTAAATACGCAAATTCAAAAATTTGTAAATCTGAAATTATAACTAGCTAATAATAACTTGACTATTAAATCATAGATATTGCAATTTAATTGCATATTTGGCTGTTAGTGAACGTAACGATTACAAATTTATCCAAAGGTACGAATTATCCAAAATAACGAATGCCGTAACTAAACGAACGGAACGTAACAAATTAATAATAATAAATGACAATAATAATAATAATAATAATAAAAATGTTTTATCATTATTATTTATTAATAATTAATTTCATTCCATTTGTTTAGATACAGCATTCGTTACTTCAGATACCGTATATACTCGAGTATAAGCCGACCCGAGTATAAGCCGAGGCACCTAATTTTACCACAAAAAACTGGGAAAACTTATTGACTCAAGTATAAGCCTGGTGTGTCCATCTGCATGCCTCACTGTGCCTCACTTTGCCTCACTGTGTCCATGTGCATGCCTCACTGTACCCATGCCTCACTGTGCCCATGCCTCACTGTGCCCATGACTAGACTGACGTTTAACATGGGAGTCTATGGAAGGAGTGCCTGGCTTTGAAAAATCAGTGCTCCCCAGCCGTAAGTCCCCCGGACAAAAAACTTTGCACCCTTATATAGGAGAAATGGGGCTACATGCGTGCCAAATTTCGGGTCCAGGGAACCTAAGACCGGCCGGTACCGGGTCCGCAAATTCACCAGAGAAATTACCATTTAACATGGGAGTCTATGGAAGGGGTGCCCGGGTTTGAAAAATCGGTGCTCCGCGGCCGTAGGTTCCCAGGACAAGAAACTTTACACACTTGTAGAGGAAGAGTGGGGCTACATGTGTGCCAAGCTTGGGGTCCAGGGGACCTACAGACGACTGGTAACGGGTCCCCAAAATCCAGGAGATCAGGCGCAAAAAGGTGACTCGAGTATATATACGGTAATTCGTAACTTCGAATGAATTTGTATTCGTTACGTTCACAAACAGCCAAATTTGAAAGGAAATATAATATAATAGTTAGTTATTATTAGTTAGTTATTATTTTGAAGTTATTTTGAATTTTCAGATTTTCTTTAGGATTTTCGAATTTATGAATTTATGAATGTTCCCTTATCGTCAGCCTTTCTTGGAGGGTGTCTCATAGCAGAGAGATGTCTACTTAGGATCCACCTGGTCCATTCAATCAAAGCGCAGTTTGACCTTCTGTAAAAAGTGATAAAACACCTCTGGTGAGTTGCCATCTACCTTATGAGCACCCGTGGGAAAAGCTTGTATTTGAAGGAACATCAAACAAGAAGATCTTATATGTATATGGTGTTGGGATTGTCACTTTGGAATTTATTGGTTTTATTTTTTGCACATGGTATACTTATACCAATTCATATGTTGTATTCATTCATTCATGATGTTTTATAGCGCCAACACCTTTACCTTTGCTCATTCAAAACTATCCTTGCAATTGAGCTCCCTCTGCATTGCAAGGGTACCGTTAAAAATCAAGGGTACTTACCTTATGCCTGGCTACCCTGAAGACTGCTGATCTCCTCTACCTTACGATGCTCCAGGTTGTGGGCGGGCCCTCGGCATCCTCAATTGCATTGTACGTGTGCAATTGATGGAGCACCTAAACACTGGAAAGTGTGTAACTGAGAATTGGCCAGTGAAAATTAAGGAAAAAAAGCTTAAAAAAAAAGCTAAATAAAAATAAAAATAAAAAATAAAAAAGACAAACTAATGCTACAATTCAATACATTTTTATTTTTGGGTTTGCATACACTTTAACTTTTGAAGGGGGAGTTTAGGGTGATGACAATCCTTAACCACTTCAACCCCGGGGCTTTTTTTACTACCTCAATACCGGGCCTATTCTGGCACTTCTCTCCTACATGTACAAATCATCATTCTTTTGCTAGAAAATTACTCAGAACCCCCAAACATTATATATGTTTTTTTTAGCAAACACCCTAGGGAATAAAATGACGGTCATTGCAACTTTTTTTCTTGCACGGTATTTGTGCAATAATTTTTCAAACGCCTTTTTTTTGGAAAAAAAATGGTTTCATGAATTAAAAAATAACAAAACAGTAAAGTTAGCCCAATTTTTTTGTAAAATATGAAAGATGATTAAAACGCCGAGTAAATAGATACCTAACATGTCACGATTTAAAATTGCGCACACTCATGGAATGGCGCCAAACTTCGGTACTTAAAAATCTCCATAGGCGACGCTTTGAACATTTTTACAGGTTGCCAGGTTAGAGTTACAGAGGAGGTCTAGTGCTAGAATTGTTGCATACGCTCTAATGCATGCGGCGATACCTCACATATGTGGTTTGAACGGCGTTTACATATGTCGGTGGGACTTACGTGTGCGTTCGCTTCTGATCGCGAGCTACCGGGGCCAGTGGCGTTTTATTTATTTTTTTATTCTTTTTATTTTTTTTATTTTTTTTACACTTTTTTACATTTTTTTTTTGATCACTTTTATTCCTATTACAAGGAATGTAAACATCCCTTGTAATAGGAATGTGTGTGACAGGTCCTCTTTATGGAGAGATGCGGGGTCAATAAGACCCCGCATCTCTCCTCCAGGCTGAAAAGCATGAGATCGTGAAAAAAAATTCACCGATCTCATGCCTACTAGTCGCAATGGCGGCTTTGTTTACTTCTGAGGACCCGGGCGTGATGTCGTCACATTGCGCCCGGGCCTCCAACGGTCATAGAGATGACTTATGACCTTCTGGTCACCAGTCATCTCTATGGTTCACCTCCGGCACCGGACGATTCACGAGAGAGCCCGGAGAAGCACCGGATGTCGGCGGGAGGGGGGTGTCCCCTCCCGCCGCCTATAAGAACGATCAAGCGGCGGAACCGCGTTCTTATGGTGCGCATAATCGCCGGCAGAAGAGAAGGATATCTGAATGATGCCTCTAGCTGCCCCCATCATTCAGATATCCCCCCACAAAGCCGAGGACGTCATATGACGCCCACCCAGGATGGGAGATCCCATCTGTGGACGTCATATTACTATGAGCGGGTAGGGAAGTGGTTAAACCTCACCAGTACAAGCTTCCTCTAAGTAAGATCTCCAGACATTGTGTCACGTATTCTTCCACAAGGTTCATTAGGTTTTGTTTTAAATTTCTTTATTAATCTTTTCCAACATACATTACAATACACAGATAGGAAAACACATATACATAAAAAAACATTTACCCGGTCTCAATTCATCCCCTATCTATACACTTATATCATTAATAATAGTTAGGCCCCTTTCACACTGGGGCGTTTTTCATGCGGTTTAGCGCTAATAATAGCGCTGTTATACCGCATGAAAAAATCCTGCCCTGTGCCTTCAATGTGAAAGCCCGAAGGCTTTCACACTGAAGCGGTGCGCTAGCAGGACCGCTCCAAAAGTCCTGCTAGCCGCTTCTTTACAGCGGTAAAGGAGCGGTGTGTTCACCGCTCCTTTACCACGGTCTCCCATTGAAATCAATGGGACAGCGCGGTAATACCGCCCGCAAACCGCGGCAATAGCCGCGGTTTGCGAGCGGTATTAACCCTTTTTCGGCCACTAGCGGGGGTTAAATTAACCCCCCTAGCGACCGCATACCGCGGTAAGAACGACAGTATAGCAGCGCTGAAAATCGCGCTGCTATACCGCCACCGCTCCTGCCCGCCCCAGTGTGAAAGGGGTCTTATACTAATAGAAAGGTCTAGTCATCCTATATAAAATATGCCCACCCTATAGCCTCTGTATTCTATACCTACTAGTTAGAGGAGTCTGAAAAGTAGCGTAGAGAGAGGGAGAGAGAGAAATGAAAGAGAGAGAGGGAAAAAATAAATAAAACATTTCCTAAATCTAGTGCAAACAAAAATATCTGGTCTCTGGTGAAAAATTCTTATGTGGTAATAAATTAAGAAGGTTCAAAATATCAGCCTAATGAGGGGAAGTGAGAGAGAAAAAAAAAAAAAGGGGACCCTATCAAGAGGAGGGAGATTCCCCAATACTAGTGTTAACCAAAATATCTAGTCTCTAGTGAAAAAATTCTTATGTGGCAACATTGTATCTAGTGATTTAAAAGGACTCCCACTACAAACTTAATAATGTGTAAAAAAAAAAAAAAAAAAAAAAAAAAAACCCCTATCAAAAGAAGGGAAATTCCCCAATACTGGTGCTAATCAAAATATCTAGTCTCTAGTGAAAAAATTCTTATGTGATAATAGGTTAAGAAGGCTCATAGTATGAAGCCTCGTACACACGGCCGAGAATCTTATCGCAAAAAAAACGTAGTTTTTCTCAACGGGTTTCTTGTCAAGCTTTCCCTGCATACACATTGTCAATCCAAAATCTCGTCGGTCTAAAGCGCGGTGACGTACAACACGTAGAACGGCAGTATAAAGGGGAAGTTCCATTCTCATGGTGCCACCCCTTGGGCTGCTTTTGCTGATCTCGTGTTACCGCGTGTTAGTAAAAGTTTAGTGAGAGATGATTCACGCTTTTCAGTGTTCGTGCTTTCAGTTCGTTACAGCGTGAGGAATGTGCTATCTCCATTACGAACGCTAGTTTTACAAGAAGGAATGCTCCCGTCTCATCACTTGATTCTGACCATGCGCGGTTTTTGAAGACTCGGAAAAGCCTACACACGACCAGTTTTCTCGTCCAAAAACAGTCTGACGAGAATCACGACGAGAAAACTGAGACTCCCGTCAAGAAAAAAGAAAGCAGGTTTTCTTTTTTTCTTGTCGAGATTCACGGCAGTTTTCTCGATGAGAAACCATACACACGAACGGTTTTCTCGGCAAGAAACGACAAGAAAACTGTTGGGAGAGCTTTCTTACCGAGAAAACCATTCGTGTGTGTTCAAGGCTTCAGCGTAAAGCCTCGTACACACGACCGGTTTTCTCGACAAGAAAGCTCTCCCAACAGTTTTCTTGTCGTTTCTTGCCGAGAAAACCTTTTGTGTGTATGGTTTCTCGTCGAGAAAAAAAGAAAACCTGCTTTCATATTTCTCGTCGGGAGTCTCAGTTTTCTTGTCGTGATTCTCGTCAGACTGTTTTTGGACGAGAAAACCGGTCGTGTGTAGGCTTCAAATACCGCGCATGGTCAGAATCAAGTATGAGACGGGAGCGCACCTTCTTGTAAAACTAGCGTTCATAATGGAGATAGCACATTCGTCACGCTGTAACGAACTGAAAGCACGAAGACTGAAAAGCGCAAATCGTTTCTCACTAAACTTTTACTAACACGAGATCAGCAAAAGCAGCCCAAGGGGTGGTGCCATGGGAATGGAACTTCCCCTTTATACTGCCGTTGTACGTGTTGTACGTCACCGCGCTTTAGACCGACGAGATTTTGGATTGACAGTGTGTATGCAAGGAAAGCTTGACAAGAATCTCGTCGAGAAAAACAACGCTTTTTTTTTTTGCAACGAGATTCTCTGCTGTGTGTACTAGGCTTAAGTTGGAAAAAAAAGAAAAGGGATTTATAGGGAAAAATGAAAAGGGAGGGGAGAAGGGAATAATAAAAAATTACAAGTGCCTATTAAGGCAACTTGTATCTAGTGATATAATTATATAGTGATTGGAGAATACTCCCACTACAAACCTCATAATGTGTATATAAAAAAAAAAAAGACAAACTAATGCTACAATTCGATACATTTTTATTTTTGGGTTTGCATACACTTTAACTTTTGAAGGGGGAGTTTAGTGATGACAGTCCTTAAACCTCACCAGTACAAGCTTCCTCTAAGTAAGATCTCCAGACATTGTGTCACGTATTCTCTCACAAAGTTCATTCGATTTTACGCTACGCCATTTTCCAATGCTCTTTCCATTTGCGAACTCCTGAATTCATTATAAGCCGTAAAATACAGCGAACCCAAAAAGCGGCCTCCTCAAACATCTTAAATGTATTATTTATTATTATTACTGCTCAGCAAATGCTACATAATTACTGATTATGCAACAATCTTTTTTGCAAATATGTTAAAAGCTGAAAATCAAATTTGGTTTAGCCTGCGAAACATTAAAAAGTAACTCCCGAGCTTTTTACAATATTTGAAACCGGAGAATATTAAAATGCAATCATTTATCTTTTATGCTAAAAGAGGCCAAGTCCATAAAATGTGTCCCCTAATTAGAGTTGTTTATGAATTATAAATACGTTTTATGTTAAGCAGCCGTGTTCTACAAGCAAACACGTGTCAGAGAGGAGGGAGATCAGATTTGAAAGAAGCTTCTAATATTTTTTTCCTGCAAACTCAATGACATTAATGGATGTGCTCATAAATATTAGGATAATTTGTCTTCCGGCTAGATGGTGGAAGTGGCCAGTCAGGTGCAGTACAATAGTTTTCGTCACTGGAAGCCCAATCCAAAATAACAAGAAATTTCAAAGTTCCTCCTGGTGTCACTGGTTTCAGAAACGATCTTTTTTACTTTTTTTTTACAAGATTAAAAAGTTTGGTCATGTGAAGGTGCCTCTCGGGGTTACAGGACACTGTGCAGACATATCTGTATTTCATAGTCTGTTTATTCTAAGTGAAGAGGCTGGCTGTTCTTGAGCAGGGGCATGTTCAAGAGGCGGGCTGTGATTGGGCGGGGGTGTATTTAAGAGGCAGCTGTGATTGGGAGGGGGTGTATTCAAGAGGTGGCTGTGATTAGTAGGGGGCATGTTCAAGAGGCAGGCTGTGATTGGGAGGGAGTGTGTGCCAGAGGCAGGCTGTGATTGGGAGGGGGTGTGTGCCAGAGGCAGGCTGTGATTGAGAGGGGGTGAGTGTTAGAGGCAGGCTGTGATTGAGAGGTTGTGGATGCCAGAGGCAGGCTGTGATTGAGAGGGGGTGAGTGTTAGAGGCAGGCTGTGATTGAGAGGTTGTGGGTGCCAGAGGCAGGCTGTGATTGAGAGGGGGTGAGTGTTAGAGGCAGGCTGTGATTGAGAGGTTGTGGGTGCCAGAGGCAGGCTGTGATTGCAAGGGGGTGGGTGCCAGAGGCAGGCTGTGATTGGTAGAGGGCATGTTCAAGAAGCAAAAAAATTGGGAAAATATGGATTCGCAACACGTTGTTGAATATATTAGAATATGTCACCAGACCTATGATTCGTCCTTTGGTAAGGGCGGGATCCACTACTTGAGACCAAATATAACTAGAAAAAAAAACAAAAAGGGTGGGACATAGAGGTCCCACCAGAAGGTCTATATTGTGAATCAACTACACATTGGCTGGTGCAAAAAATATTACTTTATTGATGAACACACATTAATTATAAATAATCTCATGGATGAGACAGTTCCCATGGGGCATGGATAGAGTCTCCCAGAGGGGAACTAGACCTCCAAGATAGCTGAATCAAAAATTAAATACAATCATAAAATGTACAACGTTGTATAACTTTATGATTGTATTTAATTTTTGATTCAGCTATCTTGGAGGTCTGGTTCCCCTCTGGGAGACTCTATCCATGCCCCATGGGAACTGTCTCATCCATGAGATTATTTATAATTAATGTGTGTTCATCAATAAAGTAATATATTTTGCACCAGCCAATGTGTAGTTGATTCACGATATAGACCTTCTGGTGGGACCTCTATGTCCCACCCTTTTTGGTTTTTTTTTCATGTTCAAGAAGCAGGCTGTGATTGGTAGGGGGCATGTTCAAGAGGCAGGCTGTGATTGGTAGAGAAATGTTCAAGTGGCAGGCTGTGATTGGAAGGGGGTGTGTGCCAGAGGCAGGCTGTGATTTGGAGGGGGATTGTTTAAGAGGCAAACTGTGATTGGAGGGGGGGGGGTGTGCCAGAGACAGCCTTTGATTGTTAAGGGGCATGTTCAAGGGACAGGTTGTAATTGGGAGGGGGTGTGTGCCAGAGGTCTTGGGGAGCCCCTGTTAAAACCAGTTTATTGAGTGTCAGTGAAAAATGTCCCTTACATTGATGGACATTGGGAAGAATGTCCCTTACATTGGTGATCAGTGAGAAGAATGTTCCTTACATTGGTGATGATCAGTGAGAAGAATGTTCCTTACATTGGTGATCAGTGGGAAGAATGTTCCTTACATTGGTGATCAGTGGGAAGAATGTTCCTTACATTGGTGATCAGTGAGAAGAATGTTCCTTACATTGGTGATCAGTGAGAAGAATGTTCCTTACATTGGTGATCAGTGGGAAGAATGTTCCTTACATTGGTGATCAGTGAGAAGAATGTTCCTTACATTGGTGATCAGTGAGAAGAATGTTCCTTACATTGGTGATCAGTGAGAAGAATGTTCCTTACATTGGTGATGATCAGTGAGAAGAATGTTCCTTACATTGGTGATCAGTGGGAAGAATGTTCCTTACATTGGTGATCAGTGGGAAGAATGTTCCTTACATTGGTGATCAGTGAGAAGAATGTTCCTTACATTGGTGATCAGTGAGAAGAATGTTCCTTACATTGGTGATCAGTGGGAAGAATGTTCCTTACATTGGTGATCAGTGAGAAGAATGTTCCTTACATTGGTGATCAGTGAGAAGAATGTTCCTTACATTGGTGATCAGTGAGAAGAATGCTCCTTACATTGGTGATCAGTGAGAAGAATGTTTCTTACATTGGTGATCAGTGAGAAGAATGTTCCTTACATTGGTGATCAGTGAGAAGAATGTCCCTTACATTGGTGATCAGTGAGAAGAATGTTCCTTACATTGGTGGTCAGTGGGAAGAATGTCCCTTACATTGGTGATCAGTGAGAAGAATGTTCCTTACATTGGTGATCAGTGGGAAGAATGTTCCTTACATTGGTGATCAGTGAGAAGAATGTTCCTTACATTGGTGATCAGTGGGAAGAATGTTCCTTACATTGGTGATCAGTAGGGATGAGCTTCGTGTTCGAGTCGAACATACGTTCGACTCGAACATCGGCTGTTCGATCGTTCGACGAAGATCGAACGATTTGGGCCGTTCGCGCCAAATTCGAGTGACGCGAACGGCCCACAATGCACTACGCCATCGCAGTGTCATCCAGGCGCTGTGATTGGCCAAGCATGCACTGTGACCCCGCATGCTTGGCCAATCACAGCGCCGGCAGCGAGGAGAGCAATGATTGGCCACAGGCAGGATGCCTGTGGCCAATTATTGCTGAGGGGGTTTAGTACACGCCCCACACTATAAAAGGCCGCCAGCGCGGCGGCCTTGTGTAGTGTGTTCCGGAGCAGGGAAAGAGAAGCATAGGCAGGGACAGTGTCATTTTTTTCCTTTACTAATCCTGGATTCCTTGTGTTTAGGGACAAATAAGGATAGGTAGGGAGAGTGTCAGTGACAGTGTGCTATTCTGTGCTAATCCTTGTTTGTAGGGACAGAGAGGTACAGTGAGGGAAAGTGTCAGTGTGCTATTCTGTTCTAAACCAATCTTGCTGAACCATATTTTCAATCCTTGAGTTTAGGGACAGAGAGGTACAGTGAGGGAAAGTGTCAGTGTGCTATTTTGTGCTAATCCTTGTTTGTAGGGACAGAGAGGTACAGTGAGGGAAAGTGTCAGTGTGCTATTCTGTGCTAATCCTTGTTTGTAGGGACAGAGAGGGACAGTGAGGGAAAGTGTCAGTGTGTTCCATCTCTGTGCTAATCCTTGTTTGTAGGGACAGAGAGGTACAGTGAGGGAAAGTGTCAGTGTGCTATTCTGTGCTAATCCTTGTTTGTAGGGACAGAGAGGGACAGTGAGGGAAAGTGTCAGTGTGCTATTCTGTTCTAAACCTATTTTGCTGAACCATATTTTCAATTCTTGAGTTTAGGGACAGAGAGGTACAGTGAGTGAAACTGACAGTGTGCTATTCTGTTCTAAACCTATTTTGCTGAACCATATTTTCAATCCTTGAGTTTAGGGACAGAGAGGTACAGTGAGTGAAACTGTCAGTGTGCTATTCTGTTCTAAACCTATTTTGCTGAACCATATTTTCAATCCTTGAGTTTAGGGACAGAGAGGTACAGTGAGTGAAACTGACAGTGTGCTATTCTGTTCTAAACCTATTTTGCTGAACCATATTTTCAATCCTTGAGTTTAGGGACAGAGAGGTACAGTGAGTGAAACTGACAGTGTGCTATTCTGTTCTAAACCTATTTTGCTGAACCATATTTTCAATCCTTGAGTTTAGGGACAGAGAGGTACAGTGAGTGAAACTGTCAGTGTGCTATTCTGTTCTAAACCTATTTTGCTGAACCATATTTTCAATCCTTGAGTTTAGGGACAGAGAGGTACAGTGAGTGAAACTGACAGTGTGCTATTCTGTTCTAAACCAATTTTGCTGTCCCATATTTTCAATCCTTGAGTTTAGGGATAGAGAAGGACACTCGTAGAAATTATCAGTGTGCTATTCTGTGCTAAATCTTGTTTGTAGGGAGGGAAAGAGTAGGACAGTGAGGGAAAGTGTCAGTGTGCTATTCTGTTCTAAACCAATTTTGCTGTTCCATATTTTCAATCCTTGAGTTTAGGGACAGAGAAGGACACTCGTGGAAATTATCAGTGTGCTATTCTGTGCTAAATCTTGTTTGTAGGGAGGGACAGAGTGTCATGGATATGCAGTAGTGTTTGTCTGTCAGCTTACCTTCCTTCCCATGTGTTCATCTTAGAGGCCTGAGCCCTTTCACCTGGCTTCCTTTATAATCTCCTCCCAGCCAGACTCCACCCCAGGCCCTATCACAGAACACTATATTAACCTGTGCACTGCAAGCCTGCTTTGCTGATCAACGTGTTTGTTAGGCATTGTGTGTTTGTGTTCCTGCCTGCCGTGTGCTACGTCTGTCTCTCTGTTACGTTATTGGCTTGTCCCCGACTATCCCTGTCTGCTCGTGACCCTTGACCTTCGGCTCGTTCTTCGTTATCCTTGTCTGCTTGTGGCCCCTGACCTTCAGCTTGTTATTCGGTTCTCTCTTATCGTGTGCTGCTGCTTCCCCTCTTTTCCCCTTGTCCTACGGGGCGTGAGCTAGGAAACTCCAGGGGCCGCGACCTGGTCCCAGCCTGCAGCGTAACATCCTCACCACTAGAGGCCCTGGAGAAGACCAGCTGGGTCTTAGACTCCGCGCCCTGGGGAATCTTGGCTCTAGCTTCCGTTAGGATCCCGGTTGTGCTCCTCTGGTCCCGCTTTCCACAACCACCCAGTTTCCTATCCGCAGCAGTCAGCCATAGGGTTCACTACCTTGCGGTGCACTCCTGTCCCCCTACGGTGTGCATCTGTCACCTGGCCACAGGTGACCTTGACAGTTTGATCAGCCATGAACCCGGCTGACATTCCGCTACCCGCGGATGATCCATTGCAGGGCATAGTTTGCAGACTTGAAACCCAGGAATCGAATCAGACTCAGGTGATGCGATTCCTCCAGGATCTGGCTTCTCGCTTCGAGCAGCTTCAGGCCTCCTTGGAAACCCTGAATCCGCAACCTCAAATACAATAGGCGGCTGCACCTATTGCACCAGTCACAGCCACACACTCACTACAACTGCCAGCTCCGTCCCATTTCTCTGGGGACTCCAAGGCTTGCAGGGGGTTCCTTAGCCAATGCACGATTCATTTTGAGCTCCAGCCCCAAAACTTCCTGTCTGATCGGGCTAAAGTAGCCTATATCATTTCCCTCCTCTCTGGTGAAGCTTTAGCCTGGGCAGCCCCTCTGTGGGAACTGAATGATCCAGTGGTTTCTAGCCTGTCTGGCTTCTTGAAACTTTTTCGGAATATCTTCGAAGAACCGGCTCGTGTCTCTTCAGCGGCCAGCGCCCTTTTACGTCTCCGCCAAGAGTCTGCTTCTGTGGGACAGTATGCCCTTCATTTCCGCATACTGTCGGCTGAGTTGAGCTGGAACAATGAGGCCTTAGTCGCAACCTTTTTGCATGGCCTGTCTGATAGAGTGAAGGATGAATTAGCAGGAAGAACCATCCCCACTGATCTGGCCGGCGTTATCTCCTTGTGTAACCAGATCGATATTCGCTTTCAGGAGAGGACCTTAGAAAAGCGGCGCCAGCACTCCTTGGTTCTTAGTCAGCCTGAGCTCCCCTCTCTTCGACCCGTAGAGCATCTCCTACCAGCTGAGGAACCCATGCAGCTGGGTCGGACCAGGCTATCCCCCGAGGAACGTGCTAGGCGCAGAACTCTTGGTCTGTGTCTTTACTGTGGGGGCAAAGGTCATTTTCGTGACACTTGCTCTCTTTGTCCAGAAAAATGTTCGGTTCCACTTCATCTGGAAAGTGGAGTATTGGACCCAGAAATATCACCTTCCCCTTCTCGTCTTCTGCTTTCTGTGTTCCTTCATGTTGGTGCTTCTTCTCATTTGGTCTCAGCATATCTGGATTCTGGAGCCGCTGGTAATTTTATGGACTGGGAAATCGCATCGTCCATGAGACTTACTCTTTTGCCCCTCACCACGCCATTGGTGGTCTTGGCGATTGATGGTACTGTTCTCCCAGGGGGACCTATCCGCTTCCAGACCCTCCCTGTTAAGATGTCGGTAGGGACACTCCACCAGGAGTGGATATCCTTCCTTATCTTACCCAAGGCCTCAACGCCTATAATTTTGGGTCTCCCAAGGTAACAGCTCCATTCTCCTCATGTGGACTGGACTACTGGACAGATCCTGGCTTGGGGTCCCTCCTGTTCCTCGTCCTGCCTACCCAAGGTTGCCCCCTGTGAATCTGAGCCGGTCATTCATTCCAGGTTGCATAACCATTTACATTTCTCTGTCCCTAACCACCCTTGGACGCACAGCCAGGCTAGCTTGTCTACAAGTCCTGCAGTCGCTACGTCTTGCGATGCGATTCAGGTAGTCGCTACACCTGACTCAGCTATTCACTCTGCCTCTGTACTAGTTATGCCAGTCCAGCCCATGCCCAGTGAGCCTCCTACTTTTTCTTGTTCGGGACATTCTGCTTGTCCTTCAGCTATTCAGCTTGACTCCGGCGACATGTCACCTTCTAACCAACCTGACTTCAGGGTTCCACTGACATCTGCCCAGTCTGATGGTCCTGTGCAAGATGACCAGTTCCCCTTTAAGGGTCTAGGGGACCCTCCTCAGATTCCTGTTGATCCTCTCATGCCCTTGCTTATTCCTAGAGAGCCTTTGGTCCTCAATAGATCTTCTTGTCATCTCCCTACCTCGTTTTCGGTCTCTGAGGATAATCTTAAGTACGAGGTTAGACAAGTTCTGGATTCTCGGCTCTGCAGAGGCATTCTTCAGTACCTTGTGCATTGGAGAGGTTTTGGTCCTGAGGAGGCGTCTTGGATCGCTGCATCTGATGTCGCTGCACCTCATCTGTTGAGAAGGTTTCATCAGAGATTTCCCTTTAAGCCTGGGTCCAGGCGGGGGAGGGCCCATAAGAGGGAGGGTACTGTCATGGATATGCAGTAGTGTTTGTCTGCCAGCTTACCTTCCTTCCCATGTGTTCATCTTAGAGGCCTGAGCCCTTTCACCTGGCTTCCTTTATAATCTCCTCCCAGCCAGACTCCACCCCAGGCCCTATCACAGAACACTATATTAACCTGTGCACTGCAAGCCTGCTTTGCTGATCAACGTGTTTGTTAGGCATTGTGTGTTTGTGTTCCTGCCTGCCGTGTGCTACGTCTGTCTCTCTGTTACGTTATTGGCTTGTCCCCGACTACCCCTGTCTGCTCGTGACCCTTGACCTTCGGCTCGTTCTTCGTTATCCTTGTCTGCTTGTGGCCCCTGACCTTCAGCTTTTTATTCGGTTCTCTCTTATCGTGTGCTGCTGCTTCCCCTCTTTTCCCCTTGTCCTACGGGGCGTGAGCTAGGAAACTCCAGGGGCCGCGACCTGGTCCCAGCCTGCAGCGTAACATCCTCACCACTAGAGGCCCTGGAGAAGACCAGCTGGGTCTTAGACTCCGCGCCCTGGGGAATCTTGGCTCTAGCTTCCGTTAGGATCCCGGTTGTGCTCCTCTGGTCCCGCTTTCCACAACCACCCAGTTTCCTATCCGCAGCAGTCAGCCATAGGGTTCACTACCTTGCGGTGCACTCCTGTCCCCCTACGGTGTGCATCTGTCACCTGGCCACAGGTGACCTTGACACAGAGTAGGACAGTGAGGGAAAGTGTCAGTGTGCTATTCTGTTCTAAACCAATTTTGCTGTTCCATATTTTCAATCCTTGTGTTTAGGGACAGAGAAGGATAGGCAGGGGACAGTGTCAGTGTCATTGTTGCTAAGCCTCCTGCACAGTATACAGCTGAAGGTAGCCCTTATTGCTCTTTTTCCCATCTCCCTGCAGGCCATCCATTAAAATGTCTGGAAGGCAAACAAGGAGAGGCAGACAGTCAGGAGGCAAAAAAAGAGGGCAAGCAGGCTCTGTGTCTGGGGGCAACAGTGCTGGTCGTGGACGCGGTGCATTGTCATCAGCACATGGCCATGGGACACGCTTGTCCTTCTTTTCGGCAGCTGGACATGTTGAGCCACATCATGCCGAAGACTTGGTAGAGTGGATGACCAAGCCCACCTCATCCTCCTCATCCTCTCTCACACAGGCTCAGGGTACTGGCAAAGCAGCTGCCAAAGCGTCCTCTTCTCTGGTATCATTATCTTCATTAGTCAATCCTTCCCTAGACCCACCATGTCCTCCTCCTGAGGAGTCCCCCGAACTGTTTGAGCACAGTGTTGGGTACATGCTCCAGGAGGATGCCCAGCGTTTGGAAGGATCTGATGATGATACCCAGCTAGAGGAAGGCAGCAGCGTGAGAGCAGAGAGAGGGGATGCTCAAGAAGGACACCAATCTGGCAGTCATGCTCCAGCAGCTGCAGCATACTGCCAGATTGGCTCCAGTGATGAGGAGGGAGGGGATGATGAGGTCACTGACTCCACGTGGGTGCCTAATAGGAGAGAGGAGGAGGAGGAGGAGGATGAGGAGGAGGCACATCTCCAACGAGGCAGGATGCCCTTGAGTGGCCAGCGTATGGGCAGCACACCGACGGAATCACACCGCAGAGCTCCGCCTGTGCAGGGCGCTGCCTCTGCCCGTCATTCAAAAAGTTCTTCGGTGTGGGCCTTTTTTGAGGCGAGTGCATCAGATCGCACAGCTGCTGTTTGCAACATATGTCTCAAGCGTATATCGCGTGGCCAAAACATCAGCCGCTTGGGCACCACATGCTTGATCAGACATATGTTGACCTGCCATGCAGCTCGTTGGCAAGCCTACCTTAAAGACCCACACCAAAGAACAAAGCTGACCTCTTCTTGCACCGCATCAGCTGGGATCTCCAACCCCACTATACCTTCACTCCTCTCTGAAACCTGCTCTGAGAGGAATGAAGGTGTAGAATTAGGTGTGTCACAGGCAAGTACTTGCGGGCACTCTGCTAGCAGTACACCAACGTCCGATTCTAGCAGGCAAATTTCCCTGCCCCAGCTGCTGGACCGTCGAAAGAAGTTCACTCCCAGCCATCCACATGCCCAGCGGTTGAATGCTAGCTTGGCTAAATTGCTAGCGCTTCAACTGCTGCCTTTTCAGTTGGTAGACTCGGCCCCCTTCCGTGAGTTTGTGCAATGTGCGGTTCCTCAGTGGCAGGTTCCCAAACGCCACTTTTTCGCACGGAAGGCGATTCCGGCTCTCTACAGGCATGTGGAAGGCAATGTCTTGGCCTCGCTGAACAGGGCGGTCAGCGGTAAGGTGCATATTACCGCTGACTCATGGTCCAGCAGGAATGGACAGGGACGTTACCTTTCTTTCACGGCCCATTGGGTCACTCTTTTGGCAGCTGGGAAGGATGCAGGACAAGGTGCAGTAGTGTTGGAGGTTGTTCCACCGCCACGCCTCCAAAATGCTACTACTGGTTGTGACACACCTCTCTCCTCCACCCCCTCCTCTTCTTCTTCCTCCATGGCCTCTTCCTGTGGTTTGTCCTCGGAACCAGCGGTGCTCCGTAGGCGTTCAAGGGGCTACGCAAGTACGCAGGCAAAAAGATGCCATGCCGTGCTTGCGCTGGTGTGTTTGGGGGACAGGAGCCACACTGGGGCAGAGGTCCTGTCTGCTCTGCAGGGGCAGGCCGAGAGGTGGTTGATGCCACGCCAGCTTAAGCCAGGAATGGTGGTTTGCGACAATGGCACCAACCTCCTCTCCGCCCTCCGACAGGGACAACTGACCCATGTGCCCTGTATGGCTCACGTCCTTAACCTGGTGGTGCAGCGGTTCTTGGGCAGGTACCCAGGCTTACAGGATGTCCTGAGGCAGGCCAGGAAAGTCTGTGTGCATTTCCGCAGATCTTATAATGCCAGTGCTCGCCTGGCTGAGCTGCAAAAGGAGTTGAACCTGCCCAAGAACCGCCTTATATGTGACATGCCCACCAGGTGGAACTCAACGTTGGCCATGCTGCAGCGGCTGCACACGCAGCAGAGGGCCATCAATGAGTACCTGTGCGACTACGGCACCAGGACAGGGTCAGGGGAGCTCGGGTTTTTTTCACCATGCCAGTGGGGCATGATCAGGGATGCATGCACTGTCCTGGCACCATTTGAGGAGGCCACGAGGATGGTGAGCAGTGACAGTGCATGCATCAGTGACACTGTACCTCTTGTCCACCTGTTGGAGCACACGCTGCGTGGAATAATGGACAGGGCACTTGAGGCAGAACAGAGGCAGGAAAAGGAGGACTTCCTTGCCTCTCAAGGCCCCCTTTACCCAGACAGTGTTCCTTCTGTCCCACCCATCACACAGGAAGAGGAGGAGGAGGAGGAGGAGGAGGATTGTGTCAGCATGGAGGTGGAGGCTGGCACTCAGCATCATCAGCAGCAGTCTTTTAGGGATGATTTACAGTCCCAAGAAACCAGTGGACTTGTACATGGCTGGGAGGAGGTGGCTGCGGATCATGTAGTCCTTAGTGACCCAGAGGACTCCGGACTGAATGCCTCAGCTAACCTACGCTGCATGACCTCCCTGATCCTGCAAAGTCTGCGGAAGGATCCTCGTATTCTTCGGATCAAGGAGAGGGACCATTACTGGCTGGCCACTCTCCTTGATCCACGGTACAAGGGTAAGGTTGCGGACCTTATGTTACCGTCGCAGAGGGAGCAGAGGATGAGACAACTCCGGAAGGCCTTGCAGAAAGGTCTGTGCAACGTGTTCCCAGAGACTGGGAGGTTACAAACTCCTGGTCTTGGACAACGAGTTGCTGAGGCTTCGGGCAGTCAAAGAAGAAGCGGTGGGGAAGGTGGCGGTCTGACCGATGCGTTCAGACAATTCTTTAGTCCGCAGCCCCAAAGTATGATCGGTTCCAGCAACCATCGCCAGCGTCTGATATACATGGTGCAGGAATACCTAGGGGCAAGGTCAGACTTGGACACCTTCCCCACCGAAAATCCGCTGGCTTACTGGGTCTTGAGGATGGATCACTGGCCAGAGCTTGCACAGTATGCAATTGATCTACTGGCCTGTCCTGCATCCAGCGTTCTTTCAGAACGCACATTCAGTGCTGCTGGAGGATTTGTCACGGATCACAGGGTGCGCCTGTCCACCGACTCGGTTGATCGACTGACTTTCATCAAGATGAACCAGTCTTGGATCACCACCAGCTACCACACACCAGATGCTGATATAACAGACTAATTGATTTTAAAATGTCACATCCCTTCAACACTGATGCTGATGCTGAGTGCCTGTGCTGTTATGTTGACTGGCTATCCTCCTCCTCCTCCTCAATGATACGATTAACGATGATAGCTTGGAAGATCATTTTGGTTTATGGGTGACGCCACCAGTGGCTAAGGCCCAATTTTTCAGCCCCTGTTTAACAGGGGCGTGTAATTAAAATTTTTGATGCAATACTTTGCAACAGGCCTCATTGCTGTGCTCCAAGTACAGTATCTGTGAGGGGTTGCAGTGTTGTGCCACCAGTGCCTAAGGCCCAATTTTTCAGCCCCTGTTCAACAGGGGCATGCAATTCTAATTATTGATCTAATAATTCACAGCAGGAACCATTGCTGCGCCCACCAAGAGTAACTGTCAGGCCTTACAGTGTTGTGGCACCAGCACCACCATCACCACCACCACCAAAGGCCCAATTTTTCAGCCCCTGTTCAACAGGGGCATGCAATTATAATTATTGATCTAATAATTCACAGCAGGGCCCATTGCTGCGCCCACCAAGAGTAACTGTCAGGCCTTACCGTGTTGTGGCACCAGCACCACCATCACCACCACCACCACCACCACCAAAGGCCCAATTTTTCAGCCCCTGTTCAACAGGGGCATGCAATTATAATTATTGATCTAATAATTCACAGCAGGGCCCATTGCTGCGCCCACCAAGAGTAACTGTCAGGCCTTACAGTGTTGTGGCACCAGCACCACCATCACCACCACCACCACCAAAGGCCCAATTTTTCAGCCCCTGTTCAACAGGGGCATGCAATTCTAATTATTGATCTAATAATTCACAGCAGGGACCATTGCTGCGCCCACCAAGAGTAACTGTCAGGCCTTACAGTGTTGTGGCACCAGCACCACCATCAAAGGCCCAATTTTTACTACCACTGATCAACAATTATATGTTATTACAATTCCTGATATAATAGTTGACAGCAGGGCGTTCCAGCACCCACCAAGAATAACTGTGAGTGCTTTCAGTGTTGTGCCAACACCAACACCTAAGGGGCCAATTTCTGCAGAGTATATACGGCAGGTCCCTACTTTCAAACATCCAACTTACAAACTACTACTACTTGCAAACGGAAGAAGACAACAGGAAGTGAGAGGAAATCTACCCCTTGGAAGGAAAATTCTCTCCTGTAAGAATTAATATGGGAGAAAGGTGTCTCTTCTCTACTGATGCTTTATCACCAATCCTTGTTTCAATAAAAACACCACATTTCAAAAACAGTTGTCATTGGGACGCAAAGTGAGGTGAAATGTTCTGAACAGGGGCACAGACAGCAAAAAAAATGTGACAGGGGTGATAACCCTTCCCTATGTTTTCCAAAAAGCTAAAAAAAAGGAATTTGGCATGGAGCTACACTTAAACAATGCAGCTGTTCAAAATTACAAACAGATTCTACATAAGAACAAACCTACAGTCCCTGTCTTGTATGCACCGCCTGTATACAGCTGTTCAGAGTATATAGGGCCTTTTTTATTTTGTGTGCGGGGTTCCCCTTAATATCCATACAAGACCCAAAGGGGCTGGTAATGGGCTGGGGTAGGGGGGGGTCATGGGGTAGCTATGCCATTTTTCCTAAAGAATTTCATCCATATTACCGGGACCAGACATTGCATTAAAGCCGCAAGCAGTTTTAAATGGCTTTTTTTCCTTTAGAAATGTTATTTTGTGCAGGGACAGTTCTAAACACGGGAAACACGTGGCACTTCACAGGCATACTTTAGACACCCCCCAGGTACGATATTTAAAGGAATATTTGACTTTTTTTTTTTCACTTTATGCATCATTAAAATGACTGCTCCCGGAAAACGTCAGTTTTTAAAACTTCTTTTTGCATTGCTACATGTCCCCTGGTGCAGAACCCGGGTTCCCAAACTCTGTTTCGGACAATAACATGGATAATAGTCGTTATAATTAGCACTTTAGAATCCGAACGTTCGCATCCATTGTATTTAATAGGGTTCTAATGTTCGTGCGAACTTTCGGTCCGTTCGCGGGTTCTGGTGCGAACCGAACCCGGGGGGTGTTCGGCTCATCACTAGTGATCAGTGAGAAGAATGTTCCTTACATTGGTGATCAGTGAGAAGAATGTTCCTTACATTGGTGATCAGTGAGAAGAATGTTCCTTACATTGGTGATCAGTGGGAAGAATGTTCCTTACATTGGTGATCAGTGAGAAGAATGTTCCTTACATTGATGGACATTGGGAAGAATGTCCCTTACATTGGTGATCAGTGAGAAGAATGTTCCTTACATTGGTGATGATCAGTGAGAAGAATGTTCCTTACATCGGTGATCAGTGAGAAGAATGTTCCTTACATTGGTGATCAGTGGGAAGAATGTTCCTTACATTGGTGATCAGTGAGAAGAATGTCCCTTACATTGGTGATCAGTGAGAAGAATGTTCCTTACATTGGTGATCAGTGGGAAGAATGTTCCTTACATTGGTGATCAGTGAGAAGAATGTTCCTTACATTGGTGATCAGTGGGAAGAATGTTCCTTACATTGGTGATCAGTGAGAAGAATGTTCCTTACATTGGTGATCAGTGAGAAGAATGTTCCTTACATTGGTGATCAGTGGGAAGAATGTTCCTTACATTGGTGGTCAGTGGGAAGAATGTTCCTTACATTGGTGATCAGTGGGAAGAATGTTCCTTACATTGGTGGTCAGTGGGAAGAATGTTCCTTACATTGGTGGTGATCAGTGAGAAGAATGTTCTCTACATTGGTGATCAGTGAGAAGAATGTTCCTTACATTGGTGATCAGTGGGAAGAATGTTCCTTACATTGGTGGTCAGTGGGAAGAATGTTCCTTACATTGGTGATCAGTGGGAAGAATGCTCCTTACATTGGTGATCAGTGGGAAGAATGTCCCTTACATTGGCGATCAGTGAGAAGAATGTTCCTTACATTGGTGATCAGTGGGAAGAATGTTCCTTACATTGGTGATCAGTGAGAAGAATGTTCCTTACATTGGTGATCAGTGGGAAGAATGTCCCTTACATTGGTGATCAGTGGGAAGAATGTCCCTTACATTGGTGATCAGTGAGAAGAATGTCCCTTACATTGGTGATCAGTGAGAAGAATGTTCCTTACATTGGTGATCAGTGGGAAGAATGTTCCTTACATTGGTGATCAGTGAGAAGAATGTTCCTTACATTGGTGATCAGTGAGAAGAATGTTCCTTACATTGGTGATCAGTGGGAAGAATGTTCCTTACATTGGTGATCAGTGAGAAGAATGTTCCTTACATTGGTGATCAGTGAGAAGAATGTTCCTTACATTGGTGATCAGTGAGAAGAATGTTCCTTACATTGGTGATCAGTGGGAAGAATGTCCCTTACATTGGTGATCAGTGAGAAGAATGTTCCTTACATTGGTGATCAGTGGGAAGAATGTTCCTTACATTGGTGATCAGTGGGAAGAATGTTCCTTACATTGGTGATCAGTGAGAAGAATGTTCCTTACATTGGTGATCAGTGAGAAGAATGTTCCTTACATTGGTGATCAGTGGGAAGAATGTTCCTTACATTGGTGATCAGTGAGAAGAATGTTCCTTACATTGGTGATCAGTGAGAAGAATGTTCCTTACATTGGTGATCAGTGAGAAGAATGTTCCTTACATTGGTGATCAGTGGGAAGAATGTCCCTTACATTGGTGATCAGTGGGAAGAATGTTCCTTACATTGGTGATCAGTGAGAAGAATGTTCCTTACATTGGTGATCAGTGGGAAGAATGTTCCTTACATTGGTGGTCAGTGGGAAGAATGTTCCTTACATTGGTGGTCAGTGGGAAGAATGTTCCTTACATTGGTGGTGATCAGTGAGAAGAATGTTCTCTACATTGGTGATCAGTGAGAAGAATGTTCCTTACATTGGTGATCAGTGGGAAGAATGTTCCTTACATTGGTGGTCAGTGGGAAGAATGTTCCTTACATTGGTGATCAGTGGGAAGAATGCTCCTTACATTGGTGATCAGTGAGAAGAATGTCCCTTACATTGGTGATCAGTGGGAAGAATGTTCCTTACATTGGTGATCAGTGGGAAGAATGTTCCTTACATTGGTGGTCAGTGGGAAGAATGTTCCTTACATTGGTGGTGATCAGTGAGAAGAATGTTCTCTACATTGGTGATCAGTGAGAAGAATGTTCCTTACATTGGTGATCAGTGGGAAGAATGTTCCTTACATTGGTGATCAGTGGGAAGAATGTTCCTTACATTGGTGGTCAGTGGGAAGAATGTCCCTTACATTGGTGATCAGTGGGAAGAATGTTCCTTACATTGGTGATCAGTGAGAAGAATGTTCCTTACATTGGTGATCAGTGGGAAGAATGCTCCTTACATTGGTGATCAGTGAGAAGAATGTCCCTTACATTGGTGATCAGTGAGAAGAATGTTCCTTACATTGGTGATCAGTGAGAAGAATGTTCCTTACATTGGTGATCAGTGAGAAGAATGTTCCTTACATTGGTGATCAGTGAGAAGAATGTTCCTTACATTGGTGATCAGTGGGAAGAATGTTCCTTACATTGGTGATCAGTGGGAAGAATGTTCCTTACATTGGTGATCAGTGAGAAGAATGTTCCTTACATTGGTGATCAGTGGGAAGAATGTTCCTTACATTGGTGATCAGTGGGAAGAATGTCCCTTACATTGGTGATCAGTGGGACGAATGTTTCTTACATTGGTGATCAGTGGGAAGAATGTTCTTTACATTGGTGATCAGTGGGAAGAATGTTCCTTACATTGGTGATCAGTGAGAAGAATGTTCCTTACATTGGTGATCAGTGGGAAGAATGTTCCTTACATTGGTGATCAGTGGGACGAATGTTTCTTACATTGGTGATCAGTGGGAAGAATGTTCTTTACATTGGTGATCAGTGGGACGAATGTTCATTGAAGTCATGCAGTAGGCTTTGCTAAGAGGTGTTGGACCAACTATGCAGACAGACACCATCAGATTTGAGGTCAATCAGGCACAGCTCAACGAACCCCTAGAAACCTCTTGGAGGAATTCTGACTGAGAATGGTCACATCACTGGACAACCTATTCATAGCATGATGGCAAAAAAAAGCTCACCCAGGGCAGTGTGGCATCTTCTGTATTAAGAAGAATGCCCAGTCTCCCCATACATGAGTGGTTGTGTTGTCTGGGGGCACCTGTAAAACTGTAATTGAGCTGTCACCAACATTTCATGGTCAACTACCAATGATCGGGAGGTGGCAGGACAGCCTTGGACATCAGAGCCACCTACTGGGCCAGCTGTGGCAACCGAAGCTTCCTACTAACATCTCATGCCAAAGGACAGCTACAAATCAAATAACAATGGAGGCCACAGTGTGAAATTCATCTTCTATGTCCCTCTAGAGTCATTTCATTTACATTTGGTGAATGGCAGTTATGGCACTTTGGCATTGTTTGACCACAACCTGGTATTCCTCGGAATTTGCATGTAAGTTCTTTTGTCCTTAAATCCTATAATAAACAATATTACGAGGAAGCAGCGATTCCGGATAAGACAAAGCAAGCAGTTAAAAAAAAAAAAGAAGAAGAAGAACGATGAAATGCAAATCTATGGAAAGGTTATTTCCCTCCAAGGCGCCGTATTCAGTAATTCATATTTTAGCGGAAGGAATCATCTAAAGGAGAAGTGATTCCTACAGGAGTTCCACTTTCTGAACACACACCGAGAGACGTGGAAATGCTTCTTCTATGTAGCTTTCAATATCTCTAACAGGCAGACGGGGACACCGACCATTAGGATAAGCAGATCTCATTTTGCTCAGGTGTGCGGCGTATATAAATAGCGCCGGGCTTCTCCTACCCGCTGGATGATATTCATGGCTCAGGTCACACCCCTTAACTACTTCCAATCCAGGCCTCTTCTGCCACTATAACAACCAGTATTTGCTAGAAAATTACATAGAACCCCCCAAACATTATATATATATATATACATATATATACATAGAGTGAAACCTCGGATTACAAGGGTAATCCGTTCCAGGAGAATGCTTGTAATCCAAAGTACTCGCCTATCAAAGCGAGTTTCCCCATTGAAGTCAATGGAAACAAAAATAATTTGTTCCGCATTGACTTCAATGGCATGCAATACCGCTTGTGGCCAGAGTCAGGGGGGGAGCTGGAGAGCCTCGGAAACGGCCGGAAAGGCCCGAGGACAGTTCGACTGACCTCGGCGAACCTCAGAAAGAGAGACTCTCCGAGGTTTGCCGAGGTCAGCCGAACTGTCCTCGGGCCTTTCCGTGCATTTCCGAACTGCACCAATCTGCTACGATCTGCGCCCCCCCCCCCGGTACTGCACACCGCTTTGGCCTGAATCCTGCTCGTTTTGCGAGACAACACATTCGCAAACCGAGTTTGGATTTTAGGAAATACAGTGCTCGCATTGTGAAACGCTCGTTAACCGCGTTACTCGCAATCCGAGGTTCCACTGTATATTTTAGCAGAGACCCTAGTGAATAAAATGGTGGGTTTTGCAATTTTTAATGTCACACAGTATTTGCTCAGCGGTTTTTTTCTTTAAGTAATTTTTTGGGAAAAAAAATACACTTTAATTTAATTTATTGGACCCAAACACAATATAACTTTCGTGTAAATGATGATGTTACGTTTAGAAAATAGATGCCAAACGTCTCACGCTTTAAAATTTTATGTGCACATGAAATGGTGCCAAACGACGATATCTAAAAATTAGACGTGCAAACATTTTGACAAAATTTGTTTGTTTTAGTTTCCGTTTCATTTTTTTTTTCTTTTTGTTTTTCGGGTCATTCGTTATTTCAAAAAAAAAAAATTGGTAATTTTGAATTTTGGAAATTCGTAAATTCGAATTTTGGAAATTCTAAAAATTCGAAAGTTTGGAAATTCGGAAATGCAAAAATCCGAAAATGAGAAAGAAGATCCAAAAATGTGAAAATCCAAAATAATAACTAACTAGCTAATAATAACTACCGTATATACTCGAGTATAAGCCGACCCAAATATAAGTCGAGGCACCTAATTTTACCACAAAAAACTGGGAAAACTTATTGACTCGAGTATAAGCCTAGGGTGTCCATCTGCATGCCTCACTTTGCCTCACTGTGTCCATGTGCATGCCTCACTGTGCCCATGCCTCACTGTGCCCATGACTAGACTGACGTTTAACATTGGAGTTTATGGAAGGGGTGCCGGGTTTGAAAAATCGGTGCTCCCTGGCCGTAGGGCCCCCAGACAACAAACTTTGCACACTTGTAGAGGAGAAATGGGGCTACATGTGTGCCAAGTTCCGGTCCAGGGGACCTGCGACTGGCGGGTACCGGGTCCCCAAAGTCACCAGAGAAATGACCGTTTAACATGGGAGTCTATGGAAAGAGTGCCCGGCTTTGAAAAATTGGTGCTCCCCGGCCGTAGGTCCCCCGGACAACAAACTTTGCACACTTGTAGAGGAAGAGTGGGGCTACATGTGTGCCATGTTTGGGATCCAGGGGACCTACGGCCGGCCGGTACCGGGTCCCCAAACTCCAGGAAATCAGGTGCAAACAGGTGACTCAAGTATAAGCCGAGGGGGGCATTTTCAGCACAAAAAAATGTGCTGAAAAACTTGGCTTATACTCGAGTATATACGGTATTAAATTATAGGTATTGGAATTTCCTTTCATAATTTGGCTGTTAGTGAAATAATAAAACGTTTTTATTATTTATAATTATTATTATTTAATATTATTAATTTGTTACGTTCCATTCGTTTAGATTTGACATTCGCTGTTTTGTATTAATTCATATTCTTTACAGCCAAATTTGAAAGGAAATTCCAATACCTATAATTTAATAGTTAGTAATAGTTACAAATAGTTAGTTATTATTTCAGATTTTGCAATTTTTTGGTTTTCCAATTTTCCGATTTTCGTTCTTATTTTCAGATAGTAGTTCTTTTTTATTTCTGGATTTTCGTTCTTATTTTCAACTTTTTGAATTTTTGAATTCCGATTTTTGGAATTTCCGATTTTCGGATTTTCGAATGTCTGAATTTTCGAATTTGTATATTTTGCTTAGGTCTGGAGACATACTTGGCCAGTCCATCACCTTTACCCTCAGCTTCTTTAGCAAGGCAGTGGTGGTCTTGGAGGTGTGTTTGGGGTCGTTATCATGTTGGAATACTGCCCTGCGGTCCAGTCTCTGAAGGGAGGGGATCATGCTCTGCCTCAGTATGTCACAGTACATGTTGGCATTCATGGTTCCCTCAATGATCTGTAGCTCCCCAGTGCCGGCAGCACTCATGCAGCCCCAGACCATGACACTCCCACCACCATGCCTGACTGTAGGGAAGACACACTTGTCTTTGTCCTCCTCACCTGGTTGCCGCCACACACGCCTGACACCATCTGACACCAAATACGTTTATCTTGTTCTCATCAGACCACAGGACATGGTTCCAGTAATCCATGTCCTTAGTCTGCTTGTCTTCAGCAAACTGTTTGCCGGATTTCTTGTGCATCATCTTTAGAAGAGGCTTCCTTCTGGGACGACAGCCATGCAGACCAATTTGATGCAGTGTGCGGCGTATGGTCTGAGCCCTGGCAGGCTGACCTCCCACCCCTTCACCCTCTGCAGCAATGCTGGCAGCACTCATACGTCTATTTTCCAAAGACAACCTCTGGATATGACGCTGAGCATGTGACCTCAACATCTTGGGGGGACCATGACGAGGCCTGTTCTGAGGGGAACCTGTCCTGTTATACCGCTGTATGGTCTTGGCCACCGTGCTGCAGCTCAGTTTCAGGGTCTTGGCAATCTTCTTATAGCCTCGGCCATCTTTATGTAGAGCAACAATTCTTTTTTTCAGATCCTCAGAGAGTTCTTTGCCATGAGGTGCCATGTTGTACTTCCAGTGACCAGTATGAGAGAGTGAGAGCGATAACACCAAATTTATCACACCTGCTCCCCATTCACACCTGAGACCTTGTAACACTAACGAGTCACATGACACCAGGGAGGGGAGATGGCTAATTGGTCCCAATGTGGACATTTTCACTTAGGGGTGTCCTCACTTTTGTTGCCAGCGGTTTAGACATTAATGGCTGTGTGTTGAGTTATTTTGAGGGGACAGGAAATTTACACCGTTATACAAGCTGTACACTCACTACTTTACATTGTAGCAAAGTGTCATTTCTTCAGTGTTGTCACATGAAAAGATACAAGAAAAGATTTACACAAATTAGTTGAGTTGAGTTGAGTTGAGTTGAGTTGAGAGGTATCTTAATATAGCGCGGTCTTACCCCGAAGGGTCCCGACGCACATAGCAGAGTTTCTGGGAAAAAGAGGACCCAAGAACCAAGAGCAGCACAGAGCGGCAGAAAGGGTGGAAGAGAGAGGCTACGCAGGGAAGGCTTGCGTGAAAAGCCAAGTCTTCAGTAACCCGCGGAAGACCGAGATAGTAGGGGCTTCCTGGAGCTCGACAGGGAGGCTATTCCATAATACGGCACCCTGGTGGGAGAAGGCCCGACCACCACGCCGGATCTTCTGGGGCACCGAGATGTAGAGGAGATCTCTGCCGGTAGATCTAAGTAATCTAGCAAGAGCTCGTTGATGAAAATGAGAGCAGACATAGCTTGGGGCCAGGCCTCTCATAATCTTAAACATGATACATCCTGCCCTAAATAAGGTGCGATAGTGGACCGGCAGCCATTGCAAGGCGCAGAGGGATGTACTTACTTTTGTGAGATACTGTATATCTTAATGTGGCGCACATCACTCCCAACAGTTTTCTGCGCCATTATAATTATTATTAATTATAGTTAATTCAGATTGTATTTGGGGACTGAAAACAAAAGCCCCTTCAATACATGAAACCATCTGGTATAATAACTGTATTGAATGGAAGTCCTTGGATTATCAGTCGAGGGGTATGGACTGGATATCAATTCTTTTGGAATTGTTTTTTTTTTTTTTTTTTATATATATTGTCCAGGTGACTTTCAGAATACTTTTTTTTTTTTCACATTTCCCTTTCCTGCCATCCAGAGAACATTATGAGACTGGATTAAAATACGGCTTCCTCGGAGAGTACTTTTAATATGTTTCATGCTAATGCAATTATATAAGTGGGTCATGGTCTAGTTTTCATTAAGTTGCCTATTTTTACCCTGTGGATCTCTGGACTTAATTTTCTTGTCACTCTGGCAGACCATGAACTTCAAATCAGCCGTTTAACGTCTTTACAACCTCCTCAAATATATCATGCAGTATCGTCACATTTCAGGAGGGGACATGGAGGCAAGTGAACGGCTCTAGCAATGACAAAAACTTTAAGGTATAAGGGGCACTTGAAGCATACCTCCCAATTTTTTTCTTTTTTTCAAATATAGTTTTTTATTACATTTTCAAAATAGGGCGAGCCCACAAAATACGGTAATAGCCATCAGCAACAGAAATCGCAGCCTCCTAACATTTTGTCACACTAAATACTAACGCACATCAGTACAGATAGTGTTCATTATGCGGTGTCCAATAGTGACAGATTACCCTCCCCTTATATCTACTCGACTCTGTTGTTGCAAAATACTGACACGTAAATATTAGAAATAGCTGGCAGTCCCTAACCCAGAACAGAAAAAAAAACAATTAATATAGTTAGGGAAAATAGAAGGTATATAAAAAGAAGAGAGAAAAAAAAAAGGGGAGGGGAGGAAAGGGAAGGAAGGTAGGTACAAAGTCCAGGGCCGATCTGACTGTCGGCAGGGGAGGTGGAGGACCCACTAGTCCTCCTAATCCCACTATATTTAAATGGCCTCAGGGTACAAAAAGGGACTTCCCTTCCTCCGAGAATTTAAATGTATTCCATTGGGCCCAAGTTTCGGAATAGATCTCATGTCGATTTTGAGCCGATAATAACCAATCCTCCATCCTATTCACCTCTTCAATTCTTGTAACCTCCCAACTTTTTAAGATGGGAATGAGGGACACCTATAAGCAAAGGTATGTAGGCATAGCTACTCATGGGTAAGTCACGTGTCGATGACGCAACGCGTAGGGGGTGGAGGCAAGTGACGCTTCCAGCAGTCGAATGAGGAGATCTTTCAACTGAGCTGTTTAAGCGCTGTCTGTACCCAGGATATGTGAGTTCAATCGCTCACACAGCTGACCAGCAGACTGTGGTGTGGTGTTACTGCGCAATGATTTTTTTCTTTGCATTTCTCTCTACATGTTCACGGATCACCTACGGGAGCCGGTAGCAGCATAGCAGATCTGTATAACATCTGGCCATTAGCAGCAGAGCAGATCTGTACAGCGATCTTGGTAGGGGGATCATTGGCTGGTGCATGCACCGGAACTGTGGACACAGTAGCCCTTCTCTATGCATATCCACCAGGGGCCTTATGTCTGAGTGGTATCAGTGATATGTTGTTGGGACTCATTACATATTGCATTTATATTGTCCACAGGTTTGAGTACTTGGCATTCTATGTATGAAAACTGGAATTTTGTTTTTTTGGAGCACGTTTATATTGCCACGCAGCATTTGGTTTTGTTTTAGGTTTGAGAACACTGTGATATGCAGAAGGTTGGTGCACAGCGCATCATCATATTTTTTTATTTTCACATTTGAGGTCACAGATTTCTCTTGCATGATTGCAGCCGTCACCATTTATTTATCTTTTGTTTATTGAATCCACTTTTTTACCACATATTAGCGCTTTAGTATTTTACTATACTATATGTAGGCATAGGACACACCCCCTGTCACGCCCCCTTAAAGGAGAATTAAACAAAAAGAGGGATAGTTAAAGTGCTCTTTTTTTTTTTTACCACTACTTTTCCTTTATATTGGCTTTTGAAATTTTCCAAACACAGCAATTTAGAATTTGGATGAAAAGTTTTGCACTGGGAAACACTTTTTGAAAGCTAAAATGTGCATTTTATATACAATTATATAGATCAGTCCAAAATGAGGGACAAATGAGGAGGAAAGAGGGACACAGGGTTCCAAGTCAGGGACAGTCCCTCAAAATCAGGGACAGTTGGGAGCTATGCTCGAGGCAGTAGTATATGTTTTGCAGAGTTGCTGGACACACTTTGAGGATAGCTGCCTCTTTTTAAATCACCTCTGTAATAGATTTCTTCTGGCCCAAGACCAGAATGTATGTTCTATTCTGCCTCTGACCCAAATTCAAAGTGATGTGAATGCATGCATGCAAAAAGGATCACACTGGCACACACTGGTCAGTATGAGCTCTCTCTCATTAACAGGCCTTTATTCAAGGTTACAGCCCCTTATATAAACAAAGTGACATAAGCAAACGTCATCACATGTGTGTGTATATTATTGGTTCATCTGTATATGGTCCTTTTCCTGTCGACATCTATTTTGGCCACGAGGCTGCATTCCAGGACGGGGGCCATCTTTCGATAGACGATGGGAGGGGCAGAAAGAGGGGGTAAGAAGTAAAGAGTGAATAAAACATATGTTTCTAGTTTTTATGTAAGGAAACTTACTGCTGTCTTGTTACATGAATACCAAAACACACATACACACACATATACATACATACATATTTATATATATATATATATATATATATATATATATATATATACATATCGCAACAAGAAAGAGAAGAAACAATAAAAATAATAAAGAAGAAAAGAAAATAACAATATTTGAGTGGTTAAAAGAGAGGGATAACATACACATAATATAGTCATTTTATCAACTCCATTACACCTCCTTACCGTGGTTCAACTTTGTTTTTACCTAAAGACTGACTAATCAAATGTACATTATTACAAACTCAGGGCATTGCCTCCTGGAGCGCCAGATGCCCAATTTACCTTCAAAGAAGAAATCAGCTGCATTCAGACCTGGCCTGGCCATGGAGCACACCGGGCATTTGTTCGGTGAGCCGGGGCTGCCTGGCTGCATGTCAAGGTTGGACTGGGTGGGCAGGGTGCCCCCCCCGGCCGCTCTGATGCTCCAAAAAAGGCTACCACTTCACTCACAGTACACAGTTCCGCTGGTTTCACAGCTGGCCCAGTGTCTAATTGCTAGGACTGCCTGGCTTCTAGCAACCAGTGACGTCACGTAATGCAGAGAGAGGCCCCAGCATTCAGAGCGGAGGAGGACGTAATTTTATCCTCCTCGTGCTCAGCTCCACAAACTTCTCCACCCTCTGTGGCAGTGGCTCCGTGGTCAGACAGGGAAGTGGATTTGAAAATCTGAGGTGAGGCCATGGATGGAACCGGTTGGGCTGTCATGAGGGAGCAGGGCAGATATGCAGGGAAATATGGGTTTTCAGCTGAGCTGGTGTTGGACGACAGATAGATAGAAAGCGGAGGAGGAGGACACATACTTAGATCTCAAGGGTTCATGCTGGAACTTGTAGTCCTTCACTTTTGGGGGATGTGACCCCCCAAAATTGAAGGACTACAAATCCCAGCATGAACCTCTCAGAGATGAGGTGGCAACCTAAGAGTGTAGTCAGTAATTCGTGCAGGGTTCAGCAACATGGAATCCAAGCCAGGTAGTCAGAAATCTGAGCAGGGTTCAGCAACATGGAATCCAAGCCAGGTAGTCAGAAATCCGAGCAGGGTTCAGCAACATGGAATCCAAGCCAGGTAGTCAGAAATCCGAGCAGGGTTCAGCAACATGGAATCCAAGCCAGGTAGTCAGAAATCTGAGCAGTGTTCAGCAACATGGAATCCAAGCCAGGTAGTCAGAAATCCGAGCAGGGTTCAGCAACATGGAATCCAAGCCAGTTAGTCAGAAATCTGAGCCGGGTTCAGCAACATGGAATCCAAGCCAGGTAGTCAGAAATCCGAGTAGGGTTCAGCAACATGGAATCCAAGCCAGGTAGTCAGAAATCCGAGCAGGGTTCAGCAACATGGAATCCAAGCCAGGTAGTCCGAAATCCGAGCAGGGTTCAGCAACATGGAATCCAAGCCAGGTAGTCAGAAATCCGAGTAGGGTTCAGCAACATGGAATCCAAGCCAGGTAGTCAGAAATCCGAGCAGGGTTCAGCAACATGGAATCCAAGCCAGGTAGTCCGAAATCCGAGCAGGGTTCAGCAACATGGAATCCAAGCCAGGTAGTCAGAAATCCGAGCAGGGTTCAGCAACATGGAATCCAAGCCAGGTAGTCAGAAATCCGAGCAGGGTTCAGCAACATGGAATCCAAGCCAGGTAGTCCGAAATCCGAGCAGGGTTCAGCAACATGGAATCCAAGCCAGGTAGTCAGAAATCCGAGCAGGGTTCAGCAACATGGAATCCAAGCCAGGTAGTCAGAAATCCGAGCAGGGTTCAGCAACATGGAATCCAAGCCAGGTAGTCCGAAATCCGAGCAGGGTTCAGCAACATGGAATCCAAGCCAGGTAGTCAGAAATCCGAGCAGGGTTTAGCAACATGGAATCCAAGCCAGGTAGTCAGAAATCCGAGCAGGGTTCAGCAACATGGAATCCAAGCCAGGTACTCAGAAATCCGAGCAGGGTTCAGCAACATGGAATCCAAGCCAGGTAGTCAGAAATCCGAGCAGGGTTCAGCAACATTGAATCCAAGCCAGGTAGTCAGAAATCTGAGCAGGGTTCAGCAACATGGAATTCAAGGCAGGTAGATAGGCCAGAGAAAAACGAAAAAGAAAAGAGGGCGCACCAACCTTGCTCTCCAGATGACAGCGATTGGTCTAGAGACAGCAGACTCCAGATGGTACCAGAGGAGATTTTGTAGGCCACTGCCAGCTGATGCGTTTCAAAGGAATACCTTCTTCCTCAGAGCCCAGCAGTGTTACCTCCTTCAGCTTTACATGTATGTATATGTGCATACACTCACACAAGCACCAATGTGCATTCAAAAAGGCCCCTCCCAGAAGGCTCCAGAGGCACGTATTGGCATTGATACGTGGCAGGTGGCACTGGCAGGCGGTACTGGTGGGCACTAATAAGGCTGATGTGCCTCTTCCACTCGGGACCGATGTCCCTTACATAAGAGCCAGTGATTGGCTTTTTTTTCTCCTCACGCTGTCAGCGCGAAGAGAAAAAAAAAAGATTACCGAGCTTTGTTTACATCACTGATAGCCGATCACGTGGTAAGGGGCCGGGACCGGCCCATTACTCGGATCTGTGATCACCCGAGTCTCAGTGACTCGGTAATCACAGCGCGCGCCCTGCAGGGGGCGCGTGCAAAGGGGAGGACGTCTATTGATGGCCTCCCGGCATTTGAGGTCCGCGCTATAGCCGTCTCTCAGCTATAGCGCGGAACCCTAGTGGTTAAACATACCTAAGGATAATCTAGAAGATTGGGGCAGGGTAGTGAGAGATCAAAAAAAAGAGTACCACATCCCATAAGATAAAGATTATTTGGAAATTGGAAGGCGGGACTTTAAAGGTACCAGAAAACGAAAAAACATCTCAGTTTTATAAAAATATATACATTTTATTATAGAACATGTTTCTTTTAAAATATAATAGCTGTTCATAAAGACATATTATCCAAATAACATGTACAACCACTTCTCACTCAACAAGTTTCGCTCAGAAGAGCTTCCTCAGGTGTTTTCGGAAGTGTCGCATGAAGTTTAATAATGTATGTCTTTAACCACTTAAGGACCGCTGCACGACGATGTACGTCGTCAGAATGGCACGGACAGGCACAAGGGCGTACAGGTACGTCCCCTTTAAGAACCTGTCCGTGGGTCGTTCGCGCACCGCCGGCAGCGCGACCGCTCGCGACCCGGTCCGAAGCTCCAAGACTGCATCCGCGGGACCCGCCGGTGTCGTATGTCTTTAACCACTTAAGGACCGCTGCACGACGATGTACGTCGACAGAATGGCACGGACAGGCACAAGGGCGTAGAGGTACGTCCCCTTTAAGAACCTGTCCGTGGGTCGTTCGCGCACCGCCGGCAGCGCGACCGCTCGCGACCCGGTCCGAAGCTCCAAGACTGCACCCGCGGGACCCGCCGGTGTCCCGCGATCGGGTCACAGAGCTGAAGAACGGGGAGAGGTGAGTGTAAACAAACCTCTCCCCGTGCTTCCTAGTGGCATGTCAGTGATCGTCTGTTCCCTGTCATAGGGAACGACGATCAGTGACGTCACACATCAAGCCACGCCCCCTACAGTAAGACTCACTCATTAAGTCACACTTAACCCCTACAGCGTCACCTAGAGGTTAAACCCTTCACTGCCAGTGTCATTTTCACAGTAACCAGTGCATTTTTATAGCACTGATCGCTGTAAAAATGACAATGGTCCCAAAAATGTGTCAAAAGTGTCCGATTTGTCCGCCACTGTCCGCAGTGTCATTGTCACTAGTCAGAGCGGGGAAATGCTCATTTACACAAGCATCTCCCCGCTCTATACCTCCGTGAGACTATGATCGAGTCCGCGGGACCCACGGTCCGACTCACGGGATGGCGGCAGGGTCGCGAGCACGCCGCCAGCGGCGCGCGCGCGACCACACGGACAGGCATTTAAAGGGGACGTACAGGTACGTTGATATGCCTGGCCGTGCCATTCTGCCCACGTATATCTACAGGCGGCGGTCCTTAAGTGGTTAACTGTCATAATCCAATATTTCTATGGAGTCTATATTAAATTGCCCCCCCCCCCCCCCCAGTTAAGGCATTTAATGCATAATCTCACGTAATATAAACAGAGACGCAATTGTCTCTCGGCAGGATCTCATGAAGTGATTCATGGCCTCCTACCGAGAGGGGACAGTTTATCTCAAGCTGTCTCTTTTCTTAGTCTTTATGGATGCTGACAGAGATGTCATTTTAATCTGAACACCATAAGATTTAGTGCTGCACTCTACATAATGACTTGTAATGAGTCCCCGGGCTCCCATCAACTCTTCCTTTATATATATATATGTGCTATAAAGTGATGAGATTCCATCTAGTCGCTCTCTTCTCTATTGTGTAAGTTGACACGGGCAGTGATATTTCAAATTGGAATGGTGGCCATTTATGCCATCTGTAATATTTATATCAGATAAAAGCCCCGCCCCCCTGCCCCGCCCCAGTATATAATGGATAATGCCCTCCCTAGAGAGATAAACAAGTACATTGGAAGTCAATGAAGAGTCTCATGGCCAACAAATTCCTGCATTAGTTAGTTAGTTAGTTTTGACCGACTCCGCCTGCTCAGCGGGGGATCGCTCCGTTGACTAGACATGTGCAATTACCGTATATACTCGAGTATAAGCCAACCCGAATATAAGCCGAGGCACCTAATTTTACCACAAAAAACTGGGAAAACGTATTGACTCGAGTATAAGCCTAGGGTGTCCATCTGCATGCCTCACTGTGTCCATGCCTCACTGTGCCCATGCCTCACTGTCACTGTGCCCATGCCTCACTGTGTCCATGCCTCACTGTGCCCATGCCTCACTGTGTCCATGCCTCACTGTGTCCATGCCTCACTGTGTCCATGCCTCACTGTGCCTTACTGTGCCCATGCCTCACTGTGCCCATGCCTCACTGTGCCCATGCCTCACTGTGTCCATGCCTCACTGTGCCCATGCCTCACTGTGTCCATGCCTCACTGTGTCCATGCCTCACTGTGCCTTACTGTGCCCATGCCTCACTGTGTCCATGCCTCACTGTAGCTCACTTTGCCTTACTGTGTCCATGTGCATGCCTCACTGTGTCCATGCCTCACTGTGCCTCACTTTGCCTTACTGTGCCCATGCCTCACTGTCACTGTGCCCATGCCTCACTGTGCCCAACTTCCCTACCTGATCTCCGGCGCTGTGTGACTAGACTGACGTTTAACATGGGAGTCTATGGAAGGGGTGCCCGGCTTTGAAAAATCGATGCTCCCCGGCCGTAGGTCCCCCAGACAACAAACTTTGCACACTTGTAGAGGAAGAGTGGGGCTACATGTGTGCCAAGTTTGAGGTCCAGGGGACCTGCGGCTGGCCAGGATCAGGCGCACAAAGATAGACACAGACTTGAGTATAAGACGAGGGGGTCATTTTCAGCACAAAAAAATGTGCTGAAAAACTCGGCTTATACTCGAGTATATACGGTAGTTTCGTTCCGAATTAGTTTTTTAACAAATTTCAACAAATTTGTTTATTCGGAAATAGTGGAACCTCGCATTACGAGCATAATCCGTTCCAGGAGAATGCTTGTACTCCAAAGCACTCGCATATCAAAGCGAGTTTCCCCATAGAAGTCAATGGAAACCGAAGATAATTCTTTCCGCATTGACTTCTATTGCATGCAATACCGCATGTGGCCAGAGGTGGGGGGCGCCGGAGAGCCTTGGAAATACTCGGGGACTTCTCGGATGAACTCGGAAACCCTCGGGAACTGAGTATTTCCGAGTGTTTCCGAGTATTTCGGAGTGATTCCGAGTATTTCCGAACAGCTCCGAACCGAGTACCCCCTGTACCTCTGGCCAAATGTGGTACAGCACACCCCATTGGCTTGAATCCTGCTAGTTTTGGCCAGACAACACTCGCAAACCCAGTCAGGATTTAAAAAAAAAAAGTTGCTCGTCTTTCAAAACGCTCGTTAAACACGTTACTTGTTAACCAAGGTTCCACTGTATAAAAATTTACGAAAACCCGTTTAACAAATGTTTCATTATATATTCATAAATCCGTAAATTAGAAGATTCATCAATTCTTAAATCCGATAACCTGAAAATTAAAAAAACGAAAATAATTACTAACTAATAATAACGTAACTATTACTAACTATAAAATTCATAAATTCGTAAAACCCGAAAACACGAAAATTCGAAAATCTGAAATAACTATTCAATAATAAGTATTAGAATTTCCTTTCAAATTTGGCTGTAAGTGAATGCGAATTTATCCAAAGTTACGAATTATCCGAAATAACGAATGTGGTATCTAAATGAATGGAATGTAATTAATTATATAATAATAAAATAACAATAATAATAAAAACTTTTTTTTTATTATTATTATTATTATTAATAATTCATTCCGTTTCATTTGTTTAGATGCGACATTCGTTATTTCGGAAAATTCACATTCGTTACGTTCACTAACAGCCAACTTTGAAAGGAAATTCCTATACCTATAAATTAATAGTTAGCTATTATTAGTTAGTTAGTTATTATTTCGAATTTCCGGATTTTGGATTTTCGAATTTACAAATTTTTCGAATTTATGAATTTTCGAATTACGAATTTCAATCATAACGAATTTTGATCGTTACAAATTATCCGAAATAACGAATGTCGTATCTAAAGGAACGGAACCTACAGTAACAAATTAATGATAATAAATAACAATAATAATAATAAAACCTTTTTATTATTATTTATTAATGCGTTCTGTTCCATTTATTTAGATGTGGCATTTGTTATTTTGGATAATTCGTAACTTCGGATGAATTTGTGTTCGTTACGTTCACTAACAGCCAAATTTGAAAGGAAATTACAATTCCTAAAAATTAATAGTTAGCTATTATTAGTTAGTTAGTTATTATTTCAAATTTCCGGATTTTGGATTTTCGAATTTACAAATTTTTCGAATGTATGAATTTTCGAATTACGAATTTCAATCATAACGAATTTTGATCGTTACAAATTATCCGAAATAACGAATGCCGTATCTAAAGGAACGGAACCTAACAAATTAAATTAATAATAATAAATAACAATAATAATAATAATAAAAACTTTTTATTATTATTTATTATTAATGCGTTCTGTTCCATTTATTTAGATGTGGCATTTGTTATTTCGGATAATTCGTAACTTCGGATGAATTTGTGTTTGTTACGTTCACTAACAGCCAAATTTGAAAGGAAATTCCAATACCTATAATTTAATAGTTAGTTATTAGTTAGTTAGTTATCATTTAGAATTTTCAGATTTTCGTTCTTCTGAATTTTCGGATTTTCTTTCTTATTTCCTGATTTTCAGATTTTTCTGATTTACGAATTTTCGAATTTACGAATTGCGAAGGACCCGAAAACGAACCCATTTTTCGGCAGTGCACATGCCTACTATTTATTCCATCTGTAATATTTATATCAGATAAAAGCCCCGCCCCTCTGCCCCGCCCCGGTATGTAATGGATAATGCCCTCCCTAGAGAGATAAACAAGTACAATGGAAGTCAATGAAGAGTCTCATGGCCAACATATTCCTGCATTAGTAAGGCCCCTTTCACACGGGGCGGATCCGCTTGGATGGACTCCGCCTGCTCAGTGGGGGATCGCTCCGTTGACCCCCCGGTGAGCAGGCGGATGATGACAGGTCTGTGTCCGCTCATTGTGCAGATTGGACACAGACACAGCCCCGCTCTTCTCTAGGGGAAAATCAGGTGAAAACGGACCGCCTGTCTGTTTTCATCCGATCCGATCTGCCGGACGGATGGAAAATAGGGTCACCAGGGCTTCTTTCTTCAGCAGGAACGCGGGGGGGGGGGGGGAAAGCAGTTCCGGAACCTCCAAAACTGAATGTAGGTAATGGCAAGGGGTGCTGGGGTGTGCTGGAGGGTCTATTGATGCTGGGGGATCTATTGTTGCTGGAGGGGATTTATTTTTTTAGCGGAGGAAGGGAGCTTTATTTATCTATTTATCTATTTATTTATTTATCTATTGTTGCTGGGGAGGTCTTTTTCTGAGGGGGGGTCTTATGTTGCTGAGGGGGGGCAATCGTTGCTGGGAAGGATCTACAGTATAGGGAGGGGTCCAATGTTGCTGACTGCTGGAGGGTCTAATGTTTCTGGAGGGGATTTATTTTTTTAGTGGAGGAAGGGGGTCTATTGTTGCTGGGGAGGTCTTTCGCTGCTCATGGGGTATCCATTGTGGATGGAGGTGGGTCTTATGTTGCTGAGGGGGGTCAATCGTTGCTGGGAGGGATCTACAGTATAGGGAGGGGGCCATTGTTGCTGACTGCTGGAGGGTTTTAATGTTTCTGGAGGGGATTTATTTTCTTAGCGGAGGAAGGGGGTCTATTGTTGCTGGGGAGGTCTTTCGTTGCTCATGGGGTATCCATTGTGGATGGAGGTGGGTCTTATGTTGCTGAGGGGGGGTCAATCGTTGCTGGGAGGGATCTACAGTATAGGGAGGGGGCCATTGTTGCTGACTGCTGGAGGGTTTTAATGTTTCTGGAGGGGATTTATTTTCTTAGCGGAGGAAGGGGGTCTATTGTTGCTGGGGAGGTATTTCGCTGCTCATGGGGTATCCAATGTGGATGGAGGTGGGTCTTATGTTGCCGAGGGGGGGGTCAATCGTTGCTGGGAGGGATCTACAGTATAGGGAGGGGGCCATTGTTGCTGACTGCTGGAGGGTCTAATGTTTCTGGAGGGGATTTATTTTTTTAGCGGAGGAAGGGGGTCTATTGTTGCTGGGGAGGTCTTTCGCTGCTCATGGGGTATCCATTGTGGATGGAGGTGGGTCTTATGTTGCCGAGGGGGGGTGGGTCAATCGTTGCTGGGAGGGATCTACAGTATAGGGAGGGGGCCATTGTTGCTGACTGCTGGAGGGTCTAATGTTTCTGGAGGGGGTTTATTTTTGCAAGGGGGTCTATTGTTGCTGGAAAAGTCTATTTTTGCTGGGTCTTATATTGCTGGTGGGGTCAATCGCTGCTGGGAGTGATCTACTCTTGAGGTAGTGGTCTAATGTTGCTGGCTGTTGGAGGGTCTATTGATGCTGGGGTGGATCTTTTGTCTCTGGGGTGTCCATTGTTGCTAGATCTCTAATGTTTCTAAACGAATTGTCCATTACCGATTCCCAAGTGGTAATCTCTTCTTTTTCGTTCATTCATTAGCTGATCATTCCTTTAGACGTCTGAGACATACTTCCCCTGACGAAGCCCCAATGGGCGAAACATGTTGGGATTGTGTATGATCTTCTCAGCTGAACACTGATGCAACCACCATTTTTGTAATTAGCCTATTATGAATTCTGTGATCTTGCTCATATTTTTATTATCTTTGTAATAATTGTTAATAATAAAAGATACTATATATTTTTTTTTTTATCAATTGGTAGTCGAGTCTTCCGCTGTGGTCAGTATTAATTTACCAGCACCGTTATAGTCCGGCTTACTTTTTCTAATGTTTTGTCTCAATGATTTGGGATGAGGTGCGTTTTATTAGGTGTCTAATAGCCAGACCACAAAACCACTGTATCCACAAGACCACTGTTGCTAGATCATATTTTACTGACTGTCTTGTTATCATCAACAAATTCCATACAAAATACTTGGAAGTAGACACGTGCGATTCATTTCGTTACAATATCGAAGTTCGGATGACATTTTTTATTCGGAGATTCGGATGGATCCGAATTTCCAAATCACGATAGTAACGAATTTCAACCAATCCGAAATAAATGATAAATGAAATGAATGATCTGAAATTGAAAATGAATTTCAATTCAAAAAATGATTTTGAAAATTAACTTGAATTTGAAGATTCATTTAAATTTGAAATGGAAACCTATTGCAAGGAATAGAGCAGGGGCCTCCAAACTGTGGCCCTGGGGCCGAATGTGGCCCTTTGCTTGCATTTATTCGGCCCTTGGGGAACTTTTTCTTCCACTGATACAAGACGCTATTTTTCTCACTGATACCAGTGATGGAGCATTATTCCTCCCATTGACGCCATCGATGGGGCACTATTAATCCCACTAAACCCAGAGATAGGGGACTATTCCTCCCATTGACACCAATGATGGGGCACAAATAGCTAGACATGGGAGCCGTCGAAAAATTTGTTCCGTTCCGTTTCGTATTAAAAAAAAAATCGTAATTCGTAATTCGTGTACGGAATTCAATTCGGATTCGTACGAAATATGAATTTCGTAAGACGCGTATAACGAACGATTCGACCGGAAATGTACTTCCCCCACCCAATTCCAGCAGCAATCTTCTCTCTATAATGTCGAATCTTTTCTCTCTATAATGTCGAATCTTTTCTCTCTATAATGTCGAATCTTTTCTCTCTATAATGTCGAATCTTTTCTCTCTATAATGTCGAATCTTTTCTCTCTATGATGTCGAATCTTTTCTCTCTATAATGTCGAATCTTTTCTCTCTATAATGTCGGATCTTTTCTCTCTATAATGTCGAATCTTTTCTCTCTATAATGTCGAATCTTTTCTCTCTATAATGTCGGATCTTTTCTCTCTATAATGTCGAATCTTTTCTCTCTATAATGTCGAATCTTTTCTCTCTATAATGTCGAATCTTTTCTCTCTATAATGTGGAATCTTTTCTCTCTATAATGTCAAATCTTTTCTCTCTATAATGTCGAATCTTTTCTCTCTATAATGTCGGATCTTTTCTCTCTATAATGTCGAATCTTTTCTCTCTATGATGTCGAATCTTTTCTCTCTATAATGTAGAATCTTTTCTCTCTATAATGTCAAATCTTTTCTCTCTATAATGTCGAATCTTTTCTCTCTATAATGTCAAATCTTTTCTCTCTATAATGTCGAATCTTTTCTCTCTATAATGTCGAATCTTTTCTCTCTATAATGTCGGATCTTTTCTCTCTATAATGTCGAATCTTTTCTCTCTATAATGTGGAATCTTTTCTCTCTATAATGTCGAATCTTTTCTCTCTATAATGTCGAATCTTTTCTCTCTATAATGTCGGATCTTTTCTCTCTATAATGTGGAATCTTTTCTCTCTATAATGTCGAATCTTCTCTCTATAATGTCAAATCTTTTCTCTCTATAATGTGGAATCTTTTCTCTCTATAATGTCGAATCTTTTCTCTCTATAATGTCGGATCTTTTCTCTCTATAATGTCGAATCTTTTCTCTCTATAATGTCGGATCTTTTCTCTCTATAATGTCGAATCTTTTCTCTCTATAATGTCAAATCTTTTCTCTCTATAATGTCGGATCTTTTCTCTCTATAATGTCGAATCTTTTCTCTCTATAATGTCGGATCTTTTCTCTCTATAATGTCGGATCTTTTCTCTCTATAATGTCAAATCTTTTCTCTCTATAATGTGGAATCTTTTCTCTCTATAATGTCGGATCTTTTCTCTCTATAATGTCGGATCTTTTCTCTCTATAATGTCGGATCTTTTCTCTCTATAATGTCAAATCTTTTCTCTCTATAATGTCAAATCTTTTCTCTCTATAATGTAGAATCTTTTCTCTCTATAATGTGGAATCTTTTCTCTCTATTATGTCGGATCTTTTCTCTCTATAATGTCGAATCTTTTCTCTCTATAATGTGGAATCTTTTCTCTCTATAATGTGGAATCTTTTCTCTCTATAATGTCAAATCTTTTCTCTCTATAATGTGGAATCTTTTCTCTCTATAATGTCGAATCTTTTCTCTCTATAATGTCAAATCTTTTCTCTCTATAATGTCAAATCTTTTCTCTCTATAATGTAGAATCTTTTCTCTCTATAATGTGGAATCTTTTCTCTCTATTATGTCGGATCTTTTCTCTCTATAATGTCGTATCTTTTCTCTCTATAATGTCGGATCTTTTCTCTCTATAATGTCAAATCTTTTCTCTCTATAATGTCGGATCTTTTCTCTCTATAATGTCGTATCTTTTCTCTCTATAATGTCGGATCTTTTCTCTCTATAATGTTGAATATTTTCTCTCTATAATGTCGGATCTTTTCTCTCTATAATGTCGGATCTTTTCTCTCTATAATGTGGAATCTTTTCTCTCTATAATGTGAATCTTTTCTCTCTATAATGTCGAATCTTTTCTCTCTATAATGTCAAATCTTTTCTCTCTATAATGTCGGATCTTTTCTCTCTATAATGTCGAATCTTTTCTCTCTATAATGTCGGATCTTTTCTCTATAATGTCGAATCTTTTCTCTCTATAATGTCGAATCTTTTCTCTCTATAATGTGGAATCTTTTCTCTCTATAATGTCGGATCTTTTCTCTCTATAATGTGGAATCTTTTCTCTCTATAATGTCGAATCTTTTCTCTCTATAATGTCGGATCTTTTCTCTATAATGTCGAATCTTTTCTCTCTATAATGTCGAATCTTTTCTCTCTATGATGTCGAATCTTTTCTCTCTATAATGTCGAATCTTTTCTCTCTATAATGTCGGATCTTTTCTCTCTATAATGTCGGATCTTTTCTCTCTATAATGTCGGATCTTTTCTCTCTATAATGTCGTATCTTTTCTCTCTATAATGTCGGATCTTTTCTCTCTATAATGTCGGATCTTTTCTCTCTATAATGTCGGATCTTTTCTCTCTATAATGTGGAATCTTTTCTCTCTATAATGTCGAATCTTTTCTCTCTATAATGTCGGATCTTTTCTCTCTATAATGTCGGATCTTTTCTCTCTATAATGTCGGATCTTTTCTCTATAATGTCGAATCTTTTCTCTCTATAATGTCGAATCTTTTCTCTCTATAATGTGGAATCTTTTCTCTCTATAATGTCGGATCTTTTCTCTCTATAATGTGGAATCTTTTCTCTCTATAATGTCGAATCTTTTCTCTCTATAATGTCGGATCTTTTCTCTATAATGTCGAATCTTTTCTCTCTATAATGTGGAATCTTTTCTCTCTATAATGTCGAATCTTTTCTCTCTATAATGTCGGATCTTTTCTCTCTATAATGTCGAATCTTTTCTCTCTATAATGTGGAATCTTTTCTCTCTATAATGTCGAATCTTTTCTCTCTATAATGTCGAATCTTTTCTCTCTATAATGTGGAATCTTTTCTCTCTATAATGTGGAATCTTTTCTCTCTATAATGTCGAATCTTTTCTCTCTATAATGTCGAATCTTTTCTCTCTATAATGTCGGATCTTTTCTCTCTATAATGTCGAATCTTTTCTCTCTATAATGTGGAATCTTTTCTCTCTATAATGTCAAATCTTTTCTCTCTATAATGTCGGATCTTTTCTCTCTATAATGTCGAATCTTTTCTCTCTATAATGTCGGATCTTTTCTCTCTATAATGTCGGATCTTTTCTCTCTATAATGTCGTATCTTTTCTCTCTATAATGTGGAATCTTTTCTCTCTATAATGTGGAATCTTTTCTCTCTATAATGTCGAATCTTTTCTCTCTATAATGTCGGATCTTTTCTCTCTATAATGTCGGATCTTTTCTCTCTATAATGTCGGATCTTTTCTCTCTATAATGTCGGATCTTTTCTCTCTATAATGTCGGATCTTTTCTCTCTATAATGTCGGATCTTTTCTCTCTATAATGTCAAATCTTTTCTCTCTATAATGTGGAATCTTTTCTCTCTATAATGTCAAATCTTTTCTCTCTATAATGTCAAATCTTTTCTCTCTATAATGTCGGATCTTTTCTCTCTATAATGTCAAATCTTTTCTCTCTATAATGTCGAATCTTTTCTCTCTATAATGTCGGATCTTTTCTCTCTATAATGTCGGATCTTTTCTCTCTATAATGTCGGATCTTTTCTCTATAATGTCGAATCTTTTCTCTCTATAATGTCGAATCTTTTCTCTCTATAATGTGGAATCTTTTCTCTCTATAATGTCGAATCTTTTCTCTCTATAATGTCGGATCTTTTCTCTCTATAATGTCGAATCTTTTCTCTCTATAATGTCGAATCTTTTCTCTCTATAATGTCGAATCTTTTCTCTCTATAATGTCGAATCTTTTCTCTCTATAATGTGGAATCTTTTCTCTCTATAATGTCGAATCTTTTCTCTCTATAATGTCGAATCTTTTCTCTCTATAATGTGGAATCTTTTCTCTCTATAATGTCGAATCTTTTCTCTCTATAATGTCGAATCTTTTCTCTCTATAATGTCGAATCTTTTCTCTCTATAATGTCGAATCTTTTCTCTCTATAATGTCGAATCTTTTCTCTCTATAATGTCGAATCTTTTCTCTCTATAATGTCGAATCTTTTCTCTCTATAATGTCGAATCTTTTCTCTCTATAATGTCGAATCTTTTCTCTCTATAATGTCGAATCTTTTCTCTCTATAATGTGGAATCTTTTCTCTCTATAATGTCGAATCTTTTCTCTCTATAATGTCGAATCTTTTCTCTCTATAATGTCGGATCTTTTCTCTCTATAATGTCAAATCTTTTCTCTCTATAATGTCGAATCTTTTCTCTCTATAATGTCGGATCTTTTCTCTCTATAATGTCAAATCTTTTCTCTCTATAATGTCAAATCTTTTCTCTCTATAATGTGGAATCTTTTCTCTCTATAATGTCGAATCTTTTCTCTCTATAATGTCAAATCTTTTCTCTCTATAATGTCGAATCTTTTCTCTCTATAATGTCGAATCTTTTCTCTCTATAATGTCGAATCTTTTCTCTCTATGTCGAATCTTTTCTCTCTATAATGTCGAATCTTTTCTCTCTATAATGTCGGATCTTTTCTCTCTATAATGTCAAATCTTTTCTCTCTATAATGTCGGATCTTTTCTCTCTATAATGTGGAATCTTTTCTCTCTATAATGTCGAATCTTTTCTCTCTATAATGTCGGATCTTTTCTCTCTATAATGTCGAATCTTTTCTCTCTATAATGTGGAATCTTTTCTCTCTATAATGTCGAATCTTTTCTCTCTATAATGTCGGATCTTTTCTCTCTATAATGTCGAATCTTTTCTCTCTATAATGTGGAATCTTTTCTCTCTATAATGTCGAATCTTTTCTCTCTATAATGTCGGATCTTTTCTCTCTATAATGTCGAATCTTTTCTCTCTATAATGTCGAATCTTTTCTCTCTATAATGTCGAATCTTTTCTCTCTATAATGTCGAATCTTTTCTCTCTATAATGTCGGATCTTTTCTCTCTATAATGTCGGATCTTTTCTCTCTATAATGTCGGATCTTTTCTCTCTATAATGTCGAATCTTTTCTCTCTATAATGTCGAATCTTTTCTCTCTATAATGTCGGATCTTTTCTCTCTATAATGTCGGATCTTTTCTCTCTATAATGTCGAATCTTTTCTCTCTATAATGTCGGATCTTTTCTCTCTATAATGTCGAATCTTTTCTCTCTATAATGTCGAATCTTTTCTCTCTATAATGTGGAATCTTTTCTCTCTATAATGTCAAATCTTTTCTCTCTGTAATGTCGGATCTTTTCTCTCTATAATGTCGGATCTTTTCTCTCTATAATGTCGAATCTTTTCTCTCTATAATGTCAAATCTTTTCTCTATAATGTCGAATCTTTTCTCTCTATAATGTCGGATCTTTTCTCTCTATAATGTCGAATCTTTTCTCTCTATAATGTGGAATCTTTTCTCTCTATAATGTGGAATCTTTTCTCTCTATAATGTCGAAACTTTTCTCTCTATAATGTCGGATCTTTTCTCTCTATAATGTCGGATCTTTTCTCTCTATAATGTCGAATCTTTTCTCTCTATAATGTCAAATCTTTTCTCTATAATGTCGAATCTTTTCTCTCTATAATGTCGGATCTTTTCTCTCTATAATGTCGAATCTTTTCTCTCTATAATGTGGAATCTTTTCTCTCTATAATGTCGAATCTTTTCTCTCTATAATGTCGGATCTTTTCTCTCTATAATGTCGAATCTTTTCTCTCTATAATGTGGAATCTTTTCTCTCTATAATGTCGAATCTTTTCTCTCTATAATGTCGGATCTTTTCTCTCTATAATGTCGAATCTTTTCTCTCTATAATGTCGGATCTTTTCTCTCTATAATGTCGAATCTTTTCTCTCTATAATGTCGAATCTTTTCTCTCTATAATGTCGGATCTTTTCTCTCTATAATGTCGAATCTTTTCTCTCTATAATGTAGAATCTTTTCTCTCTATAATGTCGGATCTTTTCTCTCTATAATGTCGGATCTTTTCTCTCTATAATGTCGAATCTTTTCTCTCTATAATGTCGGATCTTTTCTCTCTATAATGTCGAATCTTTTCTCTCTATAATGTGGAATCTTTTCTCTCTATAATGTCGGATCTTTTCTCTCTATAATGTGGAATCTTTTCTCTCTATAATGTCGAATCTTTTCTCTCTATAATGTCGAATCTTTTCTCTCTATAATGTTGAATCTTTTCTCTCTATAATGTCGAATCTTTTCTCTCTATAATGTGGAATCTTTTCTCTCTATAATGTCGAATCTTTTCTCTCTATAATGTCGAATCTTTTCTCTCTATAATGTCAAATCTTTTCTCTCTATAATGTCGAATCTTTTCTCTCTATAATGTCGAATCTTTTCTCTCTATAATGTGGAATCTTTTCTCTCTATAATGTCGAATCTTTTCTCTCTATAATGTGGAATCTTTTCTCTCTATAATGTCAAATCTTTTCTCTCTATAATGTTGAATCTTTTCTCTCTATAATGTCGAATCTTTTCTCTCTATAATGTGGAATCTTTTCTCTCTATAATGTCGGATCTTTTCTCTCTATAATGTGGAATCTTTTCTCTCTATAATGTCGAATCTTTTCTCTCTATAATGTCGAATCTTTTCTCTCTATAATGTTGAATCTTTTCTCTCTATAATGTCGAATCTTTTCTCTCTATAATGTGGAATCTTTTCTCTCTATAATGTCGAATCTTTTCTCTCTATAATGTCAAATCTTTTCTCTCTATAATGTCGAATCTTTTCTCTCTATAATGTCGAATCTTTTCTCTCTATAATGTGGAATCTTTTCTCTCTATAATGTCGAATCTTTTCTCTCTATAATGTCGAATCTTTTCTCTATAATGTCAAATCTTTTCTCTCTATAATGTCGAATCTTTTCTCTCTATAATGTCGAATCTTTTCTCTCTATAATGTCAAATCTTTTCTCTCTATAATGTCGAATCTTTTCTCTCTATAATGTCGAATCTTTTCTCTCTATAATGTGGAATCTTTTCTCTCTATAATGTGGAATCTTTTCTCTCTATAATGTCGAATCTTTTCTCTATAATGTCAAATCTTTTCTCTCTATAATGTCAAATCTTTTCTCTCTATAATGTCGAATCTTTTCTCTCTATAATGTGGAATCTTTTCTCTCTATAATGTCGAATCTTTTCTCTCTATAATGTCAAATCTTTTCTCTCTATAATGTGGAATCTTTTCTCTCTATAATGTCAAATCTTTTCTCTCTATAATGTCGAATCTTTTCTCTCTATAATGTCGAATCTTTTCTCTCTATAATGTGGAATCTTTTCTCTCTATAATGTGGAATCTTTTCTCTCTATAATGTCGAATCTTTTCTCTATAATGTCAAATCTTTTCTCTCTATAATGTCAAATCTTTTCTCTCTATAATGTCGAATCTTTTCTCTCTATAATGTGGAATCTTTTCTCTCTATAATGTCGAATCTTTTCTCTCTATAATGTCGGATCTTTTCTCTCTATAATGTGGAATCTTTTCTCTCTATAATGTCAAATCTTTTCTCTCTATAATGTCGAATCTTTTCTCTCTATAATGTCGGATCTTTTCTCTCTATAATTTGGAATCTTTTCTCTCTATAATGTCAAATCTTTTCTCTCTATAATGTCGAATCTTTTCTCTCTATAATGTCGGATCTTTTCTCTCTATAATGTCGAATCTTTTCTCTCTATAATGTCGAATCTTTTCTCTCTATAATGTCGGATCTTTTCTCTCTATAATGTCGAATCTTTTCTCTCTATAATGTGGAATCTTTTCTCTCTATAATGTCGAATCTTTTCTCTATAATGTCAAATCTTTTCTCTCTATAATGTCAAATCTTTTCTCTCTATAATGTCGGATCTTTTCTCTCTATAATGTCAAATCTTTTCTCTCTATAATGTAGAATCTTTTCTCTCTATAATGTGGAATCTTTTCTCTCTATAATGTAGAATCTTTTCTCTCTATAATGTGAATCTTTTCTCTCTATAATGTAGAATCTTTTCTCTCTATAATGTCGAATCTTTTCTCTCTATAATGTCGAATCTTTTCTCTCTATAATGTCGGATCTTTTCTCTCTATAATGTCAAATCTTTTCTCTCTATAATGTCGGATCTTTTCTCTCTATAATGTCGAATCTTTTCTCTCTATAATGTCGGATCTTTTCTCTCTATAATGTCGAATCTTTTCTCTCTATAATGTGGAATCTTTTCTCTCTATAATGTCGAATCTTTTCTCTCTATAATGTCGAATCTTTTCTCTCTATAATGTGGAATCTTTTCTCTCTATAATGTGGAATCTTTTCTCTCTATAATGTCGAATCTTTTCTCTCTATAATGTCGAATCTTTTCTCTCTATAATGTCGAATCTTTTCTCTCTATAATGTCGGATCTTTTCTCTCTATAATGTCGAATCTTTTCTCTCTATAATGTGGAATCTTTTCTCTCTATAATGTCGGATCTTTTCTCTCTATAATGTGGAATCTTTTCTCTCTATAATGTCGGATCTTTTCTCTCTATTATGTCGAATCTTTTCTCTCTATAATGTCAAATCTTTTCTCTCTATAATGTGGAATCTTTTCTCTCTATAATGTCGAATCTTTTCTCTCTATAATGTCGGATCTTTTCTCTATAATGTCGAATCTTTTCTCTCTATAATGTCGAATCTTTTCTCTCTATAATGTCGAATCTTTTCTCTCTATAATGTCAAATCTTTTCTCTCTATAATGTCGAATCTTTTCTCTCTATAATGTGGAATCTTTTCTCTCTATAATGTCGAATCTTTTCTCTCTATAATGTCGGATCTTTTCTCTATAATGTCGAATCTTTTCTCTCTATAATGTCGAATCTTTTCTCTCTATAATGTCGAATCTTTTCTCTCTATAATGTCAAATCTTTTCTCTCTATAATGTCGAATCTTTTCTCTCTATAATGTGGAATCTTTTCTCTCTATAATGTCGAATCTTTTCTCTCTATAATGTCGGATCTTTTCTCTCTATAATGTCGAATCTTTTCTCTCTATAATGTGGAATCTTTTCTCTCTATAATGTCGTATCTTTTCTCTCTATAATGTCGGATCTTTTCTCTCTATAATGTCAAATCTTTTCTCTCTATAATGTGGAATCTTTTCTCTCTATAATGTCGAATCTTTTCTCTCTATAATGTCGGATCTTTTCTCTATAATGTCGAATCTTTTCTCTCTATAATGTCGAATCTTTTCTCTCTATAATGTGGAATCTTTTCTCTCTATAATGTCGAAACTTTTCTCTCTATAATGTCGGATCTTTTCTCTCTATAATGTCGAATCTTTTCTCTCTATAATGTGGAATCTTTTCTCTCTATAATGTCGAATCTTTTCTCTCTATAATGTCGAATCTTTTCTCTCTATAATGTGGAATCTTTTCTCTCTATAATGTCGAATCTTTTCTCTCTATAATGTCGAATCTTTTCTCTCTATAATGTCGGATCTTTTCTCTCTATAATGTCAAATCTTTTCTCTCTATAATGTGGAATCTTTTCTCTCTATAATGTGGAATCTTTTCTCTCTATAATGTCGAATCTTTTCTCTCTATAATGTCAAATCTTTTCTCTCTATAATGTGGAATCTTTTCTCTCTATAATGTCGAATCTTTTCTCTCTATAATGTCGGATCTTTTCTCTCTATAATGTTGAATCTTTTCTCTCTATAATGTCGGATCTTTTCTCTCTATAATGTCGGATCTTTTCTCTCTATAATGTCGGATCTTTTCTCTCTATAATGTCGAATCTTTTCTCTCTATAATGTCAAATCTTTTCTCTCTATAATGTCAAATCTTTTCTCTCTATAATGTCGGATCTTTTCTCTCTATAATGTCAAATCTTTTCTCTCTATAATGTAGAATCTTTTCTCTCTATAATGTCGAATCTTTTCTCTCTATAATGTAGAATCTTTTCTCTCTATAATGTGAATCTTTTCTCTCTATAATGTAGAATCTTTTCTCTCTATAATGTCGAATCTTTTCTCTCTATAATGTCGAATCTTTTCTCTCTATAATGTCGGATCTTTTCTCTCTATAATGTCAAATCTTTTCTCTCTATAATGTCGGATCTTTTCTCTCTATAATGTCGAATCTTTTCTCTCTATAATGTCAAATCTTTTCTCTCTATAATGTCGGATCTTTTCTCTCTATAATGTTGAATCTTTTCTCTCTATTATGTTGAATCTTTTCTCTCTATAATGTTGAATCTTTTCTCTCTATAATGTCGAATCTTTTCTCTCTATGTCGAATCTTTTCTCTCTATAATGTCGAATCTTTTCTCTCTATAATGTGAATCTTTTCTCTCTATAATGTCGAATCTTTTCTCTCTATAATGTCGAATCTTTTCTCTCTATAATGTCGAATCTTTTCTCTCTATAATGTCGGATCTTTTCTCTCTATAATGTCGAATCTTTTCTCTCTATAATGTCAAATCTTTTCTCTCTATGATGTCGAATCTTTTCTCTCTATGATGTTGAATCTTTTCTCTCTATAATGTCGAATCTTTTCTCTCTATAATGTCGAATCTTTTCTCTCTATAATGTCAAATCTTTTCTCTCTATAATGTCGGATCTTTTCTCTCTATAATGTCGGATCTTTTCTCTCTATAATGTCAAATCTTTTCTCTCTATGATGTCGAATCTTTTCTCTCTATGATGTTGAATCTTTTCTCTCTATAATGTCGAATCTTTTCTCTCTATAATGTCGAATCTTTTCTCTCTATAATGTCAAATCTTTTCTCTCTATAATGTCGAATCTTTTCTCTCTATAATGTCGAATCTTTTCTCTCTATAATGTTGAATCTTTTCTCTCTATAATGTTGAATCTTTTCTCTCTATAATGTCGAATCTTTTCTCTCTATAATGTGGAATCTTTTCTCTCTATAATGTCGAATCTTTTCTCTCTATAATGTCGGATCTTTTCTCTCTATAATGTCGAATCTTTTCTCTCTATGTCGAATCTTTTCTCTCTATAATGTCGAATCTTTTCTCTCTATTATGTCGAATCTTTTCTCTCTATAATGTCGGATCTTTTCTCTCTATAATGTCGAATCTTCTCTCTCTATAATGTCGAATCTTTTCTCTCTATAATGTCAAATCTTTTCTCTCTATAATGTCGGATCTTTTCTCTCTATTATGTCGAATCTTTTCTCTCTATAATGTCGAATCTTTTCAATTTGGAGCCGAAATTCGTAAACGAAACTTCGTATTTCGTACAGAATTCGTATCCGTAAAAATTCGTAATTCGGATTCGTACAAATGTACGAATTTCGAAAAATTCGTACAAATTTTCGATTCGTACGAAACTAATCGCACATGTCTACAAATAACCCCACTGACACCAACGATAGGGGACTATTCCTCCCATTGACACCAATGATGGGACTCTATTCCTCAAACTGACACCAACCATGGGGCACAATTAATCCCACTGACACCAATGATGGGGCACTATTCAGCCCACTGACACCAGCAATAGGGCACTATTTCACCCCTTAATACCAAAGATGCATTGTTTACTCCCACTGATGCCACGATACTTTTTTCTCCCAATGACCACAGTTCGGCCCTCCTAAAGTCTGGAGGATATTAAACTGGCCCTTTGTTTAGAAAGTTTGGAGACCCTTGGAATAGAGGGAAGTATAAAATTGAGATACAATGATGATTCCTACTGAATTGATTAGAATGGAACAGAAAAAAAAAATAGAATAAAATAAAACAGGATAACATAAAATAGAATATAAAAGAATGGAATAGAGTAAAATAAAACAGAATACAATAGAATAAAACAGGTTAGAATAATATAGAATAGGTTCTAAAAGTCTAGAATAGAACAGAATAGAATAGAATATAGACATTTGCAGTCTGTTTCATTCTGAATTAAACTTCAGACGAATTTTAATTTTTTGGAAATGTATCGGATGTATTAGTACCGAATTTAAACGAATCTGAAATAACGAAAAAAAAAAAACTTGGGCGAAATTCTAATCATTTTCTAATACTTTTCGAATTCGATTAGTTTTTCAAATTCGAAAACTTTTTAAATCTGGATATCTTTCAAAATCAATTTAGAATTCAAATTGAATTACCGTAATCATCAAATTTGAGCTAATTTTCGAAATCATTTTCAAATTCAAATTCATTTTCAAATTCAGATAAATTCATTTCATTATCATTTATTTCGGGCTCGCTGAAATTCATTACTATTGTGACTTGAAAATTTGGATACATCCGAATCTCCGAATAAAGATTTCACCAGAACTTATTTATAACAAAACAAATCACACATCTACTTCCAACGTGTGAAATTTGAATTGACATATTTTTTTTTTCTATTCTATTCCTTTATTTTCTATCCTATTTTATTCTCTTTGGAAATTGGAAAACTGTTGGAAATTAAAAAAAACGATTTGAATTCGAAAACTATTCAAAGTTGATGCGAAAACGTTTTCGAACCGATCCGAATTTGAATTCGGAAAAATGTGGATCGATTGGAAAACAAAAAAAAAAAAAACGAAATTAATTCCGAAAACAAATTAAACAAAGAAAACAAATTTAACCACTTCAGCCCCCGGACCATTTTGCAGCTAAAGGACGGATTCCGCACTGCGTCGCTTTAACTGACAATTGCGCGGTCGTGCGACGTGGCTCCCAAACAAATCTGGCGTCCTTTTTTTCCCCACAAATAGAACTTTCTTTTGGTGGTATTTGATCACCTCTGCGGTTTTTATTTTTTGCGCTATAAACAAAAATAGAGCGACAATTTTGAAAAAAATTCAATATTTTTTACTTTTTTGCCATTATAACTATCCCCAAAAAATATATAAAAAAACATTTTTTTCCTCAGTTTAGTCCGATACGTATTCTTCTACATATTTTTGGTAAAAAAAAAATCGCAATAAGCGTTTATTGATTGGTTTGCGCAAAAGTTATAGCGTCTACAAAATAGGGGATAGTTTTATGGCATTTTTATTAATATTTTTTTTTTACTAGTAATGGTGGCGATCAGCGATTTTTATCGTGACTGCGACATTATGGCGGACACATCGGACACTTTTGACACTATTTTGGGACCATTGTCGTTATTACAGCGATCAGTGCTATAAAAATGCATCGATTACTGTGAAAATTACACTGGCAGTGAAGGGGTTAACCACTAGGTGGTGCTGTAGGGGTTAAGTGGGACCTAATGTGTGATTCTTACTGTAGGGGGGCGTGGCTTGGCGTGTGACGTCACTGACCGTCGTTCCCTATGACAGGCAGTGAAGGGGTTAACCTGTAGGGGGCGCTGAAGGGGTTAAGTGTGTCCTAGGGAGTGATTCTAACTGTTAGGGGGTGTGGCTATGAGTGACACGTCACTGATCGCTGTTCCCGATGAGAGGGAGCATTCGATCAGTGACATGTCACTAGGAAGCACGGGGAGAGGTTTGTTTACACTTACCTCTCCCAGTTCTTCAGCTCTGTGACCCGATCGCGGGACACGGGTGGTGATCGAGACCGCGGGTCCCACGGGCGCGGTCACGGAGCTCAGGACCGGGTCGCAAGCGCGCTGACAGCGGCCCAAGGCTGGGCTCCTAAAGGGCAACATACCTGTACGTTGATGTGCCCAGCCGTGCCATTCTGCCGACGTATATCGGCGTGAGGCGGTCCTTAAGGGGTTAACTAAATAAATTTATGTATATATAAATATAAATATATAAATTTATTTCGTGTTCCAGAAAATCAAGGAGAATGATGACCTTGTCATCCCAAAAAACAGTCACCATGGTTTTCTCTGCTGACCGCTGGTTCTTGAAACTCTGAAGCCTCATACACACGGCCGAGATTCTCGTCAGGAAAAAAACGTTGTTTTTCCTGACGAGAATCTTGACAAGAAACTTGTCCCGGCCGAGTGTACACACGTACGATTCAAAAGAACCGCCGTTCTTTTGAATGGCACGCACGCGGTGACGTCATCGACTACGACGAGCGTGCGCTCGTCACATTTGATGCCGTCGCCGCCATCTTGCTACACCCTTCCTATGCCTAGCAAGCTACCGCGCATGCGTCTAAGTCATTTCGAGCATGCGCTGGTTTCCACGGCGACAGGTAAGTGTACACACGCTCGGGTTTCTCATCGAGAAACAGGCCGACGAGATTCTCGACGAGAAAAAAAGACCGCAGGTCGTCTTTTTTTCTCGTCGGGGAATCTGGGCAGTTTTCTTGACGAGAAAACTGAAACCCGCGTACACACAGCCGGTCGTGTGTACGCAGCCTGAGGCTCAGTTCACTTATAGGCCGCATCCGTCGCACAGCAGGGGGTCCGGTGCGTCCCGGTTCACCGCTTTAGGTCCGATTCCGGCCCGAATTTTGGGCTAAATTCGGACCTGAAATGGAGGGAAAAAGGCACGCGTTTTTTTCCCTGCAAAACGCCCCAGACCTGCTGCGGAGATCTGTGAACCAGCTCCATAGAGAGCCAGTCACATTCTCCTGCTATGCAAATTGGATGCAGGGAAACCCGCATCCAATTCACATCCTGTAGGTGTGAACCCGGCCTTAGGCCTTGGGGTGTGACACCATGCTAAGGACTAACTCCCACGTCATAAGGATACCCTCACGTTTTATTCTCTGATCGGCAAAAAAAAAAAAAAACGTGTTTTCTTTGGCTTCAAACTCTTCCAGAAGATCAGAGCAGATGTCCACGCTTCTCTCCTTCAAATGTGGTGTCAGCTGCCGAGACACTCACTTTGCAAATCTTTCCTGATACCCTAAGAACCCTTTCACACTGGGGGCGCTTTGCAGGCGCTATTGCGCTAAAAATAGCGCCTGCAAACCGACTCGAAACAGCAGCTGCTGTGTCTCCAGTGTGAAAGCCCAGAGGGGCTTTCACACTGAGGCGATGCGCTAACAGGATGGGAAAAAAAGTCCTGCTACCGTGTTTCCACGAAAATAGCGTTATAGCGAAAATAGCGTTATTTTCCAGGAGGGCTGCAATATAAGCCCTACTCTGAAAATAAGCCCTAGTTTAAAATGCTTGTAAAATCCTATAATCCACTCTATTACAGTATTATAAGTATATAATGTACAATGTGTGTGTTTCTGTAATATAATTGTGGGGTAGAGAGCTCCGGCGGGTCACAGAAGCGCAGAGTGGCGCTATAAACGAAGGTATTTGGCACAATTATATTACAGAAACACACACATTGTACATTATATATAATACTGTAATAGAGTGGATTATAGGATTTTACAAGCATTTTAACTGAGATCACACTGGGGATTCCTGACAGGCAGGGAGGGGGAGGGGGAGAGAAGACAGCACATTACATGGTAAGACCTACCCTGAAAATAAGCCCTACTGTGTCTTTTGTTGCCAAAATTATCATAAGACCTGGGCTTATTTTCAGGAAAACACGGTAGCCGCATCTTTGGAGCGGTGAGAGGAGCGGTGTGTTTACTGCTCCTCCACCGCTCCGGCCCATTGAAAGCAATAGGACACCGCGGCTATACCGCCGGCAATTGGCCTCTGCAGAGGCGCTTTGCGGGGTTTTTTAACCCCTTCTCGGCAGCTAGCAGGGGGTTAAACCGCCCCCGCTAGTGGCCGAATACTGCTGCGAAATTAGCGGTAAAGCGCCGCTAAAAATAGCGGCGCTTTATCGCCACCGCCGCTACCGCCCCAGTGTGAAAGGGGCCTGAAGCCCTGTACACACGGGCGAGAAGCCCGTCGTAAAAAAAAAAAACGTTGGTTTTCTCGACGGGATTCCTGCCGAGATTTTCTTGCCAAGCCCTGTGTACACACGCGCCATTCAAAAGAACCGCCGTTCTTTTGAATGGCAAGAACGCGGTGACGTCATCGACTACGACGAGCGTGCGCTCGTCACATTCGATGCCGTCACCGCCATCTTGCTTCACCCTACACTACTCTTGTATGCTACCGCGCATGCATCGAAGTCTCATTGAGCATGTGCGGGCTTACCGGAGGACAGGTAAGCTTGTAGACGCATACACACACACACGGTTTTCTCATCGGGAAACAGGCTGACGAGAATCCCGACGAGAAAATAGAGAGCAGGTTCTCTATTTTTCTCGTCGAGATTCCTGGCAGTTTTCTCAATGAGAAACCATACACACGACCGGTTTTCTCAGCAAAAAGCTCTCCCAGCAGTTTTCTTGTTGTTTCTTGCCGAGAAAACCGGTCGTGTGTACGAGGCTTTTAGTCAGGGGGTAGGCAACCTGGGGCCTTCCAGCTGTTGTGGAACTACATATCCCATGAGGCATTGCAAGGCAGGCAGTTACAATTACTCCCAGAGGCATGATGGGACTTGTAGTTCTGCAACAGCTGGAGGGCCCCAGGTTGCCTCCCCCCTGCCCTAAGTTGCCTAATTACATAGTTAGTCAGTTAAGAAATATTTGCCTCAATAGAGTATGATAAGGGGGGATGGGTACCATCATCCTTTAATTAGACAATGAACAGAAAAAAGGGAATTGTCAAGGGCTACTCCAAAATGTTGCCCTAAGACGCCAATGGTGTTGAAGGACTATCTCGGTAGCCAGAAATTAGACAGTAGATATAAAAATATACATTAAATTAAGAAAGATACATGAATTACAACAAAACAGGAATGAAATTGTTGTAAATGAATCCGTTAAGTTCACACTTAACCGCTTCCCGACTGCCGCACAAACTTATACGTCGACAGAATGGCACGGCTGCGCAAATGGGCGTATATATACCGTATATACTCGAGTATAAGCCGAGTTTTTCAGCACATTTTTTTGTGCTGAAAATGCCCCCCTCGGCTTATACTCGAGTCACCTTTTTGCATCTGATCTCCTGGATTTTGGGGACCCGGTGCTGGCCGGCCGTAGGTCCCCTGGACACCAAACTTGGCACACATGTAGCCCAACTCTTCCTCTACAAGTGTGCAAAGTTTGTTGTCCGGAGGACCTACGGCCGGGGAGCACCGATTTTTCAAAGCTAGGCACCCCTTTCCATAGACTCCCATGTTAAACGGACATTTCTCAGGTGACTTTGGGGAGCCAGTACCGGTCGGTCGTAGGTCCCCTGGACCAGGAACTTGGTACACATGTAGCCCCATTTCTCCTCTACAAGTGTGTAAAGTTTGTTGTCTGGGGGACCTACGGCCGAGGAGCACCGATTTTTCAAACAGGGCACCCCTTCCATAGACTCCCATGTTAAACATCAGTCTAGTCATGGACACAGTGAGGCACAATGAGGCATACACATGGACACCCTTCAGGGGCGTACCTAGAGCATGTTGCACCCGGGGCGGATCCTATATCTGGCACCCCCCCACATTAAAATGTAAAAACACCCCACTGTGCCCCCGGCATACTTCTGCATCCTTTAATATCTCTTTGTCACTACTGTGTACCCCCTCTCCACAACTGCACCTCTGGACCCCTTTACATTACACAGCACCCTGGACCCCTTTACATTACACAGCACCCTGCACCTCTGGACCCCTTTACATTACACTGCACCTTGCACCCTGGACCCCTTTACATTACACAGCACCACACCTCTGGACCCCTTTACATTACACTGCACCTTGCACCCTGGACCCCTTTACATTACACAGCACCGCACCTCTGGACCCCTTTACATTACACTGCACCTTGCACCTTTGGACCCCTTTACATTACACTGCAAATTGCACCTAAGGACCTCTTTACATTACACAGCACTCTACACCTCTGGACCCCTTTACATTACACTGGACCCCTTTACATTACACTGCACCTTGCACCTAAGGACCTTTTTACATTACACATCACCCTACACCTCTGGACCCTTTTACATTACACTGCACTCTACACCACTGGACCCCTTTACATTACACTGCACCTTTGGACCCCTTTACATTACACAGTACCCTGCACCTCTGGACCCCTTTACATTACACTGCAAATTGCACCTAAGGACCTCTTTACATTACACAGCACTCTACACCTCTGGACCCCTTTACATTACACTGGACCCCTTTACATTACACAGTACTCTGGACCCCTTTACATTACACTGCACCTTGCACCTAACGACCTTTTTACATTACACATCACCCTACACCACTGGACCCCTTTACATTACACTGCACCTTTGGACCCCTTTACATTACACAGTACTCTAGACCCCTTTTACATTGCACAGCACCCTGCACCTCTGGACCCCTTTACATTACACTGCTAATTGCACCTAAGGACCTCTTTACATTACACAGCACTCTACACCTCTGGACCCCTTTACATTACACAGTACTCTGGACTCCTTTACATTACACTGCACCTTGCACCTTTGGACCCCTTTACATTACACACTCCCCCACAGTACAGACCCCCCCACAGTACAGACACCGCTACAGTGTATACCCCCCCCACAGTACAGACCTCCAACAGTACAGACATCCCTACAGTACAGCCCCCCCCAACAGTACAGACACCCCTACAGTTCAGCCCCCCACTCCACCACAGTACAGCCCCCCAACAGTACAGACCCCCCAACAGTACAGACACCCCAACAGTGCAGCCCCCCATTCCCCCACAGTACAGCCCCCCCAACAGTACAGACCCCCCCACAGTACAGACACCCCTACAGTTCAGCCCCCCACTCCCCCACAGTATAGCCCCCAACAGTACAGACCCCCCCACAGTACAGACAACCCTACAGTTCAGCCCCCCACTCCCCCACAGTACAGCCCCCCAACAGTACAGACCCCCCCACAGTACAGACACCCCTACAGTGCAGACCCCCACCCCCCCCAACAGTACAGACCCCCCCACAGTACAGACCCCCCCACAGTACAGACCCCCCTACAGTTCAGACCCCCACAGTACAGACCTCCCCACAGTACAGACCTCCCCACAGTACAGACACCCCCACAGTACAGACACCCCCCCACAGTACAGACCCCCACCCCCCCATCCACAGTACAGACCCCCCCACAGTAAAGACACCCCTACAGTGCAGACCCCCACCCCCCCCCCCCCCAACAGTACAGACCCCCCAAACAGTACAGACCCCCCCACAGTACAGACACCCCCACAGTACAGACCCCCCTACAGTTCAGACCCCCACAGTACAGACCTCCCCACAGTACAGACCTCCCCACAGTACAGACACCCCCACAGTACAGACACCCCCCCACAGTACAGACCCCCACCCCCCCATCCACAGTACAGACCCCCCACAGTACAGAAACCCCTACAGTGCAGACACCCCTACAGTGCAGACCCCCACCCCCCCTAACAGTACAGACCCCCCAAACAGTACAGACCCCCCCACAGTACAGACCCCCCCACAGTACAGACACCCCTACAGTTCAGACCCCCACAGTACAGACCCCCAACAGTACAGACCCCCAACAGTACAGACCTCCCCACAGTACAGACACCCCCACAGTACCGATACCCCCTCCACAGTACAGACCCCCATCCACAGTACAGACACCCCCACAGTACAGACCCCCCTACAGTGCAGACACTAGACACATAATGTACCTCAGTGCAGTCAGATAAGCGAGCAACTGATCAAGTGACCGGTCCCCTCCCCCTGTGTAGGGAGGAGGAGGTGGAGGCGGCTTCTTCACTCTGCTCGGGACTGAACAGAGCCGCGGCGCGGCAATGAGAGAGGGGGATCGCTGCGGGTCCCGGGTCACTCGGCTCGCCTCCCCCCCTCTCTTGCAAAGCCACTACAGGCTTTCCGCGCGTTCTGTCACCGCTGCGGAGGGGGGGGGGGCGCTGGCCTGACACCCCCCCCAGTGTCTGTCACCCGTGGCGGCCCGCCCCCCCCGCCCCCCACTTAGTACGCCTCTGGTGACCAGACATCCCCGGTTTCAGGGGACAGTCCCCGGATTGAGGACACTGTCCCCGGACTAAATCTGTCCCCGGTTTTGTCCCCGGATTGGATTTGAACAGGAGCTCGGGCAATTTCAAAGACAGTCAGTGTCGCATAAAAAAAAAAAAATCTGAATTACACCCCCCCCCCCCCGCTCCGACGCTCCTACTAGCTTAGGGGGGTGTATTTTTTTCCATTATCTGTGCCCCTTTCTGATGATCAGTTTTGGGCGCATGCCTATTCAGCTCCCCTCCCATGTTCTTCTGCCTTGGCTCAAGTCCCGGCCAGCCGCCTGCCTGCTTATCTCCTTGCCTTCCCTGGTGGAGTGATCTTCCTCCGCTCCCCACCCAGTAGTAGCCAGGCCCGGAGAGTAAGACTTGACAGGCTGCGAGGCGGGCGGCGGCGGCGGGCAGAGAGTCGCTGATTGCCGCCATTACTAGTAAAAAATGTCCCCGGATTTAATTTTAAAAATCTGGTCACCTTGCCCTAGGCTTATACTCGAGTCAATACGTTTTCCCATTTTTTTGTGGTAAAATTAGGTGCCTCGGCTTATATTCGGGTCGGCTTATACTCGAGTATACTTTTATGTGTTCCTCTTTCCTAAAAAATCTATTCCTCCTTAAGTGTTTAACCCCATTACCGCTCTCCAGCTAAATGGCCGAGCCCCGTGCACCGGGGGGTTAAACGCCCATTGTGCCTGGGGTCTTTGGTGGTTATCTATACAGCTCTGAAACTGGCAACTGCTGAGATAATATCTCAGCCACATAAGGAGAGCATTGTTTTTTTTTTTTTACTCATTCTGTCCTGCAGGCACAACCATTGCACAGGGCTATACTTAGTACAGCTGCCTCCTTGTACATAAATAATTACAAATAATACATGAAAAAAAAAAAGTGATACAAGCCGTAGTCTTCTTATAACGGCATGCTGTTTTTTTTTGTTTTTTTTTTGCCGGCAGGTATATCAGCGGCGTATGACTCACGGCGCATGAACATTCCGCATTAATTGCCTAGACAATGCGCACTTTCTTCTTCCTTTCACCTGTCTCTAAACAGCGCACCTCTAAGTTAGCATTAGCAGCGACTTATACAAACTCCTGTCAGGTTGCCATGGTGATCAAGTTCTTTGCCGATAGAACAGCTCCCTGAGCAAGTGTCTCGGAACAATAATAAGGAAAAAAAAAAAATTGTTTCTATTCCAGTCGTAGAGATGACAAAAAATAAAATAAAAAAAATGATGAAAACGAACTACTGAAAAAAATGGCTGGAGGATAATGGGAAATATTACTCCTGGCAGCGGTTAATTCGTCGTGCGACTAAAATACTGCGGGGGGGTTAGGAGGCCGCGAGGCATTAAGAGAAAAGCCCCTACGTCTCCCGATGTAATTCTACAATCATGTGCGCTGGAATTCCGATCTTCCCATCCCAACAAAAGTGGATATTTCTGATACATATTTAAACTTTGGCTGCGAGAACTTTCAACATTTTTATTTCAATTAAAATTGCTCTTTGAAGCAACTCGTCTTCGGGGCTCTTGTAATGTATAACTGTGGAGTGCAAACAGGGAAATATGTGGAATAAATTAAAAATATGGGAAATACAATATTTCCTTTTCTATAGTTTTTTTTTTTTTTTTTTTTTTTTTACTTTTTTAACCAAGGCAACAAGTTCATAACCCTCAAGAAAAAATAAAATAAAAATCAGGGATATTAAATATAGCACCCAGGAAAGGTCCAACCAAGGCAACAAGTTCATAACCCTCAAGAAAATAAATAAATAAATCAGGGGCATTAAATATAGCACCCAAAAAGTCCCAACCAAGGTAACAAGTTCATAACCCTCAAGAAAAAAAAAAATCAGGGATATTAAATATAGCACCCAAGAAAGGTCCAACCAAGGCAACAAGTTCATAACCCTCAAGAAAAAAAAAATCAGGGGCATTAAATATAGCACCCAAAAAATGCCCAACTAAGGCAACAAGTTCATAACCCTCAAGAAAAAAAAAAAATCAGGGATATTAAATATAGCCCCCAGGAAAGGTCCAACCAAGGCAACAAGTTCATAACCCTCAAGAAAAATAAATAAAAAATCAGGGGCATTAAATAAAGCACACAAGAAAGGTTCAACCAAGGCAACAAGTTCATAACCCTCAAGAAAAAAAAAAACTGGGATATAAAATATAGCACCCAAGAAAGGTCCAACCAAGGCAACAAGTTTCTAGCCCTTAAGAAAAAAAAAATCAGGGATATTAAATATAGCACCCAGGAAAGGTCCAACCAAGGCAACAAGTTCATAACCCGCAAGAAAAATATATAAAAAATCAGGGGCATTAAATATAGCACCCAAAAAAGGCCCAACCAGGGCAACAAGTTCATAACCCTCAACAAAAAAATTTAAAATAAATCAGGGGCATTAAATATAGCACCCAAGAAAGGTCCATTACACAAACAGAATTTTTTGTTACAGAATATTAAATCTACAGGTAAATATTAAAAACACAAAAAAGGACCATGGCATTAAAAGATTAATTTATTTGAAAATGTAAAATGTAAAACTGTGAAGTGCAAACAGGGAAATATGTGGAATAAATTAAAAATATGGGAAATACAATATTTCCTTTTCTATAGTTTCTTTTTTTTAATTTTATTTTACTTTTTTAACCAAGGCAACAAGTTCATAACCCTCAAGAAAAAAAAAAAACAAGAGGGATATTAAATATAGCACCCAGGAAAGGTCCAACCAAGGCAACAAGTTCATAACCCTCAAGAAAAAATAAATACAAATCAGGGGCATTAAATATAGCACCCAAAAAAGGCCCAACCAAGGCAACAAGTTCATAACCCTCAAAAAAAAAAAAAATCAGGGATATTAAATATAGCACCCAAGAAAGGTCCAACCAAGGCAACAAGTTCCTAACCCTCAAGAAAAATAAAAATAAAAATCAGGGATATTAAATATATCACCCAAGAAAGGTCCAACCAAGGCAACAAGTTCATAACCCTCAAGAAAAATAAAAATAAAAATCAGGGATATTAAATATATCACCCAAGAAAGGTCCAACCAAGGCAACAAGTTCATAACCCTCAAGAAAAATAAAAATAAAAATCAGGGGCATTAAATATAGCACCCAAGAAAGGTCCATTACACAAACAGAAATTTTTGTTACAGAATATTAAATCTATAGGTAAATATTAAAAACACAAAAAAGGGTCATTGCATTAAAAGATTAATTTATTTGAAAATGTAAAATGTAAAACTGTGAAGTGCAAACAGGGAAATATGTGGAATAACTTAAAAATATGGGAAATACAATATTTCCTTTTCCATAGTTTTTTTTTATAAATTTTTTTTTAACTTTTTTAACCAAGGCAACAAGTTCATAACCCTCAAGAAAATGAAAAAAAAAAGAGGGATATTAAATATAGCACCCAAGAAAGGTCCAACCAAGGCAACAAGTTCATAACCCTCAAGAGAAAAAAAATCAGGGATATTAAATATAGCACCCAGGAAAGGTCCAATCAAGGCAACAAGTTCATAACCCTCAAGAAAAATAAATAAAAAATCAGGGATATTAAATATAGCACCCAAGAAAGGTCCAACAAAGGCAACAAGTTCATAACCCTCAAGAAAAATACAAATAAAAATCAGGGATATTAAATATAGCACCCAAAAAAGGTCCAACCAAGGCAACAAGTTCATAACCCTCATGAAAAAAAAAATCAGGGGCATTAAATATAGCACCCAAAAAATGCCCAACTAAGGCAACAAGTTCATAACCCTCAAGAAAAAATCAATAAAAAAATCAGGGATAATAAATATAGCACCCAGGAAAGGTCCAACCAAGGCAACAAGTTCATAACCCTCAAGAAAAATAAATAAAAAATCAGGGGCATTAAATAAAGCACACAAGAAAGGTTCAACCAAGGCAACAAGTTCATAACCCTCAAGAAAAAAAAAAATCTGGGATATAAAATATAGCACCCAAGAAAGGTCCAACCAAGGCAACAAGTTTCTAGCCCTTAAGAAAAAAAAAATCAGGGATATTAAATATAGCACCCAGGAAAGGTCCAACCAAGGCAACAAGTTCATAACCCGCAAGAAAAATATATAAAAAATCAGGGGCATTAAATATAGCACCCAAAAAAGGCCCAACCAGGGCAACAAGTTCATAACCCTCAACAAAAAAAATTAAAATAAATCAGGGGCATTAAATATAGCACCCAAGAAAGGTCCATTACACAAACAGAATTTTTTGTTACAGAATATTAAATCTACAGGTAAATATTAAAAACACAAAAAAGGACCATGGCATTAAAAGATTCATTTATTTGAAAATGTAAAATGTAAAACTGTGAAGTGCAAACAGGGAAATATGTGGAATAAATTAAAAATATGGGAAATACAATATTTCCTTTTCTATAGTTTATTTTTTTTTATTTTATTTTACTTTTTTAACCAAGGCAACAAGTTCATAACCCTCAAGAAAAAAAAAAACAAGAGGGATATTAAATATAGCACCCAGGAAAGGTCCAACCAAGGCAACAAGTTCATAACCCTCAAGAAAAAATAAATACAAATCAGGGGCATTAAATATAGCACCCAAAAAAGGCCCAACCAAGGCAACAATTTCATAACCCTCAAGAAAAAAAAAATCAGGGATATTAAATATAGCACCCAAGAAAGGTCCAACCAAGGCAACAAGTTCCTAACCCTCAAGAAAAATAAAAATAAAAATCAGGGATATTAAATATATCACCCAAGAAAGGTCCAACCAAGGCAACAAGTTCATAACCCTCAAGAAAAATAAAAATAAAAATCAGGGGCATTAAATATAGCACCCAAGAAAGGTCCATTACACAAACAGAATTTTTTGTTACAGAATATTAAATCTACAGGTAAATATTAAAAACACAAAAAAGGACCATGGCATTAAAAGATTCATTTATTTGAAAATGTAAAATGTAAAACTGTGAAGTGCAAACAGGGAAATATGTGGAATAAATTAAAAATATGGGAAATACAATATTTCCTTTTCTATAGTTTATTTTTTTTAATTTTATTTTACTTTTTTAACCAAGGCAACAAGTTCATAACCCTCAAGAAAAAAAAAACAAGAGGGATATTAAATATAGCACCCAGGAAAGGTCCAACCAAGGCAACAAGTTCATAACCCTCAAGAAAAAATAAATACAAATCAGGGGCATTAAATATAGCACCCAAAAAAGGCCCAACCAAGGCAACAAGTTCATAACCCTCAAGAAAAAAAAAATCAGGGATATTAAATATAGCACCCAAGAAAGGTCCAACCAAGGCAACAAGTTCCTAACCCTCAAGAAAAATAAAAATAAAAATCAGGGATATTAAATATATCACCCAAGAAAGGTCCAACCAAGGCAACAAGTTCATAACCCTCAAGAAAAATAAAAATAAAAATCAGGGGCATTAAATATAGCACCCAAGAAAGGTCCATTACACAAACAGAATTTTTTGTTACAGAATATTAAATCTACAGGTAAATATTAAAAACACAAAAAAGGACCATGGCATTAAAAGATTCATTTATTTGAAAATGTAAAATGTAAAACTGTGAAGTGCAAACAGGGAAATATGTGGAATAAATTAAAAATATGGGAAATACAATATTTCCTTTTCTATAGTTTATTTTTTTTTATTTTATTTTACTTTTTTAACCAAGGCAACAAGTTCATAACCCTCAAGAAAAAAAAAAAACAAGAAGGATATTAAATATAGCACCCAGGAAAGGTCCAACCAAGGCAACAAGTTCATAACCCTCAAGAAAAAATAAATACAAATCAGGGGCATTAAATATAGCACCCAAGAAAGGTCCAACCAAGGCAACAAGTTCATAACCCTCAAGAAAAAAAAAATCAGGGATATAAAATATAGCACCAAAGAAAGGTCCAACCAAGGCAACAAGTTTCTAACCCTCAAGAAAAAAAAAGTCACGGTCATTAAATATAGCACCCAGGAAAGGCCCAACCAAGGCAACAAGTTCATAACCCGCAAGAAAAATAAATAAAAAATCAGGGGCATTAAATATAGCACCCAAAAAAGGGCCAACCAGGGCAACAAGTTCATAACCCTCAACAAAAAAATTAAAAATAAATCAGGGGCATAAAATATAGCACCCAAGAAAGGTCCATTACACAAACAGAATTTTTTGTTACAGAATATTAAATCTACAGGTAAATATTAAAAACACAAAAAAGGACCATGGCATTAAAAGATTCATTTATTTGAAAATGTAAAATGTAAAACTGTGGAGTGCAAACAGGGAAATATGTGGAATAAATAAAAAATATGGGAAATACAATATTTCCTTTTCTATAGTTTATTTTATTTTATTTTTTAACTTTTTTAACCAAGGCAACAAGTTCATAACCCCCAAGAAAAAAAAAAAAAAGAGGGATACTAAACATAGCACCCAAGAAAGGTCCAACCAAGGCAACAAGTTCATAACCCTCAAGAAAAAAAAAAATCAAGGATATTAAATATAGCACCCAGGAAATGCCCAACCAAGGCAATAAGTTCATAACCCTCAAGAAAAAAATCAAAAAAAATCAGGGGCATTAAATATAGCACCCAAGAAAGGTCCATTACACAAACAGAATTTTTTGTTACAAAATGTAAAATCTACAGGTAAATATTAAAAACACAAAAAATGACCATTGCATTAAAAGATTCATTTATTTGAAAATGTAAAATGTAAAACTGTGGAGTGCAAACAGGGAAATATGTGGAATAAATTAAAAATATGGGAAATACAATATTTCCTTTTCTATTGTTTCTTTTATTTTTATTTTTTTTACTTTTTTAACCAAGGCAACAAGTTCATAACCCCTCAAGAAAAAAAAAAGAAGAGGGATATTAAATATAGCACCCAGGAAAGGTCCAACCAAGGCAACAAGTTCATAACCCTCAAGAAAAAAGAAATACAAATCAGGGGCATTAAATATAGCACCCAAAAAAGGCCCAACCAAGGCAACAAGTTCATAACCCTCAAGAAAAAAAAAAATCAGGGATATTAAATATAGCACCCAAGAAAGGTCCAACCAAGGCAACAAGTTTCTAACCCTCAAGAAAAAAAAAAAAATCAGGGGCATTAAATATAGCACCCAAAAAAGGCCCAACCAAGGCAACAAGTTTATAACCCTCAAGAAAAAAAATCAGCGATATTAAATATAGCATCCAGGAAAGGTCCAACCAAGGCAACAAGTTCATAACCCTCCAGAAAAATAAAAATAAAAATCAGGGATATTAAATATATCACCCAAGAAAGGTCCAACCAAGGCAACAAGTTCATAACCCTCAACAAAAAATAAAAATAAAAAATCAGGGGCATTAAATATAGCACCCAAGAAAGGTCCATTACACAAACAGAAATTTTTGTTACAGAATATTAAATCTACAGGTAAATATTAAAAACACAAAAAAGGGCCATTGCATTAAAAGATTAATTTATTTGAAAATGTAAAATGTAAAACTGTGAAGTGCAAACAGGGAAATATGTGGAAAAACTTAAAAATATGGGAAATACAATATTTCCTTTTCTATAGTTTTTTTTTTATAATTTTTTTTTTTTTTACTTTTTTAACCAAGGCAACAAGTTCATAACCCTCAAGAAAAATAAAAAAAAGAGGGATAATAAATATAGCACCCAAGAAAGGTCCAACCAAGGCAACAAGTTCATAACCCTCAAGAAAAAAAAATCAGGGATATTAAATATAGCACCCAGGAAAGGTTCAACCAAGGCAACAAGTTCATAACCCTCAAGAAAAATAAATAAAAAATCAGGGGCATTAAATATAGCACCCAAGAAAGGTTCATTACACAAACAGAAATTTGTGTTACAGAATATTTAATCTACAGGTAAATATTAAAAACACAAAAAAGGTCCATGGCATTAAAAGATTAATTTATTTGAAAATTGTAATATTTTATCATTATGGGATATTAAATTCAACGTAAATATTAAAAACATATGTCTAAAATATACTCATTATTATTTATAGACCATTACAATTTTATATATATATATATATGTAAACAAGGAGTTAACGAAAATGTTCATGTTTTTATTGGAAACGGTGAGGGCGGGAGGAGTAGTAATCAGTTGTGTCTGAGAGTGGCATTTGAATAGTCTGTCTGGTAAGCCAGCTGACCTTGCAGTTTAGTATAATTGGTGTATTTTTTTTATTTTTTTTATTCTTAATAAAAATAGTTAATAAAAGTGTGGAAACATTTTGAAGAATCCTCATATATATACATTATCATTATGAGATATTAAATGCAAGGTACATATTATTAAAAACTTATAAGTTTACAATATATTTAATAATTTTATAAGACCATCACAATATTTAACATAATAATATAATAATAATAATAATAATAATAATAATAATAATAATTTGTTTTTGAAATTCTTAATACAAAGAGTTAAAAAAAAGTGCAGAAACCTTTTTGAAGAACCCTTGTGTGTGTATATATATAAAATAATTATGGGATATTAAATGCAAGGTAAATAATAATAATAGTATTATAAGTATACAATATATTTAGTCATTTTATAAGACCATCACAATATTTACCATAATAATATAATAATAATGATTAGTGTAATTTGTTTTTAAAATTCATAATAAAAAGTGTCAAAAAAAAGTGCAGAAACTTTTTGAAGAACCCTCGTATATGTGTATATAAATAATCATTATGGGATATTAAATTCAAGGCAAATAATAAAAACTTATAAGTATACAATATATTCAGTAATTTTATAAGACAATCACAATACTTAACATAATATTATAATAATAATAGTAACAATTTGTGTAATTTATTTTTGAAGCTCTTAAGAAAATGAGTTAAAAGAAAGTGTGGAAACTTTTTTAAGAACACTCAAAAAGAAAACTTTTTGAGGACCCTCGTAATTGTGTGTATATATATATATATATATATATATATATATATAAAGACTGTTATAATATTCAACATACTATATTTAATATTCCCATAGAGGGCCCTAGGCAAAAAAGGATCAACAGAAATATAGTTAATTTTTATTACATCATACGTAAGTATATTTTTTAGTTTTATTCTGGATTAAAAGCAGCAGCCCAGAAAGGTTCCTTAAATAAAAAGGGGTTTTTATATATAAAAATGAACATATTTTATTATCACATTTTTATTTTATTTTTGTTATTTTTAATTGTATTTTATATAAATATTTGCATATTTTATAATTATGTAAATTTTGGACTTTTTATTATAAAATTATGGACATCAATTTTGTTTGGGTACAGCGTCGCACGACCGCGCGATTGTCAGTTAAAGTGACGCAGTGCCGTTTTGCAAAAAATAGCCTGGTCATTAAGGGGGCAAATCCTTCCAGTCCTTAACCACTTGACAACTGGGCACTTAAATCCCCTTAATAACCAGACCAATTTTCAGCTTTTGGTGCTCTCACATTTTGAATGACAATTACTCAGTCATACAACACTGTACCCATATGAAATTTCCGTCCTTTTTTTCACACAAATAGAGCTTTTATTTGGTGGTATTTGATCACCTCTGCGGTTTTTACTTTTTTCGCTATAAATGAAAAAAGACCGAAAATTTTGGAAAAAAATGCATTTTTCTTCATTTCTATTATAAAATTTTGCAAATAAGTAATTTTTCCTCATAAATTTGGCCAAATATTTATATTGCTACATATATTTGGTAAAAATAACCCAAATTAGTGGATATTATTTAGTCTGGGTGAAAGTTATAGGGTCTACAAGCTATGGTGCCAATTACTGAAAATTGATCAATTTGATCACACCTGATGTACTGACAGCCTATCTCATTTCTTGAGACCCTAACAAGCCAGTAAAGTACAAATACCCCCCAAATGACCCCTTTTTGGAAAGTAGACATTCCAAGGTAGTTAGTAAGAGGCATAGTTAGTTTTTTGAAGTTGTCATTTTTTCCCACAATTCTTTGCAAAATTAAGATGATTATTATTTTTTATTTTTTTCACACCAAATTGTCATTATAACAGGTTACTTCTCTCACATGGCATGTACATTCCACGAATGACACCCCAAAATATATTCTGCTGCTCCCCCCGAGTATGGCGATACCACATGTGTGAGACTTTTATACAGCCTGCCCACATACAGAGGTCCAACACTGAAGTAGCAACTTCAGGCGTTCTAGGAGCATAAATTACACATCTAATCTCTCAACCACCTATTACACTTTTGAAGGCCCTGGAGCACCAGGACAATGGAAACGCCCACAAAGTGACCCCATTTTGGAAAGCTAACACCCCAACGTATAATCTATGAGGCATAATGAGTCTTTTGAACGGTTCATTTTTTTCCAGAAGTTTTTGGAAAATGTGGAAAAAAAATGAAAACGCAATTTTTTTACACAAAGTTGTCCATTTATAGGATATTTCCAACACATAGCATGCACACAGCAAAAATGACACCCCAAAATATATTCTGCTGTTCCTCCTGAGTATGACGATACCAAATGTGTGAGACTTTTATACAGCCTGGCCACATACAGAGGTCCAACACTGAAGTAGCAACTTCAGGCGTTCTAGGAGCATAAATTACACATCTAATCTCTCAACCACCTATTACACTTTTGAAGGCCCTGGAGCACCAGGACAATGGAAACGCCCAAAAAGTGACCCCATTTTGGAAAGCTAACACCCCAACGTATAATCTATGAGGCATAATGAGTCTTTTGAACGGTTCATTTTTTTCCAGAAGTTTTTGGAAAATGTGGAAAAAAAATGAAAACGCAATTTTTTTACACAAAGTTGTCCATTTATAGGATATTTCCAACACATAGCATGCACACAGCAAAAATGACACCCCAAAATATATTCTGCTGCTCCTCCTGAGTATGACAATACCAAATGTGTGAGACTTTTATACAGCCTGGCCACATACAGAGGTCCAACACTGAAGTAGCAACTTCAGGCGTTCTAGGAGCATAAATTACACATCTAATCTCTCAACCACCTATTACACTTTTGAAGGCCCTGGAGCACCAGGACAATGGAAACGCCCACAAAGTGACCCCATTTTGGAAAGCTAACACCCCAACGTATAATCTATGAGGCATAATGAGTCTTTTGAACGGTTCATTTTTTTCCAGAAGTTTTTGGAAAATGTGGAAAAAAAATGAAAACGCAATTTTTTTACACAAAGTTGTCCATTTATAGGATATTTAAAACACATAGCATGTACACAGCAAAAATGACACCCCAAAATATATTCTGCTGCTCCTCCTGAGTATGACGATACCAAATGTGTGAGACTTTTATACAGCCTGGCCACATACAGAGGTCCAACACTGAAGTAGCAACTTCAGGCGTTCTAGGAGCATAAATTACACATCTAATCTCTCAACCACCTATTACACTTTTGAAGGCCCTGGAGCACCAGGACAAGGGAAACGCCCAAAAAGTGACCCCATTTTGGAAAGCTAACACCCCAACGTATAATCTATGAGGCATAATGAGTCTTTTGAACGGTTCATTTTTTTCCAGAAGTTTTTGGAAAATGTGGAAAAAAAATGAAAACGCAATTTTTTTACACAAAGTTGTCCATTTATAGGATATTTAAAACACATAGCATGTACACAGCAAAAATGACACCCCAAAATATATTCTGCTGCTCCTCCTGAGTATGACGATACCAAATGTGTGAGACTTTTATACAGCCTGGCCACATACAGAGGTCCAACACTGAAGTAGCAACTTCAGGCGTTCTAGGAGCATAAATTACACACCTAATCTCTCAACCACCTATTACACTTTTGAAGGCCCTGGAGCACCAGGACAAGGGAAACGCCCAAAAAGTGACCCCATTTTGGAAAGCTAACACCCCAACGTATAATCTATGAGGCATAATGAGTCTTTTGAACGGTTCATTTTTTTCCAGAAGTTTTTTGAAAATGTGGAAAAAAAATGAAAACGCAATTTTTTTACACAAAGTTGTCCATTTATAGGATATTTCCAACACATAGCATGTACACAGCAAAAATGACACCCCAAAATATATTCTGCTGCTCCTCCTGAGTATGACAATACCAAATGTGTGAGACTTTTATACAGCCTGGCCACATACAGAGGTCCAACACTGAAGTAGCAACTTCAGGCGTTCTAGGAGCATAAATTACACATCTAATCTCTCAACCACCTATTACACTTTTGAAGGCCCTGGAGCACCAGGACAATGGAAACGCCCACAAAGTGACCCCATTTTGGAAAGCTAACACCCCAACGTATAATCTATGAGGCATAATGAGTCTTTTGAACGGTTCATTTTTTTCCAGAAGTTTTTGGAAAATGTGGAAAAAAAATGAAAACGCAATTTTTTTACACAAAGTTGTCCATTTATAGGATATTTTCAACACATAGCATGTACATAGCAAAAATGACACCCCAAAATATTTTCTGCTACTCCTCCTGAGTATGGCGATGCCACATGTGTGAGCTTTTTTAACAGCCTGGCCACATAGAGGCCCAACATCCAAGAAGCACCATCAGGTGTTCTAGGGACATAAATTACACATCCAATTTCCTTACAATATATCACATTTTTGAAGGCCCTTCATATTTCTAACACAGCATGTACATACCAAGAATTACACCCTAAAATACATTCTGCTGAGTAAACGGTAAAAAAAAGATTACCTGTGGTTTTGGTAGTGCAATTGTCCACAGAAGGAGAGCCCTGATCCAGGCAGCAGGCAGGGACGTGGTCAGTGACAGTGAATTGAATTGTCCAGGCAGCAGACAGGAATATTCTCCATAGTCACTACAGGCAGGAATACTGTCCATATACAGTCCAGGGTCAGTGTAAGTAGAGACATTGCCAGCAGTGCCAAAATATTGGTCCTGGTAATCAGCAGGAACATGGTCCAAGTAGCAGGCCAGGAAAGAATGGGGACAGGGGTAGGGGCTTCTCCCACCCAAATCTCTTTGAAGCCCCCGAGTCTCCAGACCCTAATCCGGGAATGAGAAAACTAAAAAATAGTTTTCTTCATCCAGAAAAACAATTCTGGAGCCCCTCACATATGTGAGACCCCTGTGTTCCCACTAGCATAGCAGGGTAAAAGATCAATCCAAGAGGCAGGCAAAAAACGTGGTCAAACAGTCCAGGGTCAGTTCCAGAGCAGGCAGAGGTAGGTACAGTTAAGCGTTAGGCAGAAGAGTGGTCGTATAACAGGCCAGGGTCAGTTCCGGAGCAGGCAGAGGTAGGTACAGTTTAGCGTTAGGCAGAAGAGTGGTCGTATAACAGGCCAGGGTCAGTTCCGGAGAAAGCAGAGGTATGTTTAGCGTTAGGCAAAAGCGTGGTCGTATAACAGTCCAAGGTCGGTTCCGGAGAAGGCAGAGGTATGTACAGTTCAGTGCAGTGGCATAAGGGGTGTGGAGGAAAATGACAGGAAATGAGAATTGCATTTACCATACTTCCCTAATAGTGTAGAAACGTATGGTAACGGCGGAAACATTCGCCTATACAGAGGCCTGGTTGGGAAGGACAATCGGGACAATAATACATGGTGTCTCTTCGAATTCCTCCTCTGGAGCACACCCGGCATCTCTTCTGACGTCTGTAGCCTGTTTCGCGGGGGGCGGCTTTCTCAGGAAAGTGGCGCTCGTGGAGTCTGCTCACGGAATCAGAGCGAATAGTTTCTGGTGGGCTTTCAGGGTACAAAAGGGCGGAGATAACTTCTTCTTGGTAGAGTAGATAGGATACGGGGTTCTCTGTTGATTTTTTGTAAATAACATAAGTGTTATACATGGCCAAACTAAAAAAATAAAGGGACACTTTCTTATACCAGTGGCGGGATTTTCTTGTGGGAAGATAGGGTTCAATCATCTGATCGTTAAAGTCCACTCCCCCCATAAACAAATTATAATCGTAGACACAAGCTGGTTTCTGGATTGTGCCGTTTCTTTTGGGGACTTCCACGTAGGTGTCGTTGTGGATTGATGTGAGCATGTGGACGTTTCGTTTGTCCCTCCACCTGACAGCCAATATCTCCTGGTTCCTCAATGATGCCGCCTCCCCTCGTCGTAGCTTTTCATTGGCGAGTTTTTGTGGGAAGCCTTTTCTATTGGCTCTTATTGTGCCACATGCTGGGGTGTCCCTCCGGTAAAGATTGCGGAACAGGGGCAAGCTGGTATAAAAATTATCCACATAAAGGTGGTATCCCTTTCCAAGGAGTGGATAGATAAGCTCCCAGACCACTTTTCCGCTGACACCGATGTACTCTGGGCATTCAGGGGGATGCAGTTGGGAGTCCTTCCCTTCGTACACCAGAAAGGCGTAGATGTACCCCGTGGCTCGGTCACAAAGTTTGTACATTTTAACCCCATATCGGGCCCTTTTGCTGGGGATAAACTGTTTAATGCTCAGCCTGCCTGAGAATTTTATGAGGGACTCATCCACGGAGATATTCTGTTCAGGGATATATAACTGGGAACATTTTTCAGAGAAAAAATTTAGGAGTGGCCGAATTTTATATAGTTTGTCAAAAGCTGGGTCATTTCGGGGAGGGCACTGGGTGTTGTCATTATAGTGGAGGAACCGCATAATCATTAGGTATCGGGATCTTGGCATAAGGGATGAGAAGAGTGGCATGTGGTGGATGGGTTTGGTAGACCAGTAGGAGTACAATTGGTTTTTTTTTTGAGAGTCCCATACTAAAAGTTAGGCCTAGGAAAATTTTGAATTCCTCTACGGTAAGTTCTCTCCACTCAAAGGGACGGGCGTAACTAGACCCAGGGTTGCTTGCTATGTACTGCTGTGCATAGAGGTTGCACTGGGCCACAATGGAGGATAGTAAGTCTTCAGTGAATACTAAATTGAAAAAATCGAGCATGGAAAATTCATCGGTGTTCACCTGGACACCTGGCTGGGCGGTGAAAGGGGGGATATTTGCTGCTCCGGAATTAGGGGGAAGCCACAGGGGGTTTTGAAGGCCATAGGGAAGGCTGGCATGGCCCCTATCCCTTTGGGGCTGAGATGACACCCTACTGGTGCCTGGCCTTTGTTGCAGTGGCACTGTGCTTGGGGTGGACGGCACTGCGCTTGGGGTGGACGGCACTGCGCTTGAGGTGGACGGCACTGCGCTTGAGGTGGACGGTACTGCGCTTGAGGTGGACGGCACTGCGCTTGAGGTGGACGGCACTGTGTTGCTGGTAGTAGGCCGCTTCTCCACGCCAGAACCCCTTGTTTTCACGGGCACACATTCCTCTTCTGATTCTGTATCAGACCCACTGTCTGTAACGGGTTCATAGGCCGAATCCGAATCAGACTGAGACTCCTCGCTGCTCTCATCGGTCATGATTAGATGCTGGTAGGCCTCCTCACAAGTAAATAATTTTTTTGCCATGTTGGTGGCTGGTGAGGCTGCACTGCAGAGCACTGTGGTGGCACTGGTGGACACTGGCGGGCACAGGCGGCACTGATGTGGCACAGGTAGCACTGGTGTGGCTCTGGTTGCACTGGTGTGGCTCTGGTTGCACTGGTGTGGCTCTGGTGGCACACAGGCGGCACAGGCGGCACTGGTGGGCACAGGCGGCACTGGTGGGCACAGGCGGCACTGGTGGGGACAGGCGGCACTGGTGGGGACAGGCGGCACTGATGTGGCACTGCAGTGGCGCTGATGGGCACAGGTGGCACTGGGCACAGGTGGCACTGGTGGGCGAAGGCGGCACTGATGGGCACAGGTGGCACTGATGGACACAGGTGGCACTGATGGGCACAGGTGGCTCTGGTGTGCACAGGTGGCTCTGGTGTGCACAGGTGTGGCTCTGGTGGGCACTGGTGTGGCTCTGGTGGGCACTGGTGTGGCTCTGGTGGGCACAGGCGGCACTGGTGGGCACAGGCGGCACTGGTGGCACTGGTGGGCACAGGCAGCACTGATGTGGCACCGCAGTGGCGCAGATGAGCACTGATGGGCACAGGTGGCACTGATGGGCACAGGTGGCACTGATGGGCACAGGTGGCACTAGTGTGGCACTGATGTGGCACTGGTGTGGCACTGGTGACACTGATGTGGCTCTGGTGGCACTGGTGTGGCTCTGGTGGCACTGGTGTGGCACAGGTGGCACAGGTGGCACAGATGTGGCACAGATGTGGCACAGATGGCACTTTTTGCACTTTTGGGGCACTTTTGGGGCACTGTTGGGCACTGCTGGGCACAGCTGGGCACAGCTGGGCACAGCTAAAAGTAGTAAAAACTCACTGTGTGGCACAGGGTTGCACTGATGTCTCTCCTCTCCTCTCACGCTGCATCGGTGTGAGGTGAGGAGAGAGATGAACTGCTGCTGACCCTGGTTTGTTTACATTGTGATCGCGCCGTCATTGGACGGCGCGATCACGTGGTAAAAGGCCGCTGTCATTGGCCATTCACCCCGATCTGTGTTGCTACGGGTCCGGTTGACCCGGCGAGCACAGTCGTTTGCGTGTGCGCGCCCGCGGGCGCGCGCAGGAACGATTCTAAGGGAGGACGTTATATAACGTCCTCCCAGAGTTAAACAACCACCTTGCCGCCGTTATTCGGCGGCAGGTGGTTGTTAAGTGGTTAAAGCGGAAGTAAACCCATCCGTAAAACAGTTTAATTTCCGGCACGTGCCGAAAAATGAAACACTCCCATTGGTTGTGCTCTCAACCAAACTGTCAAACCATCCAATGGCTGGTGTCATAACTGATCACATCATGGCAGCTGTAGATTAAAAAGAGGCAAAGATGGCAGCTTCCTTACCTGAAAACGATAGGAGGGTTTACACTTTAAGTGGTTAAAATTCAAAGTGATTATTAAAAACATATAAGTATACCATTATTCAGGGTAAATAACAGAAACATTAAGTATACAATATATAACTGTCATTTTTTAGGACCTTTACAACATTCAACATATTATATTTAATATTTCCATAGAGTACCCTAGAGCAAAAGGGGATTAACAATTATGGCCCCTATTTCTTTTTTTTGGACTTGCTTTGCTTTGTGCACTGGTCCAAATCATTTGGTGGAGGAGGGGATTATGGGGTGGGGTTGTTTTTTAGGGGTTGGACTTGGCCCCTTGGGGATTGGGGTTGGCCCCTTAGTTCCAGTGAAGGGAACTCCTAAGGCGTCAGCATACCAAGAGATTTTGGACAATTTCATGCTCCCAACTTTGTGGGAACAGTTTGGGGAAAATGACTGCCCACCAGTGCAAAAAAGCAAGGTCCATAAAGACATGGATGAGCGAGTTTGGGGTGGAGGAGGAACTTGACTGGCCTGCACAGAGTTCTGACCTCAACCCGATAGAACACCTTTGGGATGAATGAGAGTAGAGACTGCGAGCCAGGCCTTCTTATCCAACATCAGTGCCTGACCTCACAAATGTGCTTCTGGAATAATGGTCAAACCTTCCCATAGACACCCTCCTAAACCTTGTGGACAGCCTTCCCAGAAGAGTTGAAGCTGTTATAGCTGTAAAGGGCGGGGCCAACTCAATATTGAACCCTACGGACTAAGACTGGGATGCCATTAAAGTTCATGTGCGTGTAAAGGCAGGCGTCCCAATACTTTTGGTAATATACTGTATGTCACACTTACCATAGCATTAGTGGTCTTGCACTATAGCTGGCTCAGTGTTCTTCACCTATAGCAGCCCCTTTTCCCATAAGGTAAGAAAGCCTACCAGTACTTGGTTGCCCCAAGGTCTTATGCACAATGCTATAGTGCCTGGCTACCAGGTGCGAGCTAAGCACAGCAAATAGACACACTCCTAAACCTTGTGGACGGCCTTCCCAGAAGAGTTGAAGCTGTTATAGCTGCCAACTCAATATTGAACCCTACGGACTAAGACTGGGATGTCATTAACCACTTAAGGACCACCGCACGACGATGTACGTCGACAGAATGGCACGGACAGACACAAGGGCGTACAGGTACGTCCCCTTTAAGAACCTGTCCGTGGGTCCGAAACTCCGTGACCGCGCCCGCGGGACCCGCGGACCCGATCGCTGCTGGTGTCCCGCGATCGGGTCACAGAGCTGAAGAACGGGGAGAAGTGTAAAACAAACCTTTCCCCGTTCTCCCTAGTGGCAGTGTCACTGATCGTCTGTTCCCTGTCATAGGGAACGACGATCAGTGACGTCACACACCAAGCCACGCCCCCCTTCAGTTAGAATCACTCCCTAGGACACACTTAACCCCTACAGCGGCACCTAGAGGTTAACCCCATTCACCGAAAGTGTCATTTTCACAGTAATCAGTGCATTTTTATAGCGCTGATCGCTGTAAAAATGACAATGGTCCCAAAAATGTGTCAAAAGTGTCCGATGTGTCCGCCATAATGTCGCAGTCACAAATCGCTGATCGCCGCCATTACTAGTAAAAAAAAAAAAATTATTAATAGAAGTGCCATAAAACTGTCCCCTATTTTGTAGATACTATAACTTTTGCGCAAACCAATCAATAAACGGTTATTGCAATTTTTTACCAAAAATATGTAGAAGAATACGTATCGGACTAAAGTGAGGGGAAATGGTTTTTTTTATATATTTTTTGGGGATATTTATTATAGCAAAAAGAAAAAAATATGTAATTTTTTTCAAAATTGTCGCTCTACTTTTGTTTATAGCGCAAAAAATAAAAACTGCAGATGTGATCAAATACCACCAAAAGAAAGCTCTATTTGTGGGAAAAAAAGGACGTCAATTTTGATTGGGAGCCACGTCGCACGACCGCGCAATTGTCAGTTAAAGCGACGCAGTGCCGAATCGCAAAAAGGGGCCTGGCCTTTAACCAGCCAAAATGGTCCGGGGCTGAAGTGGTTAAAGTTCATGTGTGTGTAAAGGCAGGCGTCTCAATACTTTTGGTAATATAGTGTACTTATAATAAGGTGCTGCGGTACATAATCGAAGGCCATTATTCTACTTTATAACATTGTGTATAAGTCCTGGGGGGCAACCAAGTACCGGTAGGCCTGCTTGCCTTATGGGAAAGGGGCTACTGTAGGTGAAGAACACTGAGCCACCCATAGTGCCAGACCACCAGTGCTAGGAGTAGGGGTGAAATACTTATAATAAGGTGCTGCGGCACATAATCGGAGGCCATAGTTCTACTTTATAACGTTTTGTATAAGTCCTGGGGGGGCAACTGAGTACCAGTAGGCCTTATTTCCTTATGGGAAAGGGGGCTACTGTAGGTGAAAAACTCTGAGCCACCCATAGTGCCAGACCACCAGTGCTAGGAGTAGGGGTGACATACTTATAATAAGGTGCTGCGGCACATAATCGAAAGCCATAGTTCTACTTTATAAGGTTGTGTATAAGTCCTGGGGGGCAGCTGAGTACCAGTAGGCCTGCTTGCCTTATGGGAAAGGGGGCTACTGTAGGTGAAAAACTCTGGGCCACCCATAGTGCCAGACCACCAGTTCTAGGAGTAGGGGTGACATACTTATAATAAGGTGCTGCGGCACATAATCGAAGGCCATAGTTCTACTTTATAACGTTGTGTATAGGTCCTGGGGGGCAACCGAGTACAGGTAGGCCTGCTTGCCTTATGGGTAAGGGGGCTACTATAGGTGAAGAACACCGAGCCACCCATAGTGCCAGACCACCAGTGCTAGGAGTAGGGGTGACATACTTATAATAAGGTGCTGCGGCACATAATCGAAGGCCATAGTTCTACTTTATAACGTTGTGTATAGGTCCTGGGGGGCAACCGAGTACAGGTAGGCCTGCTTGCCTTATGGGTAAGGGGGCTACTATAGGTGAAGAATAGGGATGAGCTTCGAGTTCGAGTCGAACTCATGTTCGACTCGAACATTGCCTGTTCGCCCGTTCGCCGAACAGCGAACAAATTGGGGTGTTCGCGGCAAATTCGAAAAATCTATGGGAGAAATCTAAAGTGCTAATTATAAAGGCTAATATGCAAGTTATTGTCCTAAAAAGTGTTTGGGGACCCGGGTCCTGCCCCAGGGGACATGTATCAATGCAAAAAGAAGTTTTAAAAACGGCCGTTTTTTCGGGAGCAGTGATTTTAATAATGCTTAAAATGAAAAAATAAAAGTGAAATATTCCTTTAAATTTCGTACCTGGGGGGTGTGTATGATCTGCATGTGAAGTGGCGCATGTTTCCCGTGCTTAGAACTGTCCCTGCAAAAAATGTCATTTTTGAAAGAAAAAAATGCATTTAAAACTGACTCGCGGCTATTAATGAATTGTCGGCTCCCGGCAATACATACAAAAGTCATTGATAAAAAAAAAAAAAAGCGTGGGGGTTCCCCAGAATTCAATTACCAGGCCCTTCAGGTCTGGAATGGATATTAAGGGGAACCCCGCCGCAAATAAAAAAAAATTGACGTGGGGTTCCCCCAAATATCCATTCCAGGCCCTTCAGATCTGGCATGGATTTTAAGGGGAACTCCACCCCAAATTAAAAAAAAAATGGCGTGGAGTCCCCCTAAAAATCCATACCAGACCCCTTATCCGAGCACGCAACCTGGCCGGCCGCAGGGGAAAAGGGGGGGACGAGAAAGCGGCCCCCCCTCCCTCCTGAACCGTACCAAGCCACATGCCCTCAACATGGGGAGGATGTCCCCATGTTGATGGGGACAAGGGCCTCATCCCCACAACCCTTGCCCGGTGGTTGTGGGGGTCTGCGGGCGGGGGGCTTATCGGAATCTGGAAGACCCCTTTAACAAAGAGGACCCCCATATCCCGGCCCCCCCCCTATGTGAATTGGTAAGGGGTACATTGTACCCCTACCATTTCACGAAGAAAGCGTAAAAAAATGTTTAAAAAAACACACAAACACGTTGAAAAAGTCCTTTATTAAAAAAAAAAAACATTCCAGCGGTGAAATCCAGTGTCCCGCGGCGATCCCGATGTCCAGCGCTGTCCTTCATTGGTTGTGCCTGAGCGGACCTGATGGGGAACTCCCTCTCAGTATTTTAAATGTATAGACCCGCCCCTTCTAAAGTTCCCCATCAGGTCCGCTCAGCGGACCAGATGCGGAACATGAGAAGGGGCGGGTCTATACATGTATTGCCAAAGTGAGAGCAGTTCCCCATCAGGTCCGCCTCCTCGGTATGTCGGACCCGCCTACGTCATTGGCTTGAGCGGGTCCGACATACCGAGGAGGCGGACCTGATGGGGAACTGCTCTCACTTTGGTAATACATGTATAAACCCGCCCCTTCTCATGTTCTGCATCTCGCCCGCTGAGCGGACCTGATGGGGAACTTTAGAAGGGGCGGGTCTATACATTTAAAATACTGAGAGGGAGTTCCCCATCAGGTCCGCTCAGGCACAACCAATGAAGGACAGCGCTGGACATCGGGACCGCCGCGGGACACTGGATTTCACCGCTGGAATGTTTTTTTATTTATTTTTTTAAATAAAGGACTTTTTCAAGGTGTTTGTGTGTTTTTTTAAACATTTTTTTACGCTTTCTTCGTGAAATGGTAGGGGTACAATGTACCCCTTACCAATTCACATAGGGGGGGGGCCGGGATCTGGGGGTCCCCTTTGTTAAAGGGGTCATCCAGATTCCGATAAGCCCCCCGCCCGCAGACCCCCACAACCACCGGGCAAGGGTTGTGGGGATGAGGCCCTTGTCCCCATCAACATGGGGACATCCTCCCCATGTTGAGGGCATGTGGCCTGGTACGGTTCAGGAGGGAGGGGGGGCCGCTCTCTCGTCCCCCCCTTTTCCCCTGCGGCCGGCCAGGTTGCGTGCTCGGATAAGGGGTCTGGTATGGATTTTTAGGGGGACTCCACGCCATTTTTTTTTTTAAACTTGGGGTGGAGTTCCCCTTAAAATCCATGCCAGATCTGAAGGGCCTGGTAATTGAATTCTGGGGAACCCCCACGCTTTTTTTTTTTTTTTTTTATCACTGACTTTTGTATGTATTGCCGGGAGCCGACAATTCATTAATAGCCGCGAGTCAGTTTTAAATGCATTTTTTTTCTTTCAAAAATGACATTTTTTGCAGGGACAGTTCTAAGCACGGGAAACATGCGCCACTTCACATGCATATCATACACACCCCCCAGGTACGAAATTTAAAGGAATATTTCACTTTTATTTTTTCATTTTAAGCATTATTAAAATCACTGCTCCCGAAAAAACGGCCGTTTTTAAAACTTCTTTTTGCATTGATACATGTCCCCTGGGGCAGGACCCGGGTCCCCAAACACTTTTTAGGACAATAACTTGCATATTAGCCTTTATAATTAACACTTTAGATTTCGAACGTTCGAGTCCATTGTATTTAATAGGGTTCTAAAGTTTACACGAACATTTTGTCTGTTCGCAGGTTCTGGTGCGAACCGAACAGGGGGGTGGTCGGCTCATCCCTGGTGAAGAACACCGAGCCACCCATAGTGCCAGACCACCAGTGCTAGGAGTAGGGGTGACATACTTATAATAAGGTGCTGCGGCACATAATCGAAGGCCATAGTTCTACTTCATAACGTTGTGTATAGGTCCTGGGGGGCAACCGAGTACCAGGAGGCCTGCTCGCCTTATGGGAAAGGGGGCTGCTATAGGTGAAGAACACTGAGCCACCCATAGTGCTAGATCACCAATGCTAGGAGTAGGGGTGACATACTTATAATGAGGAGCTGCGGCACATAATCAGAGGCCATAGTTCTTCTTTAGAATCAGAAGCTGCATCAGAAATCATTTTCAGTACAATAATAGCCTTACGATGGTGCGCTCCCTAAAGATAAAAAGTACCATACAGTTTCTCTTTAGGTGATTATCGTTTACAAAGTGCCGGAGGAAGTTTGTGACGCGGACCCCGCGGTTTGTTCATCGCGTACGCTACATTTGTCTCAACATGGTGTTCTGTGGTTTTTACTCACCACATTTCTCCAGGAACTCCCAGGCAGAGAGAATCCTCGGCGCACAGGATGAAATAACAGTGCGGGGAATGGGATACATTTACTTTCAATCAGTTTCCCGCTTTGAAGATGGCAGGGAGGAGAGAGCCGAACCTGTCACATCTTCTCTCTCATTTGCTGCCGGTACGCGGGAAAGGTCATCTTTCAGGGAACGTTTTATAAAAAAAGAAGAAAATAGATCAATGAGCCGCACTCTCTGTACCTGACACGTTCTGCACCCCGAGAAAGAACAGCTACAGTATTGGCGGGAGTAAAGAAGAAACTTTAAAAGAACAGCACCTGTTCTGTTCTGTCAAAGTCGATCTAAACCTAGTCATTAATTCTCGTATAAGCTTTATCATGTTAAAGAGGAACTTCACACAGTTAAGGAAAAAAAAAAAAAAAACATATATACTGTAGCTACTGACTTTTAATAGTCCGGCACTCACCAGTCCCTTGAGTCCAGTGCTGTCTTTCTGCAGTCGGTTCTTTTTATTGCTGTGGTTCCTGGCTCCACCATCATTGGATTTGGGAGCCTAACCCGACCCCTAAACCCAACACCCGAACCCTACAAATACTGTAGCAGATGTTTTTTAATAATCAGGTACTCACCAATCCCTGGAGTCCAGTGCCGTCTTCTGGCAGCTGGTTCTTTTCACTGCTGTAGGACCCTGGAACCGCCATGTTGGATTTGGGAGCCTAACCCTACCCCTAACCCCAACCCCCTAACCCTACAAATACTGTAGCAGTTGAATTTGAATAATCAGGTACTCACCAATCCCTGGAGTCTAGTGCCGTCTTCTGGCAGCTGGTTCTTTTCACTGCTGTAGGACCCTGGAACCGCCATGTTGGATTTGGGAGCCTAACCCTACCCCTAACCCCAACCCCCTAACCCTACAAATACTGTAGCAGTTTAATTTTAATAATCAGGTACTCACCAATCCCTGGAGTCCAGTGCCGTCTTCTGGCAGCTGGTTATTTTCACTGCTGTAGGACCCTGGAACCGCCATGTTGGATTTGGGAGCTTAACCCTACCCCTAACCCCAACCCGCATAACACTACAAGTACTGTACTTAATTAATTTTAATAATCAGATACTCACCAGTCCTTGGAGTCCAGTGCTGTCTTCTGGCAGCTGGTTCTTTTCACTGCTATGGATCCTTGGCACCACCATCTTGGATTTGGGAGTGCAACCCTACCCCTCAGCCCAACCCCCTAACACTAAACACACTGTAGCAGATGAATTTTAATAATCAGGTACTCACCAGGCCTTGGAGTCCAGTGCTGTCTTCTGTCAGCCGGTTCTTTTCACTGCTGAAGGACCTTGGCATCGCCATGTTGGATTTGGGAGCATAATCCTACCCCTAAACCCAACCCCCTAACCCTAAAAATACTGTAGTTGATGTATTTTAATAATTAGGTACTCATTAGTCAATGGAGTCCAGCAATGTCTTCCTGCAGCCGGGTATTTTCACCGCTATGGATCCCTGGCACCACCATCTTGGATTTGGAAACCTAACCCTACCCCTAACCCAACCCCCTAACCCTAAAAATGCTTTAACTGATTCATTTTAATAATTAGGTACTCAGTCCCTGGAGTCCCGTGCTGTCTTTCTGCAGTCAGTTTTTTTTTACTGCTGTGGGTTCCTTGCTCCACCATCATGGATTTGGGAGCTTAACACTACCCCTAACCCAACCCCCTAACCCTAAAAATGCTTTAACTGATTAATTTTAATAATTAGGTACTCATCAGTCCCTGGAGTCCCGTGCTGTCTTTCTGCAGTCAGTTTTTTTTTTACTGCTGTTTTTTTACTGCTGTCGGTTCCTTGCTCCACCATATAGCTAGGTCTATGAGCGCGTCTATGAGTGTCTCTATGAGCACTTCTATGAGTGCCTCTATAAGCAGGTCTATGAGCGCCTCTATGAGCGCCTCTATGAGCACCTCTATGAGCAGGTCTATGAGCGCATCTATGAGTGTGTCTATTAATGTGTCTATGAGAGCGCCTCTACAAGCATGTCTATGAGCGTGTCTATGAGCGTCTCTATGAGCAGGTATATGAGTGTGTCTATGAGCAGGTCTATGAGCAGGTCTATCAGCGTGTCTATGAGCGCCTCTGTAAGCAGGTCTATGAGCGTGTCTATGAGCGCCTCTATAAGCAGGTCTATGAGCGTGTCTATGAGCGTGTCTATGAGTGCCTCTATGAGCAGGTCTATGAGCAGGTCTATCAACGTGTCTATGAGCGCCTCTATAAGCAGGTCTATAAACGCCTCTATAAGCAGGTCTATGAGCGTGTCTATGAGTGCCTCTATAAGCAGGTCTATGAGTGTGTCTATGAGCAGGTCTATGAGCAGGTCTATCACCGTGTCTATGAGCGCCTCTGTAAGCAGGTCTATGAGCGTGTCTATGAGCGCCTCTATAAGCAGGTCTATGGGCGCCTCTATAAGCAGGTCTATGAGCGTGTCTATGAGCGCCTCTATGAGCGTGTCTATGAGTGCCTCTATGAGTGTGTCTATGAATGTGTCTATGAGAGCGCCTCTACAAGCATGTCTATGAGCGACGGCGTGTCTATGAGCGTCTCTATGAGCAGGTATATGAGTGTGTCTATGAGCAGGTCTATCAGCGTGTCTATGAGCGTCTCTATAAGCAGGTCTATGAGCGTGTCTATGAGCGCCTCTATAAGCAGGTCTGTGGGCGCCTCTATAAGCAGGTCTATGAGTGCCTCTATAAGCAGGTCTATGAGCGTGTCTATGAGTGCCTCTATGAGCAGGTCTATGAGCGTGTCTATGAGCAGGTCTATCAGCGTGTCTATGAGTGCCTCTATAAGCAGGTCTATGAGTGTGTCTATGAGCAGGTCTATGAGCAGGTCTATCAGCGTGTCTATGAGCGCCTCTATAAGCAGGTCTATAAACGCCTCTATAAGCAGGTCTATGAGCGTGTCTATGAGTGCCTCTATAAGCAGGTCTATGAGTGTGTCTATGAGCAGGTCTATGAGCAGGTCTATCACCGTGTCTATGAGCGCCTCTGTAAGCAGGTCTATGAGCGTGTCTATGAGCGCCTCTATAAGCAGGTCTATGGGCGCCTCTATAAGCAGGTCTATGAGCGTGTCTATGAGCGCCTCTATGAGCGTGTCTATGAGTGCCTCTATGAGTGTGTCTATGAATGTGTCTATGAGAGCGCCTCTACAAGCATGTCTATGAGCGACGGCGTGTCTATGAGCGTCTCTATGAGCAGGTATATGAGTGTGTCTATGAGCAGGTCTATCAGCGTGTCTATGAGCGTCTCTATAAGCAGGTCTATGAGCGTGTCTATGAGCGCCTCTATAAGCAGGTCTGTGGGCGCCTCTATAAGCAGGTCTATGAGTGCCTCTATAAGCAGGTCTATGAGCGTGTCTATGAGTGCCTCTATGAGCAGGTCTATGAGCGTGTCTATGAGCAGGTCTATCAGCGTGTCTATGAGTGCCTCTATAAGCAGGTCTATGAGTGTGTCTATGAGCAGGTCTATGAGCAGGTCTATCAGCGTGTCTATGAGCGCCTCTATAAGCAGGTCTATGAGCGTGTCTATGAGCGCCTCTATAAGCAGGTCTATGGGCGTCTCTATAAGCAGGTCTATGGGCGCCTCTATAAGCAGGTCTATGAGCGTGTCTATGAGCGTGTCTATGAGCGCCTCTATGAGCGTGTCTATGAGTGCCTCTATGATCAGGTCTATGAGTGTGTCTATGAGCGCCTCTATAAGCAGGTCTATGAGCGTGTCTATAAACAGGTCTATGAGCGCCTCTATAAGCAGGTCTATGAGCAGGTCTATCAGCGTGTCTATGAGTGCCTCTATAAGCAGGTCTATGAGCGTGTCTATGAGAAGGTCTATGAGCAGGTCTATGAGCGCGTCTATGAGTGCCTCTATAAGCAGGTCTATGAGCGTGTCTATGAGAAGGTCTATGAGCAGGTCTATGAGCGCGTCTATGAGTGCCTCTACAAGCAGGTCTATGAGCGTGTCTATGAGCAGGTCTATGAGCATGTCTATGAGCAGGTCTATGAGCGTGTCTATGAGCAGGTCTATGAGCAGGTCTATGAGCGCGTCTATGAGTGCCTCTATAAGCAGGTCTATGAGCGTGTCTATGAGCAGGTCTATGAGCGCGTCTATAAACAGGTCTATGAGCAGGTCTATGAGCGCGTCTATGAGCATGTCTATGAGCAGGTCTATGAGCGCGTCTATGAGTGCCTCTATAAGCAGGTCTATGAGCGTGTCTATGAGCAGGTCTATGAGCGCGTCTATGAGCAGGTCTATGAGCAGGTCTATGAGCGTGTCTATGAGCAGGTCTATGAGCAGGTCTATGAGCAGGTCTATGAGCACGTCTATGAGCATGTCTATGAGCGTGTGTATGAGCGCCTCTATGAGCAGGTTTATGAGCGCGTCTATGAGCGTGTCTATGAGCGTGTCTATGAGCAGGTCTATGAGCATGTCTATGAGCAGGTCTATGAGCATGTCTATGAGCAGGTCTATGAGCGTGTCTATGAGCGTGTCTATGAGTGCCTCTATAAGCAGGTCTATGAGCATGTCTATGAGCAGGTCTATGAGCGTGTCTATGAGCGTGTCTATGAGTGCCTCTATAAGCAGGTCTATGAGCGTGTCTATGAGCAGGTCTATGAGCGCGTCTATGAGCAGGTCTATGAGCGTGTCTATGAGCATGTCTATGAGTGCCTCTATAAGCAGGTCTATGAGCATGTCTATGAGCAGGTCTATGAGCGTGTCTATGAGCAGGTCTATGAGCGTGTCTATGAGCGCGTCTATGAGTGCCTCTATAAGCAGGTCTATGAGCGTGTCTATGAGCAGGTCTATGAGCGTGTCTATGAGCGCGTCTATGAGTGCCTCTATAAGCAGGTCTATGAGCGTGTCTATGAGCAGGTCTATGAGCGCGTCTATGAGCAGGTCTATGAGCAGGTCTATGAGCGCGTCTATGAGCATGTCTATGAGCAGGTCTATGAGCGCGTCTATGAGTGCCTCTATAAGCAGGTCTATGAGCGTGTCTATGAGCAGGTCTATGAGCGCGTCTATGAGCAGGTCTATGAGCAGGTCTATGAGCGCGTCTATGAGCATGTCTATGAGCAGTTCTATGAGCGCGTCTATGAGTGCCTCTATAAGCAGGTCTATGAGCGTGTCTATGAGCAGGTCTATGAGCGCTTCTATGAGCATGTCTATGAGCAGGTCTATGAGCGTGTCTATGAGCAGGTCTATGAGCAGGTCTATGAGCAGGTCTATGAGCGCGTCTATGAGCACGTCTATGAGCGTGTGTATGAGCGCCTCTATGAGCAGGTTTATGAGCGTGTCTATGAGTGTGTCTATGAATGTGTCTAAGAGTGCCTCTATGAGCGCATCTATGAGCACGTCTATGAGTGCGTCCATGAGCGCCTCTATGAGTGCGTCTATAAGTGCGTGTCCTTTAAGTAACTGTCATAGCAGCTCACAATAATCTGCGGTGAAATGTTACAATTATCGGGGTGTCACTTGTAACGTATCGCATTGTTGGAAAGGTAACACTAACCCGGAGCCCTGGGGTTGAGGGGACGATGGCGCCCTCCTATGTGACGCACTTATAATGTCACATTATCTCGTACCCCAGACACACACAACATATTGCTTTAATAAGTAGGAACAAAAAGCATCTCGCGGACCGGCAGGTCCAGAAGTGTTCGGCTTTCTATAAATTCATTTGTTTGACTCAAGGCTTTCCTGAAATCTCTCTTTAATTTCATTTGGTCAGATTTGACTCGATTAAAGGGTATTGATCTCGCTGTATAAAATTGCACCCATTCATCAGTACTAGCTAGCTTGTAAAATCACATTGTTAATAAATCAGGTGTTGTAGCTATCTCCGCGCTGTTATTGAAGATGGAAAACAAAGACAAACAGCTTCCCCTCCGGCTCTCATTGACAGAATAATATCATTAAAAGTTGCAGACAGCCATTATGAAAAACACGCTTTACATTACCAGCTGAAGACAGGCGCAAGGCTCGGCGCTGTCAATAAAACGCGGTATCTTCTCGGTAAATAGGAAGAAAAAAAAATCAAATAATATTTGTTATGTTCTACCAGAGACATCTTCAAATTGAACAGAATGGAAAGAATATATAACTGTTTCCAACAACCTGATGGAACCAGTGTGTGCTCATCTCCAACGTTGCATCCTGGCCTAGGCCAACAAGGCCCAGGCCTAGGGCAGCACTTTGCAGGGGGGCAGCACAGAAAGAGTCCCCGACGGCTTGGGCTACACTGTTAGTGTAACGCAAGCTGCTTCTAATTTTGCCTGTCCTATCATCCTGGACCACAAACCTTCCTCACTGTCCTATATGTTTTCTGCTGCACCATTGGCATGGTTATATCTTCTTAGTCCTCTCCATAAAATGATCAGAAATGTGTGCTTAAAGTAGAACTATAGGCAACACTTTTTTTTCCATTTTGGAGAGAGTAATGCCGCGTACACACGATCATTATTCACGGCGGTTAAAAAACCGCCGTGAATAATGTCATTTAAAACGGGGGAACAACTTGTTCCCCACACACGGTCGTTTTTCACGTCATTTTTTCTCTTGACGAGAAAAACGACCGTCTGTGGGCTCCGCGGCAGTGTTTCCCTATGGGAAACACTGCCGCGGAAAACATGTCGAAAAAAACGACGAGAAAAATTAGAACATGTTCTAATTTTTCTCGTCGTTTTTAATGCCGTTTTTCTCGTTGAAAAAAACGACAGAAAGCCCACAGACTATCGTTTTTCTCGTCGAATGGGAAAAATGTCGTTTTTTTCAACGAGAAAAACGGCCGTGTGTACGCGGCATAAGGGAGGGTTATAGCCCCTGCCAGTTTTTTTTTTTTTACTATCCCTGTCCCATTGCAGAGATTTCCCTTCACTTCCTGCCCCATAGCCAAACAGGAAGTGAGAGGAAATCTATGCAAATTAAGGGAATCTAATCCCCCCCCCAGGTCCTAAGAATTAGTGTCCCAACTCGAAAAATTTCAGGGCGGTCTTAAACAGAAAGGGGTGTGGCCTTGACAGGGAGGGGTGGGTCATATTTAAATTAGGGGGTGCACGAGTTTAGTCAGGCCTACGGCAGCACAAAACCTAAATACACTACCGCTCATCTCTATCAACTGACACATGCAGCAGCCGGAAGAGAAATGTGCTGTAAGCAGCCTTGGGACCTCCCATGAACTGCAAAATTGAAAAAAGGTTTTGCGATCACCGAAGACAATGAGAGACAAGTGTCTCCATTGGAGGAAATGTCAAACGTACCAGATCATCCATAGGGAACCTTAGGCAGGCACCTGATTATTGACAAACATCAGCGTGTAGCCAGGTGCCGGGCTACAGTAACATGGAGAAACAGATGTAGCACCCTGATGTTTAGGCAGGGATGCTATTAACTTTATCTGCCAAGTGATAGTTGCCTTGGTCAATTGTTAGGAGGTCAATTGATTTCACCCTAATTCTGGAATTGCTGCACTTCTCTCCTCTGTCACTAGATGGCCGGGTACCTGATGACATTAGATAAGATGAGGGCATTTCGCTGATCAGAACTCCCTCCAGCACTGCCACTCATCCCATTCCCACCACCAGCACTGCCATTCATCCCAACTCCCCGCCAGCACCGCCACTCATCCCAAAACAAAAAATTAGGATAGAGAGAGATAAAATGGAAAGAAAGGAGAACAAAGAGAAAAAGTGGCACATCCTAAAATGTACCATAAGGGGTTTTAATACTGTACGAGTGGAAGGGACTCAGGGAGCGCTAAATGTCCGTGGGTTGGGAGCACAAATTACTAGTCTTGCCTTGGGTGCTGACAACCCACGCTACGAAAATAATTTTACTGTTAGGGGTCCCCACAACTTGGGAAATTTTATCAAGGGGTCACGGCACTAGATAGGTTGAGAACCACTGCTCTAAAGTCTAGAATAATCTGGATTGGGACCCCGTGGCTTTGAGATCGACTATTTTCCTCCAGAGTGGAGACACCTGCGCACATGGAAGGTTGTGTATCTGCTATGAGGGCTCTCCTTCCCCCCTCTTTTTTTTTTGATGGACACCATGAGCTGCCACAGAGACTGCTAGCCAGTCCCTTGGGAACACCAAGAACTACCATAAAAACCTAGTTAAGACTCAAGGTATCCAGATATTAGAAAATTTTATGAATCTCGACCCTCCAGTAAAGCCACTCATGTAGTATAAAAAGATGTACATGTAGCGGGTATTTGAATTATGTGAGGACTCTGGTGGTGTGAGGTTCCTTGGGGCCCCTGGGTGGTGCTGTTGCCTGGGGCCGGAGTTGAACTCACACCGCGAACCGTGCCTTTTTGTCCTCCCCTGGAGCTGGTACAGCGGGGCGGGGAACCCGCTGGGACGCAAAGGGAGATGTCATAACAGGGGCGGACGCCCTGTTTTTGAGAGGAGAGTCGAAGGACGCGGCCGCACCCAGGCACCTTCAGCTTGGGTGCTGGCGTTCCGGTGTTCCAGGCCTAGGCGCCCTTGGCCTAGCTGGAGTAGGGATGGAGTCCATCTCAGGCACCTTTAGCCTGGGGTGAGGTACTATGGCGGATGCCTGGGGCTCAGTACCTTCGACTGAGTTCCGCGAGGGTGCAGGAATCCGAGGGGGCCCTAACTCCTTGGGTACCCGTGTCTGAGTTCGTGAGGACTGGCGCGCAGTAACTTCTCTGAAGAGCCCGGCGCAGCATCGCTGGTGACAGAGAGGCCTCCATTTCTCCCTTGGACGGATTTCTTCCTCTGACAGGGGCAAAGTGAGCGAAGGTAATTCACGTTCTATATTACCTAGTCAGTGGCAGTGACTATTCACCACTGGTGACAGCACAGTGGGCAGCAGCAAGAAGGGAAAGGATTGTGCCTCCATCTGTCCCCTCATTTTCCAAAGGAGAAAGATTGTTTTATTGCTTGGCAAGAAGAATAAAACTGAGTTGTACCTATTCACTGTGTGGAACTCGGGTTACTCAAGCAAAGGAGTCAGGGACGAAGGACTGGACTTGACTCTAGGACACCTACACAAAAGCCCAATCTCTGGCCTTCACCTCCCAGTTACGGAGGACATGGGCCGTGGTGTGTTTCTCTCTCTCTCCCAGGTACCCCTAGACAACAGCCATATAACCACCAAAGAAAGAGAGAGAGGTGAGGCCGCTACATACATTTTATTGCAAATACCAAACAAACAACACAATCTAAAAGGTTTTGCCCAAAATGATTGACCAATGTTTTTGGACATTGAGATCTGGAGGATTTTTCTAGAATGTACCAGTCCCTAAGGGACCGAACCCCTTGAACCTTCATGAACCACCACATCCCGAATCTCAACTTTAAACATGCTCCTGTAGACCTTGTGGATAGTGCAATCGGTCAAAGCTTTGCACCTGCTTGTTACATCATAGGGGGGGAAGGATTGGTAGACAGTGGTTGATTTACTAAAACTGGAGAGTGCAAAATCTGGTCCAGTTCTGCATAGAAACCAATCAGCTTCCAGTTTTTTTTGTCAAGCCTTAATTGAACAAGCTGAAGTTAGAAGTTGTTAGGCTGCCATGCACTGCTGTACCAGATTCTGCAATCAACCCCTTAGCCCCCGTTCACATCGGGCTGATTTGACATGCGTCTTGACATGTCAAATCGGTGCCTATTGCCGGCAATGGCAACTTCGGGGGCCATTTCAATAGATATCTGTGCAGGAACCCGCCCAGATGTCTCTGAAATCGCCCCTGAAGTCAGACTGAAAAGCCGGTTTGAAGTTGTGCGAGTTCAAACCCGCATTTCAGTGTGAACCTAGGCTCAATGTCTGATGGGGCCATGGCAGTACAGACAATGATAATGGGGCACCTTCTCAATGCCTACTCCAATTCTTATCAACATCAACTACAGAGTTAGGGAGACAAACCCCTACCTTTATATATACATAATCCTGCCTACAATTTTGAAAATAGAATTGCTGTAGGAGATTTATTAACCACTTGCCGACTGCCTAAAGACGATATACTTTGGCAAAATGGCACGGCTGCGCAAAGCAACGTACAGGTACGTTGCTTTGAGCCTGAGGTCAAGCCTGAGCACACCCCCCCCAGACTGGGGAGTGCCTCAAAAGCCCCGACAACCTAGTGCTCCATCTCCAGCTTCTTCCACCAGACAACTCCTCCACGCTGGGCTGACCCTGGGTATATCAAGGAGGCCTGCCCTCTGCTAATCCTAGTTGGGGATTGGTCAGAGCTCCCTGAGACACCCCAGACAGCTTCACCTCTCTTCCCCTCCTTCTTTCCAGAATCCTATAGAAGCCAGAGGGAGGTAACTGAAAGATGATGCTATCTGTGAGTCACCAGCCTATTCTGAGCCACTCCCAGCCCACACAGATCAAAACAAACAGGCCTAGCTGCCAGCTAGGCCTGTGGAAATTTGCCTGCACTACAAAAATCCTACTTCTAGCACCTACCTAAAGTAGAGGGTGCTACATGTATCTTAATGCAGACTTCTGGGGAAATCAGTGAGCCAATCACACAAGCAGGAAATTATGTTTCTGGGGGGAGCTCTGTATACCATCTGTGTACAGAGCGCCTCCAGGTGGCCATATTGCATTTTCAGAAAATGACAGCGGCTGCAGATTGAAAAGGAAAGGAAATTTGTAATAACATTATTCAATTACAATATGGCTTTATGTCGCAATAGTATATACACTATATTATTTTTTCTTTATTTGCTATTTTTTTCCCCCCCACGAAAGAGGAGTTACACTTTAAACAATTTATTTTTTTTCAATTTCAAACTACTGGAACTCCTCATCTGCATCTGGCATTTTTTTTTTTTTTGTAAAAAGGTAAACCTGGCCTTTATCATACGAAACGTGAAGATTTGTCATTTTGTAACCATTGGCACGTATGTATAATTATAGACGCTTCAGTCATTATACAGTAATATTGATTCATCTATACTCTTTATTGATTGGCATGAGGAGGGTCCTACTTATTACCACATCAGGGAGAGGAGATAACGAGCGATACTCTGACTATGTCATTAATGAGGACAATATTGATTGGGAATATATCTTTTAGTGACCTTGTCATACTTCTGCATAATTATAGCAGTCAAAAGGAAAAAAACTAATAAAAACCAGAATATAGACACTGCCGTCGTTTCAATGATAAAAATAAAATGGATGAAATAAAATTCCTTTGGATAATAACCAATACATGTTTATTTTTTAGTACCGTATATACTCGAGTATAAGCCGAGTTTTTCAGCCCTTTCTTTAGGGCTGAAAATACACCCCTCGGCTTATACTCGAGTCCGTGTACCTGAAAATCTTCTTAGACTGCGGGCGGCGTCCATTGTTTAAATATCGCGGCTTCCTCCTGGTCTTGTTCCGTGATCGGCGTGAATCACAGAAAAGTTTCATCAAATCACTCGGTGGTGGAGAATTCATATCTGCTTTTTTGGACTTTACCATTTCTAAAAGACTCAAGCCTCGTACACACGGCTGAGAATCTCGTCAGGAAAAAACACGTTGTTTTTCTTGACGAGATTCTTGGACAAGTATCTTGTCCCGGCCGAGTGTACACACGCTCGATTCATAGAAACCCGCGGTTCTTTGAATGGAGCGAACGCGGTGACGTCATCGACTACGACGAGCGTGCGCTCGTCACATTGGATGCCGTCGCCGCCATCTTGCTACACCCTACCTATGCCTAGGAAGCTACCGCACATGCGTCAAAGTCATTTTGAGCATGCGCGGGTTTCCCTGGCGACAGGTAAGTGTACACACACACACTTTTCTCGTCGAGAAACAGGCTGACGAGAATCTCGACGAGAAAATAGAGAGCAGGTTCTCGACGAGAAACCATACACATGAACGATTTTCTCGGCAAGAAAGCTCTCTCGGCAGTTTTCTTGTCGTTTCTTGCCGAGAAACTCGTTCGTGTGTACGAGGCTTCAGTCACTGTTTTTTGCTTTTTTTTTTTAATTTTTTTTTTATTTATACTGATTATGTGCTGAATGTCACTTTTGTTGTTTAAGGCCAGTTTCACACTGGGACGGTGGGGGCGGTGGCGCTATACCGTCGGGATCGCAGAGGTATTCGGCCACTAGTGGTGCGGTATTAACCCCCGCTAGCGGCCGAAAAAGGGTTAATACCACCCGCAAGCCGTGGCTACAGCCATGGTTTGCGGGCGGTATTACCGCGGTTTCCCATTGCTTTCAATGGGAAGGAGCGGTGTAGGAGCGGTAAACACACCGCTCCTCTCACCGCTCCAAAGATGCGGCTAGCAGGACTTTTTTTTAAGTCCTGTTAGCGCACCGCTCCAGTGTGAAAGCCCTCGGGGGCTTTCACATTGGAGAGACAGGAGCCGCTGTTTAGGCTCGGTTTGCAGGCGCTATTTTGCAAACCACCCCCAGTGTGAAAGGGGCCTTAAACACATAGGATTTGTTTATTGGTTAGTGTGTCACAACACTACAAGCATATTATTCAATATATTTCACAATATACTTTTGATTAGCGCGATTTTATATATTATGTTTTTTAAATGTAAATACAGTGGAACCTTGGTTTACGAGTAACGCGGTTAAGGAGCATTTTGAATAATGAACAACTTTTTACTCGCGAGTGTTGTCTTGCAAAACAAGCAGAATTCATGCTAATTGGGTGTGCAGTACCGCATTTGGTCGTTCGGAAATACTCGGAATCACTCGGAAATACTCGGAAATACTCAGTTCCCGAGTGTTTCCGAACCTTTCCGAGGGTTTTACGAGATCAGCCGAGTTGTCCCTGACTATTTCTGAGGCTCTCCGGCGCCCCCCCCACCTCTAGCCACATGCGGTATTGCATGCCATAGAAGTCAATGCGGAACAAATTATCTTTAATTCCATTGACTTCTATGGGGAAACTCGCTTTGATATGCGAGTGCTTTGGATTACAAGCATTCTCCTGGAAAGGATTATGCTCGTAATCCAAGGTTCCACTGTAATTTAAAGTAGAAGTTCAGCCAAACACTAACTAACTCTAAATCTACTGACAGTCACATTCTAATGCCCCGTACACACGACCGGTTTTCCCTGTCGGAAAAAAAAACGATGGTTTTCCCAACGGATTTCCTCTCAAGCCTGCCTTGCATACACACGGTCACACAAAAGTCCGGTGAACTTTTGACTGCCAAGAACGCAGTGACGTAAAAGACTATGGCGAGCCAAGAAAATTAGGTTCTATGCTTCTGAGCATGCGTCGATTTGTTTCCGGGCTTGCGTGTTTTTTTGCGAGTCGGAAAAGCATACAGACGAACGGTTTTCCCGCTAGGATTTTTTCCTGACGGGAAAAAAGAGATCCTTCTCTCTTTTTTTCCCCAGCAGTTTTCCTGTGGGAAAAAGTCCGATGGAGCATACACACGGTCGGGATGCCCAACGAAAAGCTCTCATCGGACTTTTTCCGACGGGAAAACCGGTTGTGTGTATGGGGCATAAGACCAATCTGTCTAACCCTGTAAAGCAAAAATCGCTATATTTACCTTATCTGAAGCCGCAGCGGTGGAAGCTCTGTGCAGGAGACAGCCAACAATGGCTGAGAAATGCCAGGGAAGTGACGTCACCCATAGACTTACTATGGGACTTCCGATGATGGCTGCCTCTTCTGGACACGCCTACACACTGAAGCCACCACTGACAGCTCAGCGTTGAACCGGGCCGGATCGGCTGCAGAACAGGTGGGTATATTGATTTTTGCTTTACAGGGTTAGATAGATTAGTCTAAAGCAGGGGTGTCCAAACTTTTTTCAAAGAGGGCCAGATTTGATGAAGTGAACATGTGGGAGGAACCATTTTGCCTGATATTCTTTAAACCATTAAAATTTGGTCTAAGTGTGTTCGTTCGAGCAACTAATACACGGCCCAACAAGAATTCTCCAGCCTTTGTGGCTGTGTGTGGTGAAGAGATGAGCTCAGGCGTATTATTTGGATATACCGTATTTCTTGGCGTATAACACGCACCTTCACTTTAAGAGGGAAATTTCAGGAAAAAAAAAAACGTACATTTTAAATAAAGAACTGTGAAGCAAAATAAGGGTCAGTGCCCATCTGCAGCCTCACAAATGGCCACCTGCAGACCCACCATTGCCAGGAATGTCGCAACCCAAATTACCAGGAATGCAGCACCCACCATTGCCAGGAATGCAGCACCCACCATTGCCAGGAATGCAGCACCCCCAATTGCCAGGAATGCAGCACCCACCATTGCCAGGAATGCAGCACCCACCATTGCCAGGAATGCAGCACCCACCATTGCCAGGAATGCAGCACCCACCATTGCCAGGAATGCCGCACCCCCAATTACCAGAAATGCAGCACCCACCATTGCCAGGAATGCAGCACCCACCATTGCCATCAGTGCAGCCTGATTGATGCCCAATCCATCTGCAGCCTTGGAGGGGACAGGGAGGGGGCAGGACGAGCGCCAAAGATTACCTACAGGAGAATCTCCTGTTTACACGGTGGCCTCTTTAATAGAAAGTCCCGCCTCCTTTAATGGACAGAACAGTCGTCCAATGGCAGCCCTGGAGACAGGACTTTCTATTACAGAGGCCGCCCGTTAACAGGAAATTCTCCTCCTGTATGTACGGCACTCGTCCCGTCTCCTCCCTGTCCCCTCCAAGGCAGCCAACATATACATCTTTTGTGGCCCCGGTGCTGGAAGATCATCGGGGGGGCCACAAAAGATATATATGTCCAAATAACCAGGCGGGCCGTTCAAAACCGGAAACGTGGGCCGCGATTGGCCCGCGGGCCGGATTTTGGACATGCCTGGTCTAAAGCCTCATACACACGGAATGATTGTTGGCCAACCCAGCGTCTGATTTTTGTCAAAAGGGCGTGTGCCAGGATCTTGTCTTGCATACTAACGGCACACAATTGTTGTGCCACAAACACGAACGTAGTGCCGTACTACGAGGAATTTCAGCTCTTGAGCGCCACCCATTTGGGCCCCTTCTGCTAATTTCGTGTTTGGTGAGCATTGATTCAGAGCATGCATGTTTGTACTTTCCACTTTTGTGTGAAGGATTTGTGTACTGACGTCAAACCGTTGTCCGCCAAAAATTTACTAGCATGTCATCCAACATTTGTTGGCCGAAAGTTGGACAACAATTGTCAAAAGGATCGTACTAACAGTCAGATTTTAGGACAACAGTCTGTGAACAGGCAATCCCCTTCCAACAATCGAACCGTGTGTACGAGGCTTTAGAATGAGACTGCCTGTCATGTTTCACATGCTTTATGATATGCCTTTAACCACTTGCCGACCGCCGCACAATGATGTACGTCGACACAATGGCACAGGCAGGCCCGCCGCGTTCCTCGTGAGTGTACCCGCGGGTCCTGGGAACTCGATGTTCCCGGGCGGCCCGCGATTACGGTCCGCAAAGGCAGAACAGGGGGATGCCTTTGTAAACAAGGCATTCCCCTGTTCTGCCTAGTGACACGTCAGTGATCTACTGTTCCCTGTGATCAGGAACAGTGATCAGTGACGTGTCACTGGTAGCTCCTCCCCCTAATATACTCCCTAGGACACACTTTTTTTTATAAATTCTTTATTTTTTCACAGCAATAGTAATATACATACGTACATCAACACCTCGGACTTCCATTGCAACTAATATTTTCTTCAACATTGCCAATTACTACCACATATCTCAAACAGTTGTATTATATTTAAACCTAAACTCATCATTTTTTTTATAATTGTAATTTTTATTGGGTTTTAAAGAACAAACAAGATATTGTTACATTATGCACAATATACAGATATCAAACACAGAATGATATCAAAGAAAGAAAAAGAAAAAGAAAATTAAAAGTAGGAGGAATTCGTCAAGCAATGTCCATAAGTACAGAGCACAGGCGTGCTCGGTACACCAGATCAAAGATATATAAACAACAACTTATAGGTTTACAATAGGGATTAATAACCAAAATGAAACCTTAGGCGTCAAAGACAAGGGTACCTATGAAGTACGTATATGGTAGGCAGCAAGAAATGTGGAGCTAGTAAATATCAAGCTAGTACATGTCAAGGTGTAGCAGGTGGTGCGAGGGTCCCATATTCCGATCGATCCCAGGGTTCCCACACTTTATCAAATTGGGGAATTTTATCATGCACAGAGGCCGTTAGGTATTCCATCCTCTGAATCTCAGCCACCAGATGGAGAAACCTAGGCCATGGAGGAGGCATATTAGGTAGCCAACATAATGGGATAAGCCTTTTGGCAGCTAGTAAAATGTAGGAGACAAGCCGATTTACCTTCTTGGGTATGCCCGAAAAGGGGAGACCCAATAAGTAATTTAAGGGATCGAGCGGTAGGGACACACCCACCACCCTCTGTATCAGCAGCCTCACATCATGCCAAAAGGGTTGGATCATAGAACACTGCCAAAAGATATGGAATAGGGAACCCGTATCAGTCCCGCATCGCCAACAGCGCGGCGAGACTGAGGGATCATATTTGTGAATTACATTAGGCGTTTTATACCAAAACATAAGAATCTTAATGGACATTTCCCTTTGGGACACACATTGAGAAGATTTGAATGTAGAGGACCATATCCTATCCCACACCTGGACCGTAATTGGTCTATCCAACAAAAGAGACCATCTTTTCATGTAATGGTGGGTTGTCTCAGTCAGTGGAGTAGACTCATGAAGGAGACGGTGTATAGAAGATATTAAATGTAGTTGGTATGGACCCTGAGCGCATATGTATTCAAAGGTAGTCGGTTTGTCAAGAATCAGAGTTGGGGACTTGGAGTGGAAAAAATGTCTAACCTGCAGGTAGAAATGGAAAAGTTGGGTGGGTATATTAAACTTCTTACTCAGAGTTTCAAAAGTATGCAAATGTCGCGTGATAGGATGTACCAAATTCCGGAGTTGAAAGAGAGGGGCATCAAGCCATGAGAAAACCCTGCCCAGGGACACTAAACTCATCATTTAATCGTGCTGCCTCATAATTCTAATACAACCCTGTGATAATTCCTACTCTACAATTACATTTTCCTTAGCCAGGGATAGCCCTTGTTGATAATGGACGTTTTCCCCAATGGGGCTTTGGACAGCAATATAAATGTGATCAAAAAATTGTATGTCAAATTGAAAGTATAAAACATATTTATTTGAAAGTTATCAAAAGACACTGTTGGGTTAAAATAAATAAAGCACGTAAAATGGTCTGGCCAGATAAATTCCTGCATATTCCAATATTACCATACATGCAAAATGTGAAACAAGATTGCATAACAAATGTATGTGGGTGTAAATCGCTGACGCGTTTCGACCATTCGGTGGTCATCTTCAGGGGGATCGTTGACTCTAAGAAACATATAAAATAACTTCAAATATTGGAAAAATATATAATCATACATCACAGTACAAGTATGGTATGGCGATATAGTTACCGCTTAAAAATGAAGTAGACAGTTGCATGGCCAGAAATGTGAGGAAACCGTGGAGCAATCCGGAGGGTCATGTAGTCGCCCGCCACCCCCCCCACACACAGGGGGAAGGAGCCCGATCCTTTGGGCTTACAAGAAGCCACACCGGTGACGCCTGCCAGAAGGCAGGAGAGGACAGGAGAAACACCTGCAACAAGTTCCCAAATTAATGACCATATATTGAATAGGGAGATAGGGTAAAACGTCCATTATCATATATACCGGGGTTTGCAACGCGCACATCTCTCTCATGTGTGTTTCCATTTTCCTTTCCGGGATAGCCCTTGTTATCCTCCCCAGCAAAAACAAACAAAATTATAAAAAAATCATTATTAGGGCTGGTGGGGACATGGGGCGTAGTAGAGATATCCCCTGGAGTACTCACTGCGTCCCATACGAATCTGGTGCCGTTGGTAGCTTCCAGTGGCACTGTGTCGTTGGTCTCGGATAAACCCCCGGATGAGTCCTCCGGATTGCTAGAAGAAGCTGCGGGGTCTGTGGAGAGCGGCATGGAGAACAGCTTTTTAGCTGCCTCTCTGTGTTTCTCCTTAGCAGAGCGCTGTGAGAGGGCGCCATTTTGGGCCATGAGGTCAGCGGACCTGGACGAATTCTGTTGTTTTGCAGCGGACATCCGGGTGGTGTCGATCAGACAAAGGTACAATCGTGCTCAGGGGACCTTCCGATAACCGGTGTGCTGTATTCGGTGCAGTCCAGAGCGATTCCTCAGGATAGTTGGACGGAGTTTCGGTGGAGAGAACTGAAGGTGCGTCTGGCTACATCAGCTGCCTGGCCACGCCCCCCTGTTGAAGCATTTGGACAAACGCCCAAACTTTAGAGTGGTGGGCTCCCTCAAGGCTCATCTGCCCTCTGTCTATCCATTATAATGCATGTGCTTCCAATGTGGAGGCTCTTAAAATTTAGAGTTAGGACTGCAGCTAATACTGGGGTGCCGTGAAGTGGCTCTTCATGTTATGCATATATTTGCAAATGTGTGCAAATTGAACCCATGTTTTTAACACATACTGTATAAAGATCTATATAGAGGAATCATGACCTCCTTCATCCTGCTGGTGACCCTTCTAGTAATATAAAGATCTATATAGAGGAATCAGGACCTCCTTCCTCCTGCTGGTGATCCCTCTAGTGATATAAAGATCTATATATAGAGGAATCAGGACCTCCTTCCTCCTGCTGGTGACCCCTCTAGTGATATAAAGATCTATATAGAGGAATCAGGACCTCCTTCCTCCTGCTGGTGACCCCTCTAGTGATATAAAGATCTATATAGAGGAATCAGGATCTCCTTCCTCCTGCTGGTGACCCCTCTAGTAATATAAAGATCTATATAGAGGAATCAGGACCTCCTTCCTCCTGCTGGTGATCCCTCTAGTGATATAAAGATCTATATATAGAGGAATCAGGACCTCCTTCCTCCTGCTGGTGATCCCTCTAGTGATATAAAGATCTATATAGAGGAATCAGGACCTCCTTCCTCCTGCTGGTGACCCCTCTAGTAATATAAAGATCTATATAGAGGGATCAGGACCTCCTTCCTTCTGCTGGTGACCCTTCTAGTGATATAAAGATCTATATAGAAGAATCAGGACCTCCTTCCTCCTGCTGGTGATCCCTCTAGTGATATAAAGATCTATATAGAGGAATCAGGACCTCCTTCCTCCTGCTGGTGACCCCTCTAGTGATATAAAGATCTATATAGAGGAATCAGGACCTCCTTCCTCCTGCTGGTGACCCCTCTAGTGATATAAAGATCTATTTAGAGGAATCAGGACCTCTTTCCTCCTGCTGGTGATCCCTCTAGTGATATAAAGATATATATATAGAGGAATCAGGACCTCCTTCCTCCTGCTGGTGATCCCTCCAATGATATAAAGATCTATATAGAGGAATCAGGACCTCCTTCCTCCTCCTGGTGATCCCTCTAGTAGTATGAAGATATATATATAGAGGAATCAGGACCTCCTTCCTCCTGCTGGTGACCCCTCTAGTGATATAAAGATCTATATAGGGGAATCAGGACCTCCTTCCTCCTGCTGGTGACCCCTCTAGTGATATAAAGATCTATATAGGGGAATCAGGACCTCCTTCCTCCTGCTGGTGACCCCTCTAGTGATATAAAGATCTATATAGAGGAATCAGGACCTCCTTCCTCCTGCTGGTGACCCCTCTAGTGATATAAAGATCTATATAGAGGAATCAGGACCTCCTTCCTCCTGCTGGTGACCCCTCTAGTGATATAAAGATCTATATAGAAGAATCAGGACCTCCTTCCTCCTGCTGGTGACCCCTCTAGTGATATAAAGATCTATATAGAAGAATCAGGACCTCCTTCCTCCTGCTGGTGACCCCTCTAGTCATATAAAGATCTATATAGAGGAATCAGGACATCCTTCCTCCTGCTGGTGATCCCTTTAGTGATATAAAGATCTATATAGAGGAATCAGGACATCCTTCCTCCTGCTGGTGATTCCTCTAGTCATATAAAGATCTATATAGAGGATACAAAGGAAAAAGAGGGGTTTTGGGACTTTGAGTGAGGCATAGACCAAAGATCTCAAGCCTCCATCCCGGTTTCATGAGAGAAAAAGAGGACGGGACTTTAAATGAAACACGCAGTCAGCAACCAGCGGGCCAGAGAATGGTGTATTACGTGTAAAACATGACATAAATCATACATAGAATTAACAACATCACAGTAGAATTGATCTATATACATAGGAACATGATACTACGTGTCAGTGGCTAGGGGTATGTGCTAGACCACATGAGAAACTAACCATTTGCATAAAATCATAAATGACCATGTTGGTGTCCAAACATCCATATGAATGAAATGAAGTACATAGTCGGTTGAACATTGCATGTACAATGGCTCGACGTGTTTCGTGGAGTCTGTATATCCACTCTTCAGGAGCAGCAATGTTATATCTGAAATGAGACATGAGGATGTACTTTTCTGTTCCTATCCAAGTACAGAATCTCCTGATTTTTTACAATTTACATTTTTTGTAGAAGCCCTCATGGATATTTTAAGCCATCATTTGCCACTGTTTTTGTTCAGAGTTACCCTTGTGGACATTGTCCCCCCTGTGCGGCCTTCCTGGGTGGTGGTGTCATGTACCTGGGTGTATTTGAACCGGGATCTTCCTGGTCCCAAAGCTGCAGCCTTACTTGTTGCGCTACTGAGCAGATCTGGACTTTTGGAAATGTCCTTTCAGTGTTAAACATTACCTTGGACTCACTAGCCCCACCTGCTGCCAGCTGTGGACAATTTTCAATCAAAGCAGCCCTTAAAAAGGAAGTGATGCTATCTCTCAGCGCCCGTTTGTGTGGAATAGCTCCCTGGGTGTTGTGACTGCTTTTTTGATCCTGATTTTCGTGTTGAACTTCTGCCTGAATTCCTGACTACTCTCCAGCCTGCTGATTTTGTACTTTGCTGCCAGCTCGTGTATGACCTTTGCCTGCCTGACCACTCTCTGGATTTCGATCTTGTACCATTTTGCCTGATCTGTTGCCAACCTAATCTGCCTGACTACGTTTTCGCCTGAATCCTCAGCACACAAGTTCCACTTCGGACACTACCTATCACAGGTACCTTACATTACAAACGGGCCACAATGACAGTGGACCCTGCTGAGATTGTTAAGGCGATTTCACGTCAGGGACAATTGATTGGAGCTCATGAACAGCATCTTTCTTCCCTGGACGCCAAGTTAGATGAACTTTGTACTATGCTTAAATCTTGTTTGCCTGCTTCCTCTGCAACGGTCCAGACTCTGGATCCTACTCCTGCTACGATCCAACCCACCTCTTCTGTACCACCCAAACTTCCTATGCCTGACAAATTTGGTGGTGATACTGAGGACTGCAGAGGCTTTTTAAATGTTTGCCGTTTGCATTTCCGCAACAACCCTGGGACCTTTAGCACTTCTTCTGCCAAAGTGACTTTTGTAATTTCCTTGTTAAAGGGGAAGGCCCTGGCCTGGGTCTCTCCTTATCTGGAACGCAATGATCCTGTGCTGCAAGACGCTGACAAATTTCTGGCTTCTCTCCAGACTGTATTTGACAAGCCAGATAGAGCTTCTGCAGCTGAGTACTCACTCTTGGACATGCAACAAGGCACCAGGTCTGTGGCACAATATGCTATTGAGTTTCGTACCCTTGCTGCTGAGACTACTTGGGACTCAAGGGCATTACGTGCAGCCTTCCGAAAAGGTCTTGCAGATCGCATCAAAGACGAATTAGTCTATAAGGATTCCCCAGAAGACCTAGAGAAATTCATAGAGCTCTGTGTTCGTCTGGATGTCCGGTATCATGAAAGGTGCCAAGAGAGACTTAGAACTCGCAAGTTTCCTCGGCCAGTCTACCGTTTGGCCCCTAACTTCCAAGCACCACCTCAGCCAGAACCTGAAATCTCAGTTGAACCCCAGACACCTGTGGAACCCATGGATGTAAGCCGTCTCCACCTAACTGAGTCTGAGAAACAAAGGAGGCGTGCATTGGGCCTATGCCTATACTGTGGACTTAAAGGACATTTATTATCTGTCTGCCCTTCCCGTCCAGTAAAAGGCAGGGTCTAACCAGTGTTGGAGGAGCTGGCTTAGACCTTACAGGTATATCCTCCAAGACCAAGATTACCATTCCTGCAATTATCCATTTACCCTCTAAACTTGTCTCCTGTGAGGCTTTTGTGGATTCTGGAGCTGCTGGCATATTCTTGGACTACACTTTTGCTAAAAAAAATAATATCCTATTTGTTCCAAAATCTAGACCCCTGAACATTACCACCGTGAATGGACAACCCTTGGGAGATGGCATTGTAAAATTTGAGACTATAACAATCACCCTTCAGGTAGGCGTACTCCACAAAGAGGAAGTTGTCTTGTCTCTTATTGATTCTCCACTTCTGCCTGTTATCCTTGGTTACCCATGGTTACAACAACATAACCCTTCTTTTGATTGGGAAAATGGAGAACTAACCTCTTGGGGGTCGTTCTGTCATTCAAACTGTTTGTCTCAACCCAAAAGACTTCCTGCTTGTATGTTGGCTTCCGTGGCCGTCCCACCTACCTTGCCTCATGAATACCATGCGTTTGCAGACGTATTTTGCAAGCAAAAGGCAGAGGTTTTACCTCCACATCGTTCTTTTGACTGTGCAATTAAATTGATTCCTGGAGCACCTCTTCCCAAAGGAAGGACCTATCCCCTGTCTTTGCCTGAACAAAAATCCATGGAGGAATACGTAAAAGACAACTTGGAAAGAGGTTTTATCCGACCCTCTTCTTCTCCAGTAGGGGCAGGTTTTTTCTTTGTTGAAAAAAAAGATGGGGGTCTTCGACCATGCATAGACTATCGAGGGTTAAATCAAATCACTGTAAAAGACTCCTACCCTTTGCCTCTCATTCTTGAACTGTTTGATGTACTTAAGGGGGCTGTTATCTTCTCCAAGCTAGACCTACGAGGGGCTTATAATCTAATTCGAATTAAAGACGGGGACGAGTGGAAGACAGCATTCAACACTCGTAATGGACATTTTGAATATCTGGTTATGCCATTTGGGTTGTGTAATGCCCCTGCTGTCTTCCAACGTTTCATGAATGAAATTTTTCATGATTTCAGCAACAGTTTTGTGATCATCTACTTGGACGACATTTTAATCTTTTCCAAGACTCATCTAGAGCACATCTCGCATGTAAAGCAGGTATTGCAACGACTGAGAGAAAACCATCTTTACGCGAAGATTGAGAAATGCAGTTTCCATCAAAGCCGTATTCCTTTCCTTGGATACATTCTAAGTGCTGCCGGTTTCCAAATGGACCCTCAAAAACTTTCCGCTGTCTTGCAATGGCCCCAACCGACCACTTTAAGAGGGCTCCAAAGCTTTCTAGGGTTCGCAAATTACTACAGACGCTTCATCAAAGGTTTTGCCTCCATTGCAGCCCCCCTTACTGCTATGACTAAGAAAGGTACAAATTGCAAGGTATGGTCCTCAGAAGCAGAATCGACTTTCCAGCAATTAAAAGACATGTTCAGCAAAGCTCCAATTCTTCAGCATCCAAATCCCGATCTCCAGTACATAGTTGAGGTTGATGCCTCTGAGGTAGGAGCAGGTGCCGTGCTCTCCCAGAGACAGCCTAAGTCTGGTAGAATCCATCCAGTAGCATTTTTTTTCTAGAAAGTTTTCTCCAGCGGAGATGAATTACGATGTTGGGAATCGAGAACTACTGGCCATCAAATTGGCATTGTCTGAATGGCGACATCTTCTGGAAGGGGCTTCCAAACCTTTTTCTATCCTCACTGACCATAAAAACCTACTGTACCTTCAGACTGCAAGACGTTTGAACTCACGTCAGGCTCGATGGGCTCTGTTTTTCTCCCGTTTTAATTTTGTTCTTTCTTATGTTCCTGGGCATAAAAACAAGAAAGCCGATGCTCTTTCCAGACAGTTTGCTACCTCTGAAGAAGACCAACCTACCGAGCAGTATATAATCCCACCTCACAAAATTGTCGCACAGATCTCTACGGCTCTTTCCCAACAGTTACAAGAAACCCAGAATTGTGTTCCCCTACTTCAGCCTTTTTCTGGTGTACCAGCAGCAGATCAGCGGGTTAAAAATATTCTGCTACATTGGAAAAAGATTTGCTTATTACTACGGAAGTCAGCAGGCAAGTATGCACTTTTTTCCAACAAACGAAGACGCCATATACCTCCATATGTGGTGGGGGACAGAGTTTGGCTATCAACCAAATATGTGAGACTGAAACAACCTTCTACCAAATTGGGCCCTCGATTCATTGGTCCTTACAGAATTATTGCTCGAGTCGGGCCAGTCTCCTATCGGTTGAAATTACCCTCCTCTCTCCGGATTCATCCTGTGTTCCACGTTTCCCTCCTCAAAAAAGCAATTTTCACTCGCTACTCCAGAACGCAACAGCTACCTCCTCCTGTTCTTGTTGATGGACAAAATGAGTTTGAAGTCTCCAAGATTCTTGAAGACAGGGTCGTGGCCTTCGGTATCTGGTTCATTGGAAGGGATATCCTGTCACAGACCGTTCCTGGGTTCCAGCCAAAGATCTGCATGCCCCTTCTCTTATTCAAGACTTCCATGCCTCCTTTCCCACTAAGCCCCGCTAGGCCCCCGGAGGGGTCCACTGGGGAGGGGGCCCTGTCATGTACCTGGGTGTATTTGAACCGGGATCTTCCTGGTCCCAAAGTTGCAGCCTTACTTGTTGCGCTACTGAGCAGATCTGGACTTTTGGAAATGTCCTTTCAGTGTTAAACATTACCTTGGACTCACTAGCCCCACCTGCTGCCAGCTGTGGACAATTTTCAATCAAAGCAGCCCTTAAAAAGGAAGTGATGCTATCTCTCAGTGCCCGTTTGTGTGGAATAGCTCCCTGGGTGTTGTGACTGCTTTTTTGATCCTGATTTTCATGTTGAACTTCTGCCTGAATTCCTGACTACTCTCCAGCCTGCTGATTTTGTACTTCACTGCCAGCTCGTGTATGACCTTTGCCTGCCTGACCACTCTCTGGATTTCGATCTTGTACCATTTTGCCTGATCTGTTGCCAACCTAATCTGCCTGACTACGTTTTCGCCTGAATCCTCAGCACACAAGTTCCACTTCGGACACTACCTATCACAGGTACCTTACAGTTGCTCACACCATGCACTGCCACAGCTTCTGGTCAGGATGCCCCTTTGGGGGAGACCCCAGTCTTCAGGGTGACATCCCACTCAGCGTCTGTGAGTACTTTTTAGATCTATTATATATGTTCTTTTGCATCCTCCCCATGGTTGTCTTTTCTTCCCCCCCCCCCCCCCCCAAGGCAGTGACTTAGACACTCTCATGTCTCAATTCAGATATAACATTGCTGCTCCTGAAGAGTGGATATACAGACTCCACGAAACGCGTCGAGCCATTGTACATGCAATGTTCAACCGACTATGTACTTCATTTCATTCATATGGATGTTTGGACACCAACATGGTCATTTATGATTTTATGCAAATGGGAAGTTTTTCATGTGGTCTAGCACATACCCCTAGCCACTGACATGTAGTATCATGTTCCTATGTATATAGATCAATTTTACTGTGATGTTGTTAATTCTATGTATGATTTATGTCATGTTTTACACGTAATACACCATTCTTTGGCCCCCTGGTTGCTGACTGCGTGTTTCATTTAAAGTCCTGCCCTCTTTTTTTCTCTAGTTATATAAAGATCTATATAGAGGAATCGGGACCCCCTTCCTCCTGCTGGTGATCCCTCTAGTGATATAAAGATCTATATAGAAGAATCAGGACCTCCTTTCTCCTGCTGGTGATCCCTCTAGTGATATAAAGATCTATATAGAGGAATCAGGACCTCCTTCCTCCTGCTGGTGATCCCTCTAGTGATATAAAGATCTATATAGAAGAATCAGGACCTCCTTTCTCCTGCTGGTGATCCCTCTAGTGGTATAAAGATCTATATAGAGGAATCAGGACCTCCTTCCTCCTGCTGGTGACTAGTGATGAGCCGAACACCCCCGGGTTCGGTTCGCACCAGAACCCGCGAACGGACCGAAAGTTCGTACAAACATTAGAACCCTATTAAATACAATGGATGCGAACGTTCGAATTCTAAAGTGCTAATTATAACGACTATTATGCATGTTATTGTCCTAAAAAGGGTTTGGGAACCCGGGTTCTGCACCAGGGGACATGTATCAATGCAAAAAGAAGTTTTAAAAACGGTCGTTTTTCGGGAGCAGTCATTTTAATGATGCATAAAGTGAAAAAAAAAAAGTCAAATATTCCTTTAAATATCGTACCTGGGGGGTGTCTAAAGTATGCCTGTGAAGTGCCACGTGTTTCCCGTGTTTAGAACTGTCCCTGCACAAAATGACACTTCTAAAGGAAAAAAAAGCCATTTAAAACTGCTTGCGGCTTTAATGTAATGTCTGGTCCAGGTAATATGGATGAAAATCTTTAAGAAAAATGGCATAGCTACCCCATGACCCCCCCCCCTACCCCAGCCCATTACCAGCCCCTTTGGGTCTTGTATGGATATTAAGGGGAACACCGCACACAAAATAAAAAAGGCCCTATATACTCTGAACAGCCGTATACAGGCGGTGCATACAAGACAGGGACTGTAGGTTTGTTGTTATGTAGAATGTGTTTGTAATTTTGAACAGGTACATTGTTTAAGTGTAGCTCCAGCCCAAAAATCTATTTTTAAACTTTTTGGAAAACATAGGTAAGGGTTATCACCCCTGTAACATTTGTTTTGCTGTCTGTGCCCCTGTTCAGAACATTTCACCTCACTTTCCGTCCCAATGACAACTGATTTTGAAATGTGGTGTTTTTCTTGAAACAAGGATTGGTGATAAAGCATCAGTACAGAGGAGACACCTTTCTCCCATATTAATTCTTACAGGAGAGAATTTTCCTTCCTAGGGGTAGATTTCCTCTCACTTCCTGTTGTCTTCTTGCGTTTGCAAGTAGGAGTCGTTTGTAAGTTGGATGTTTGAAAGTAGGGACCTGCCGTATATACTCTGCAGAAATAGGCCCCTGAGTTGTTGGTGTTGGCACAACACTGTAAGCACTCACAGTTACTCTTGGTTGGTGCTGGAACGCCCTGCTGTCAACTATTATATCAGGAATTGTAATTACATATAATTGTTGAACAGTGGTAGTAAAAATTGGGCCTTTGATGGTGGTGCTGGTGCCACAACACTGTAAGCCCTGACAGTTACTCTTGGTGGGTGCAGCAATGGGCCCTGCTGTGAATTATTAGATCAAGAGTTGTAATTGCATGCCCCTGTTGAACAGGGGCTGAAAAATTGGGCCTTTCGTGGTGGTGGTGGTGGTGGTGGTGTTGCCACAACACTGTAAGCCCTCAGAGTTACTCTTGGTGGGTGCAGGAATGGGCCCTGCTGTGAATTATTAGATCAAGAATTGTAATTACATGCCCCTTTTGAACAGGGGCTGAAAAATTGGGCCTTTCGTGGTGGTGGTGGTGGTGGCGTTGCCACAACACTGTAAGCCCTCAGAGTTACTCTTGGTGGGTGCAGCAATGGGCCCTGCTGTGAATTATTAGATCAAGAATTGTAATTACATGCCCCTGTTGAACAGGGGCTGAAAAATTGGGCCTTAGGCACTGGTGGCACAACACTGCAACCCCTCACAGATACTGTACTTGGAGCACAGCAATGAGCCCTGTTGCAAAGTATTGCTTCAAAAATTGTAATGACACGCCCCTGTTAAACAGGGGCTGAAAAATTGGGCCTTAGCCACTGGTGGCGGCACCCATAAACAAAAATGATCTTCCAAGCTATCATCATCAATCGTATCATTGAGGACTCGGAGGAGGAGGATAGCCAGTCAACATAACAGCACAGGCACTCAGCATCAACATCAGTCTTGAAGGGATGTGACATGTTAAAATCAATTAGTCTGTTATATCAGCATCAGGTGTGTGGTAGCTGGTGGTGATCCAAGACTGGTTCATCTTGATGAAAGTCAGTCAATCAACCGAGTCGGTGGACAGGCGCACCCTGTGATCCGTGACAAATCCTCCAGCAGCACTGAATGTGCGTTCCGAAAGAACGCTGGATGCAGGACAGGCCAGTAGCTCAATTGCATACTGTGCAAGCTCTGGCCAGTGATCCATCCTCAAGACCCAGTAAGCCAGAGGATTTTCGGTGGGGAAGGTGTCCAAGTCTGACCTTGCCCCTAGATATTCCTGCACCATGTTTATCAGACGCTGGCGATGGTTGCTGGAACCGATCATACTTTGGGGCTGCGGACTAAAGAATTGTCTGAACGCATCAGTCAGACGGCCACCTTCCCCATCGCTCCTTCTTTGACTGGCCGAAGCCTCAGCAACTCGTTGTCCAGGACCAGGAGTTTGTAACCTCCCAGTCTCTGGGAACGCGTTGCACAGACCTTTCTGCAAGGCCTCCCGGAGTTGTCTCATCCTCTGCTCCCTCTGCGACGGTAACATAAGGTCCGCAACCTTACCCTTGTACCGTGGATCAAGGAGAGTGGCCAGCCAGTAATGGTCCCTCTCCTTGATCCGAAGAATACGAGGATCCTTCCGCAGACTTTGCAGGATCAGGGAGGCCATGCAGCGTAGGTTAGCTGAGGCATTCGGTCCGGAGTCCTCTGGGTCACTAAGGACGACATGATCCACAGCCACCTCCTCCCAGCCACGTACAAGTCCACTGGTTTCTTGGGACTGTAAATCATCCCTAAAAGACTGCTGCTGATGATGCTGAGTGCCAGCCTCCACCTCCATGCTGACACAATCCTCCTCCTCCTCCTCCTCCTCCTCCTCTTCCTGTGCGATGGGTGGGACAGAAGGAACACTGTCTGGGTAAAGGGGGCCTTGAGAGGCAAGGAAGTCCTCCTCTTCCTGCCTCTGTTCTGCCTCAAGTGCCCTGTCCATTATTCCATGCAGCGTGTGCTCCAACAGATGGACAAGAGGTACAGTGTCACTGATGCATGCACTGTCACTGCTCACCATCCTCGTGGCCTCCTCAAATGGTGCCAGGACAGTGCATGCATCCCTGATCATGCCCCACTGGCGTGGAGAAAAAAAACCAAGCTCCCCTGACCCTGTCCTGGTGCCGTAGTCGCACAGGTACTCATTGATGGCCCTCTGCTGCGTGTGCAGCCGCTGCAGCAGGGCCAACGTTGAGTTCCACCTGGTGGGCATGTCACATATAAGGCGGTTCTTGGGCAGGTTCAACTCCTTTTGCAGCTCAGCCAGGCGAGCACTGGCATTATAAGATCTGCGGAAATGCACACAGACTTTCCTGGCCTGCCTCAGGACATCCTGTAAGCCCGGGTACCTGCCCAAGAACCGCTGCACCACCAGGTTAAGGACGTGAGCCACACAGGGCACATGGGTCAGTTGTCCCTGTCGGAGGGCGGAGAGGAGGTTGGTGCCATTGTCGCAAACCACCATTCCTGGCTTAAGCTGGCGTGGCGTCAACCACCTCTCGGCCTGGCCCTGCAGAGCAGACAGGACCTCTGCCCCAGTGTGGCTTCTGTCCCCCAAACACACCAGCGCAAGCACGGCATGGCATCTTTTTGCCTGCGTACTTGCGTAGCCCCTTGAACGGCTACGGAGCACCGCTGGTTCAGAGGACAAAGCACAGGAAGAGGCCATGGAGGAAGAAGAAGAGGAGGGGGTGGAGGAGAGAGGTGTGTCACAACCAGTAGTAGCATTTTGGAGGCGTGGCGGTGGAACAACCTCCAACACTACTGCACCTTGTCCTGCATCCTTCCCAGCTGCCAAAAGAGTGACCCAATGGGCCGTGAAAGAAAGGTAACGTCCCTGTCCATGCCTGCTGGACCATGAGTCAGCGGTAATATGCACCTTACCGCTGACCGCCCTGTCCAGCGAGGCCAAGACATTGCCTTCCACATGCCGGTAGAGAGCCGGAATAGCCTTCCGTGAGAAAAAGTGGCGTTTGGGAACCTGCCACTGAGGAACCGCACATTGCACAAACTCACGGAAGGGGGCCGAGTCTACCAACTGAAAAGGCAGCAGTTGAAGCGCTAGCAATTTAGCCAAGCTAGCATTCAACCGCTGGGCATGTGGATGGCTGGGAGTGAACTTCTTTCGACGGTCCAGCAGCTGGGGCAGGGAAATTTGCCTGCTAGAATCGGACGTCGGTGTACTGCTAGCAGAGTGGCCGCAAGTACTTGGCTGTGACACACCTAATTCTACACCTTCATTCCTCTCAGTGCATGTTTCAGAGAGGACTGAAGTTATAGTGGGGTTGGAGATCCCAGCTGATGCGGTGCAAGGAGAGGTCCGCTTTGTTCTTTGGTGTGGGTCTTTGAGGTAGGCTTGCCAACGAGCTGCATGGCAGGTCAACATATGTCTGGTCAGGCATGTGGTACCCAAGCGGCTGATGTTTTGGCCACGCGATATACGCTTGAGACATATGTTGCAAACAGCAGCTGTGCGATCTGATGCACTAGCCTCAAAAAAGGCCCACACCAAAGAACTTTTTGAATGACGGGCAGAGGCAGCGCCCGGCACAGGCGGAGCTCTGCGGTGTGATTCCGTCGGTGTACTGCCCTTACGCTGGCCACCAAAGGGCATCCTGCCTCATTGGAGATGTGCCTCCTCCTCATCCTCCTCCTCCTCCTCTCTCCTATTAGGCACCCACGTGGAGTCAGTGACCTCATCATCCCCTCCCTCCTCATCACTGGAGCCAATCTGGCAGTATGCTGCAGCTGCTGGAACATGACTGCCAGATTGGTGTCCTTCTTGAGCATCCCCTCTGTCTGCTCTCACGCTACTGCCTTCCTCTAGCTGGGTTTCATCATCAGACCCTTCGAAACGCTGGGCATCCTCCTGGAGCATGTACCCAACACTGTGCTCAAACAGTTCGGGGGACTCCTCAGGAGGAGGACATGGTGGGTCTAGGGAAGGAGTGACTGATGATGAGTCTGACATTGATACCAGGGAAGAGGACGCTTTGGCAGCTGCTTTGCCAGTACCCTGAGCCTGGGTGAGAGAGGATGAGGAGGAGGGCTTGGTCATCCACTCTACCAAGTCTTCGGCATGATGTGGCTCAACATGTCCAGCTGCCGAAAAGAAGGACAAGCGTGTCCCATGGCCATGTGCTGATGACAATGCACCGCGTCCACGACCAGCACTGTTGCCCCCAGACACAGAGCCTGCTTGCCCTCTTTTATTGCCTCCTGACTGTCTGCCTCTCCTTGTTTGCCTTCCAGACATTCTAATGGATGGCCTGCAGGGAGATGGGAAAAAAGCAATAAGGGCTACCTTCAGGTGTCCTTCTCTGTCCCTTTACTTAAGGATTTCTAAATATGGTTGAGGATGATTGCTTTCGCACAGAATAGCACAATGACAATTTCCCTGACTGTCCAAAAAACAAGGATTTCAAAGATGGTTGATGAGGAATGCTTTAGCACAGTATAGCACAATGAGAATTTCCCTCACTGTCCTTCCCTGTCCCTACAAACAAGGATTAGCACAGTAAAACACACTGACACTCTCCCTACCTATAGTTTTCTGTCCCTATAAAAAATGTTTTTTTAAAGATGGTTGATGATGAATGCTTTAGCACAGTATAGCACAATGAGAATTTCCCTCACTGTCCTTCCCTGTCCCTACAAACAAGGATTAGCACAGTAAAACACACTGACACTCTCCCTACCTATAGTTTTCTGTCCCTATAAAAAAATGTTTTTTTAAAAGATGGTTGATGATGAATGCTTTAGCACAGTATAGCACAATGAGAATTTCCCTCACTGTCCTTCCCTGTCCCTACAAACAAGGATTAGCACAGTAAAACACACTGACACTCTCCCTACCTATAGTTTTCTGTCCCTATAAAAAATGTTTTTTTAAAGATGGTTGATGATGAATGCTTTAGCACAGTATAGCACAATGAGAATTTCCCTCACTGTCCTTCCCTGTCCCTACAAACAAGGATTAGCACAGTAAAACACACTGACACTCTCCCTACCTATAGTTTTCTGTCCCTATAAAAAATTTTTTTTTTAAAGATGGTTGATGATGAATGCTTTAGCACAGTATAGCACAATGAGAATTTCCCTCACTGTCCTTCCCTGTCCCTACAAACAAGGATTAGCACAGTAAAACACACTGACACTCTCCCTACCTATAGTTTTCTGTCCCTATAAAAAATGTTTTTTTAAAGATGGTTGATGATGAATGCTTTAGCACAGTATAGCACAATGAGAATTTCCCTCACTGTCCTTCCCTGTCCCTACAAACAAGGTTTAGCACAGTAAAACACACTGACACTCTCCCTACCTATAGTTTTCTGTCCCTATAAAAAATGTTTTTTTTAAAGATGGTTGATGATGAATGCTTTAGCACAGTATAGCACAATGAGAATTTCCCTCACTGTCCTTCCCTGTCCCTACAAACAAGGATTAGCACAGTAAAACACACTGACACTCTCCCTACCTATAGTTTTCTGTCCCTATAAAAAATGTTTTTTTAAAGATGGTTGATGATGAATGCTTTAGCACAGCATAGCACAATGAGAATTTCCCTCACTGTCCTTCCCTGTCCCTACAAACAAGGATTAGCACAGTAAAACACACTGACACTCTCCCTACCTATCCTTCTCTTTCCCTAAACTAAAGGAATCCAGGTTAAGCAAGAAAAAAAAATTTCACTGTCCCTGCCTATGCTTCTCTTTCCCTGCTCCGGAACACACTACACTAGGCCGCCGTGCTGGCGGCCTTTTATAGTGTGGGGCGTGTACTAAACACCCTCAGCAATAATTGGCCACAGGCATCCTGCCTGTGGCCAATCATTGCTCTCCTCGCTGCCGGCGCTGTGATTGGCCAAGCATGCGGGGTCACAGTGCATGCTTGGCCAATCACAGCGCCTGGATGACACTGCGATGGCGTAGTGCATTGTGGGCCGTTCGCGTCACTCGAATTTGGCGCGAACGGCCCAAATCGTTCGATCTTCGTCGAACGATCGAACAGCCGATGTTCGAGTCGAACGTATGTTCGACTCGAACACCGAGCTCATCCCTACTGGTGACCCCTCTAGTGATATAAAGATCTATATAGAGGAATCAGGACCTCCTTCCTCCTGCTGGTGATCCCTTTAGTCATAGAAAGATCCTCCTGCTAGTGATCACCAGCAGGAGGAGGAGGTGTTTTAACCCTTCCTAACACTATCCACAACTAACATTTTTTTATTTAGCTATATGTATACCTTAAGAAGTCTTTTATATTCAAGTACACCGTGTTGCGAAGGCTGGTCATGGTTTCAGATGACTTTTGAATCCATTAATGACTCACTCCGGTCTTTGAAGCATTATGTGCAATCATTGCATATGCACTTCAAAGACTACATTGAGATTTTTGCACACAGGTTCCACTTTTCTTTTTTCTTTTACTTTACTTAACTTAAAGTAGTTATGTAAACTTTTTTTTAACATCAATTTTTTACGCTGTAATTTTTCATTTGTAAGCGTATGGTTTGTCAATTTGACTGCAATTGATGTGCGATGTCGTTGACAAGCCTTCTGGGAAAGGCAAAGCTGTTGAAAATGCAAGTGGCAGCCGACCCAGATGCACCACAAAGCGTGAAGGAAGGGGCTCGGTGTTCCGTCGAAAAACTCTGAATCTGGCACGTCCCCAGATCTCAACATCTGCCTTCATCTCATTACAATAATAATGGGCTAAATCAGTGCAGGGTTCTCTCTACGACAAGAATCTGCACCTGTTCCAGGAACATCCTGCCATGGCTTAGATCTGCCAAAGGTTAGTTGCGATGAACCTGTTCATAAATTATATGCTGTCTATTGAGTTAGCAGTTTGGGAGAACTTTTGCAACTTTGTTAAAAAAAATAATCAGTGCTAAAAAGTTCCTGAAACTGTCAGAGAATATTTTGGTGGCTTTATGGAGTAAAAACAGAGTATAGAAGTTAGGCTATATGCAGTGCCGAGACAAGGTCATCCAATGCCCAAGGTAAAGATGCCAAACTGCGCCCCCTGTAATGCTTTACGTCTATCTATTAAGTTCTTGTGGTAAAACCAAGGAAGCTTAAACTTCTGTAGTGTATCAATGCTTTACTAAACAAGGAAAAATCTGCACATACAACTGTAGGATGCACAACACAACACAATTCATAGCTTACAAAATATATGCCTACAAACATAAGCATGTACAACATGTACACATTAAGTAAACTAAATAATTACTCAACTTAGGGGTCAAGATGTCCTCCATGGTCCTTTGCTCAGTCCATCTCAAAAGTTCTTCAAAGCTCTCCAGCTCCAGCAGTCATGTCTCTCTTTGTCCTCCCAAAACACCAACTGTTGTTCAAAACCATGTGTCTTCCAAAACCCTTTCCAAGCCCCTCCCACCCATTACCTGTTTCCTGTAAAGAACGTCCAGTATCAATGGAGGGGGAGGGAAGGGGCTCTGTACACATATCCTGTTACTACCTAAACTCTGTATTATTACAATAACGTCACTATAGAAATTTCCATATCAAGACACCCCCCCCCCCCTCTTTCAGGATGTGTAAGCTTAGGGTATTTTACACCTAGCAGTCATTCGCTTGTGAAAATCACTGCTACTGTTACTACCCATGTCAGCCTTGTAGCAGAAGGAAGGCGCCCCCATCTCTACCGTAAACCATTGCGCCAAGGGCAGCCGCCCCTCCCGCCCGCCTCTTGTCCCAGCCATGCCAGTATGTTTTACAGATAGGGTTGACCCAATAGATAAGTGTGAACAATCCAAAGGCCAAGAGTCTCTGATTGTTCCTGTAGTTGCCAACATTCCCAGATTTTTTTTAAATAAACTTATAGTGCAAGTTAAAAAATTATAGTGGTGCTGATGTAGCACCACCCCCGCATGAGCTGCTGATTACTGGTTTCTCCTATTCCTGCACAGCCAGGCAACATGCATATTCCACTTGCACCCAGACACAAGAAGTCAGTCCCTTGGCTTTGTTTTTGTTGTTTTAATAGGGGTAACAACTTGGATGGGGTAGAGGAATTTACGGGATGCCCAACTTGACTGTGAAGAACACAGATGAGGACAAATTCCTTCCTATATACAGAGAAAAGATCCTGGACTGTTCTCCTTCCTAGACACACTCAGTCTTTAAGGATCAGTAGCAAAAGTCCCTTATGGACTAGGAGCTCTTACTCCCCTAGAAAATAGCACAAAAGGTTGCAAAACTGCATGCTGGGGTTTCTCCTCTCCCAGTGTAGAACTGCTCCCAGCTTCACTGCTTGCAGGTACTACCAGCCCTCCTGGCTGCTTCTCTGAAGATTTCCCAGGACATGGGATAGGAGGGGTTAAGCACAGTGCTGTCCTTTGAAAGCTTGCTACATGTGACAGTCTCTCCCCTTGTGAATCCATGGGTGTGCTAATGTAATCACTCTGTCCTACTGGCTCCCTGCTGCTCCTTAGGCAAGATTCCTTCTCAAACCGTTCTGCTGATAGGATCTTCCCAAGCCAGCCTGAGCTCAGCCTGGAGGCAGAGCCTCTATAGACCTAGACCTAGACCCTTGTAGGTCACCGACAGCCTCCTCAGAACTGCATATTCCACCCAACTCCCTTGCTGGCCAGGCTCCTCCATATTTAAGGACTGACCCAGCCTCCCTGACAGACCCTCTGCTGGGGATTGGCCATATTCCTTTAAGTATGCAGATCAGGACCTCCTGGTCTCCGCCCACTAACTTACAGAAGCTTCTCCAAACTTCTAGATCCAGGGGGAGGTACCAGAGACGTGAACAGTAGAGCCATCCAGCCTGACCCGCAGTAACCTGACCTAAATACAGACTCAGTTACCAAGAGTGATACCACAATACAATTACCTACACTAACACTAGTAGCACACTAGAGGGTGCTACACAAGTTAATATAATGTACTGTCCTATCTATTTACTAATGCTAGCAGCAAGGGAATTAAAGACAATTCATGATTGTGAGAGTTTAGTTCCTCTTTAAGTATGTGCCCTGTATGAGAAACAGTAATAAACTTTGTTTTTGTGGAACTGTTTTTCTCTTTTTACATTTTTAACATTTTTGGCAGAATAATGAATCACCTCCGAAGACATATTTTAGAAGTATTCTTAACTCGTCTTCACTCCCCAAATCAATTTTTAGTTGTCTTGCTCACCAAAGCTGTACTGTACATATGTTATTGTTTTTATACCAACTGGGGTTTCAGCTTTATAGAGCAAAATATCATTTCAGAAAAATTCCCAAAGAGTAAGAAGCTCATTTGCATCGTACGCTTACAGGATACAAATAATACCGAGAGGGACTTCTACTGAGTCTTAGTTAGGTATTTTATCTAAAAGGTATTTTAGCAGTTGGCAGAATAAATAACCCTCTAAGTTCTTGTTTCTGTTAGGGACTTTGATCACAGACAGACAGATAAGTGGACAGACAAATCAATAGATAGATAGATAGATAGATAGATAGATAGATAGATAGATAGATAGATAGATAGATAGATACTGTAGATTGATTAATATGGAAACCCAGGATCCTGGGACCAGTCCTTTATTGGTCTCTCACAACAAGCAAACAAAAACATCTTTCTTTAGGAAAAGTAAAGCAAACAGTTCATAGATCAGGTATAAAGAATACCACACAACATGGCTCACCGCCAGTATCTTGGTCCCACATTGGGGTTTAGGGTTCCCACTTAAGGTACAAGGCAAGCTGCAGGGATATAGCAAAACTCAAGTCTCAGTCTCCAGGGAGTCCATCCTTGTTCACAGCTGTAATACCCATCCACACTACTTCATAGACATCTGCTGCTTCTTCAAGACTCCTTTGCATGTGGCTTAACCAATTCAGGACCAAAGTCTCTGTAATTGGGGTTTGGAGGTTCTTTCCCACCCAAAGTCTCTTTGAATCTCTGAACCTCAGGCCCCAAAGAGGACTTACCCAACCTGAGAGAACTGTGAATCAATCCTGCTCTTTCCAACTGGACTAGCTTGGAAATCCTCACCCTACATGGGTGAGAGCCCCTGACTACTTAAAAGGCACACAAGTTGTCCTCCATAAGGGACCACAACCAAAATAATGAGGAAACACATCTCCTATTCTAAGCCTCATCCCTGTCCTCCTGTACAATAGATAGATAGATAGATAGATAGATAGATAGATCCCTGTAAGTATAGAGTAGGCTGCTAGGTAAATTGTGATTATTTAGGGCTGCTCAGTGTTTTTCAGGCGGCTGCTCTGTTACTTCCCCCTGTCTTCCAGAAGTATAGTGGAACTAAGAACACATCAGGCAGCCTGAATATTTATGGAACTTCAGCCAATCCCTGGGAAGGTGTACCTAGAAGGTGGCCGGAGAGCTCATAAATAGTCAGAGGCCTGAGCAGCAGAGTGCACTGTTCCTGGGTCCAGTCCTGAAGGAGGAGACCCCTGTGAGGGGTGTTGGCCCCCCTGGTACAGAATCCTAGAGAAAGCAGTTGGGAAGACACCAAGGTTCCAGCTAGGCTTTGCTGGGGGGGCCTAATTGCAGATCCATGTCTGGGGATCAAGTTGAGTCTGAAGAAGCTCACTGGAGAGAGCCAGGAGGGAGTTGGTGGGAAAGAGTCCAGCTGTCCTGTGGTTTTGTGAGTCTACACCTTCCTCACTAGGAAGAGCCTGGTGGATATCGGCAGGAGGTGACTGATGAACCTGTGACTATGTGAGTAGATGACCCCGGTGCTGAGGAAAGTGACTGTGTGTAGCTTTTAACTCTGGAAAGAGTACAGGTCACCAGCAGCATATAGATCCTGGGGGACATTAAGTGTGTGCAGCACAGCTAGAAAATTTGTGTAGTGCAGCCAGAAACTCAGGAGTGCTCAAGATACCCAGTTTTTACAGTTTTCGGGGTATCCCATGCTCCCTCTCCCTATCCTAGTTCCCAATAAAACCCCCAAAAAAGAACATCTAAAGCTGTTTTCTGAGCCAGTGGAAGAATGAAGAAAATATGGCGTGCCTGGTAGTGTTTCACGGGGGGTGCGCTACAGATAGATAGAAAAATATAGATAGCTCCTTGGTCTGCGTGTCCATCCGTCTCTATACACCATCAGATTTTTATCTTGTGTGTGGCTGTGTTGGAAGAGACTAAATGTGCACCTTTTGGACCCCCCTCAGACAAACTTTTACATTAACTGTCATTTTTGCACCAAAAAGAAAAAAACGTAAAATAAAGTCCCGTACACACGATCGGATAACCTATGGATTTGACCATCGGAAATCCGATGAAACTGTTTTTCATCAGTCTTGGCCACACACCATCAGTCAAAAAACCGACCGTTCCAAACGCGGGTGACGTAAAACACTCCGATGAGCCGAGAAAAATGAAGTTTAATGCTTCTGAGCATGCATCGACTTGATTCTGAGCATGCGTGGGTTTTTTATCCGATGGACTTGCTCATAGACGATCGGAAATTCCCATCGGTTTTTGATCCATCGGAAAAATTTAAAACAAGTTCTATTTTTTCCATCCGATGGAAAAAAGACCGATGGGTACCATACACGATCGGTTTGTCTGATGAAAACCATCCATCGGACGGTTTTCATCAGTTAAACCGATCGTGTGTACGGGGCTTAATACAATATTGTATGAAATATAGAATGATTGGCTGTATATTATGTATATATTCTTAAATTTTTCAAGTAATTCTAACCACACCCCTCTGAGCCCTTGAAGTCAACTAGGTGAAACCTGTCAGTATTAAACTGCCCTTTCCTAATGTGATGTTCCTATATTTATTATTACATGTGTATAACTACTGTGACAGCAGGAAGGTAAAGTCACCTGGTTGCATCCAGGGGGGTAGATATATTTCTCCCAGATTCAGGCTTTATGCTGACTTATACAACTAGGGTGGAGAGTTGTATAAGCCCAGCTGAGGCTAGTAGGCTCATGGATGACTCATACCTCTAGGGAGAGTGTGGGGCGTCGTGCAGACAGAGATGAGACCAGCTGAACCTTGTCAGCTCATTTAGGCCTCTATAAGGAACTCCCAGCTTCATTAGATGTTAGCTCATGCCTGGAACCAGACCTGTGTGGACTGTCTAGGGAGAGTGAACCCCTGTGCGGTGAGGCAAAGCCTGTGTGGCTATTTGTTTGGACTTTTACTAAACCAGGGACTTAGGGACTAGGACAGCACCAGGCTGATCCCAGTTGTTAGTTTAGGAAACCTGCATGTTTAGTCAGAGGTCAAACTGACCAGGATTTATTTTGTTTGTTTCTTTTTTGGCTTTGCTGTGTTTTTGTCACTGTACATAGAGAAATAAACCGCACCTTTTGATTTTGAAAACCACAACCTCCGTCTGCTGGCCCTGTTTTTGTGTGGGGAGCCCAACCAGGGGGTCACACACACCCGCTACCGAGTTAACCCCCTCACAGTTGGTGGAGAACCAGTGGCAGTTTTTTTTAAGCCAGCATGGAGGAGATACTGAAACAGCTGGCTCTAGCAAATGCCAATCAACAGCAGACAAATGCAGGTTTGCAAAGGAGCCTTGCAGCCCAGCAGCAAGCTCATCAACAAGCCCAGCAGCAATCTGAGGCCCGCTTCATAGACCTGTTACAGAAGCAAGAGCAGAGACTACAACAAATGGAAGCAGTAATGCAGCAACGTCCGCAGACCAGTGAGGAAAGCCGTCCCACTAATACCGCGTCCTTTGGGGTGAGTCGTTTATTGACAAAAATGACTGGAGAGGATGATCCAGAGGTATTTTTGACCACATTTGAAAGGACTGCTGAAAGAGAAAAGTGGCCTGAGGAGCAGTGGGCTGGACTGGTGGCTCCTCTGTTAACTGGTGAATCGCAGAAGGCTTACTATGACCTAGAGCCTGACCAAGCAAAAGACTATGTGATGCTAAAAGCTGAAATATTGGCAAGGCTGGGTGTCACCCTGGCTGTCCGGGCTCAGCGTGTGCATAACTGGACTTTCCAGCTTGGAAAACCCCCCAGGTCTCAAATGTATGATCTCATTCACCTGAGCAGGAAGTGGCTACAGCCAGAGACTTTGTCCGCACCAGAGATTGTGGAACGTGTTGTAATGGATCGGTTTTTGAGAGCTCTTCCTACTGCCATCCAAAAGTGGGTAAGCCATGGAGACCCAGAGACGGCCGGTGGTCTTGTGGATCGTGTAGAGAAATACTTGGCTACAGAGAACCTGACGGCCTCTTCCAGAGACACTCGGACTTTCCACCCTAAGACCAGACCATCCCCAGGGGCGGATAAGAGGATTCCAAGGGGTGAGGGTGGAGAGAGTGAGAGGGTGGGAGCTCTACCCCAAGTTTGGCGAGAACAGCCTGGGAAATCAGCGGCTCAAGAGGCCGCAAGAAGGATCGTTTGCTACCGCTGCCGGCAAGCGGGACATATTGCAGCCAATTGCCCGGTTGTGGAGGAACCCATGCAGTGTGACTTTCTGACGGACAGACATCAGTCGCTGTGTGCGACAGTCGCATGCACTGCCATTCGGGGAACTGAGAAACATTTATGCAAAATGTGTATTAATGGTAGAAATGTTGTGGTATTGCTGGATTCAGGTAGCCTTGTGACCCTGATAAAGGCTGAATTAGTTAAAACAGAGGTCTCTGGGAATAGCAAGGTAGCTGTTATTTGTGTGCATGGGGACACCCGAGAGTATCCAGTGACTACAGTGTGTTTCGAGACCCCCAAAGGTACCCTCTCTCATCCAGTGGGGTTAGTATCTCAATTACCGCATGATGCCATTGTGGGAAGGGATTTTCCGAAGTTCTGGGAACTGTGGGATGATCCTGAGCCCCCCACTGGTGCCCCTATGTACCAGGAATGTGATAGCCAGAACTCCTCTGAGAGTGGGGAGGACTCTCCAGAATTTCCCTTGTCAGTATTGGCAGGGGAGACTCAAGAAACTGGAGAGGAGCCCACCTCCTCAGACGAAAACCTACCGTCTGTGGAGTTTTCTGATCTGGAGGTTCACAGGGAAAATTTTGCCACAGAACAGTTAAAAGACCCCGCCCTAATAAAGGCACGGGAAAACGTAGTGGAAATAGATGGCGAGTTAGTGAACCCAGATAATACCTGCACTTACCCATACTTCAGCGTAGAGAAGGACCTACTGTATCGGGTGGCAAAAAGGGCAGAAGAAACCGTTGAGCAGCTGGTGGTGCCCAAACCTTACAGGAAGTTGGTGTTGGAGTTGGCCCATGGGCACATTCTTGGAGGTCATCTGGGGACAGAGAAAACCCGAGAGAGGGTATTACAGAGATTCTATTGGCCTGGGGTGATGAAGGACATAGAAAATTATTGTTCCTCCTGCCCTGTGTGTCAGAGGTCGGCCCCGATGCCACATTTCCGTAGCCCGCTGGTCCCTCTACCCATCATTGAGGTCCCGTTTGAGAGAATCGCAATGGATTTGGTAGGTCCTATAATCAAGTCCGCTAGGGGGCACCAGTACATATTGGTTATAATGGACTATGCCACCCGTTATCCAGAAGCGATCCCTCTCAGAAATACCTCGGCCAAAACCATAGCCAAAGAGCTATCTCTTGTTTTTAGCCGGGTGGGTATTTGTAAAGAACTGCTTACGGACCAAGGTACACCCTTTATGTCCCGGGTTATGAAAGAGCTGTGTAAATTGTTCAAAGTGACGCAATTGCGTACATCTGTGTATCACCCCCAAACCGATGGGCTGGTTGAAAGATTCAACAAAACCCTAAAACAAATGTTGAAGAAAGTGGTGGATAGAGATGGAAAGGATTGGGACTGTCTACTTCCTTATTTGATGTTTGCTATTAGGGAGGTGCCCCAATCCTCTACGGGATTCTCCCCCTTTGAGTTACTGTATGGGAGACACCCAAGAGGGCTGTTGGATATTGCCAAGGAAACTTGGGAAAGTGAGAGTTCTCCCCACAGGAGTGTGATTGAGCATGTCGCCCTGATGCAAGATCGAATTGCACAGGTAATGCCCATCGTGAAGGAACATTTGGCCCAAGCGCAGTTGGCACAGCAGAGAGTGTACAACCGTGGAGCAAAGACCCGTACCTTTTCCCCGGGGGATAGGATATTGGTACTTGTCCCTACGGTTGAAAGTAAATTCCTTGCCAAATGGCAAGGCCCCTACGAGATAATGGAAAAAGTGAGCGAAGTGAATTACAAGGTCAGACAACCAGGAAGGCGAAAGCCCGAACAGATATATCACGTTAATCTGTTGAAAGCCTGGAGGGATAGAGAGTCCCTAGTCGCAGAAACTTGGTCACCAGCTCAAACTGGTTGCGTGATTCCGGAGGTTGGAATAGCAGCCACCTTGTCACAACCCCAACAACAGGAGGTTAAGGAGTTTGTGCTTCGCAACAAGGAGGTGTTCTCTGAGCTGCCGGGACAAACATCTGGGGTAGAGCATGATATTATTACCCCGCCCGGTGAAAGGGTGAAGTTAAAACCCTATCGGATCCCAGAGGCCCGACGGGAGGCAATACGGGAGGAAGTACAGAAAATGCTGAACTTAGGGGTGATAGAGGAGTCCCAAAGTGATTGGTCTAGTCCCATTGTGTTGGTGCCTAAACCGGATGGGAGCTGGCGATTTTGTAACGATTTTCGTCAGTTGAACAAAGTTACAAAATTTGACACCTACCCCATGCCACGTATAGATGAGTTGATCGACCGGCTGGGAACAGCCCGATACATGACGACTCTTGACCTCACAAAAGGGTATTGGCAAATTCCCCTGGCCAAGTCGGCCAAAGAGAAAACCGCATTTGTAACCCCAGACGGGGCGTTCCAATATAAGAGAATGCCGTTCGGGTTACAGAATGCGCCGGCCACATTCCAGCGGAAAATGGACCAGATACTGAGGCCCCATCGGAAGTATGCTGCGGCTTACCTGGATGACGTAATTGTCCATAGCACAGATTGGGCCTCACATCTGCCAAAAGTGCAAGCAGTCCTAGACTCTATCCGGGAAGCGGGGTTTACGGCTAACCCCAAGAAGTGTACCATTGGGCAGGAGGAGGCCAAATATCTTGGGTACACCATTGGCAGGGGAGTGATAAAACCCCAACTCAACAAAGTCGAGGCCATCCAGAGTTGGCCACGTCCCAACAGCAAGAAGCAGGTACGGGCCTTTCTGGGAATCGCGGGTTATTATCGGCGCTTCATTCCCCACTTTGCTTCTAAGGCTGTGCCCCTAACCAACCTGACGAAAGGGAAAGGGTCGGTCATGATTAAATGGACCCCCGAGGCTGAGGCAGCATTCCAATTCTTGAAACAAGCCTTATGTAGCCAGCCAGTGTTGTACTCACCCGACTTCTCTAAAGACTTTGTCGTACAAAGTGATGCGTCAGATGTGGGGTTAGGAGCAGTATTGTCCCAGGTCTGGAACGGGGAAGAGCACCCAGTCATTTACCTCAGCAGGAAGTTGAAGTCCCATGAGGTAAATTACGCCACGGTTGAAAAGGAGTGTTTAGCGGTGAAGTGGGCTCTAGATTCCCTTCGGTACTATCTGCTAGGTAGGCACTTTGACATGGTTACGGATCACGCTCCGTTAAAGTGGATGGCTCAAAACAAGGAGACAAATAGAAGAGTGAATAGGTGGTTCCTGGCCCTACAGGAATTCAACTTCACAGTAAAGCATCGCCCTGGCGTTCAAATGGGGAATGTGGATGCTTTGTCTCGAGTACATGAATGCCTGATTGCTGGTGTTCCAACCCCAAGGTTAAAACAAGAGGGGGGGGGTATGTGACAGCAGGAAGGTAAAGTCACCTGGTTGCATCCAGGGGGGTAGATATATTTCTCCCAGATTCAGGCTTTATGCTGACTTATACAACTAGGGTGGAGAGTTGTATAAGCCCAGCTGAGGCTAGTAGGCTCATGGATGACTCATACCTCTAGGGAGAGTGTGGGGCGTCGTGCAGACAGAGATGAGACCAGCTGAACCTTGTCAGCTCATTTAGGCCTCTATAAGGAACTCCCAGCTTCATTAGATGTTAGCTCATGCCTGGAACCAGACCTGTGTGGACTGTCTAGGGAGAGTGAACCCCTGTGCGGTGAGGCAAAGCCTGTGTGGCTATTTGTTTGGACTTTTACTAAACCAGGGACTTAGGGACTAGGACAGCACCAGGCTGATCCCAGTTGTTAGTTTAGGAAACCTGCATGTTTAGTCAGAGGTCAAACTGACCAGGATTTATTTTGTTTGTTTCTTTTTTGGCTTTGCTGTGTTTTTGTCACTGTACATAGAGAAATAAACCGCACCTTTTGATTTTGAAAACCACAACCTCCGTCTGCTGGCCCTGTTTTTGTGTGGGGAGCCCAACCAGGGGGTCACACACACCCGCTACCGAGTTAACCCCCTCACACTACATTAATGTATTGTATTATATATACATAGGGAAGGACCTCTATCTTCAGGGGTGCTCTGGTTAGAATATCATTTGTGGAAGTATTTCATGCTTTTAGGCAGCGTAGGCAGCATATTTATCCCCAATAGTGTCTTTTTATATCATATTTGTAATCAACATATTTTTAATCTATATACTGAATGTGTACTGGCATTCTGAGAGGAGGTTTCAAAATCTTTAAAGTCTCACCTTTTTCTTTCTTTTTTTGTAGATCAATATAGATAAATGGCAGTGGCGGCTGATATTTATCTTTTGGGGGGGGGGGGCGACAAACAACCACCCATCCCCCCACCCCCGAGCAGCACCCACCACTGTCACTTACCCCATCGATGGTGGCGTGTGGCAGGCAGTGTGGTGCAGTTGCGCCATGTCCTCTCCTTCATGGCGGCTTCCAGCTCCTCCCCTCCTCCTCCTAGGCATCCAATAAGATCGCCTGTCCTTTCAGCAAATCGGGTGACCGGTGTCAAAACCGGGTTCCTGATTGGCCGGGAGGAGGATCAGTGTTACAACAGCGAATACTCATTCGCTGTTGTGCCACACCTGGGTGGCATCAGAGCGCACTCTCTTCTACAACCCAAGCCCACCCTATATTGAAGCCTATTAGAGCGTCTGCCTCTAATCGGTGCTTCAATAAAACAGCCCCCCCACAATGGAATCTATGCGCCGGTGTCCTGAAAGGAGCCGGACACATGGATGGAGGGGCGGCGATGGACAAGGGGAGGGCGGCATTCGTCCGCCTTTAATGGACGGGCCACCCCTGATAGATAAGTAGATAGATAGAAAGATAGATTTTCTATAGAACTTTTCCTGTGTATTGTAGATATTGTAGTAAAATATGGACGGCTGTCCCGTTTCCTCTCTGGAAGTTTTGAGAACTGATCCTCTCTCTGTATACAGAAAACAGAACATCTTTAGAAGAGATCTGGCCAAAAGTAATGACAATTTCCTAACAACAATCCCCCGTAGCAGCAGTTCAGGGAGACATTTGATGATTAATTTTCGCTGAATGTCAAGTTTCAGAAGGAGATAAGAAGTCGATGGATAAATCTTCCCGTTCCTCCGATAACTTAATTTACATGTTTTTAATGATTTCTGGGCTCTGACTCTAATTGAAGTTGAATGATTAAACAGACAAGCCAGGGCTGAATAATAGTTACCATGATGGATCTGTTTGCTGCGACGGTTAGACCTCATTCTGTTCCATAACCGGGAGACTCGATCTATAATATAAGGCTAAAGTCTGACGTGTTTAGGTAAGATGATTGCTTTTTTTATATTTAAAGCTCATACTGAGATAAATAAAACAGTTGGCCTGCCATGGAATATATACATTAATTTCCATATATACTGTATTAATAAAGTCTTCAAACTTCAACATCACAGGTCACAACATTTTTGAGGGCTGTATTCCATTGGGAGGATTACTTCTCAAGCAATGCCCTGGCCATTAGAACCAACAGGCAGCATGTTCCTCCAAGATGTAGATTTAGTGAGGATGGTAATGCGTTAGGGGCAAGGGATTCGATTTTTGATAGTGAGGAAAAAAGGAGGAATTTAGGGACACATGGTTCATGTTGCGTGCTTCTTCTTTTTAACTCATTCCTGCCTGGTTCATGGTGGATTCCTTTGATCTGGCTTTGAGTACTTTCAGCATGACGCCCTCGGGATTCTGGCACTGGTCAAGTAGGGAACACCTACAGGGCAACCCAGCCTTGCCCAACCAGCACGCCCAAGAATATTCTCACATCCATCCTAGGATTAATCGTCAACGGACCTCAATGTGACCCCCAACACAAATGGTAATTTCCAGGAGGCATTTTAATGTTGTTTAGAAGAAGGAGCAGTCCACACTAGAAAGTGTATTTTCAGAGGCGTAGCTTGATGCTTGTGGGCCCCAATGCAAAAGTTGAACTGGCCCCTGAGCTGTTCTCACCCTGTGCTCCTCTCCATTCAGGAAATGGCTCACAGCTTGTCCACGGCCAATGAGAATGGAGGGGTGTGGACTGTGGAAGGCAAAGTGGAACCCCAGTACTGGAGCGTGGCTGTGGGGCCCTTGGCCAAATCAGACCTGGACTTTGTGGAGGATATGATAATATGACAGGGAGGCTACAGGGGCCCCCTGGAGCTAGAGGTGGGGTTGCGATTGTGACCCCTGCAAACCCTTATGCTACTCCCATGTGTATTTTCAAGATTTTATTGAATTAATACCATAAAGTACAAGTCAGCCTCTCACTAGGGATGACAGCGCACAGCTTTAAAAGTACGAACAGTCCATAGTTATGACCATAGAGGTTACAGAGATAAGATAAGAAGCCTACACGAGGGGGGGGGGCCCAGAGTCCAGCATTCCAAAACAGGGGGATATTAGCAAAAGTCCTCTTGCACCACCCAGCTCTCCTCCCCCCCAAGGGAGAAGCACCACAGCATTAGTCTTGTGACTACATCCTGAGCCTTGATGGTCCAACACCACAGAGAAAGCAGAGGACCCCTTTTCTCAGTCATGGCTACCAAGCTACTAGCTTCCCTTCAAATTACGTATGTATCCTTCCCATGGTGCCCCTCTACCAAGGTATCAAGGTATTCGTTTTGGTGCTGGTGGCTTAGATAATAAAAGATTGGGGAGGAATGCAGATAGCTTTACATTTCATGGAAGGTAATGCTATGGAGCAACATACATGTGAAAGCATCTGATGAAATAAATGAATATGATTTATGGTTGTGTTGACCTTCTGCCACCATTCTAAATGGATTATACATCAGGAATTTAATGAGAATAATGATAAATCTTTAACTTTCACAACTCTTTCAGAGCAAGAAGAATTGCACCATGGATGTTCATAAATAAGGACTTTTCGTTATGCAGGTTTTTTTTACAAGGTTTCTGTAATTTTTTTTGTAGTTTTCATGCAGTTTTTCCCAATGTTTTTTCTTTTTTTTCTTTTTAATTGTGTTGTGAAGTGTTATAATCCCTATTATGCCGCGTACACACGACCGTTTTTAATGTCATTGAAAAAAAACAAGTTTTTCTCAACGTGATTCTTCTCAAGCCTGCCTTGCCTACACACTATCATGAAAAAAAATGCTCGAGCAAAGCGCGGTGACGTACAAAATGTACAACGGCACTATAAAGGGGAAGTTCCATTCGGATAGCGCCACCCTTTGGGCTGCATCTGTTGATCCTCGTGTTAGTAAAGTTTGGTGAGAGACGATTTGCGCTTTTCAGCCTCGTGCTCTTCAGTCTGTTACAGCGTGACGAATGTGCTATCTCCAATACGAACGCTAGTTTTACCAGAATGAGCGCTCCCGTCTCATCGCTCCCGTCTCATCACTTGCTTCTGAGCATGCACGTTTTTTTTTAATGTAAGCTTTTACAGTGGGCTATCCACGCTCTGTGATCTCGCGGCTTTCCTCTTCCTCCATGCTCTCTTCCTCCAGGGCGATCGCTGGGAGAACGTCTCCCGATCAACCCCACCCGCCGGCGGTGCTCGCCCCCCCCCGCTCCCAGGCAGCCCAGATCCTCGCCAGCCCTCATTTTCCACAGTAGGCGAGTAGAAAATTTGAGGGCTGGCCTAGGGCACACTGACAGTGTCTGTCTTGAGAGATGGAATGCAGCCTGGGCTGTCCGTACCCAAAAGGGAAGGGTTTCCAGGAAGGATGGCATGTCCCTGCTCTTTCCCTACTCATCTAGAACCTCTTCCTGATGCTAATACTGTCCTGACAGATGGGTGACCTGCCCACACTACCCACATGCAAAATGCATGCCCAGCCTGGGAGCCAGGTCGTAAATAGACTCTGCCTGACCCAAGATGGATGCCAGAGTCACATGGGGCCAGGGCATCCAATCGGATAGCCCCCCCAGTGACCCAGGAAACTGTACAGGAACCATGTTCCTCTTGACTTCCCCTCCATCTGCAATGCTGCTGCAGTTAAGAGCCACCTGCAATGGAGAAAGTTGACTGCACCTGCCTGCAGGCTTCTCACACTGCTTCTGGACTGCACTGCACCCTCTGAAATGTAGGCATCTTTTATCTCGTGTTCCATTGACTGTAGGTGAGATTGTAGGAATCCAGAAAAAGATGTAGCCACCCTGCCCTAAACAGGGGTCACTATTTAAATTTAGCCTTGCTGGATAGTAGTCTAGCGTCTTCACAGTCCCCTATTTTTAGCCCTGGGGTAAAATGTCAGCCCACCCCTGCCACTGGGGGTTCCTCAAAAGGCCTGATGTTCAATAGTCTCATGACTATGGTATTAACTACGGCTTAAGCTAAATCATAGCCCCATCCCTTCTCCTAAACTCTCAATAATAACATAATAACACATTAACCTTTTATTAATAAACTTCCAGTAATTTTATACCACCCTGGGGCACAAGGTCCAATCGGCATAACCCTTCACTGTACCCTGCTAGTCACTTCTAGGCCTCCAGCCGCTAAAAAACTCAGATTTAGAGACAACTAGCAGGTACCCATATACCAACTGGGAGACCGTACCTCAGACGGGTCCCTAACCATGCCTTCTAGGTGCCCATCTGACCTAGCAAGGACCTTGCACCCCGCCACTAGTGATGAGCCGAACACCCCCGGGTTCGGTTCGCACCAGAACCCGCGAACGGACCGAAAGTTCGCACGAACATTAGAACCCTATTAAATACAATGGATGCGAACGTTCGAATTCTAAAGTGCTAATTATAACGACTATTATCCATGTTATTGTCCGAAACAGAGTTTGGGAACCCGGGTTCTGCACCAGGGGACATGTATCAATGCAAAAGGAAGTTTTAAAAACGGACATTTTCCGGGAGCAGTCATTTTAATGATGCATAAAGTGAAAAAAAAAAAGTCAAATATTCCTTTAAATATTGTACCTGGGGGGTGTCTAAAGTATGCCTGTGAAGTGCCACATGTTTCCCGTGTTTAGAACTGTCCCTGCACAAAATTACATTTCTAAAGGGAAAAAAGTCATTTAAAACTGCTTGCGGCTTTAATGTAATGTCTGGTCCCGGTAATATGGATGAAAATCTTTAGGAAAAATGGCATAGCTACCCCATCAACCCCCCCCCCCTACCCCAGCCCATTACCAGCCACTTTGGGTCTTGTATGGATATTAAGGGGAACCCCGCACACAAAATAAAAAAGGACCTATATACTCTGAACAGCCGTATACAGGCGGTGCATACAAGACAGGGACTGTAGGTTTGTTCTTATGTAGAATCTGTTTATAATTTTGAACAGCTGCATTGTTTAAGTGGAGCTCCATGGCAAATTCCTTTTTTTTTGTTTTTTGTAATACATAGGGAACGGTTATCACCCCTGTCACATTTTTTTTGCTGTCTGTGCCCCTGTTCAGAACATTTCACCTCACTTTGCGTCCCAATGACAACTGTTTTTGAAATGTGGTGTTTTTATTGAAACAAGGATTGGTGATAAAGCATCAGTACATAGGAGACACCTTTCTCCCATATTAATTCTTACAGGAGAGAATTTTCCTTCCTAGGGGTAGATTTCCTCTCACTTCCTGTTGTCTTCTTCCGTTTGCAAGTAGTAGTCGTTTGTAAGTTGGATGTTTGAAAGTAGGGACCTGCCGTATATACTCTGCAGAAATTGGCCCCTTAGGTGTTGGTGTTGGCACAACACTGTAAGCACTCACAGTTACTCTTGGTGGGTGCTGGAACGCCCTGCTGTCAACTATTATATCAGGAATTGTAATTACATATAATTGTTGATCAGTGGTAGTAAAAATTGGGCCTTTGATGGTGGTGCTGGTGCCCCAACACTGTAAGGCCTGACAGTTACTCTTGGTGGGCGCAGCAATGGGCCCTGCTGTGAATTATTAGATCAAGAATAGTGATGAGCCGAACACCCCCGGGTTCGGTTCGCACCAGAACCCGCGAACGGACCGAAAGTTCGAACGAACATTAGAACCCTATTAAATACAATGGATGCGAACGTTTGAATTCTAAAGTGCTAATTATAACAACTATTATGCATGTTATTGTCCTAAAAAGGGTTTGGGAACCCGGGTTGTGCACCAGGGGACATGTATCAATGCAAAAAGAAGTTTTAAAAACGGTCGTTTTTCGGGAGCAGTCATTTTAATGATGCATAAAGTGAAAAAAAAAAAGTCAAATATTCCTTTAAATATCGTACCTGGGGGGTGTCTAAAGTATGCCTGTGAAGTGCCACGTGTTTCCCGTGTTTAGAACTGTCCCTGCACAAAATGACACTTCTAAAGGAAAAAAAAGCCATTTAAAACTGCTTGCGGCTTTAATGTAATGTCTGGTCCCGGTAATATGGATGAAAATCTTTAAGAAAAATGGCATAGCTACCCCATGACCCCCCCCCCTACCCCAGCCCATTACCAGCCCCTTTGGGTCTTGTATGGATATTAAGGGGAACCCCGCACATAAAATAAAAAAGGCCCTATATACTCTGAACAGCCGTATACAGGCGGTGCATACAAGACAGGGACTGTAGGTTTGTTCTTATGTAGAATGTGTTTGTAATTTTGAACAGGTACATTGTTGAAGTGTAGCTCCAGCCCAAAAATCTATTTTTAAACTTTTTGGGAAACATAGGTAAGGGTTATCACCCCTGTAACATTTGTTTTGCTGTCTGTGCCCCTGTTCAGAACATTTCACCTCACTTTCCGTCCCAATGACAACTGTTTTTGAAATGTGGTGTTTTTCTTGAAACAAGGATTGCTGATAAAGCATCAGTACAGATGAGACCCCTTTCTCCCATATTTATTCTTACAGGAGAGAATTTTCCTTTCTAGGGGTAGATTTCCTCTCACTTCCTGTTGTCTTCTTTCGTTTGCAAGTAGGAGTCGTTTGTAAGTTGGATGTTTGAAAGTAGGGACCTGCCGTATATACTCTGCAGAAATAGGCCCCTTAGTTGTTGGTGTTGGCACAACACTGTAAGCACTCAGTTACTCTTGGTTGGTGCTGGAACGCCCTGCTGTCAACTATTATATCAGGAATTTTAATTACATATAATTGTTGAACAGTGGTAGTAAAAATTGGGCCTTTGATGGTGGTGCTGGTGCCACAACACTGTAAGCCCTGACAGTTACTCTTGGTGGGTGCAGCAATGGGCCCTGCTGTGAATTATTAGATCAAGAATTGTAATTACATGCCCCTTTTGAACAGGGGCTGAAAAATTGGGCCTTTCGTGGTGGTGGTGGTGGTGGCGTTGCCACAAGACTGTAAGCCCTCAGAGTTACTCTTGGTGGGTGCAGCAATGGACCCTGCTGTGAATTATTAGATCAAGAATTGTAATTGCATGCCCCTGTTGAACAGGGGCTGAAAAATTGTGCCTTAGGCACTGGTGGCACAACACTACAACCCCTCACAGATACTGTACTTGGAGCACAGCAATGAGCCCTATGGCAAATTATTGCTAAAAAAATTGTAATTACACGCCCCTGTAAAACAGGGGCTGAAAAATTGGGCCTTAGCCACTGGTGGCGGCACCCATAAACAAAAATGATCTTCCAAGCTATCATCATCAATCGTATCATTGAGGACTCGGAGGAGGAGGATAGCCAGTCAACATAACAGCACAGGCACTCAGCATCAGCATCAGTCTTGAAGGGATGTGACATGTTAAAATCAATTAGTCTGTTATATCAGCATCAGGTGTGTGGTAGCTGGTGGTGATCCAAGACTGGTTCATCTTGATGAAAGTCAGTCGATCAACCGAGTCGGTGGACAGGCGCACCCTGTGATCCGTGACAAATCCTCCAGCAGCACTGAATGTGCGTTCCGAAAGAACGCTGGATGCAGGACAGGCCAGTAGCTCAATTGCATACTGTGCAAGCTCTGGCCAGTGATCCATCCTCAAGACCCAGTAAGCCAGAGGATTTTCGGTGGGGAAGGTGTCCAAGTCTGACCTTGCCCCTAGATATTCCTGCACCATGTTTATCAGACGCTGGCGATGGTTGCTGGAACCGATCATACTTTGGGGCTGCGGACTAAAGAATTGTCTGAACGCATCGGTCAGACGGCCACCTTCCCCACCGCTCCTTCTTTGACTGGCCGAAGCCTCAGCAACTCGTTGTCCAGGACCAGGAGTTTGTAACCTCCCAGTCTCTGGGAACGCGTTGCACAGACCTTTCTGCAAGGCCTCCCGGAGTTGTCTCATCCTCTGCTCCCTCTGCGACGGTAACATAAGGTCCGCAACCTTACCCTTGTACCGTGGATCAAGGAGAGTGGCCAGCCAGTAATGGTCCCTCTCCTTGATCCGAAGAATACGAGGATCCTTCCGCAGACTTTGCAGGATCAGGGAGGCCATGCAGCGTAGGTTTGCTGAGGCATTCGCTCCGGAGTCCTCTGGGTCACTAAGGACGACATGATCCGCAGCCACCTCCTCCCAGCCACGTACAAGTCCACTGGTTTCTTGGGACTGTAAATCATCCCTAAAAGACTGCTGCTGATGATGCTGAGTGCCAGCCTCCACCTCCATGCTGACACAATCCTCCTCCTCCTCCTCCTCCTCCTCCTCTTCCTGTGCGATGGGTGGGACAGAAGGAACACTGTCTGGGTAAAGGGGGCCTTGAGAGGCAAGGAAGTCCTCCTCTTCCTGCCTCTGTTCTGCCTCAAGTGCCCTGTCCATTATTCCACGCAGCGTGTGCTCCAACAGGTGGACAAGAGGTACAGTGTCACTGATGCATGCACTGTCACTGCTCACCATCCTCGTGGCCTCCTCAAATGGTGCCAGGACAGTGCATGCATCCCTGATCATGCCCCACTGGCGTGGAGAAAAAAAACCAAGCTCCCCTGACCCTGTCCTGGTGCCGTAGTCGCACAGGTACTCATTGATGGCCCTCTGCTGCGTGTGCAGCCGCTGCAGCATGGCCAACGTTGAGTTCCACCTGGTGGGCATGTCACATATAAGGCGGTTCTTGGGCAGGTTCAACTCCTTTTGCAGCTCAGCCAGGCGAGCACTGGCATTATAAGATCTGCGGAAATGCACACAGACTTTCCTGGCCTGCCTCAGGACATCCTGTAAGCCCGGGTACCTGCCCAAGAACCGCTGCACCACCAGGTTAAGGACGTGAGCCACACAGGGCACATGGGTCAGTTGTCCCTGTCGGAGGGCGGAGAGGAGGTTGGTGCCATTGTCGCAAACCACCATTCCTGGCTTAAGCTGGCGTGGCGTCAACCACCTCTCGGCCTGGCCCTGCAGAGCAGACAGGACCTCTGCCCCAGTGTGGCTTCTGTCCCCCAAACACACCAGCGCAAGCACGGCATGGCATCTTTTTGCCTGCGTACTTGCGTAGCCCCGTGAACGGCTACGGAGCACCGCTGGTTCATAGGACAAACCACAGGAAGAGGCCATGGAGGAAGAAGAAGAGGAGGGGGTGGAGGAGAGAGGTGTGTCACAACCAGTAGTAGCATTTTGGAGGCGTGGCGGTGGGACAACCTCCAACACTACTGCACCTTGTCCTGCATCCTTCCCAGCTGCCAAAAGAGTGACCCAATGGGCCGTGAAAGAAAGGTAACGTCCCTGTCCATGCCTGCTGGACCATGAGTCAGCGGTAATATGCACCTTACCGCTGACCGCCCTGTCCAGCGAGGCCAAGACATTGCCTTCCACATGCCGGTAGAGAGTCGGAATAGCCTTCCGTGAGAAAAAGTGGCGTTTGGGAACCTGCCACTGAGGAACCGCACATTGCACAAACTCACGGAAGGGGGCCGAGTCTACCAACTGAAAAGGCAGCAGTTGAAGCGCTAGCAATTTAGCCAAGCTAGCATTCAACCGCTGGGCATGTGGATGGCTGGGAGTGAACTTCTTTCGACGGTCCAGCAGCTGGGGCAGGGAAATTTGCCTGCTAGAATCGGACGTCGGTGTACTGCTAGCAGAGTGGCCGCAAGTACTTGGCTGTGACACACCTAATTCTACACCTTCATTCCTCTCAGTGCATGTTTCAGAGAGGACTGAAGTTATAGTGGGGTTGGAGATCCCAGCTGATGCGGTGCAAGGAGAGGTCCGCTTTGTTCTTTGGTGTGGGTCTTTGAGGTAGGCTTGCCAACGAGCTGCATGGCAGGTCAACATATGTCTGGTCAGGCATGTGGTACCCAAGCGGCTGATGTTTTGGCCACGCGATATACGCTTGAGACATATGTTGCAAACAGCAGCTGTGCGATCTGATGCACTAGCCTCAAAAAAGGCCCACACCAAAGAACTTTTTGAATGACGGGCAGAGGCAGCGCCCTGCACAGGCGGAGCTCTGCGGTGTGATTCCGTCGGTGTACTGCCCTTACGCTGGCCACCAAAGGGCATCCTGCCTCGTTGGAGATGTGCCTCCTCCTCATCCTCCTCCTCCTCCTCTCTCCTATTAGGCACCCACGTGGAGTCAGTGACCTCATCATCACCTCCCTCCTCATCACTGGAGCCAATCTGGCAGTATGCTGCAGCTGCTGGAACATGACTGCCAGATTGGTGTCCTTCTTGAGCATCCCCTCTGTCTGCTCTCACGCTACTGCCTTCCTCTAGCTGGGTTTCATCATCAGACCCTTCGAAACGCTGGGCATCCTCCTGGAGCATGTACCCAACACTGTGCTGAAACAGTTCGGGGGACTCCTCAGGAGGAGGACATGGTGGGTCTAGGGAAGGAGTGACTGATGATGAGTCTGACATTGATACCAGGGAAGAGGACGCTTTGGCAGCTGCTTTTCCAGTACCCTGAGCCTGGGTGAGAGAGGATGAGGAGGAGGAGGAGGGCTTGGTCATCCACTCTACCAAGTCTTCGGCATGATGTGGCTCAACATGTCCAGCTGCCGAAAAGAAGGACAAGCGTGTCCCATGGCCATGTGCTGATGACAATGCACCGCGTCCACGACCAGCACTGTTGCCCCCAGACACAGAGCCTGCTTGCCCTCTTTTATTGCCTCGTGACTGTCTGCCTCTCCTTGTTTGCCTTCCAGACATTCTAATAGATGGCCTGCAGGGAGATGGGAAAAGAGCAATAAGGGCTACCTTCAGGTGTCCTTCTCTGTCCCTTGAAACAAGGACTTTGACAGTGAAAGAAACTGACACTCTCCCTACCTACAGTTTTCTGTCCCTAGAAAAAATGTTTTTTTTAAGCACAATTTAGCACAAGGAGAATTCACTCACTGTCCTTCCAGGTCCCTGGAAACAAGGACTTTGACAGTGAAAGAAACTGACACTCTCCCTACCTACAGTTTTCTGTCCCTAGAAAAAATGTTTTTTTTAAGCACAATTTAGCACAAGGACAATTCACTCACTGTCTTTCCAGGTCCCTGGAAACAAGGACTTTGACAGTGAAAGAAACTGACACTCTCCCTACCTACAGTTTTCTGTCCCTAGAAAAAATGTTTTTTTTAAGCACAATTTAGCACAAGGAGAATTCACTCACTGTCCTTCCAGGTCCCTGGAAACAAGGACTTTGACAGTGAAAGAAACCGACACTCTCCCTACCTACAGTTTTCTGTCCCTAGAAAAAATGTTTTTTTTAAGCACAATTTAGCACAAGGAGAATTCACTCACTGTCCTTCCAGGTCCCTGGAAACAAGGACTTTGACAGTGAAAGAAACTGACACTCTCCCTACCTACAGTTTTCTGTCCCTAGAAAAAATGTTTTTTTTAAGCACAATTTAGCACAAGGAGAATTCACTCACTGTCCTTCCAGGTCCCTGGAAACAAGGACTTTGACAGTGAAAGAAACTGACACTCTCCCTACCTACAGTTTTCTGTCCCTAGAAAAAATGTTTTTTTTAAGCACAATTTAGCACAAGGAGAATTCACTCACTGTCCTTCCAGGTCCCTGGAAACAAGGACTTTGACAGTGAAAGAAACTGACACTCTCCCTACCTACAGTTTTCTGTCCCTAGAAAAAATGTTTTTTTTAAGCACAATTTAGCATAAGGAGAATTCACTCACTGTCCTTCCAGGTCCCTGGAAACAAGGACTTTCACAGTGAAAGAAACTGACACTCTCCCTACCTACAGTTTTCTGTCCCTAGAAAAAATGTTTTTTTTAAGCACAATTTAGCACAAGGAGAATTCACTCACTGTCCTTCCAGGTCCCTGGAAACAAGGACTTTGACAGTGAAAGAAACTGACACTCTCCCTACCTACAGTTTTCTGTCCCTAGAAAAAATGTTTTTTTTAAGCACAATTTAGCACAAGGAGAATTCACTCACTGTCCTTCCAGGTCCCTGGAAACAAGGACTTTCACAGTGAAAGAAACTGACACTCTCCCTACCTACAGTTTTCTGTCCCTAGAAAAAATGTTTTTTTTAAGCACAATATAGCACAAGCACAAAACACACTGACACTCTCCCTACCTATCCTTCTCTTTCCCTAAACTAAAGGAATCCAGGTTAAGCAAGAAAGAAATAAAAGTCACTGTCCCTGCCTATGCTGCTCTATCCCTGCTCCGGAACACACTACACTAGGCCGCCGTGCTGGCGGCCTTTTATAGTGTGGGGCGTGTACTAAACACCCTCAGCAATAATTGGCCACAGGCATCCTGCCTGTGGCCAATCATTGCTCTCCTCGCTGCCGGCGCTGTGATTGGCCAAGCATGCGGGGTCACAGTGCATGCTTGGCCAATCACAGCGCCTGGATGACACTGCGATGGCGTAGTGCATTGTGGGCCGTTCGCGTCACTCGAATTTGGCGCGAACGGCCCAAATCGTTCGATCTTCGTCGAACGATCGAACAGCCGATGTTCGAGTCGAACGTATGTTCGACTCGAACACGAAGCTCATCCCTAATCAAGAATTGTAATTGCATGCCCCTGTTGAACAGGGGCTGAAAAATTAGGCCTTTGGTGGTGGTGGTGGTGGTGATGGTGGTGCTGGTGCCACAACACTGTAAGGCCTGACAGTTACTCTTGGTGGGCGCAGCAATGGGCCCTGCTGTGAATTATTAGATCAAGAATTGTAATTGCATGCCCCTGTTGAACAGGGGCTGAAAAATTAGGCCTTTGGTGGTGGTGGTGGTGGTGGTGCTGATGGTGGTGCTGGTGCCACAACACTGTAAGGCCTGACAGTTACTCTTGGTGGGCGCAGCAATGGTCCCTGCTGTGAATTATTAGATCAATAATTATAATTGCATGCCCCTGTTGAACAGGGGCTTAAAAATTGGGCCTTTGGTGGTGGTGGTGGTGGTGATGGTGGTGCTGGTGCCACAACACTGTAAGGCCTGACAGTTACTCTTGGTGGGCGCAGCAATGGACCCTGCTGTGAATTATTAGATCAATAATTATAATTGCATGCCCCTGTTGAACAGGGGCTGAAAAATTGGGCCTTAGGCACTGGTGGCACAACACTGCAACCCCTCATAGATACTGTACTTGGAGCACAGCAATGAGGCTTGTTGCAAAGTATTGCATCAAAAATTTTAATTACATGCCCCTGTTAAACAGGGGCTGAAAAATTGGGCCTTAGCCACTGGTGGCGTCACCCATAAACCAAAATGATCTTCCAAGCTATCATCGTTAATCGTATCATTGAGGAGGAGGAGGAGGATAGCCAGTCAACATAACAGCACAGGCACTCAGCATCAGCATCAGTCTTGAAGGGATGTGACATTTTAAAATCAATTAGTCTGTTATATCAGCATCTGGTGTGTGGTAGCTGGTGGTGATCCAAGACTGGTTCATCTTGATGAAAGTCAGTCGATTAACCGAGTCGGTGGACAGGCGCACCCTGTGATCCGTGACAAATCCTCCAGCAGCACTGAATGTGCGTTCTGAAAGAACGCTGGATGCAGGACAGGCCAGTAGCTCAATTGCATACTGTGCAAGCTCTGGCCAGTGATCCATCCTCAAGACCCAGTAAGCCAGAGGATTTTCGGTGGGGAAGGTGTCCAAGTCTGACCTTGCCCCTAGGTATTCCTGCACCATGTATATCAGACGCTGGCGATGGTTGCTGGAACCGATCATACTTTGGGGCTGCGGACTAAAGAATTGTCTGAACGCATCGGTCAGACGGCCACCTTCCCCACCGCTCCTTCTTTGACTGCCCGAAGCCTCAGCAACTCGTTGTCCAGGACCAGGAGTTTGTAACCTCCCAGTCTCTGGGAACGCGTTGCACAGACCTTTCTGGAAGGCCTCCCGGAGTTGTCTCATCCTCTGCTCCCTCTGCGACGGTACGATAAGGTCCGCAACCTTACCCTTGTACCGTGGATCAAGGAGAGTGGCCAGCCAGTAATGGTCCCTCTCCTTGATCCGAAGAATACGAGGATCCTTGCGCAGACTTTGCAGGATCAGGGAGGCCATGCAGCGTAGGTTAGCTGAGGCATTCAGTCCGGAGTCCTCTGGGTCACTAAGGACGACATGATCCACAGCCACCTCCTCCCAGCCACGTACAAGTCCACTGGTTTCTTGGGACTGTAAATCATCCCTAAAAGACTGCTGCTGATGATGCTGAGTGCCAGCCTCCACCTCCATGCTGACACAATCCTCCTCCTCCTCCTCCTCTTCCTGTGCGATGGGTGGGACAGAAGGAACACTGTCTGGGTAAAGGGGGCCTTGAGAAGCAAGGAAGTCCTCCTCTTCCTGCCTCTGTTCTGCCTCAAGTGCCCTGTCCATTATTCCACGCAGCGTGTGCTCCAACAGGTGGACAAGAGGTACAGTGTCACTGATGCATGCACTGTCACTGCTCACCATCCTCGTGGCCTCCTCAAATGGTGCCAGGACAGTGCATGCATCCCTGATCATGCCCCACTGGCGTGGTGAAAAAAACCCGAGCTCCCCTGACCCTGTCCTGGTGCCGTAGTCGCACAGGTACTCATTGATGGCCCTCTGCTGCGTGTGCAGCCGCTGCAGCATGGCCAACGTTGAGTTCCACCTGGTGGGCATGTCACATATAAGGCAGTTCTTGGGCAGGTTCAACTCCTTTTGAAGCTCAGCCAGGCGAGCACTGGCATTATAAGATCTGCGGAAATGCACACAGACTTTCCTGGCCTGCCTCAGGACATCCTGTAAGCCCGGATACCTGCCCAAGAACCGCTGCACCACCAGGTTAAGGACGTGAGCCATACAGGGCACATGGGTCAGTTGTCCCTGTCGGAGGGCGGAGAGGAGGTTGGTGCCATTGTCGCAAACCACCATTCCTGGCTTAAGCTGGCGTGGCGTCAACCACCTCTCGGCCTGCACCTGCAGAGCAGACAGGACCTCTGCCCCAGTGTGGCTCCTGTCCCCCAAACACACCAGCGCAAGCACGGCATGGCATCTTTTTGCCTGCGTACTTGCGTAGCCCCTTGAACGCCTACGGAGCACCACTGGTTCCAAGGACAAACCACAGGAAGAGGCCATGGAGGAAGAAGAGGAGGGGGTGGAGGAGAGAGGTGTGTCACAACCAGTAGTAGCATTTTGGAGGCGTGGCGGTGGAACAACCTCCAACACTACTGCACCTTGTCCTGCATCCTTCCCAGCTGCCAAAAGAGTGACCCAATGGGCCGTGAAAGAAAGGTAACGTCCCTGTCCATGCCTGCTGGACCATGAGTCAGCGATAATATGCACCTTACCGCTGACCGCCCTGTCCAGCGAGGCCAAGACATTGCCTTCCACATGCCTGTAGAGAGCCGGAATAGCCTTCCGTGCGAAAAAGTGTCGTTTGGGAACCTGCCATTGAGGAACCGCACATTGCACAAACTCACGGAAGGGGGCCGAGTCTACCAACTGAAAAGGCAGCAGTTGAAGCGCTAGCAATTTAGCCAAGCTAGCATTCAACCGCTGGGCATGTGGATGGCTGGGAGTGAACTTCTTTCGACGGTCCAGCAGCTGGGGCAGGGAAATTTGCCTGCTAGAATCGGACGTTGGTGTACTGCTAGCAGAGTGCCCGCAAGTACTTGCCTGTGACACACCTAATTCTACACCTTCATTCCTCTCAGAGCAGGTTTCAGAGAGGAGTGAATGTATAGTGGGGTTGGAGATCCCAGCTGATGCGGTGCAAGAAGAGGTCAGCTTTGTTCTTTGGTGTGGATCTTTAAGGTAGGCTTGCCAACGAGCTGCATGGCAGGTCAACATATGTCTGATCAAGCATGTGGTGCCCAAGCGGCTGATGTTTTGGCCACGCGATATACGCTTGAGACATATGTTGCAAACAGCAGCTGTGCGATCTGATGCACTCGCCTCAAAAAAGGCCCACACCAAAGAACTTTTTGCATGACGGGCAGAGGCAGCGCCCTGCACAGGCGGAGCTCTGCGGTGTGATTCCGTCGGTGTGCTGCCCATACGCTGGCCACTCAAGGGCATCCTGCCTCGTTGGAGATGTGCCTCCTCCTCATCCTCCTCCTCCTCCTCTCTCCTATTAGGCACCCACGTGGAGTCAGTGACCTCATCATCCCCTCCCTCCTCATCACTGGAGCCAATCTGGCAATATGCTGCAGCTGCTGGAGCATGACTGCCAGATTGGTGTCCTTCTTGAGCATCCCCTCTCTCTGCTCTCACGCTGCTGCCTTCCTCTAGCTGGGTATCATCATCAGATCCTTCCAAACGCTGGGCATCCTCCTGGAGCATGTACCCAACACTGTGCTCAAACAGTTCGGGGGACTCCTCAGGAGGAGGGTATGGTGGGTCTAGGGAAGGATTGACTAATGAAGATAATGATACCAGAGAAGAGGACGCTTTGGCAGCTGCTTTGCCAGTACCCTGAGCCTGGGTGAGAGAGGATGAGGAGGATGAGGTGGGCTTGGTCATCCACTCTACCAAGTCTTCGGCATGATGTGGCTCAACATGTCCAGCTGCCGAAAACAAGGACAAGCGTGTCCCATGGCCATGTGCTGATGACAATGCACCGCGTACACGACCAGCACTGTTGCCCCCAGACACAGAGCCTGCTTGCCCTCTTTTTTTGCCTCCTGACTGTCTGCTTCTCCTTGGTTGCCTTCCAGACATTTTAATGGATGGCCTGCAGGGAGATGGGAAAAAAAGCAATAAGGGCTACCTTCAGGTGTATACTGTGCAGGAGGCTTAGCAACAATGACACTGACACTGTCCCCTGCCTATCCTTCTCTGTCCCTAAACACAAGGATTGAAAATATGGTTCAGCAAAATAGTTTTAGAACAGAATAGCACACTGACACTTTCCCTCACTGTCCTACTCTGTCCCTCCCTACAAACAAGATTTAGCACAGAATAGCACACTGATAATTTCTACGAGTGTCCTTCTATGTCCCTAAACTCAAGGATTGAAAATATGGAACAGCAAATTTGGTTTAGAACAGAACAGCACACTGTCAGTTTCACTCACTGTACCTCTCTGTCCCTCAACTCAAGGATTGAAAATATGGTTCAGCAAAATAGTTTTAGAACAGAATAGCACACTGACACTTTCCCTCACTGTCCTACTCTGTCCCTCCCTACAAACAAGATTTAGCACAGAATAGCACACTGATAATTTCTACGAGTGTCCTTCTCTGTCCCTAAACTCAAGGATTGAAAATATGGAACAGCAAAATTGGTTTCGAACAGAATAGCACACTGACACTTTCCCTCACTGTACCTCTCTGTCCCTACAAACAAGATTTAGCACAAAATAGCACACTGACACTTTCCCTCACTGTACCTCTCTGTCCCTACAAACAAGATTTAGCACAAAATAGCACACTGACACTTTCCCTCACTGTACCTCTCTGTCCCTACAAATAAGATTTAGCACAAAATAGCACACTGACACTTTCCCTCACTGTACCTCTCTGTCCCTAAACTCAAGGATTGAAAATATGGTTCAGCAAGATTGGTTTAGAACAGAATAGCACACTGACACTTTCCCTCACTGTACCTCTCTGTCCCTACAAACAAGGATTAGCACAGAATAGCACACTGTCACTGACACTCTCCCTACCTATCCTTATCTGTCCCTAAACACAAGGAATCCAGGATTATGTAAAGGAAAAATAATGACACTGTCCCTGCCTATGCTTCTCTTTCCCTACTCCGGTCCGGAACACACTACACAAGGCCGCCGTGCTGGCGGCCTTTTATAGTGTGGGGCGTGTACTAAACACCCTCAGCAATAATTGGCCACAGGCATCCTGCCTGTGGCCAATCATTGCTCTCCTCGCTGCCGGCGCTGTGATTGGCCAAGCATGCGGGGTCACAGTGCATGCTTGGCCAATAACAGCGCCTGGATGACACTGCGATGGCGTAGTGCATTGTGGGCCGTTCGCGTCACTCGAATTTGGCGCGAACGGCCCAAATCGTTCGATCTTCGTCGAACGATCGAACAGCCGATGTTCGAGTCGAACGTATGTTCGACTCGAACACGAAGCTCATCCCTACCCGCCACCACAGCCGCTAATCGCGGCCATCCAAAACCCCCACACCTGTAACTCAAAATCCCTAAAAAAACAGGCGGGAGGGTGGGAAGCTTCTTACCCTGCGCTCCTCGTGGAGACTGGCCCCTCCCCTTCCTGTTCCTCTAACCCAAGGAATCCTCCTCCTTTCTCAACCCCACGCTGACCCTGCGTCCTCCGGCTCCGCCCCGATAACCCCTGTCATGCCCACCCCCCCCCCCCTCTTGACGACTGCGGCATTGCTACGTGCCTTTCTGACTGGGGCTGATTGAAAAAAATAAAGTCCCTGTCAATAATGAATTATCTCACCAACTACTGCTTGCAGAACATGCATGCCAGTCATTTAGGAGGTTTTCCGATTCAGCCAAGTCCATTTAATCATTTAGAAAATGTAATGTCTGGCTGGCGTCTACCTTTCATGTATTTTTTATTTTTTTTGTTGCACAGAAGAGGTTGGGGTTCCATTTTTGGAGACCATATGGAGAAGTGTAATGTGTCACTGCTCCGAACACCGAGCAATTTGTCAGACTGGCCCGACACCGCATCCCGGTCTATCGTGTCCCCGAGTCTCTGGCACATCCCCACTCCATCACCGCCAACCAAGGGCCGCTCGGCTCTCAGAGCTGCCAAATTTCCTGGCGGATTAGGAGTCTTAACTTCATTATAACAAATTGGTTGCTACCAGCGCAGCGTAATCCCTTATTCGGAATGATTTACTGATTTTAGTCGCCACGTCGCTACCTATTAGGGCAGGTGGAAGGGCTTAATGACAAAAATGTGCTGAAATAAAGAGATTCCTCTCCCCCTAGAAATACAGCGGAATCATCTGAAGATACAAGATTGCAACTTCGCCCATAAAAGTCTTATGCTTTGTACACACGATCGGATTTTCCGATGGGATAAAATCCGATGGACTTGTTTCATTCGGAAGTTCCGATCGTGTGTGGGCCCCATCGACTTTTTTCCATCGGAGTAAAAAAAATAGAACGTGTTTTAAATTTTTCCAATGGAAAAAAATCCGATGGGAGATTCCGATCCCGTCTGTGTGAAAAAACCACGCATGCTCAGAATCAAGTCGACGCATACTCAGAAGCATTGAACTTCATTTTTTCTCGGCTCGTCGTTGTGTTTTACGTCACGGCGTTTTGGACGGTCGGAATTTAGTCTGACAGTGTGTAGGCAAGACTGATGGAAGTCAGCTTCATCGAAATTCTGACGGAAAATTCCATCGGATTTTACTCCATCGGAAATCCGATCGTGTGTACAGGGCATTATTGTTTCTGGCATTCCTCCCTTGTATGTGTTCCTGAGAAATACATAAAGACTAACATGTGATTAACCACTTGTCTACCGCCCACTGCCAAATGACGGCGGGCGGAAGACTCTCTTGTTCTGACAGGACGTCATATGACGTCCTGCCTTTAAAAGCCGCGTCGCTGGGGACCCGATGCGTGTGCCTGGCGGCCGCGATGGCCGCCGGGCACCCGCGATTGCCCAGTAACCGAGCAGGACAGTGGATCTCTGTGTGTAATGATGGGGTGTAAACACACAGAGATCCACGTCCTGTCAGGGAGAGGAGACTGATGGTGTATCCCTTGTACATAGGGACAACCATCGGTCTCCTCCCCCAGTCAGTCCCCTCCCCCCACAGTAAGAATCACTAATAGGGAACACATTTAACCCCTTCCTCGCCCCCTATTGGTTAACCCCTTCCCTGCCAGTCACATTTATACAGTAATCAGTGCATTTTTAAAGCAGGGATCGCTGTATAAATGTGAATGGTCCCAAAAATGTGTCAAAAGTGTCCGATGTGTCCGCCGCAATATCGCAGTCACAATAAAAATCGCAGATCGCCGCCATCACTAGTAAAAAAAAAAAAAAATGCTATAAATCTATCCCCTATTTTGCGCAAACCAATCAATATACGCTTATTGCGATTTTTTTTTACCAAAATATGTAGAAGAATACGTATCGGCCTAAACTGAGGAAAATTAAGATTTTTTTTTTAAATGGATATTTATTATAGCAAAAAGTAAAAAATATTGTGTTTTTTTTTTCAAACTTGACGCTCTTCTTTTGTTTATAGCGCAAAAAATAAAAACAGCAGAGGTGATCAAATACCACCAACAGAAAGCTCTATTTGTGGGGAAAAAAAGGACGCAAATTTCGTTTGGGAGCCACGTCGCACGACCGCGCAATTGTCATTCAATTCAATTGTCATTCAAAGTGTGACAGTGCTGAAAGCTGAAAAATGGCCTGGGCAGGAAGGGGGTTTTCGTGCCCGGTAGGCAGGTGGTTAAAATATATATAAATATATAGACAGGTGCATCTCATAAAATTTAAATATTATTAAAAAGTTCATTTATTTCAGTAATTCAATTCAAAATATTTTATATAGACGCGTTACACACAGAATGATATATTTCAAGCATTTCTTTCTTTTGATTTTGATGATTATGGCTTCCAGCGAGTGACACCCCAAAATTCAGTATCTCAGAAAATTTGATCATTACATAAGACCAGGGCTTTTTTTCAGGGGGAACGCAGTTCCGGCACCTCCTGGACTGACTGTATGTAATGGCAAGGGGTGCCGGGGTGTGCTGCAGGGTATTCATGCTCACTGCTGGGGATCTATTTTTGCAGGGGGGGGTCTATTGTTGCTGGTGGGGGACCTATTGTTGCTGGGGGGGGGTCTTATGTTGCTGGGGGGGTCAGTTGTTGCTGAAAGAGATCTACTGTTAGGGGAGGGGTCTCTTGTTGATGGCAGCCAGAGAGTCTATTAATGCTGGCTGTGCGGAGATCTGTTGATGCTGCCGGGAGTCTATTGTTGCTGGCGGGGAAATTTTGTTGTGGGTGGTCCATTGTTAGGGGGATCTATCGTTGCTGGCTGCAGGGGATCTATTTTACTGCTTTTTTTGATATAATTTTTGAAAAACATCAAAGCATGTAGTTGCCATCATCCCTGGAAGTTTAAATTGTGTGGAAAACTTCTAAAGTTGGGATTATATAGGCAACAAAAAAACAAATATATAGAAAAATATAAATGTATTACTACAAAATCATCATAGTACATGATAGATTGTATGTTGAAACATTAAAAACATGATATAGATCCATAAAGAATGAAAACAAAATATACAATGCCAGAATTCATAACCTCCAACGCGTTTTAAACTGTTAAAAGAAAGTTCTTCTTCAGGGATATTTATTGTATCCTAGTCTACAATGGATCAATTTTTGTATCTTTGTCTACAATGGATCAATTTTGATCCATTGTAGACAAAGATACAATACATTTTCCTGAAGAAGAACTTTCTTTTAACAGTTTGAAACGTGTTGGGTTAAGCCACTGTTCGACGGTCCCCAGATTATTCTGAAGGTTATGAATTCTGGCATTGTATCTTTTGTATCTTTTGTTTTCATTCTTTAACCACTTCTCCACCAAGGACGTCATATGACGTCCTTGATTTGTGGGGTGATATCTGAATGATGGGTGCAGCTACAGGCATCATTCAGAAATCATTCTGTCGGGCCGGCAATTCTGCGCACCATAAGAATGATCATAGCGGTGGTTACGCTGCTTGATCGTTCTTATAGGCAGCGGGAGGGGACATCCCCCCCCTCCCGCCGCCATCCGGTGCTTCTCTGGGCTTTCCCGTGCCATTGGGGGCCCGGAGAACGAATCGTCCGGCGCCGGATTACGAGCATAGAGATTTCCAGTCATCTCTATAACCGTCGGCGTCCCGGGCGCGACGTTGTGACGTCACGCCCGATACCCGGAAGTAAACAAAGCCGCAATTGCAGCTGTCAGCATGAGATCGGTGAATTTTTTTCACCGATCTCATACTTTTCAGCCTGGAAGAGAGATGTGGGGGAGGGGGAGGTCTTATTGATCCTGCATCTCTCCATAAAGAGGACCTGTCACAATGATTCCTATTACAAGGGATGTTTACATTCCTTGTAATAGGAATAAAAGTGATCAAAGAAAAAAATATGTAAAAAAAAGTGTCAAAATAAAAAGAAAATAGTAAAAAAAAAAAATATATATATATTTTTTTTTAAATGCCCCTGTCTCTGGTAGCTCGCGCTCAGAAGCGAACATGCATGTAAGTCCCGCCCACATATGTAAACGCCATTCAAACCCTACATGTGAGGTATCGCCGCGTGCGGTCGAGTGCGAGCAATAATTCTAGCACTAGACCTCCTCTGTAACTCGAAAATAGTAACCTGTAAAAAAATTTAAAGCGTTGCCTATGGAGATTTTTAAGTACCGAAGTTTGGCGCCATTCCATGAGTGGGTGCAATTTCAAAGCGTGACATGTTAGGTATCTATTTACTCGGCGTAACAGCATCTTTCACATTATACAAAAATATTGGGCTAACTTTACTGTTTTGTTATTTTTTAATTTGTGAAACCGTTTTTTTTCCAAAAAAAGGCGTTTAAAAAATTAATGCGCAAATACCGTGCAAGATAAAAAGTTGCAATGACTGCCATTTTATTCCCTAGGGTGTCTGATAAAAAACAATATATAATGTTTGGGGGTTCTGATTAATTTTCTAGCAAAAAAAATTATGATTTTTACATGAAGGAGAGAAATGCCAGAATAGGCCCGGTGGAGAAGTGGTTAAGGATCAAAATTAATCCATTGTAGACAAAGATACAATAAATACCCCTGAAGAAGAACTTTCTTTTAAGGGTCCTTTCACACGGGGCGGATCCGTGCAGATCCGCCCCGTGACGCTCCGCTTGCTCAGCGGGGATCGCTCCGTTGATCCCCGCTGAGCCGACGGATGACTGGGCGGTCCCCGCACACTGTGCAGGGACCGCCCTGTCAGAGAGCCGCTCTCCCCTATGGGGAATCGGATGACGACGGACCGTAGAGTCCGTTGTCATCCGATCCGCTACGCCGACGGAAGGAAAAATAGGGTTTTCCTCCGTCACACTTTGGCGGAGCGGATGTCAGCGGACATGTCTCCGCTGACATCCGTGCTTCCATAGGGGTACATGGAGGATCCGTTTCAGGTCCGCCTAAAAAACTGACAGGCGGACCTGAACGGACCTCCGTGTGAAAGAGCCCTAACAGTTTGAAATGCGTTGGAGGATATGAATTCTGGCATTGTATCTTTTGTTTTCATTCTTTATGGATCTATATCATGTTTTTAATGTTTCAACATACAATGTATCATGTACTATGATGATTTTGTAGTAATAAATTTATATTTTTCTATATATTTGTCTTTTGTTGCCTATACAATCCCAACTTCAGAGGTTTTCTTGATATCATTACCAAATTCCATACAAATTACTTAGCACCACAAAATGATACTTGGTTCTATATTGTCTAAAGGGGGTGGTACTGGGAGGTGGGTCGGGGCGGAGAAAAGGAGTGACTCGGAAAAGGGGAGTTCCTGCACCTATTGTCTGAGAAAAAAAGCCCTGCATAAGACTAATAATAAAAAAAGGATTTTTAATACAGAAATGTTGGCTTAGTGAGAAGCCTGTCCATGTACAGCAGGGATGTGCAATTAGCGGACCTCCAGCTGTTGCAGAACTACAAGTCCCTTGAGACATAGCAAGACTCTGACAGCCACAAGCAGGACACTCAGGGGCAGAGGCACAATGGGACTTGTAGTTTTGCAACAGCTGGAGGTCCGCTAATTGCATATCCCTGATGTACAGTATAGGAGGCACTCAATACTTGGTCAGGGCTTCTTTTGCAGAATTACGACATGAATGCGGCGTGACATAGTTACATAGTTACATAGTTAGTCAGGTTGAAAAAAGACACAAAGTCCATCCAGTTCAACCATAAAAAATAAATGAATAAAATAATAAAATAGTAAGATGAGCTGTATAATAAAGGCCTTCAATACACCGCTCAGCGCCTCGGACTCGCACAATTGCAAAAAAATCTTGTAGTAGGTAACCGACACTAGAAATGGATAACACACAGATATTAAAAGTGATACCACACACGAATTTCTCTGATAACTCAAAGAATTTCTAAGGGGAGCAGCCGTTTAAAAATGTAAGATATTAAAAAGATAGTATAAACATAAAACAGTGAATCTGTGTCAGAAATATACTAGAAACAGCGCTGATGTTGGTGTGATTCAGGTGGCCAACTCCACCTCCAAAGTATTAAACAGTTTATGGCAGATGAAACAAGAATGCAGAGTGTCCAATAATGTTCATTGGTGGTCCTAGATACAAACAGCATGCACCTTCACCGTAAAATCTGATCCACCCAGTGAGAACACACTCCCCCTCAGGGGTTTAAACTCACCAGAGCAAAGCTCAAACAATGCCTTGAACAGGGGAGTAAATCGGAACCTTTTCAGCATTCAGCATCAGCCAAGGAGATGTCTGATCAGTGGGGACTCCCAAAAGGAATACGCAAACAGAGGAAAGCAAAAATAGCGTAACTCCGTTTATTAAGTAAAGTTCCCCACACATCACATAGCCCCTTATTACATTAAACGTACATTAATCAAACATAACAGAGCAAAAAATCATCATATCACCACATCGCCGTCCGTCCGTAAGACAATCGATACTCAAACGAATATCCAGGAACTGTTCTTACTTCCGGGTTTAGCTGGCGTGGAGCGCATACATCACTTCCGGTAGCGTCGTGTAGGTCACGCCCTGACGCGTTTCGTCATATCCTGACTTCAACAGAGGGCGTGCCTACACAACGCAAGTGACCATTTAAATAGACACTCCCTCCGCCCTCCATATCAATCAGCGCCGTCAAAGACCGGCAATAGGTGCACATTGCAGTAACCATGGCAGCAGCTCATATTATACTACGATTGGAGCGGAGGGTCAATGGTCATCAAATTGATGTATTAAAGAGGCACAGTCTTAAACAAATCAATGTCTCTCAATGGGGCACAATGAATACATAAATTTAAATTTAAATTTAAAACGCAATCATTTAAAAATGCGGAGGTAAAACAAACAGCAATCTACATAAAATAAATATTACTGCACACTTCAAATACAGAACACGGTCATCATTTCAAATGATAAACATTCTGAATATAACCCATTGTATAGGTACAGTAACTAGGGATGGGCCCGGTGCTCGATTCGAACCCATGTTCGAATCGAGCACCGGGCGTTCGCTCGCTCGTCGAGCCCAGAACTATTTGGGCCGTTCGCATCACATTCGTGTGATGCGAGCGGCCCCGCAATGCATTGCGGCCGGCGCGGCCGGCGCAGTGCATTGCTGGCTGATGATTGGCCAAGCATGCACTGTGACCCCGCATGCTTGGCCAATCACAGCGCCCAAAACTCGGAGAGCAATAATTGGCTACAGGCAGGACGCCTGTAGCCAATTACAGCTCAGGGGCTTTAGTACACGCCCCACCATTTAAAAGGCCGCCACGCCATCGGCCCCGGTCACATGAGTTCCGGCTTTAGGAGAGATCAGTCTGCTGATTCTGTCTTTGCTTGATACTGAAAGATTTGCTCTTCTTTGCTAAACCATTGGCTATTTCTTTGCTAAACCATTGCTACCTAAGTCATTGATCGTTCATTGCTGCTGATTGCAGAGTTAGCGTGTTATTAGCTGCTGCTGGGGATTAGTCTGGTGCGTGCTTACTGTTAGTACAGTATTGCAGTAGTACCAACCGCAGTGCTGTTAGCACAGCATTGCACCCCAACAGCACCCATAGGACTTCTAGTGTGTTAGTGGCAGCAAACAGAGCTCCTATATTTTCTTCTCAGCAGCACCCATAGGACTTCTAGTGTGTTAGTGGCAGCAAACAGAGCTCCTATATTTTCTTCTCAGCAGCACCCATAGGACTTCTAGTGTGTTAGTGGCATCACACAGAGCTCCTATATTTTCTTCTCAGAAGCACCCATAGGACTTCTAGTGTGTTAGTGGCATCACACAGAGCTCCTATATTTTCTTCTCAGCAGCACCCATAGGACTTCTAGTGTGTTAGTGGCATCACACAGAGCTCCTATATTTTCTTCTCAGCAGCACCCATAGGACTTCTAGTGTGTTAGTGGCAGCAAACAGAGCTCCTATATTTTCTTCTCAGCAGCACCCATAGGACTTCTAGTGTGTTAGTGGCATCACACAGAGCTCCTATATTTTCTTCTCAGCAGCACCCATAGGACTTCTAATGTGTTAGTGGCAGCAAACAGAGCTCCTATATTTTCTTCTCAGCAGCACCCATAGGACTTCTAATGTGTTAGTGGCATCACACAGAGTTCCTATATTTTCATCTCAGAAGCACCCATAGGACTTCTAGTGTGTTAGTGGCATCACACAGAGCTCCTATATTTTCTTCTCAGCAGCACCCATAGGACTTCTAGTGTGTTAGTGGCATCACACAGAGCTCCTATATTTTCTTCTCAGCAGCACCCATAGGACTTCTAGTGTGTTAGTGGCAGCAAACAGAGCTCCTATATTTTCTTCTCAGCAGCACCCATAGGACTTCTAGTGTGTTAGTGGCATCACACAGAGCTCCTATATTTTCTTCTCAGAAGCACCCATAGGACTTCTAGTGTGTTAGTGGCATCACACAGAGCTCCTATATTTTCTTCTCAGCAGCACCCATAGGACTTCTAGTGTGTTAGTGGCATCACACAGAGCTCCTATATTTTCTTCTCAGCAGCACCCATAGGACTTCTAGTGTGTTAGTGGCATCACACAGAGCTCCTATATTTTCTTCTCAGCAGCACCCATAGGACTTCTAGTGTGTTAGTGGCATCACACAGAGCTCCTATATTTTCTTCTCAGAAGCACCCATAGGACTTCTAGTGTGTTAGTGGCATCACACAGAGCTCCTATATTTTCTTCTCAGCAGCACCCATAGGACTTCTAGTGTGTTAGTGGCAGCAAACAGAGCTCCTATATTTTCTTCTCAGCAGCACCCATAGGACTTCTAGTGTGTTAGTGGCAGCAAACAGAGCTCCTATATTTTCTTCTCAGCAGCACCCATAGGACTTCTAATGTGTTAGTGGCATCACACAGAGCTCCTATATTTTCTTCTCAGCAGCACCCATAGGACTTCTAGTGTGTTAGTGGCAGCAAACAGAGCTCCTATATTTTCTTCTCAGCAGCACCCATAGGACTTCTAGTGTGTTAGTGGCATCACACAGAGCTCCTATATTTTCTTCTCAGAAGCACCCATAGGACTTCTAGTGTGTTAGTGGCAGCAAACAGAGCTCCTATATTTTCTTCTCAGCAGCACCCATAGGACTTCTAGTGTGTTAGTGGCATCACACAGAGCTCCTATATTTTCTTCTCAGAAGCACCCATAGGACTTCTAGTGTGTTAGTGGCAGCAAACAGAGCTCCTATATTTTCTTCTCAGCAGCACCCATAGGACTTCTAGTGTGTTAGTGGCATCACACAGAGTTCCTATATTTTCATCTCAGAAGCACCCATAGGACTTCTAGTGTGTTAGTGGCAGCAAACAGAGCTCCTATATTTTCTTCTCAGCAGCACCCATAGGACTTCTAGTGTGTTAGTGGCATCACACAGAGCTCCTATATTTTCTTCTCAGAAGCACCCATAGGACTTCTAGTGTGTTAGTGGCAGCAAACAGAGCTCCTATATTTTCTTCTCAGCAGCACCCATAGGACTTCTAGTGTGTTAGTGGCATCACACAGAGCTCCTATATTTTCTTCTCAGAAGCACCCATAGGACTTCTAGTGTGTTAGTGGCAGCAAACAGAGCTCCTATATTTTCTTCTCAGCAGCACCCATAGGACTTCTAGTGTGTTAGTGGCATCACACAGAGTTCCTATATTTTCTTCTCAGCAGCACCCATAGGACTTCTAGTGTGTTAGTGGCATCACACAGAGCTCCTATATTTTCTTCTCAGCAGCACCCATAGGACTTCTAGTGTGTTAGTGGCATCACACAGAGTTCCTATATTTTCATCTCAGAAGCACCCATAGGACTTCTAGTGTGTTAGTGGCATCACACAGAGCTCCTATATTTTCTTCTCAGCAGCACCCATAGGACTTCTAGTGTGTTAGTGGCATCACACAGAGCTCCTATATTTTCTTCTCAGCAGCACCCATAGGACTTCTAGTGTGTTAGTGGCAGCAAACAGAGCTCCTATATTTTCATCTCAGAAGCACCCATAGGACTTCTAGTGTGTTAGTGGCAGCAAACAGAGCTCCTATATTTTCTTCTCAGCAGCACCCATAGGACTTCTAGTGTGTTAGTGGCATCACACAGAGCTCCTATATTTTCTTCTCAGCAGCACCCATAGGACTTCTAGTGTGTTAGTGGCAGCAAACAGAGCTCCTATATTTTCATCTCAGCAGCACCCATAGGACTTCTAGTGTGTTAGTGGCATCACACAGAGCTCCTATATTTTCTTCTCAGCAGCACCCATAGGACTTCTAGTGTGTTAGTGGCATCACACAGAGTTCCTATATTTTCATCTCAGAAGTAGGGATGAGCTTCGTGTTCGAGTCGAACATACGTTCGACTCGAACATTGGCTGTTCGATCGTTCGACGAAGATCGAACGATTTGGGCCGTTCGCGCCAAATTCGAGTGACGCGAACGGCCCACAATGCACTACGCCATCGCAGTGTCATCCAGGCGCTGTGATTGGCCAAGCATGCACTGTGACCCCGCATGCTTGGCCAATCACAGCGCCGGCAGCGAGGAGAGCAATGATTGGCCACAGGCAGGATGCCTGTGGCCAATTATTGCTGAGGGTGTTTAGTACACGCCCCACACTATAAAAGGCCGCCAGCACGGCGGCCTAGTGTAGTGTGTTCCGGAGCAGGGATAGAGTAGCATAGGCAGGGACAGTGACTGTTATTTCTTTCTTGCTTAACCTGGATTCCTTTAGTTTAGGGAAAGAGAAGGATAGGTAGGGAGAGTGTCAGTGTGTTTTGTGCTTCTGCTATAGTGTGCTTAAAAAAAACATTTATTCTAGGGACAGAAAACTGTAGGTAGGGAGAGTGTCAGTTTCTTTCACTCTGCAAGTCCTTGTTTCCAGGGACCTGTAAGGACAGTGAGTTAATTGTCCTTGTGCTATATTGTGCTTAAAAAAAACATTTATTCTAGGGACAGAAAACTCTAGGTAGGGACAGTGTCAGTTTCTTTCACTCTGCAAGTCCTTGTTTCCAGGGACCTGTAAGGACAGTGAGTTAATTGTCCTTGTGCTATATTGTGATTAAAAAAAACATTTATTCTAGGGACAGAAAACTCTAGGTAGGGACAGTGTCAGTTTCTTTCACTCTGCAAGTCCTTGTTTCCAGGGACCTGTAAGGACAGTGAGTTAATTTTCCTTGTGCTATATTGTGATTAAAAAAAACATTTATTCTAGGGACAGAAAACTCTAGGTAGGGACAGTGTCAGTTTCTTTCACTCTGCAAGTCCTTGTTTCCAGGGACCTGTAAGGACAGTGAGTTAATTTTCCTTGTGCTATATTGTGATTAAAAAAAACATTTTTTCTAGGGACAGAAAACTGTAGGTAGGGAGAGTGTTTTTTTTCTTTCACTCTGCAAGTCCTTGTTTCCAGGGACCTGTAAGGACAGTGAGTTAATTGTCCTTGTGCTATATTGTGCTTAAAAAAAACATTTATTCTAGGGACAGAAAACTCTAGGTAGGGACAGTGTCAGTTTCTTTCACTCTGCAAGTCCTTGTTTCCAGGGACCTGTAAGGACAGTGAGTTAATTTTCCTTGTGCTATATTGTGATTAAAAAAAACATTTATTCTAGGGACAGAAAACTCTAGGTAGGGACAGTGTCAGTTTCTTTCACTCTGCAAGTCCTTGTTTCCAGGGACCTGTAAGGACAGTGAGTTAATTTTCCTTGTGCTATATTGTGATTAAAAAAAACATTTTTTCTAGGGACAGAAAACTGTAGGTAGGGAGAGTGTTTTTTTTCTTTCACTCTGCAAGTCCTTGTTTCCAGGGACCTGTAAGGACAGTGAGTTAATTGTCCTTGTGCTATATTGTGCTTAAAAAAAACATTTATTCTAGGGACAGAAAACTCTAGGTAGGGACAGTGTCAGTTTCTTTCACTCTGCAAGTCCTTGTTTCCAGGGACCTGTAAGGACAGTGAGTTAATTTTCCTTGTGCTATATTGTGATTAAAAAAAACATTTATTCTAGGGACAGAAAACTCTAGGTAGGGACAGTGTCAGTTTCTTTCACTCTGCAAGTCCTTGTTTCCAGGGACCTGGAGAGACATTGAGTGAATTGTCCTTGTGCTATATTGTGATTAAAAAAAACATTTATTCTAGGGACAGAAAACTCTAGGTAGGGACAGTGTCAGTTTCTTTCACTCTGCAAGTCCTTGTTTCCAGGGACCTGTAAGGACAGTGAGTTAATTTTCCTTGTGCTATATTGTGATTAAAAAAAACATTTTTTCTAGGGACAGAAAACTGTAGGTAGGGAGAGTGTTTTTTTTCTTTCACTCTGCAAGTCCTTGTTTCCAGGGACCTGTAAGGACAGTGAGTTAATTTTCCTTGTGCTATATTGTGATTAAAAAAAACATTTTTTCTAGGGACAGAAAACTCTAGGTAGGGACAGTGTCAGTTTCTTTCACTCTGCAAGTCCTTGTTTCCAGGGACCTGTAAGGACAGTGAGTTAATTGTCCTTGTGCTATATTGTGCTTAAAAAAAACATTTATTCTAGGGACAGAAAACTCTAGGTAGGGACAGTGTCAGTTTCTTTCACTCTGCAAGTCCTTGTTTCCAGGGACCTGGAGAGACATTGAGTGAATTGTCCTTGTGCTATATTGTGATTAAAAAAAACATTTATTCTAGGGACAGAAAACTCTAGGTAGGGACAGTGTCAGTTTCTTTCACTCTGCAAGTCCTTGTTTCCAGGGACCTGTAAGGACAGTGAGTTAATTTTCCTTGTGCTATATTGTGATTAAAAAAAACATTTTTTCTAGGGACAGAAAACTGTAGGTAGGGAGAGTGTTTTTTTTCTTTCACTCTGCAAGTCCTTGTTTCCAGGGACCTGTAAGGACAGTGAGTTAATTTTCCTTGTGCTATATTGTGATTAAAAAAAACATTTTTTCTAGGGACAGAAAACTGTAGGTAGGGAGAGTGTTTTTTTTCTTTCACTCTGCAAGTCCTTGTTTCCAGGGACCTGTAAGGACAGTGAGTTAATTGTCCTTGTGCTATATTGTGCTTAAAAAAAACATTTATTCTAGGGACAGAAAACTCTAGGTAGGGACAGTGTCAGTTTCTTTCACTCTGCAAGTCCTTGTTTCCAGGGACCTGTAAGGACAGTGAGTTAATTTTCCTTGTGCTATATTGTGATTAAAAAAAACATTTATTCTAGGGACAGAAAACTCTAGGTAGGGACAGTGTCAGTTTCTTTCACTCTGCAAGTCCTTGTTTCCAGGGACCTGTAAGGACAGTGAGTTAATTTTCCTTGTGCTATATTGTGATTAAAAAAAACATTTTTTCTAGGGACAGAAAACTGTAGGTAGGGAGAGTGTTTTTTTTCTTTCACTCTGCAAGTCCTTGTTTCCAGGGACCTGTAAGGACAGTGAGTTAATTGTCCTTGTGCTATATTGTGCTTAAAAAAAACATTTATTCTAGGGACAGAAAACTCTAGGTAGGGACAGTGTCAGTTTCTTTCACTCTGCAAGTCCTTGTTTCCAGGGACCTGTAAGGACAGTGAGTTAATTTTCCTTGTGCTATATTGTGATTAAAAAAAACATTTATTCTAGGGACAGAAAACTCTAGGTAGGGACAGTGTCAGTTTCTTTCACTCTGCAAGTCCTTGTTTCCAGGGACCTGTAAGGACAGTGAGTTAATTTTCCTTGTGCTATATTGTGATTAAAAAAAACATTTTTTCTAGGGACAGAAAACTGTAGGTAGGGAGAGTGTTTTTTTTCTTTCACTCTGCAAGTCCTTGTTTCCAGGGACCTGTAAGGACAGTGAGTTAATTTTCCTTGTGCTATATTGTGCTTAAAAAAAACATTTTTTCTAGGGACAGAAAACTGTAGGTAGGGAGAGTGTTTTTTTTCTTTCACTCTGCAAGTCCTTGTTTCCAGGGACCTGTAAGGACAGTGAGTTAATTGTCCTTGTGCTATATTGTGCTTAAAAAAAACATTTATTCTAGGGACAGAAAACTCTAGGTAGGGACAGTGTCAGTTTCTTTCACTCTGCAAGTCCTTGTTTCCAGGGACCTGTAAGGACAGTGAGTTAATTTTCCTTGTGCTATATTGTGATTAAAAAAAACATTTATTCTAGGGACAGAAAACTCTAGGTAGGGACAGTGTCAGTTTCTTTCACTCTGCAAGTCCTTGTTTCCAGGGACCTGGAGAGACATTGAGTGAATTGTCCTTGTGCTATATTGTGATTAAAAAAAACATTTATTCTAGGGACAGAAAACTCTAGGTAGGGACAGTGTCAGTTTCTTTCACTCTGCAAGTCCTTGTTTCCAGGGACCTGTAAGGACAGTGAGTTAATTTTCCTTGTGCTATATTGTGATTAAAAAAAACATTTTTTCTAGGGACAGAAAACTGTAGGTAGGGAGAGTGTTTTTTTTCTTTCACTCTGCAAGTCCTTGTTTCCAGGGACCTGTAAGGACAGTGAGTTAATTTTCCTTGTGCTATATTGTGCTTAAAAAAAACATTTTTTCTAGGGACAGAAAACTGTAGGTAGGGAGAGTGTTTTTTTTCTTTCACTCTGCAAGTCCTTGTTTCCAGGGACCTGTAAGGACAGTGAGTTAATTGTCCTTGTGCTATATTGTGCTTAAAAAAAACATTTATTCTAGGGACAGAAAACTCTAGGTAGGGACAGTGTCAGTTTCTTTCACTCTGCAAGTCCTTGTTTCCAGGGACCTGTAAGGACAGTGAGTTAATTGTCCTAGTGCTATATTGTGCTTAAAAAAAACATTTATTCTAGGGACAGAAAACTCTAGGTAGGGACAGTGTCAGTTTCTTTCACTCTGCAAGTCCTTGTTTCCAGGGACCTGGAGAGACATTGAGTGAATTGTCCTTGTGCTATATTGTGATTAAAAAAAACATTTATTCTAGGGACAGAAAACTCTAGGTAGGGACAGTGTCAGTTTCTTTCACTCTGCAAGTCCTTGTTTCCAGGGACCTGTAAGGACAGTGAGTTAATTTTCCTTGTGCTATATTGTGATTAAAAAAAACATTTTTTCTAGGGACAGAAAACTGTAGGTAGGGAGAGTGTTTTTTTTCTTTCACTCTGCAAGTCCTTGTTTCCAGGGACCTGTAAGGACAGTGAGTTAATTTTCCTTGTGCTATATTGTGATTAAAAAAAACATTTTTTCTAGGGACAGAAAACTGTAGGTAGGGAGAGTGTTTTTTTTCTTTCACTCTGCAAGTCCTTGTTTCCAGGGACCTGTAAGGACAGTGAGTTAATTGTCCTTGTGCTATATTGTGCTTAAAAAAAACATTTATTCTAGGGACAGAAAACTCTAGGTAGGGACAGTGTCAGTTTCTTTCACTCTGCAAGTCCTTGTTTCCAGGGACCTGTAAGGACAGTGAGTTAATTTTCCTTGTGCTATATTGTGATTAAAAAAAACATTTATTCTAGGGACAGAAAACTCTAGGTAGGGACAGTGTCAGTTTCTTTCACTCTGCAAGTCCTTGTTTCCAGGGACCTGTAAGGACAGTGAGTTAATTTTCCTTGTGCTATATTGTGATTAAAAAAAACATTTTTTCTAGGGACAGAAAACTGTAGGTAGGGAGAGTGTTTTTTTTCTTTCACTCTGCAAGTCCTTGTTTCCAGGGACCTGTAAGGACAGTGAGTTAATTGTCCTTGTGCTATATTGTGCTTAAAAAAAACATTTTTTCTAGGGACAGAAAACTCTAGGTAGGGAGAGTGTTTTTTTTTTTTCACTCTGCAAGTCCTTGTTTCCAGGGACCTGTAAGGACAGTGAGTTAATTGTCCTTGTGCTATATTGTGCTTAAAAAAAACATTTATTCTAGGGACAGAAAACTCTAGGTAGGGACAGTGTCAGTTTCTTTCACTCTGCAAGTCCTTGTTTCCAGGGACCTGTAAGGACAGTGAGTTAATTTTCCTTGTGCTATATTGTGCTTAAAAAAACATTTATTCTAGGGACAGAAAACTCTAGGTAGGGACAGTGTCAGTTTCTTTCACTCTGCAAGTCCTTGTTTTCAGGGACCTGGAGAGACATTGAGTGAATTGTCCTTGTGCTATATTGTGATTAAAAAAAACATTTATTCTAGGGACAGAAAACTCTAGGTAGGGACAGTGTCAGTTTCTTTCACTGTGAAAGTCCTTGTTTCAAGGGACAGAGAAGGACACCTGAAGGTAGCCCTTATTGCTTTTTTCCCATCTCCCTGCAGGCCATCTATTAGAATGTCTGGAAGGCAAACAAGGAGAGGCAGACAGTCAGGAGGCAATAAAAGAGGGCAAGCAGGCTCTGTGTCTGGGGGCAACAGTGCTGGTCGTGGACGCGGTGCATTGTCATCAGCACATGGCCATGGGACACGCTTGTCCTTCTTTTCGGCAGCTGGACATGTTGAGCCACATCATGCCGAAGACTTGGTAGAGTGGATGACCAAGCCCTCCTCCTCCTCCTCATCCTCTCTCACCCAGGCTCAGGGTACTGGAAAAGCAGCTGCCAAAGCGTCGTCTTCCCTGGTATCAATGTCAGACAAATCATCAGTCACTCCTTCCCTAGACCCACCATGTCCTCCTCCTGAGGAGTCCCCCGAACTGTTTCAGCACAGTGTTGGGTACATGCTCCAGGAGGATGCCCAGCGTTTCGAAGGGTCTGATGATGAAACCCAGCTAGAGGAAGGCAGTAGCGTGAGAGCAGACAGAGGGGATGCTCAAGAAGGACACCAATCTGGCAGTCATGTTCCAGCAGCTGCAGCATACTGCCAGATTGGCTCCAGTGATGAGGAGGGAGGGGATGATGAGGTCAATGACTCCACGTGGGTGCCTAATAGGAGAGAGGAGGAGGAGGAGGATGAGGAGGAGGCACATCTCCAACGAGGCAGGATGCCCTTTGGTGGCCAGCGTAAGGGCAGTACACCGACGGAATCACACCGCAGAGCTCCGCCTGTGCAGGGCGCTGCCTCTGCCCGTCATTCAAAAAGTTCTTTGGTGTGGGCCTTTTTTGAGGCTAGTGCATCAGATCGCACAGCTGCTGTTTGCAACATATGTCTCAAGCGTATATCGCGTGGCCAAAACATCAGCCGCTTGGGTACCACATGCCTGACCAGACATATGTTGACCTGCCATGCAGCTCGTTGGCAAGCCTACCTCAAAGACCCACACCAAAGAACAAAGCGGACCTCTCCTTGCACCGCATCAGCTGGGATCTCCAACCCCACTATAACTTCAGTCCTCTCTGAAACATGCACTGAGAGGAATGAAGGTGTAGAATTAGGTGTGTCACAGCCAAGTACTTGCGCCCACTCTGCTAGCAGTACACCGACGTCCGATTCTAGCAGGCAAATTTCCCTGCCCCAGCTGCTGGACCGTCGAAAGAAGTTCACTCCCAGCCATCCACATGCCCAGCGGTTGAATGCTAGCTTGGCTAAATTGCTAGCGCTTCAACTGCTGCCTTTTCAGTTGGTAGACTCGGCCCCCTTCCGTGAGTTTGTGCAATGTGCGGTTCCTCAGTGGCAGGTTCCCAAACGCCACTTTTTCTCACGGAAGGCTATTCCGGCTCTCTACCGGCATGTGGAAGGCAATGTCTTGGCCTCGCTGGACAGGGCGGTCAGCGGTAAGGTGCATATTACCGCTGACTCATGGTCCAGCAGGCATGGACAGGGACGTTACCTTTCTTTCACGGCCCATTGGGTCACTCTTTTGGCAGCTGGGAAGGATTCAGGACAAGGTGCAGTAGTGTTGGAGGTTGTCCCACCGCCACGCCTCCAAAATGCTACTACTGGTTGTGACACACCTCTCTCCTCCACCCCCTCCTCTTCTTCTTCCTCCATGGCCTCTTCCTGTGGTTTGTCCTATGAACCAGCGGTGCTCCGTAGCCGTTCACGGGGCTACGCAAGTACGCAGGCAAAAAGATGCCATGCCGTGCTTGCGCTGGTGTGTTTGGGGGACAGAAGCCACACTGGGGCAGAGGTCCTGTCTGCTCTGCAGGGCCAGGCCGAGAGGTGGTTGACGCCATGCCAGCTTAAGCCAGGAATGGTGGTTTGCGACAATGGCACCAACCTCCTCTCCGCCCTCCGACAGGGACAACTGACCCATGTGCCCTGTGTGGCTCACGTCCTTAACCTGGTGGTGCAGCGCTTCTTGGGCAGGTACCCGGGCTTACAGGATGTCCTGAGGCAGGCCAGGAAAGTCTGTGTGCATTTCCGCAGATCTTATAATGCCAGTGCTCGCCTGGCTGAGCTGCAAAAGGAGTTGAACCTGCCCAAGAACCGCCTTATATGTGACATGCCCACCAGGTGGAACTCAACGTTGGCCATGCTGCAGCGGCTGCACACGCAGCAGAGGGCCATCAATGAGTACCTGTGCGACTACGGCACCAGGACAGGGTCAGGGGAGCTTGGTTTTTTTTCTCCACGCCAGTGGGGCATGATCAGGGATGCATGCACTGTCCTGGCACCATTTGAGGAGGCCACGAGGATGGTGAGCAGTGACAGTGCATGCATCAGTGACACTGTACCTCTTGTCCACCTGTTGGAGCACACGCTGCGTGGAATAATGGACAGGGCACTTGAGGCAGAACAGAGGCAGGAAGAGGAGGACTTCCTTGCCTCTCAAGGCCCCCTTTACCCAGACAGTGTTCCTTCTGTCCCACCCATCGCACAGGAAGAGGAGGAGGAGGAGGAGGAGGAGGAGGAGGAGGAGGATTGTGTCAGCATGGAGGTGGAGGCTGGCACTCAGCATCATCAGCAGCAGTCTTTTAGGGATGATTTACAGTCCCAAGAAACCAGTGGACTTGTACGTGGCTGGGAGGAGGTGGCTGCGGATCATGTCGTCCTTAGTGACCCAGAGGACTCCGGAGCGAATGCCTCAGCAAACCTACGCTGCATGGCCTCCCTGATCCTGCAAAGTCTGCGGAAGGATCCTCGTATTCTTCGGATCAAGGAGAGGGACCATTACTGGCTGGCCACTCTCCTTGATCCACGGTACAAGGGTAAGGTTGCGGACCTTATGTTACCGTCGCAGAGGGAGCAGAGGATGAGACAACTCCGGGAGGCCTTGCAGAAAGGTCTGTGCAACGCGTTCCCAGAGACTGGGAGGTTGCAAACTCCTGGTCCTGGACAACGAGTTGCTGAGGCTTCGGCCAGTCAAAGAAGGAGCGGTGGGGAAGGTGGCCGTCTGACCGATGCGTTCAGACAATTCTTTAGTCCGCAGCCCCAAAGTATGATCGGTTCCAGCAACCATCGCCAGCGTCTGATAAACATGGTGCAGGAATATCTAGGGGCAAGGTCAGACTTGGACACCTTCCCCACCGAAAATCCTCTGGCTTACTGGGTCTTGAGGATGGATCACTGGCCAGAGCTTGCACAGTATGCAATTGAGCTACTGGCCTGTCCTGCATCCAGCGTTCTTTCGGAACGCACATTCAGTGCTGCTGGAGGATTTGTCACGGATCACAGGGTGCGCCTGTCCACCGACTCGGTTGATCGACTGACTTTCATCAAGATGAACCAGTCTTGGATCACCACCAGCTACCACACACCTGATGCTGATATAACAGACTAATTGATTTTAAAATGTCACATCCCTTCAAGACTGATGCTGATGCTGAGTGCCTGTGCTGTTATGTTGACTGGCTATCCTCCTCCTCCGAGTCCTCAATGATACGATTGATGATGATAGCTTGGAAGATCATTTTTGTTTATGGGTGCCGCCACCAGTGCCTAACGCCCAATTTTTCAGCCCCTGTTTAACAGTGGCGTGTAATTACAATTTTTGAAGCAATACTTTGCAACAGGGCTCATTGCTGTGCTCCAAGTACAGTATCTGTGAGGAGTTGCAGTGTTGTGCCACCAGTGCCTAAGGCCCAATTTTTCAGCCCCTGTTTAACAGGGGCGTGTCATTACAATTTTTGAAGCAATACTTTGCAACAGGGCTCATTGCTGTGCTCCAAGTACAGTATCTGTGAAGGGTTGCAGTGTTGTGCCACCAGTGCCTAAGGCCCAATTTTTCAGCCCCTGTTCAACAGGGGCATGTAATTACAATTCTTGATCTAATAATTCACAGCAGGGCCCATTGCTGCACCCACCAAGAGTAACTGTCAGGGCTTACAGTGTTGTGGCACCAGCACCACCATCAAAGGCCCAATTTTTACTACCACTGTTCAACAATTATATGTAATTAAAATTCCTGATATAATAGTTGACAGCAGGGCGTTCCAGCACCAACCAAGAGTAACTGTGAGTGCTTACAGTGTTGTGCCAACACCAACAACTAAGGGGCCTATTTCTGCAGAGTATATACGGCAGGTCCCTACTTTCAAACATCCAACTTACAAACGACTCCTACTTGCAAACGCAAGAAGACAACAGGAAGTGAGAGGAAATCTACCACTAGGAAGGAAAATTCTCTCCTGTAAGAATAAATATGGGAGAAAGGTGTCTCCTCTGTACTGATGCTTTATCAGCAATCCTTGTTTCAAGAAAAACACCACATTTCAAAAACAGTTGTCATTAGGACGGAAAGTGAGGTGAAATGTTCTGAACAGGGGCACAGACAGCAAAACAAATGTTACAGGGGTGATAACCCTTACCTATGTTTTCCAAAAAGTTTAAAAATAGATTTTTGGTCTGGAGCTACACTTCAACAATGTACCTGTTCAAAATTACAAACAGATTCTACATAAGAACAAACCTACAGTCCCTGTCTTGTATGCACCGCCTGTATACGGCTGTTCAGAGTATATAGGGCCTTTTTTATTTTATGTGCGGGGTTCCCCTTAATATCCATACAAGACCCAAAGGGGCTGGTAATGGGCTGGGGTAGGGGGGGGGGTCATGGGGTAGCTATGCCATTTTTCTTAAAGATTTTCATCCATATTACCGGGACCAGACATTACATTAAAGCCGCAAGCAGTTTTAAATGGCTTTTTTTTCCTTTAGAAGTGTCATTTTGTGCAGGGACAGTTCTAAACACGGGAAACACGTGGCACTTCACAGGCATACTTTAGACACCCCCCAGGTACGATATTTAAAGGAATATTTGACTTTTTTTTTTTCACTTTATGCATCATTAAAATGACTGCTCCCGGAAAACGACCGTTTTTAAAACTTATTTTTGCATTGATACATGTCCCCTGGTGCAGAACCCGGGTTCCCAAACCCTTTTTAGGACAATAACATGCATAATAGTTGTTATAATTAGCACTTTAGAATTCGAACGTTCGCATCCATTGTATTTAATAGGGTTCTAATGTTCGTTCGAACTTTCGGTCCGTTCGCGGGTTCTGGTGCGAACCGAACCCGGGGGTGTTCGGCTCATCACTACTCAGCAGCACCCATAGGACTTCTAGTGTGTTAGTGGCATCACACAGAGCTCCTATATTTTCTTCTCAGCAGCACCCATAGGACTTCTAGTGTGTTAGTGGCATCACACAGAGCTCCTATATTTTCTTCTCAGCAGCACCCATAGGACTTCTAGTGTGTTAGTGGCAGCAAACAGAGCTCCTATATTTTCATCTCAGAAGCACCCATAGGACTTCTAGTGTGTTAGTGGCATCACACAGAGCTCCTATATTTTCATCTCAGAAGCACCCATAGGACTTCTAGTGTGTTAGTGGCATCACACATAGCTCCTATATTTTCTTCTCAGCAGCACCCATAGGACTTCTAGTGTGTTAGTGGCATCACACAGAGCTCCTATATTTTCATCTCAGAAGCACCCATAGGACTTCTAGTGTGTTAGTGGCAGCAAACAGAGCTCCTATATTTTCTTCTCAGCAGCACCCATAGGACTTCTAGTGTGTTAGTGGCATCACACAGAGCTCCTATATTTTCATCTCAGAAGCACCCATAGGACTTCTAGTGTGTTAGTGGCAGCAAACAGAGCTCCTATATTTTCTTCTCAGCAGCACCCATAGGACTTCTAGTGTGTTAGTGGCAGCAAACAGAGCTCCTATATTTTCTTCTCAGCAGCACCCATAGGACTTCTAATGTGTTAGTGGCATCACACAGAGTTCCTATATTTTCATCTCAGAAGCACCCATAGGACTTCTAGTGTGTTAGTGGCATCACACAGAGCTCCTATATTTTCTTCTCAGCAGCACCCATAGGACTTCTAGTGTGTTAGTGGCAGCAAACAGAGCTCCTATATTTTCATCTCAGAAGCACCCATAGGACTTCTAGTGTGTTAGTGGCATCACACAGAGCTCCTATATTTTCATCTCAGAAGCACCCATAGGACTTCTAGTGTGTTAGTGGCATCACACAGAGCTCCTATATTTTCTTCTCAGCAGCACCCATAGGACTTCTAGTGTGTTAGTGGCATCACACAGAGCTCCTATATTTTCATCTCAGAAGCACCCATAGGACTTCTAGTGTGTTAGTGGCATCACACAGAGCTCCTATATTTTCTTCTCAGCAGCACCCATAGGACTTCTAGTGTGTTAGTGGCATCACACAGAGTTCCTATATTTTCTTCTCAGCAGCACCCATAGGACTTCTAGTGTGTTAGTGGCATCACACAGAGCTCCTATATTTTCTTCTCAGCAGCACCCATAGGACTTCTAGTGTGTTAGTGGCAGCAAACAGAGCTCCTATATTTTCTTCTCAGCAGCACCCATAGGACTTCTAGTGTGTTAGTGGCATCACACAGAGCTCCTATATTTTCTTCTCAGAAGCACCCATAGGACTTCTAGTTTGTTAGTGGCAGCAAACAGAGCTCCTATATTTTCTTCTCAGCAGCACCCATAGGACTTCTAGTGTGTTAGTGGCATCACACAGAGCTCCTATATTTTCTTCTCAGAAGCACCCATAGGACTTCTAGTGTGTTAGTGGCATCACACAGAGTTCCTATATTTCCATCTCAGAAGCACCCATAGGACTTCTAGTGTGTTAGTGGCAGCAAACAGAGCTCCTATATTTTCTTCTCAGCAGCACCCATAGGACTTCTAGTGTGTTAGTGGCATCACACAGAGCTCCTATATTTTCATCTCAGAAGCACCCATAGGACTTCTAGTGTGTTAGTGGCATCACACAGAGCTCCTATATTTTCTTCTCAGCAGCACCCATAGGACTTCTAGTGTGTTAGTGGCATCACACAGAGCTCCTATATTTTCATCTCAGAAGTACCCATAGGACTTCTAGTGTGTTAGTGGCATCACACAGAGCTCCTATATTTTCTTCTCAGCAGCACCCATAGGACTTCTAGTGTGTTAGTGGCAGCAAACAGAGCTCCTATATTTTCTTCTCAGCAGCACCCATAGGACGTCTAGTGTGTTAGTGGCAGCAAACAGAGCTCCTATATTTTCTTCTCAGCAGCACCCATAGGACTTCTAGTGTGTTAGTGGCAGCAAACAGAGCTCCTATATTTTCTTCTCAGCAGCACCCATAGGACTTCTAGTGTGTTAGTGGCATCACACAGAGCTCCTATATTTTCTTCTCAGAAGCACCCATAGGACTTCTAGTGTGTTAGTGGCATCACACAGAGTTCCTATATTTTCATCTCAGAAGCACCCATAGGACTTCTAGTGTGTTAGTGGCAGCAAACAGAGCTCCTATATTTTCTTCTCAGCAGCACCCATAGGACTTCTAGTGTGTTAGTGGCATCACACAGAGTTCCTATATTTTCTTCTCAGAAGCACCCATAGGACTTCTAGTGTGTTAGTGGCAGCAAACAGAGCTCCTATATTTTCATCTCAGAAGCACCCATAGGACTTCTAGTGTGTTAGTGGCAGCAAACAGAGCTCCTATATTTTCTTCTCAGCAGCACCCATAGGACTTCTAGTGTGTTAGTGGCATCACACAGAGCTCCTATATTTTCTTCTCAGCAGCACCCATAGGACTTCTAGTGTGTTAGTGGCAGCAAACAGAGCTCCTATATTTTCATCTCAGAAGCACCCATAGGACTTCTAGTGTGTTAGTGGCATCACACAGAGTTCCTATATTTTCATCTCAGAAGCACTCATAGGACTTCTAGTGTGTTAGTGGCATCACACAGAGCTCCTATATTTTCATCTCAAAAGCACCCATAGGACTTCTAGTGTGTTAGTGGCATCACACAGAGCTCCTATATTTTCTTCTCAGCAGCACCCATAGGACTTCTAGTGTGTTAGTGGCAGCAAACAGAGCTCCTATATTTTCTTCTCAGCAGCACCCATAGGACTTCTAGTGTGTTAGTGGCATCACACAGAGTTCCTATATTTTCATCTCAGAAGCACCCATAGGACTTCTAGTGTGTTAGTGGCAGCAAACAGAGCTCCTATATTTTCTTCTCAGCAGCACCCATAGGACTTCTAGTGTGTTAGTGGCATCACACAGAGTTCCTATATTTTCATCTCAGAAGCACCCATAGGACTTCTAGTGTGTTAGTGGCATCACACAGAGCTCCTATATTTTCTTCTCAGAAGCACCCATAGGACTTCTAGTGTGTTAGTGGCAACAAACAGAGCTCCTATATTTTCTTCTCAGCAGCACCCATAGGACTTCTAGTGTGTTAGTGGCATCACACAGAGCTCCTATATTTTCTTCTCAGCAGCACCCATAGGACTTCTAGTGTGTTAGTGGCAGCAAACAGAGCTCCTATATTTTCATCTCAGAAGCACCCATAGGACTTCTAGTGTGTTAGTGGCATCACACAGAGCTCCTATATTTTCTTCTCAGCAGCACCCATAGGACTTCTAGTGTGTTAGTGGCATCACACAGAGCTCCTATATTTTCTTCTCAGCAGCACCCATAGGACTTCTAATGTGTTAGTGGCATCACACAGAGCTCCTATATTTTCATCTCAGAAGCACCCATAGGACTTCTAGTGTGTTAGTGGCATCACACAGAGCTCCTATATTTTCTTCTCAGCAGCACCCATAGGACTTCTAGTGTGTTAGTGGCAGCAAACAGAGCTCCTATATTTTCTTCTCAGCAGCACCCATAGGACTTCTAGTGTGTTAGTGGCATCACACAGAGTTCCTATATTTTCATCTCAGAAGCACCCATAGGACTTCTAGTGTGTTAGTGGCATCACACAGAGCTCCTATATTTTCTTCTCAGCAGCACCCATAGGACTTCTAGTGTGTTAGTGGCATCACACAGAGCTCCTATATTTTCTTCTCAGCAGCACCCATAGGACTTCTAGTGTGTTAGTGGCAGCAAACAGAGCTCCTATATTTTCATCTCAGAAGCACCCATAGGACTTCTAGTGTGTTAGTGGCATCACACATAGCTCCTATATTTTCTTCTCAGCAGCACCCATAGGACTTCTAGTGTGTTAGTGGCATCACACAGAGCTCCTATATTTTCTTCTCAGCAGCACCCATAGGACTTCTAATGTGTTAGTGGCATCACACAGAGCTCCTATATTTCATCTCAGAAGCACCCATAGGACTTCTAGTGTGTTAGTGGCATCACACAGAGCTCCTATATTTTCTTCTCAGCAGCACCCATAGGACTTCTAGTGTGTTAGTGGCAGCAAACAGAGCTCCTATATTTTCTTCTCAGCAGCACCCATAGGACTTCTAGTGTGTTAGTGGCATCACACAGAGTTCCTATATTTTCATCTCAGAAGCACCCATAGGACTTCTAGTGTGTTAGTGGCATCACACAGAGCTCCTATATTTTCTTCTCAGCAGCACCCATAGGACTTCTAGTGTGTTAGTGGCATCACACAGAGCTCCTATATTTTCTTCTCAGCAGCACCCATAGGACTTCTAGTGTGTTAGTGGCAGCAAACAGAGCTCCTATATTTTCATCTCAGAAGCACCCATAGGACTTCTAGTGTGTTAGTGGCATCACACAGAGCTCCTATATTTTCATCTCAGAAGCACCCATAGGACTTCTAGTGTGTTAGTGGCATCACACAGAGCTCCTATATTTTCATCTCAGAAGCACCCATAGGACTTCTAGTGTGTTAGTGGCATCACACATAGCTCCTATATTTTCTTCTCAGCAGCACCCATAGGACTTCTAGTGTGTTAGTGGCATCACACAGAGCTCCTATATTTTCATCTCAGAAGCACCCATAGGACTTCTAGTGTGTTAGTGGCAGCAAACAGAGCTCCTATATTTTCTTCTCAGCAGCACCCATAGGACTTCTAATGTGTTAGTGGCATCACACAGAGTTCCTATATTTTCATCTCAGAAGCACCCATAGGACTTCTAGTGTGTTAGTGGCATCACACAGAGCTCCTATATTTTCTTCTCAGCAGCACCCATAGGACTTCTAGTGTGTTAGTGGCAGCAAACAGAGCTCCTATATTTTCATCTCAGAAGCACCCATAGGACTTCTAGTGTGTTAGTGGCATCACACAGAGCTCCTATATTTTCATCTCAGAAGCACCCATAGGACTTCTAGTGTGTTAGTGGCATCACACAGAGCTCCTATATTTTCTTCTCAGCAGCACCCATAGGACTTCTAGTGTGTTAGTGGCATCACACAGAGCTCCTATATTTTCATCTCAGAAGCACCCATAGGACTTCTAGTGTGTTAGTGGCATCACACAGAGCTCCTATATTTTCTTCTCAGCAGCACCCATAGGACTTCTAGTGTGTTAGTGGCAGCAAACAGAGCTCCTATATTTTCTTCTCAGCAGCACCCATAGGACTTCTAGTGTGTTAGTGGCATCACACAGAGTTCCTATATTTTCATCTCAGAAGCACCCATAGGACTTCTAGTGTGTTAGTGGCATCACACAGAGCTCCTATATTTTCATCTCAGAAGCACCCATAGGACTTCTAGTGTGTTAGTGGCATCACACAGAGCTCCTATATTTTCATCTCAGAAGCACCCATAGGACTTCTAGTGTGTTAGTGGCATCACACAGAGCTCCTATATTTTCTTCTCAGAAGCACCCATAGGACTTCTAGTTTGTTAGTGGCAGCAAACAGAGCTCCTATATTTTCTTCTCAGCAGCACCCATAGGACTTCTAGTGTGTTAGTGGCATCACACAGAGCTCCTATATTTTCTTCTCAGCAGAACCCATAGGACTTCTAGTGTGTTAGTGGCATCACACAGAGTTCCTATATTTTCATCTCAGAAGCACCCATAGGACTTCTAGTGTGTTAGTGGCAGCAAACAGAGCTCCTATATTTTCTTCTCAGCAGCACCCATAGGACTTCTAGTGTGTTAGTGGCATCACACAGAGCTCCTATATTTTCTTCTCAGCAGCACCCATAGGACTTCTAGTGTGTTAGTGGCATCACACAGAGCTCCTATATTTTCTTCTCAGAAGCACCCATAGGACTTCTAGTGTGTTAGTGGCAGCAAACAGAGCTCCTATATTTTCTTCTCAGCAGCACCCATAGGACTTCTAGTGTGTTAGTGGCATCACACAGAGTTCCTATATTTTCATCTCAGAAGCACCCATAGGACTTCTAGTGTGTTAGTGGCATCACACAGAGCTCCTATATTTTCTTCTCAGCAGCACCCATAGGACTTCTAGTGTGTTAGTGGCATCACACAGAGCTCCTATATTTTCATCTCAGAAGTACCCATAGGACTTCTAGTGTGTTAGTGGCATCACACAGAGCTCCTATATTTTCTTCTCAGCAGCACCCATAGGACTTCTAGTGTGTTAGTGGCATCACACAGAGTTCCTATATTTTCATCTCAGAAGCACCCATAGGACTTCTAGTGTGTTAGTGGCATCACACAGAGCTCCTATATTTTCTTCTCAGAAGCACCCATAGGACTTCTAGTGTGTTAGTGGCAGCAAACAGAGCTCCTATATTTTCTTCTCAGCAGCACCCATAGGACTTCTAGTGTGTTAGTGGCATCACACAGAGCTCCTATATTTTCTTCTCAGCAGCACCCATAGGACTTCTAGTGTGTTAGTGGCATCACACAGAGCTCCTATATTTTCTTCTCAGCAGCACCCATAGGACTTCTAGTGTGTTAGTGGCATCACACAGAGCTCCTATATTTTCATCTCAGAAGCACCAATAGGACTTCTAGTGTGTTAGTGGCAGCAAACAGAGCTCCTATATTTTCTTGTCAGCAGCACACATAGTACCTATAGTGTGTTAGTGTCAGCACCCATAGGACCTACAGTGTGTTGTGAGCACACATAGGAGTTCTATTTTTTATACTATATACACTACCGACTACAATGGCTGGAAGACCGCCAAGGAGAGGCAGAGCGTGCCGAGGCAAGAACACAGGGCAGGCAGGCTCTGCTTCTAGAGACAACAGTGCTGGCCGTGGACGTGGTCGTGCATCGTCATCAGCACGTGGCCATGGGACACGCTTGTCTTTGTTTTCGGCAGCTGGACATGTGGAGCCGCATCATGCCGAAGGCTTGGTAGAATGGATGACCAAGCCCTCCTCATCCTCCTCATCCTCTCTCACCCAGGCTCAGGGTACTGGCAGAGCAGCTGCCAACGCGTACTCAATGGCATCATCAGCCACCCCTTCCCTAGACCCACCATGTCCTCCTGAGGAGTCCCCCGAACTGTTTGAGCACAGTGTTGGGTACATGCTCCAGGAGGATGCCCAACGATTCGAAGGCTCGGATGATGATACCCAGCTTGAGGAAGTCAGTAGTGTGCGCGCAGAGAGAGGGGATGCTGAAGGACAGCAATCTGGCAGTAGTGTTCCACCAGCTGCAGCTTACTGCCAGGTTTGCTCTAGTGGTGAAGAGGGAGGGGATGATGAGGTCACTGACTCCACGTGGGTGCCTGAAGGGAGAGAGGAGGAGGAGGAGGAGGATGCAGCGTCACATGTCCAACGAGGCAGGATGCCCCCTGGAGGCCAGCTAGAGGCCAGCACAGCAACTGTACCACACCGCAGAGCTCCGCCTGTGCAGGGCGCTGCCTCTGCACGTTATCACAAAAGTTCTTTGGTGTGGGCCTTTTTTGAGACGAGTGCATCAGATCGCACCACTGCTATTTGCAATATTTGTCTCAAACGTATCTCGCGTGGCCAAAACATCAGCCGCTTGGGCACCACAAGCATGAGCAGACATATGTCGACCTGCCATGCAGCTCGTTGGCAAGCACACATAAAAGACCCACACCAAAGAACAAAGCGGACCTCTCCTTGCTCCTCATCAGCTGGGATCTCCATCCCCACTATATCTTCAGTCCTCTCTGAAAGCTGCTCTGAGAGGACTGAAGGTGTAGAATTAGGTGTGTCACAACCAAGTACTTGCAGTACACCGACGTCCGATTGTAGCAGGCAAATTTCCCTGCCCCAGCTGCTGGACCGTCGAAAGAAGTATACTCCCAGCCATCCACATGCCCAGCGGTTGAATGCTAGCTTGGCTAAATTGCTAGCACTTCAACTGCTGCCTTTTCAGTTGATAGACTCGGCCCCCTTCCGTGAGTTTGTTCAATGTGCGGTTCCTCAGTGGCAGGTTCCCAAACGCCACTTTTTCTCACGGAAGGCGATTCCGTCTCTCTACTGGCATGTGGAAGGCAATGTCCATGCCTCGCTGGACAGGGCGGTCAGCGGTAAGGTGCATATTACCGCTGACTCATGGTCCAGCAGGCATGGACAGGGACGTTATCTTTCTTTCACGGCCCATTGGGTCACTCTATTGGCAGCTGGGAGGGATGCAGGACAAGGTGCAGTAGTGTTGGAGGTTGTTCCGCCACCACGCCTCCAAAATGCTACTACTGGTTGTGACACACCTCTCTCCTCCACCCCCTCCTCTTCTTCCTCCATGTCCTCTTCGAGTGCTCTGTCCTCGGAACCAGCGGTGCTCCGTAGGCGTACAAGGGGCTACGCGAGTACGCAGGCAAAAAGATGCCATGCCGTGCTTGCGCTGGTGTGTTTGGGGGACAGGAGCCACACTGGGCCAGAGGTTCTGGCAGCTCTGCAGGGGCAGGCCGAGAGGTGGTTGAGCCCACGCCAGCTTAAGCCAGGAATGGTCGTTTCTGATAATGGCACCAACCTCCTCTCCGCCCTGCGACAGGGGCAGCTCACCCATGTGCCCTGTATGGCTCACGTCCTCAACCTGGTGGTGCAGCGGTTCTTGGGCAGGTTCCCAGGCTTACAGGATGTCCTGAGGCAGGCCAGGAAAGTCTGTGTGCATTTCCGCCGATCTTATAATGCCAGTGCTCGGCTGACTGAGCTGCAAAAGGAGCTGAACCTGCCCAAGAACCGCCTAATATGTGACATGCCCACCAGGTGGAACTCAACGTTGGCCATGCTGCAGTGACTGCACACGCAGCAGAGGGCCATCAATGAGTACCTTTGCGACTACGGCACCAGGACAGGGTCAGGGGAGCTTGGCTTTTTTTCCCCACGCCAGTTGAGCATGATCAGGGATGCATGCACTGTCCTCTCACCATTTGAGGAGGCCACGAGGATGGTGAGCAGTGACAGTGCATGCATCAGTGACACTGTACCTCTTGTCCACCTGTTGGAGCATACGCTGCGTGGGATAATGGACAGGGCACTTGAGGCAGAACAGAGGCAGGAAGAGGAGGACTTCCTTGTCTCTCAAGGCCCCCTTTATCCAGACAATGTTCCTTCTGTCCCACCCATCACACAGGAAGAGGAGGAGGAGGAGGAGGAGGAGGAGGAGGAGGAGGATTGTGTGAGCATGGAGGTGGAGCCTGGCACTCAGCATCAGCAGCAGCAGTCTTTTAGGGATGATGTACAGTCCCAACAAACCAGTGGACTTGTACGTGGCTGGGAGGAGGTGGCTGGCGATCATGTCATCCTCAGTGACCCAGAAGACTCCGGACCGAATGCCTCAGCTAACCTACGCTGCATGGCCTCCCTGATCCTGCAAAGCCTGCGGAAGGATCCTCGTGTTCTTCGGATCAAGGAGAGTGACCATTACTGGCTGGCCACTCTCCTTGATCCACGGTACAAGGGTAAGGTTGCGGACCTTATCTTGCCGTCGCAGAGGGAGCAGAGGATGAGACATCTCAGGGAGGCCTTGCAGAAAGGTCTGTGCAACGCGTTCCCAGAAACTGGGAGGTTACAAACTCCTGGTCCTGGACGACGAGTTGCTGAGGCTTCGGTCAGTAGCAGAAGGAGCGGTGGGGAAGGTGGACGTCTGACCGATGCGTTCAGACAATTTTTTAGTCCGCAGCCCCAAGGTATGATCGGTTCCAGCAACCATCGCCAGCGTCTGATATACATGGTGCAGGAATACCTAGGGGCAAGGTCAGACTTGGACACCTTTCCCACCGAAAATCCTCTGGCTTACTGGGTCCTGAGGATGGATCACTGGCCAGAGCTTGCACAGTATGCAATTGAGCTACTGGCCTGTCCTGCATCCAGCGTTCTTTCCGAACGCACATTCAGTGCTGCTGGAGGATTTGTCACGGATCACAGGGTGCGCCTGTCCACCGACTCGGTTGATCGACTGACCTTCATAAAAATGAATCAGTCTTGGATCACCACCAGCTACCAGACACCTGAAGCGGATATAACGGAATAATTTATAATGTCACATCCCTTCAAGACTGCCTATGCTGATGCTGAGTGACTGTCCTGTTATGTTCACTGACTATCCTCTTCCTCCTCCTCAATGATCCATGCCACCACACCAGTGCCTAAGGCACAATTTTTCAGCCCCTGTATAACAGGGGCGTGTAATTACAATTTTTTAAAAAGATGCTTCGCAACAGGTGTGACTGCTGTGCTCAGAGTACAGTATCTGTGAGGGGTTGCAGTGTTGTGGCACCAGCACCAGTGCCTAAGGCACAATTTTTCAGCCCCTGTTGGGGCGTGTAATTACAATTTTTAGGCAATGCTTTGCAACAGGTCTCATTGCTGTGCTCAGAGTACAGTATCTGTGAGGGGTTGCAGTGTTGTGGCACCAGCACCAGTGCCTAAGGCACAATTTTTCAGCCCCTGTATAACAGGGGCGTGTAATTACAATTTTTTAAAAAGATGCTTCGCAACAGGTGTGACTGCTGTGCTCCAAGTACAGTATCTGTGAGGGGTTGCAGTGTTGTGGCACCAGCACCAATGCCTAAGGCACAATTTTTCAGCCCCTGTTTAACAGGGGCGTGTAATTACAAATCTTGATCTAATAGTTCACAGCAGGGCCCATTCCTGCGCCCACCAAGAGTAACTATGAGGGCCTACAGTCTTGTGGCAACACCGTCCACCACCACCACCACCACCAAAGGCCCAATTTTTCTGCCCTGTTCAACAGGTGCATGCAATTACAAATCTTGATCTAATAACTCACAGCAGGGCCCATTCCTGCACCCACCAAGAGTAACTGTGAGGGCTTACAGTCTTGTGGCAACACCGTCCACCACCACCACCACCACCACCAAAGGCCCAATTTTTCTGCCCGGTTCAACAGGTGCATGCAAGTACAAATCTTGATCTATTAACTCACAGCAGGGCCCATTCCTGTGCCCACCAGTCTTGTGGCTACACCAACATCTAATAGGGCAAATTTCTGCAGAGTATATACGGCAGGCCCCTACTTTCAAACATCCAACTTACAAACGACTCCTACTTGCAAACGGCAAGAGAAAACAGGAAGTGAGAGGAAATCTACCCCTAGGAAGGAAAATTCTATCCTGTTAGATTTAATTTGGGAAAAAGGTATCTCCTCTCTACTGATGCTTTATCACCAATCCTTGTTTCAATTAAAACCCCACTTTTCCAAAAACATTTGTCATTGGGACGGAAAGTGAGGTGACATGTTCTGAACAGATGTGCAAAGACAGCAAATGTTACAGGGGTGATAACCCCTCCCTATGTTCTCCAAAAAGCTTAAAAATTGATTTTTTTGGGATGTAGCTACACTTCATAATGTACCTGTTCAGATTCTACTTAAGAACAAACCTACAGTCCATGTCTTGTTTGCACCACCTATATACTGCTGTTCAGAGTATATAGGGTTGTAGGTATAGGGTTTTATTTTGGGTGCGGGGTCCCCCTTAGTATCCATACAAGACCCAAAGGGGCTGGGGTGGGGGGGGGGGGGGGGTGATGGGGTAGCCATGCCATTTTTCTCAAGGATTTTCAGCCATATGGCGGCCAGGACAAGACATGACATTAAAGCCGCAAGTGGTTTTAAATGGCTTCTTTTTTTCCTTTACAAATGTCATTTTGTGCAAGGACAGTTCTAAACACGGGAAACACATGCCACTTCACAGGCATACTTTAGACACCCCCCAGGTACCATATTTAAAGGAAAATTTCACTTTTTTTTTTTTCACTTTATGCATCATTAAAATGACTGCTCCCGAAAAAACTTTAGTTTTTAAAATTTCTTTTTGCATTGATATATGTCCCCTGGGGCAGGACCCGGGTCCCCAAACCTGTTTTATGACATTAACATGCATATTGGCCGTTGTAATTAGCAATTTTGATTTCGAACGTTCGCGTCCATTATAACGAATAGGGTTCGAAAATTCGCGCGAACTTTCGGTCCGTTCGAAGGTTCTGGTGCGAACCGAACCCGGGGGTGTTCGGCTCATCCCTAACAGTAACCATATACACCCTCCAAGATACTACACTCATATGTATTATGATAGTAGTTAAAATATATAAAAAACTCTATATATATAAAATAATATAAAATACTAAAAAATCCAGGACTAAAACTACAAACATATTTAATAGTCACTAATAAAGCAGTTTATATCAAGGTCTATATTCAGTCCTTTCGGCGAGAGAGTATCCACCGAAAAAATCCATTGGGTCTCTTTCCTTGACAGATACCTAACTAGATTAGAGCCCCTCCATGGGGGTTTCAAATGATCTATTCCCCAGAATTTAAGGCCACTCGGGTCCTGATTGTGCCATATTTTAAAATGCAGTGACACATTGTGGTCTTTGAAACCAAGCTTGATATTTGCAATGTGCTCTGCTATTCTAACCTTTAGCTGACGTTTGGTGTGGCCTATATACATAAGGTTGCATGGGCACTGGAGGGCATATACAACATAGGAAGTATTGCATGTAATAAATTCATCAATGGTGAATTCTTTATTGTTTGAGGTAGAGATGAAGTTTTCCACAGCCCTCAAAGGCCGATCGACCTCTCTACACGCCCTACATCTCCTACACGCAAAAAACCCATTCCTGTCCCAAAAAGTTGAAGGTCTGGTAGGTGGATCTAAAACTTTTTTAACAATTTTGTCGGCAAAACTGCGTGCCCTTCTATAAATAAAACCTGGTTTGTGTGGAAGGACCGCAGATAATACTTTATCCATAAGAAGAACATGCCAGTGGGAGGAAAAAATCTCCTCCACCTCTTTATATTGGGAATGGAACCCAGAGATAAAGTTCCACTCCCGTCCAGTATCTGGCTGGCGAACCGGCATGTCCCTAAGAAAGTCCTCCCTAGGTCGTGCAGCCAATTCCTTAATTATATAGTCTAGTGATTCCCCAAAATAGCCCTTTTCAATAAATTTCGCCTTTATAATCTCTGCTTGTATAAGAAAGTCAGAGTCCGCAGAGCAGTTCCTTTTTACTCTCGTAAGTTGACCTCTAGGGATATTTTGAAGCCACATTGGATGGTGGCCACTGCTCATGGGTAGGTAACTATTCGCATCTGTGGGCTTAAAAAAGACCTTTGTCCCCAGTTTGTTGTCATATTTAAAAATATGCAAATCTAGAAACTGGATATCAGTAGTGCTCACAGCACTAGTCAATTTAATGTTGTTAGAATTCAAATTGAGTTCATTTAAAAATATCTGTAACGTATCCAGAGTGCCACTCCAAATAAAGAACAGGTCATCAATATACCTTTTAAAAAATAAAAGATATGGGAGAGTCTTAGAAAAAATATTTTTATCCTCCCACTCTGCCATAAAGAGGTTAGCAATGCTTGGTGCAAAGCTAGCCCTCATTCAGTTCATCTGCCATAAACTGTTTAATACTTTGGAGGTGGAGTTGGCCACCTGAATCACACCAACATCAGCGCTGTTTCTAGTATATTTCTGACACAGATTCACTGTTTTATGTTTATACTATCTTTTGAATAAAATAATAATATCATACAATCCCATATACCCAATTCTATACCCACAGTTAATCCAGAGGAAGGCGAAAAACCCCAGCAGAGCATGATCCAATTTGCTACAGCAGGGGAAAAAATTCCTTCCTGATCCCCCGAGAGGCAATCAGATTTTTCCCGGATCAACTTTACCTATAAATGTCAGTACCCAGTTATATTGTGTACATTTAGGAAGGCTGATCACATGGAGGCACTGCTGAGGTGTTATAGAAGTCCAGGTTGCTTTGATAGCGGCCTTCATCTCATCTGCATTGTTGGGTCTGGTGTCTCTCATCTTCCTCTTGACAATACCCCACAGATTCTCTCACAGGCGAGTTTGCTGGCCAATCAAGCACAGTGATCCCATGATCATGTGACCCGGTATTGGTAGTTTTGGCAGTGTGGGAGGTGCCAAGTCCTGCTGGAAAATGAAATCAGCATCTCCATAAAGCTGGTCAGCAGAGGGAAGCATGAAGTGCTCTAGAATGTCCTGGTAGAAGGCTGCGCTGACTTTGGACTTGATAAAACACAGTGGACCAACACCAGCAGATGACAGGGCTCCCCAAATCATCACCGACTGTAGAAAATGTTTCCAAATCATTTGGAAATCACAGTCCCAGAGTGTGGAGGAGGAGTGGAGAGGCACAGAATCCAAGTTGCATGAGTGGTGTGAAGTTTCCACAGTCAGTGATGATTTGGGGAGAGGTGTCATCTGCTGGTGTTGGTCCCACTGTGTTTTATCAAGTCCAAAGTCAGCGCAGCCGTCTACCAGGAGATTCTAGAGCACTTCATGCTTCTCTCTGCTGGCATAAATGCCAAAAAACATCTAAAAAAGCCAGACCAGTTCTGGAAAAGCATTCTTTGGACGGACGGAACTAAGATCAATCTGTATAGATAGATGTCTTGCGAGCTACAAATGAACAGTGTCCAAAAAATATTTTAAACGTAAGAGAACCAATCCACAGCCGCTAAGCATATTCACACTCCCATAATCTGTGTATAAAATTTTAACATATTGCATTTTTTTTATTTTTAAGATTTTTAAGATTAATCTGTACCAGAATGACGGGAAGAAATAAGTGTGGAGAAGGCTTGGAACAGCTCATGATCCAAAGCACACAACGTCATCTGTGGTCACATGGTGGAGCTTGCAGTGTGATGGCAGCATGGGCATGCGTGGCTTCCAGTGGCACTGGGTCATTGGTGGTTATTGATGATGTGACAGAAGACAGAAGCAGCGGGATGAATTCTGCAGTGTTTAAAGATATACTGTCAGCCCAGATTCAGCCAATGATTGGACGGCGCTTCACAGTACAGATGGACCATGATCCAAAACACACTGCAAAAGCAACCCAGGAGCTTTTGAAGGAAAAGAAGTGGAATATTCTGCAATGGCCGAGTCAATCACCTTATCTCAACCCAATTGAGCATTTCACTTTCTGAAGGCAAAACTAAAGGCAGAAAGAGCCACAAACAAAGAACAACGGAAGACAGCTGCAGGTAGAGACGGGCAAAGCCTCATAAAGGAGGAAAGACAGTCTTTGGTAATGTCCATGGGCTCCAGAATTCAGGAAGTCATTGCCAGTAAAGGATTCTCAACAAAATATTACAATTTTTATTCATGATTATATTCATTTGTCCAATTACATTTGAGCCCCTGAAAATGGGGGGACTGTGTATAAAAATGGTTGCAGTTCCTAAAATTTGTACTTGATATTTATGTTCAACCCCATGAATTAAAGCTGAAAGTCTGCACTTCAAATTCATTTGGATTGTTTAGTTTTCATTTTATTCTGGTGGCATACAGAGCTTAAAGTATGAAAATTGTGCCGGTGTCCAAATATATCTGGATCAAACTGTGTGTATATATATATATATATATACCGTATAACACACACTTTTTTCCCCTTTTTTCCCCTTAAAATTGGGGGGAAATCGTGGGTGCGTGTTATACGCCGAATGGCTGCATTGGCGGGGAAGGATGGAACGAGCGCCGCAGAAATAGACAGAGCCGAGAGTACTGCATACTCGGCTCCGCTCGCAGTCACGCCCAGTCCCGCCTCCTAACATTTACGTCCCGCCATTGGACCGGTGTTATGTCCGTCATAGGAGCCAAGCCAAGGGGCGGGAATGCGAGATGAGCTGAGAGGAGCTGAGTACACAGGAGATCCGGCTCTGTCTATCTCGTTCCCTCCTCGGCAGGCAGGCAGATGGACACTGATAATGCTGTAATTTTGAGCAAGGCTGCAGATGGACACACTTTTGGGTAAGGTTGCAGATGGACACTGATTGATGGGCATTTAAAATGTAAGTTTTTTTCCTTAAACTTCCCTCCTAAAAGTTTTTTTCCTTAAACTTCCCTCCTAAAAGTTTTTTTCCTTAAACTTCCCTCCTAAACTTGGGGTGCGTGTTATACGCCTGTGCGTGTTATACACCGATACATACGGTATATATACATACTGTATATAATGTTTGGGAGTTCTAAGAGATTTTCTAGCACAATTTTTTTTAGATTTTTACATGTAGGAGCGAAGTGTCAAAATTGGCCTGGTAGGAAAGTGGTTAAACTGGTTGTATACCCACTTTTTACATTTTTTCCTACAGGCAAGCTGATTTAGGTATACAGACATACCCCGCTTTACGGACACTCACTTTACATACACTCACGAGTACGGACATACCCGCGAGTGTACGTAAAGTGCCTCACAAGTACAAATATTCCCCCGCCATGCACCCGCACTAGATGGGACTGAAGCTCTGAGCACATAGCCTGCCCTGTTCCAGTGTGCTCTTCCTGTATCCTGGCCGGCCTCCCTACCTCCGGTGACATCACATCCACTCGGTGGTTCTTCCGGCTTCCCTGTCAGCCACAGAATGCCATCCAGCCTCTCCACAGCACTGTCCTCTGTGCACAGCGCAATGTCCGGGGGATGGATTCGAGCGCCCCCCCCCTTGCATCAAATGAGCTTATTTACATGTGAGTGTTCCCCTGACACCCCCACTACAGCCCCTGGCGCCCACACTACAGCCCCTGACACCCCCACTACAGCCCCTGGCGCCCACACTACAGCCCCTGGCACCCACACTAAAGTCCCGGGCATCCCCACTACAGCCACTGGCGCCCACACTACAGCCCCTGGCGCCCCCACTACAGCCCCTGGCACCCCCACTACAGCCCCTGGCGCCCACATACTACAGCCCCTGGCGCCCACACTACAGTCCCTGGCACCCCACTACGGCCCCTGGCGCCCACACTACAGCCCCTGGCGCCCACACTACAGCCCCTGGCACCCCCACTACAGCCCCTGGTGCCCATACTACAGCCCCTGGCGCCCACACTACAGTCCCTGGCATCCTCACTACAGCCTAAGAGTGAAAAAATTTATTGATTCACATTAAGTACATTTTCAAACATGCTCTGGTCCCATTGTGTACTTAAAAGTGGGGTATGCCTGTAATGAATATCCCCTAAACCTGTACGGTTTAGGAGATGTTCACTTTGCATGCACCGTGAGTGCCCGGCTGCCGGGAAGAAAACTCCAGCGCGCATGCGCGAGAGTGACGTCTTTGCGGCTCCGGCCACTCACAGCGCCGGAGCCGCAAACCCAGAAGACACGGCGAGGGCAAAATGTCAGCTCCCTTGGCGTGGACCGGGTGAGATACCGACGCCTTGTTCTAAGGTAAGTATTTCATAATGAGCTAGTATGCGCTGCATACTAGCTCATTATGCCTTTGCCTTATGTTTTTTTTATTTATTTTTTTTGTCCGGCGTGTATACAACCGCTTTAACTAAATATGGTCAGGAGTGCCCAAACTTTAGCATGTGACTATCATTGAAGATCAGAAGGCACCAAAGTTTCGGCACGGAGACAAGTTTCACGACCCATCACAAAAAAAAAAAAAACACGCAAACGACACACAAAAGGCAGCGACAAATAATTTACAGATGGCCATACTTAACTCAGACAGCTGAACCAGACTTCGGTTTTTCAACTGTCATCCCTTTTTAATTTTGGACTTGTAAATTTTCTCTGTGCTCATTTTGTAATCAAACAGACATTAAAACCCAGCATGTTCACCTGTCTGCCTGCCATCTGTTTATTGTGAGCCGAGACGATCTAGCCGCGCAGAAAAAACAGACACAGTGCATATTTCATCTGGTCTAAATAATTAGGGGGTTTGCAATATTTTCAGGTTACCTCGGCGAGAAATGCGTTGAGGATTATTTACTGTTAGAGCGCGGCTTGTGCGAGTTTTGGACCGGAGTTTTGGCATTTCAACTTTCCAGATGCAATTAAGATGGCACCAGCTTTGCTTGCAAGAGCAGCTGCCGTGGTTCACCCATAGCAGCACAGCGCACCGGGAATGGCGTATAACCAGTTGCGTACAGTCTAAAGCACTTTTTCCCCAGATGTCTTACCGGTTCCTGACGTGGACCTCCCGGGGACATCATCTCTCTCTGGGTCCGGTTCAGGTATTCTCTGGGGTGGGCCTCTACCGGGGCCGCGGGAGGCCTTCACGTATCCCACCTTCTTCTGTACAGGTGCAGCAAAGATAGGTGCAGCAACGGTAGATACGGTTGAAGAAACAGTGGAAGTAGCATCCGCTGGTAACCCACTCACAGGGGGAACAGTAACATCCCCTTCTGGATTACTTGCAACAGCAGATGCGGCGGGCATAGGCCGGACAATTTGATTGAAGGCAGCAGCTTCTTCTGTCACGTTGCCCGTGACCCAGTCCACTTGGTAAGCGCGGGGTGGAATGGTGGGTTGCTCCACAGAAAACAGGTACTCCCCGAATCGCAAGCATCGAACTAAAGGACAGGGTTGCATAGCCAGTCCATCACACCTGTTACATAGCATACCCAGGGCCTCCACACCACCGATCGTGTAGAGCATGAACCGCCCATGCAGCTTCAGTTGAATGCCAGTGTCCGTCAGCACGGTTCCTGGCATCATGGCACTTGCAGCGGTGACCAAAGGAAACATCCTGGGCTCAAAAGCGGGCTGCAGTGATAATATTGGAGACATGGCGGTGCTCCGTTTCTCTAAGTGCTGGACACACATGTAGCGTCTCACGCAGCAAACAAGCGGGAACTCCTCCCACTTGCTCTTCTTGGCACGTAGCTCGCGGGCTTTTCTTTTCCTTGACTCCACCCACAGCCCACGCGGCCAGAAAGTGATCGCAATTTCTCCCCGTTTTTAGCACAGTCCTTCTCCCTCTGTAGAATAGGTCCCCAAATGAACAGTCTATTTTAGTTGTGAGAGGTAACGACAAATCCCGGACTCGAGCCCCCACATGTAGCGATACCCCCGTAGGAGCTGCTGGTTTAGATTTGGGCCTGCCGTTACCTCACTGTTCCGTATGCTCGTCTCAGCGGTTCTCCTTGAAGAAGTGTTCAGAAGAAGTTTGCACCAACACAAAGTCTCTTTCAAGGGTTTTATTGAATAAAGTTCCAACAGAGGGGTAGAAAGGGATGGGGAGGACTCAGGTACCTTAGTTGCGGATCACAGGAATTTTCCTAGGTCCAGAGGAACAACTGCCTCCACACTGGGCTCAGCAAACACCAGATAGGCCCAATCTCCCTGGCCTAGCAACCGATGTACAGCTCGATCACCTATAGTCTCTGCCACAGACTTAGTGCAAATAGAACAGTCTCTGCCACAGACTTGGTGCAAATAGAACAGTCTCTGCCACAGACTTGGTGTAGCCCTTCACTGGGTTACCTTCTGAATTGTGAACACAGCTCTCAAATGCCAGGATGTTCCAGCCGTTCCGGCAGCACTGTGAGGTAGATTATGACCCAGATGCATCCTTCAATTGAGTCCTCAATTGCTCGGCCCCTTCCAGCAGGTAAGGCGACACAGGATCATCCCTGGATCAGTAGGCCCCCAGTAACTCCTGGGCCTACTCTTCAGTAACAGAGTCTCAGGCCAACATGGCCCTGAGGCGAAAACTGCCAACACTTTCCTGAGGCCATGAGGACCCTCAGGTCGGGGTCGGGTGAGTGGTGCCCACCACCAACGGACGGCGACCCCCAACTCTCCAGAGAGAGACTCCTCTCTAAAAATGGCATCTGTCCCTTAAGTACCCCCTCCCAGCATGCACAGCGGGTTGACCACGCCCCTGAGCCGCTGCTGGGAAAGAGATACCCAATGCTTCCAGCCTGCTGCCTTTCCTATCCTGACCAGTGGTGATAGCGACACCCACCGTCAGGAGGAAAATCACGCAGCCAGCTGAACTGAAGCAGAGTACAATTTGTAAAACAATGCTTCTGAGCCAAACTATTGCTCAGACAAACTATATTTTTACCATATAGCGCCCACTCATTGGGAGCAGGGGCGCTACACTAATACTCTCGATCCCTGACTACACCACTGGCTGGTGGAAGATTTAGCTACAGTCCTGCCAGCAGTGAAGTCCTATGATTGTCATGGTGGAGCAAACAATGGCGTGTTCCACCATGGCACACCTCCACTCTCAGCAGAACGCCAGATTAGAAAATGAGAGTCAAGTAACACACAGTGGTGCCCCATAGACCTCTAACCACACCGATACTCAGAGGATGTCCTCTCATGCAAAGTCTGCTCTTCACTGGCTGCTCCTATGGACAGGGTGGATGTGGATTGAAGATCGGCCATAGCTTGTGGCAGTCCTTCAGGCTCCCTCTCAAGCCTGCATCTACTTGGAGATCCTCTTTTTCTGGCTCTTCCCAATATTGCTCTGCCATTGTAGATCTCTGCAGACCGACTCTCAGCACACTCTGCCCAGACAAAGCATACAGCAGATCTATTTTTGCTTCTACCGAGCTCCTGGCAGTCTAAAGCCCCATACACACGGTCGGACTTCCATCTGACTTTTCCCTGGATTTTTGTCCGAACGGAGTTGGCCGGGAACACCCATAGCATACACACCACAGGACTTTTCTGCAAACTTTCCCAAAACTTTTTGCAACATCACGTGGTTTTTCTGCTCTTTCCTGCTCTTTACCGCCACCCTTTGGTGAACTTCTGCTATTGTTGGTTGATTTTAACATTAGTTGTTTTGTCCATCGGACAAAAGTCAGATGGTTTTCTGTACACACGGTTGGACTTTGCTCCATCGGACTTTTGTTGGCCAAAAGTTTGTCCGTTTGCAGACCCAACTTTTGTCCGATGAAAACAAGAAAAAAGCAAAAAAAGTTTGTCCGATGGAGCGTACACACGGTCGGATTGTTGGTCCAACTTGCTCAAAATGAAGTTTGTTGGGCAAAAGTCCGACCGTGTGTACGGGGCTTAACTCCCCCCTGTCTTACCCGGTAGAGTTTACTGTCCAGCCATGGCAGCTGCCAACCAGAACCCTCCCCTCCTCGTTGCTTGGGGTGGGCTTTCCCCTAGGCTGTGACAGCAGACAATCAAAGTCCTCTTCTGTTCTCCTCTCTTCATGTGATGTCCATTACCAACATGGTGGGAACAACAAACTCTGGCAGGAGGGAATGTTCTGCTGAATGGCTTAAAGAGCCCACCAGCCGATGCTACATTAGAAATCCCCTGAAACCTGACTTCACAGTCTCTTGTGTGATCTTTGATGGGTAATTACTTCACTTTACATGCAGCTAGAGAGGTCAGCATAATGGATGTGCGTAATAGAGAGCACGGTGTGAGGTCGACCGGTCCTTTCCCATGAAAGGGCAGCGGTCTGACACCCCGTTCATCACAGTCAGTGAGGGCTTATTTTATATTTCCTTTACTGATTGTTAAAGGGGTTGCAAAGGCTTATGCTGCGTACACACGACCGTTTTTAATGTCATTGAAAAAAACAAAGTTTTTCTCGACGTGATTCTTCTCAAGCCTGCCTTGCCTACACACTATCGTGAAAAAAATGCTTGAGTAAAGCGCGGTGACGTACAACACGTACAACGGCACTATAAAGGGGAAGTTCCATTCGGATGGCGCCACCCTTTGGGCTGCTTTTGCTGATCCTCGTGTTAGTAAAGTTTGGTGAGAGACGATTTTCAGTCTCTGTGCTATTCAGTCCATTACAGCGTGACGAATGTGCTATCTCCATTACAAACGCTAGTTTTACCAGAACGAGCGCTCCCGTCTCATAACTTGTTTCTGATTTTTTTTTTATGCCGTTAAAGCCTACACACGCCCGTTTTTCACGACGAGAAAAACGACGATGTGAAAAATGACGAGAAAAATTAGAGCATGTTCCAAATTTTTGATGGCCATTTCTCGCGTCGCGAAAAATACACTGGAGCCTGCACACGATCGTTTTTAATGACCAAATTAAAAAATTACAATTTTTCTCGTCATGAAAACCGGTATGCGGCATTAAGGTTTTTTACCTTTATGCATTCTATGCATGATGATAAAAAAACATCAGTGCGCAGCGGCCCCCCTCTGCCCCCCTCATACTTCCTGATTAATGTGCAGGAGTGCAGCTGCTCTCCCAGTTCTCTCCCTCTTCATTGGTTGAGACATAGCAGCAGAAGCCATTGGCTCTGGAGCGAGCACGCACAAGTTTCCCCCAGCGCAAGCAGCTTGTGTTGGGGGCACCCAGCAGGGGGGGGGGCAGGCAGCATTAGTGTAGTAGAAACACCGGAGTGGGAAAAAAGTTAATGAACACTTGTACCCTAATCCTAGCTTATATACTGTGTGCATGTGTGTGGGGGGGGGGGGGGTGATTGTTGGGGAGAATGTCACTGTCTTTGACTGGTAGCTGACTTCGCTGAGCCACCAGAGGAGAACGTAGGGAGACAAGATGTTGCCCGAGTAGTTGGTGAGATACTACTGGCGAAACCCCTCTACACCCCACTAGAGAGGAGTAGTGTTGTTTCCCTGGGACACGGTGCAGGCGCCTACACTCTGTATGAGCGCTCCAATGCTGGACTTGGGGCCCAACGTACTGGCCAGTAGTAGGGTGACCACATTTCCAAACTACCATTCAGGGACAACCTCCCTTCCCAAAAATCAGCTTGTGCTGTAACGAATCACAGCACAGTGATTGGACACAAGAGGCGGGATTTATGATTTCTCCAATCACAAGCAGGGGGCGGGGATTGTGCTCCTCCAGGCATTCCCGGCCAGGACAAGTACTGTCAGTGAGTAAAACGGTGATGTGGCGGCCTTTTTTGGGGGGCATCAGATTGGCCTGGGGGGGGGGGGGTGGCTGTGTCAGTTTAATTCCCGGACACTGTATTGTCCTGGAATAAATGTGCCCGGGACAGACCTGCAAAATGCGGGCAATCCGGGACACGTGGTCACCCTAGCCAGGGAAGGGTTTGACAAAGACTGCTGGATCATTGTCATTATATTGCTCCCTAGACAGAGCCTTCCCCAGTATAGGGATTGGGGGTAATTCACTGGTCCACGTTTATTGCCCATTGTACAGCGCCTTGAAAAAGTATTGACACCCCTTGAAATTTTCCACATTTTGTCACGTTACAACCAAAAACGTAAATCTATTTTATTGGGATTTTATGTGATAGACCAACACAAAGTGGCACATAATTGTGAAGTGGAAGAAAAATGATAAATGATACAAATAAAAATGTGAAAAGTGTGGGGGGGCATTTGTATGGCGCCCCCCGGAGTCAATACTTTGTAGAACCCCCTTTCTCTGCAATTACAGCTGCAAGTCTTTTTGAGGATGTTTCTACCAGCTTTGCACATCTAGAGAGGGACATTTCTGCCCATTCTTCTTTGTAAAATATCTCAAGATCTGTCAGATTGGATGGAGAGCGTCTGTGAACAGCAATTTTCAAGTCTTGCCACAGATTCTCAATGGGATTTAGGTCTGGACTGTGACTGGGCCATTCTAACACATGAACATGCTTTGATCTAAACCATTCCATTGTAGCTCTGGCTGTATGTTTAGGGTTGTTGTCCTGCTAAAAGGTGAACCTCCCCCCGGTCTCAAGTCTTCTGCAGATTCTAACAGGTTTTCTTCTAAGATTGTACTGTATTTGTCTCCATTCTTCTTCCCATAAACTCTGACCAGCTTCTCTGTCCCTGCTGAAGAAAACCATCCCCACCACATGATGCTGCCACCACCATGTTTCACGGTGGGGATGGTGTGTTCAGGGTGATGTGCAGTGTTAGTTTTCCGCCACACATAGCGTTTTGTTTTTAGGCCAAAAAGTTTGATTTTGGTCTCATGTGACCAGAGCACCTTCTTCCACATGTTTGCTGTGTCCCCCACATGTTTGCTGTGTCCCCCACATGATTGCTGTCCCCCCCCCACATGTTTGCTGTGTCCCCCACATGGCTTCTCACAAACTGCAAACCGGACTTCTTACGACTTTCTTTCACCAATGTCTTTCTTCTTGTCACTCTTCCATAAAGGGCAGATTTGTGGAGAAGCACGACTAATAGTTGTCCTGTGGACAGCAGGGATGAGCCGAACACCCCCCTGTTCGGTTCGCACCAGAACCTGTGAACAGACAAAATGTTTGTGTGAACTTTAGAACCCTATTAAATACAATGGACTCGAACGTTCGAAATCTAAAGTGCTAATTATAAAGGCTTATATGCAATTTATTGTCCTAAAAAGTGTTTGGGGACCGGGGTCCTGCCCCAGGGGACATGTATCAATGCAAAAATAAGTTTTAAAAACAACAGTTTTTTCGGGAGCAGTGATTTTAATAATGCTTAAAACGAAAAAATAAAAGTGAAATATTCCTTTAAATTTCGTACCTGGGGGGTGTGTATGATATGCCTGTAAAGTGGCGCATGTTTCCCGTGCTTAGAACTGTCCCTGCAAAAAATTTAATTTTTGAAGGAAAAAAATGCATTTAAAACTGACTCGCGGCTATTAATGAATTGTCGGCTCCCGGCAATACATAGAAAAGTCATTGATAAAAAAATAAATAAAGCGTGGGGGTCCCCCAGAATTCAATTACCAGGCCCTTTAGGTCTGGAATGGATACTAAGGGGAACCCCGCCGCAAATTTAAAAAAAAAATGCGTGCGGTTCCCCCAAATATCCATACCAGGCCCTTCAGATCTGGCATGGATTTTAAGGGGAACTCCACCCAAAATTTTTAAAAAAATGGCGTGGAGTCCCCCCAAAAATCCATACCAGACCCCTTATCCGAGCACGCAACCTGGCCGGCCGCAGGGGAAGAGGGGGGCATGAGAGAGCGCCCCCCCTCCCTCCTGAACCGTACCAAGCCACATGCCCTCAACATGGGGAGGATGTCCCCATGTTGATGGGGACAAGGGCCTCATCCCCACAACCCTTGCCTGGTGGTTGTGGGGGTCTGCGGGCGGGGGGCTTATCGGAATCTGGAAGACCCCTTTAACAAAGGGGACCCCCAGATCCCGCCCCCCCCCTCTATGTGAATTGGTAAGGGGTACATTGTACCCCTACCATTTCACGAAGAAAGTGTAAAAAAATTTCAATAAAAACACACAAACACCTTGGAAAAGTCCTTTATTAAAAAATAAAAAATAAATTAAAAAAAAAAACATTCCAGCGGTGAAATCCAGTGTCCCGCGCCGATCCGATGTCCAGCGCTGTCCGTCATTGGCTGAGCCTGAGCGGACCTGATGGGGAACTTCCTCCGCAGTCTATTACATGTATAGACCCCGCCCCTTCTAAAGTTCCCCATCAGGTCCGCTCAGCCAATGACTCAGTGTAAGGCTGAGGACCTGATGCGGAACATGAGAAGGGGCGGGTCTATACATGTATTACACAGTGAGGGAAGTTCCCCATCAGGTCCGCCCCCTCGGTATGTCGGACCCGCCTATGTCATTGGCCTGAGTGGGAAACTTCCTTCACTGTGTAAATTTAAATTTACATAGTGAAGGAAGTTTCCCGCTCAGGCCAATGACGTAGGCGGGGTCTGACATACCGAGGGGGCGGACCTGATGAAGAACTTCCCTCACTGTGTAATACATGTATAGACCCGCCCCTTCTCATGTTCCACATCTGGTCCGCTGAGCGGGTGAGAAGGGGCGGGTCTATTCATGTATTACACAGTGAAGGAAGTTCCCCATCAGGTCCGCTCAGGCTCAGCCAATGACGGACAGCGCTGGACATCGGATCGCCGCGGGACACTGGATTTCACCGCTGGAATGTTTTTTTTTTTTTTATTAATTTTTTATTTTTTAATAAAGGACTTTTCCAAGGTGTGTTTTTTTTTTTTTTTTTAAATTGACACTTTCTTCGTGAAATGGTAGGGGTACAATGTACCCCTTACCAATTCACATAGGGGGGGGGGCGGGATCTGGGGGTCCCCTTTGTTAAAGGGGTCTTCCAGATTCCGATAAGCCCCCCGCCCGCAGACCCCCACAACCACCAGGCAAGGGTTGTGGGGATGAGGCCCTTGTCCCCATTAACATGGGGACATCCTCCCCATGTTGAGGGCATGTGGCCTGGTACGGTTCAGGAGGGAGGGGGGGCGCTCTCTCGTCCCCCCCTCTTTTCCTGCGGCCTGCCAGGTTGCGTGCTCGGATAAGGGTCTGGTATGGATTTTTGGGGGGACTCCACGCCATTTTTTTTTTATTTGGGGTGGAGTTCCCCTTAAAATCCATACCAGATCTGAAGGGCCTGGAATGGATATTTGGGGGAACTCCACGCCTTTTTTTTTTTTTTTGCGGCGGGGTTCCCCTTAATATCCATTCCAGACCTGAAGGGTCTGGTAATTGAATTCTGGGGGACCCCCAAGCTTTTTTTTTTTTTTTTATCAATGACTTTTGTATGTATTGCCGGGAGCCGACAATTCATTAATAGCCGCCCGCGAGTCAGTTTTAAATGACTTTTTTTCTTTCAAAAATGACATTTTGTGCAGGGACAGTTCTAAGCACGGGAAACATGCGCCACTTTACAGGCATACTATAGACACCCCCCAGGTACGAAATTTAAAGGAATATTTCACTTTTATTGTTTTACTTTAAGCATTATTAAAATCACTGCTCCCGAAAAAACGGCCGTTTTTAAAACTTATTTTTGCATTGATACATGTCCCCTGGGGGAGGACCCAGGTCCCCAAACACTTTTTAGGACAATAACTTGCATATTAACCTTTATAATTAGCACTTTAGATTTCTCCCATAGATTTTCCGAATTTGCCGCGAACACCCCAAATTGTTCGTTGTTCGGCGAACGGGCGATGTTTGAGTCGAACATGAGTTTGACTCGAACTTGAAGCTCATCCCTAGTGGACAGATTCTCCCACCTGAGCTGTGGATCTCTGCAGCTCCCCCAGAGTTACCATGGACCTCTTGGCTGCTTCTCTGATGAATGCTCTCCTTGCCCGGCCTGTCAGTTTAGGTGGACGGCCATGTCTTGGTAGGTTTGCAGTTGTGCCATACTCTTTCCATTTTCCGATAATGGATTGAACAGAGCTCCGTGAGATGATCAAAGCTTGGGAGATTTTTTTATAACCTAACCCTGCTTTATACTTCTCCACAACTTTATCCCTGACCTGTCTGGTGTGTTCCTTGGCCTTCATGATGCTGTTTGTTCACTAAGGTTCTCTAACAAACCTCTGAGGGCTTCACAGAACCGCTGTATTTAGACTGAGATTAAATGACACACAGGTGGACTCTATTTACTAATTAGGTGACTTCTGAAGGCAATTGGTTCCGCTAGATTTTAGTTAGGGGTATCAGAGTAAAGGGGGCTGAATACAAATGCCCCCCCCCCCCACACTTTTCACATATTTATTTGTATAATTTATCATTTTCCTTCCACTTCACAATTATGTGACACTTTGTGTTGGTCTATCACATAAAATCCCAATAAAATACATTTACGTTTTTGGTTGTAACATGAGAAAATGTGGAACATTTCAAGGGGTATGAATACTTTTTCAAGGCACTGTATACGTTTTTTCAAACTGTTTCACATACTGGAAGTGTTTGTTGTCTTTTCATTCATTGGTTGTTTAAATATTGCGTATTTCTGCAATACACATTCCCTCCCAGCCTTGGTGTGGCATTGCTGGGTAGGCTGTTGAGAATCCTGAACCAAGGGACCCAAACATCAGCAGCAGTTCTTGGGGTAGGTGCTGCGTTATCATTACGTAAATAAATGGTAAAAATAAGTGCAGCGCTAGAAGGTGAAATGTTCCTATGAAATAGACGCGGTACTAATGTGCAGAACCCTTGGCTGATGATACCCAAGTGAATACAACACCTATTGGCATAAGCGTATCTAATAGAAGGTAAAACTGTATAAAGTGCTGAATCAGCAGTAAAAGTGCAAATTGAACCAAACAATAGAAAATGTCTAATAAACATACCGTAATATCTCACAGAGATTGGACATAATCCGCCTGAAGAATCAAAATGGATAGACGTGTAACAATTAAGGAAAAGGTTAACCGCTTACCGACCGCCGCACGAGTTTTTACGTCGACAGAATGGCACGGCTGAACAAATGGGCGTATATATACGTCCCCTTTAATTTGCGGGCCGTGTGGTCGCGCGTGCGCGCTGGTGGCGGCGCGCTCGCAACCCTGTCGCGAGCTCCATGACCATGCCCGCGGGACCCGCGGACTCGTTGTCCCGCGATCGCGTCACGAAACTGAAGAACACGGGAGATGTCAGTGTAAACACAACATCTCCCCGTTCTGCCTAGTGACATGTCACTGATCGTCTGCTCCCTGTCATCGGGAACAGCTATCAGTGACGTGTCACGGCAAGCCACGCCCCCTAACAGTTAGAAGCACTCCCTAGGACACACTTAACCCCTTCAGCGCCCCCTACAGGTTAACCCCCTTCACTGCCAGTGTCATTTTTACAGTAATCAGTGCATTTTTATAGCGCTGATCGCTGTAAAAATGACAATGGTCCCAAAAATGCGTCATAAGTGTCCGATGTGTCCGCCATAATGTCGCAGTCATGATAAAAATCGCAGATCGCCGCCATTACTAGTAAAAAAAAAAAATATTAATAAAAATGCCATAAAACTATCCCCTATTTTGTAGATGCTATAACTTTTGCGCAAACCAATCAATAAACGCTTATTGAGATTTTTTTTACCAAAAATATGTAGAAGAATACGTATCGGCCAGAACTGAGGGAAAAATATGTTTTTTTTATATATTTTTGGGGGATATTTTTTATAGCAAAAAGTTAAAAATATTGCATTTTTTTTAAAATTGTCGCTCTATTTTTGTTTATAGCGCAAAAAATAAAAACCGCAGAGGTGATCAAATACCACCAAAAGAAAGCTCTATTTATGGGGAAAAAAAGGACGTCAATTTTGTTTGGGAGCCACGTCGCACGACCACGCAATTGTCAGTTAAAGCGACGCAGTGCAGAATCGCAAAAAGTGTCCCGGTCTTTGGCCAGCAAAATGGTCCGGGGCTGAAGTGGTTAAAGTAGTTGGGCTGTCTTATCCCCTTATGGTCTATAAAATGGGCAGTTCTGTAAAGTCCCTTGTTAACCCACCAGGTAAATTGGGTACGCTGTTGGCCCGGGATGAAATGGGGGTTGTTGAAAAGCGGAGCCACTGGCGAGTGGAGGGGGGGGGGGATTTTAAAGGGTTACAATTTGCAAGCTGTGTCCCACAAACGCAGGGAGTGGGTTAAAGAAGGGCTCAACACCACCCGACTAGGGTGACCACATTTCCAAACTGCCATTCAGAGACACCCCCCCCTTCCCAAAAAATAGCGTGTGCTGTAATGAATCATGCCCCCCAAAAAGGCCACCACATCGGGTATTGTGCCTCTGTAGACATTCCCGGCCAGGACAAGTACTGTCAGTGAGTAAAGCGGTGATGTGGCTGCCTTTTTTGGGGGGGGGCATCAGATCTGCCCAGGGGGAGTGGCTGTGTCAGTTTCATTCCGGGACACTGTATTGTCCTGGAATAAAGGTGCCCGGGGACCCGGGACAGACCTGCAAAATGCGGGGCTGTCCCGGTAGGGTGACCACATTTCCAAACTACCATTCAGGGACACCCTCCCTTCCCAAACATCAGCTTGTGCTGTAACGAATCACAGCACAGTGATTAGACACAAGAGGCGGGATTTATTTTTTCTCCAATCACAAGCAGTGGGCGGGGATTGTGCTCCTCCAGGCATTCCCGGCCAGGACAAGTACTGTCAGTGAGTAAAACGGTGATGTGGCGGCCTTTGTTGGGGGCATCAGATTGGCCCGGGGGGGTGTGGCTGTGTCAGTTTCATTCCGGGACACTGTATTGTCCTGGAATGAAGGTGCCCGGGACAGACCTGCAAAATGCGGGACTGTCCCGGGCACTCCGGGACACGTGGTCACCTTACGCCTGATGTTCCTTCGCAGGGACTTTTCCCCCCTTTTTTTTATGACATAAATACATCCTTTATAGGTAGGTGATCACTTTTTACCTTAATGGCAGGTGGAAGTTGTAGGCCTTGTAAACAACTTGGGTTTGTGGTCCAACGGGCTCCAGTTTGGTCCCTAAAACTGATCTAAAAAAAAAACCTGACTGGTCCACTTTAAATAACGGCTGGTGCGTTATAATTCACCGACTTGTCCGGCAATGAAATGAGTTCTGCCCAACTCAGCATACAAAGCGTGCATAAACTTGTAAGCCATAAAAAGCCGTATTGTGACCGGACTAAATATAAAGGTGTTGGAGAAGTTTATTACTTTATTTTACAGGATCCATGCATTTTATTGGAGGATTTAGTGTGGGCTGTTAATTCACAGCTCACTGTGTTGGTATTGATATTGTAAATCTAGCCGGAGGTCTATTTCTCAAGGTCTCCATGCAGACATAAGGAGGATTAGGAAATCACCTCTATATATTTCCACTCCACTTCTTGGAAGATTACAGAAAGTTGAGCTAAAAAAACTGGAAGTTTTGTCCGAAATGTTGGAAAGCTATATTTTTATATACAGCGGCGGTGCGTCCATAGTGGGCGCAGGAGCGCCGCCCCCTCTCTCCCCTGCGCCATCACTCAAGTGTACAATACATAGAGATTCATGCATTGCAGGAATCTCTATGTATTGTCGCCGCTGCCGCCCACTATTCAGATGGCCGGCCCCCTGGTGAGCACCGGCCATCGGAATAACAGCAGTTTGTTTGTGTTTGGAAGTGCCTATCAGAGCCAGCGGCTCTAATCGGCTACCAGATAGTTAACCAGGGGACGCACGGGGGTGTGCGTTCCTTGGTTAACACTGACACTCGTCTCAGCCAATCAGGTTCACCGGGTCTGGTTACCGGTAACCTGATTGGCTGAAGCGACATCGAGGGCGGGACTTGGGAGAAGACATCGAGGGAGGATGGCTGACCCGAGAAAGGTAAGTGTTGGGGGACGGGGGGAAGCAATCTGCCGGTTTTTGAGGGGACAAACTGGAGGCAATTGATGGGCACAGTGGGGACAATTGATGACACAGCGGCTGCGTTTGATGGCACAGTGGCGACAATTGATGGCACAGTGGCAACAATTGATGGCACAGTGGCGACAATTGATGGCACAGTGGCAACAATTGATGGCACAGTGGCGACAATTGCTGGGCACAGTGGCTGCGTTTGATGGCACAGTGGCAACAATTGATGGCACAGTGGCGACAATTGATGGCACAGTGGCAACAATTGATGGCACAGTGGCGACAATTGATGGCACAGTGGCAACAATTGATGGCACAGTGGCGACAATTGATGGCACAGTGGCGACAATTGCTGGGCACAGTGGCTGCATTTGGGCACAGTGAGGCTGCAATTGATGTTTTTTGTTTGTTTGTTTGTTTGTTTGCGCCCCCCCAAAAATTTTGAGCACCAGCTGCCACTGTTTATATATCTGTTTGGAAATCCACTGGAGAGGCAACCCCACCAGAACTGCAAGTTCCACCCCATTATAGCAGGCATTTTAAAGCCAAGTAATATGCAGAGTTGACCAAAAACCTGGATATACAGTATTTCACAAAAGTAAGTACACCCCTCAGTCACACTTTTGTAACAATTCTCTTGTATCTTTTCATGTGAAAACACTGAAGAAATGACACTTACAATGTAAAGTAGTGAGTGTACAGCTTGTATAACAGTGTAAATTTGCTGTCCCCTCAAAATAACTCAATAATGTCTAAACCGCTGGCAACAAAAGTGAGTACACCCCTAAGTGAAAATGTCCAAATTGGGCCCAAAGTGTCAATATTTTGTGTGGCCATCATTATTTTCCAGCACTGCCTTAACCCTCTTGGGCATGGAGGTCACCAGAGCTTCACAGGTTGTCACTGGAGTCCTCTTCCCCTCCTCCATGATGACATCACGGAGCTGGTGGATGTTGGAGACCTTGCGCTCCTCCACCTTCCGTTTGAGGATCCCCCACAGATGCTCAATAGGGTTTAGGTCTGGAGACATGCTTGGCCAGTCCAGTCCATCACCTTTACCCTCAGCTTCTTTAGCAAGGCAGTGGTGGTCTTGGAGGTGTGTTTGGGGTGGTTATCATGTTGGAATACTACCCTGCAGCCCAGTCTCTGAAGGGAGGGGATCATGCTCTGTATGTGACAGTACATGTTGGCATTCATGGTTCCCTCAATGATCTGTAGCTTCCCAGTGCCGGAAGCACTCATGCAGCCCCAGACCATGACACTCCCACCACCATGCTTGACTGTAGGCAAGATGCATTTGTCTTTGTCCTCCTCACCTAGTTGCCGCCGCACACGCCTGACACCATCTGACACCAAATACGTTTATCTTGGTCTCATCAGACCACAGGACATGGTTCCAGTAATCCATGTCCTTAGTCTGCTTGTCTTCAGAAAACTGTTTGCGGCTCTTTCTTGTGCATCATCTCTAGAAGAGGCTTCCTTCTGGGACGACAGTCATGCAGACCAATTTGATGCAGTGTGCGGCGTATGGTCTGAGCACTGACAGGCTGACCCCTCCCCCACCTCTTCACCCTCTGCAGCAATGCTGGCAGCACTCATACGTCTATTTCCCAAAGACAACCTCTGGATATGACGCTGAGCACGTGACCTCAACTTCTTTGGTGGAGCATGGCGAGGCCTGTTCTGAGGGGAACCTGTGACACCTGTCCTGTTATACCGCTGGATGGTCTTGGCCACCGTGCTGCAGCTCAGTTTCAGGGTCTTGGCAATCTTCTTATAGCCTCACCCATCTTTATGTAGAGCAACAATTCTTTTCTTCAGATCCTCAGAGAGTTCTTTGCCATGAGGTGCCATGTTGTACTTCCAGTGACCAGTATGAGAGAGTGAGAGCGATAACACCAAATTTAACACACCTGCTCCCCATTACACCTGAGACCTTGTAACACTAACGAGTCACATGACACCGGGGAGGGTAAATGGTTAATTGGGCCCAATTTGGACATTTTTTCTTAGGGGTGTACTGACTTTTGTTGCCAGCGGTTTAGACATTAATGGCTGTGTGTTGAGTTATTTTGAGGGGAGAGGAAATTTACACCGTAATACAAGCTGTACACTCACTACTTTACATTGTAGCAAAGTGTCATTTCTTCAGTGTTGTCACATGAAAAGGTAGAAGAAAAGATTTACAAAATGTGACTGAGGGGTGTACTTACTTTTGTGAGATACTGTATGTATATATATATATATATATATATATATATATATATATATATTTATTTATACTCGAGTATAAGCCAAATTTTTCAGCACATTTTTTTTTGTGCTGAAAATGCCCCCCTTCGCTTATACGCGTCACCTTTTTTGCGCCTGATCTCCTGGATTTGGGGACCCGGTACCGGCCGGCCGTAGGTCCCCTGGACCGCAAACTTGGCACACATGTAGCCCCACTCTCTGCAAGTGTGCAAAGTTTGTTGTCTGGCTAACCTACGGCCGGGGAGCACCGATTTTTCAAAGCCGGGCACCCCTTCTATAGACTCCCATGTTAAATGGTAATTTCTCCGGTAACTTTGGGGACCCGGTATCGTAGGTCTCCTGGACCCGAAACTTGATACACATGTAGCCACCGTTCTCCTCTACAAGTGTGCAAAGGGGGACCTAGGGCCAGGGAGAACTGATTCTTCAAACCTGGGCACCCCTTCCATAGACTCCCATGTTAAACGTCAGTCTAGTCATGGACAAAGTGAGGCATCAGCACAGTAAGGCATGGACACAATGAGGCATGGGCACAGTGAGGCATGGGTACAGTGAGGCATGGGCACAGAGAGGCATGGGCACAGTGAGGCATGGACACAGTGAGGCATGGGCACAGTGAGGCATGGGCACAGTGAGGCATGGGCACAGTAAGGCATGGACACAGCGAGGCACAGTGAGGCATGGACACAGCGAGGCACAGTGAGGCATGGACACAGTGAGGCACAGTTAGGTATGGACACAGTGAGGCACAGTGAGGCATGGACACAGTGAGGCATGCACATGGACACAGTGAGGCAAAGTGAGGCACAGTGAGGCATGCACATGGACACAGTGAGGCACAGTGAGGCATGCACATGGACACAGTGAGGCAAAGTGAGGCACAGTGAGGCATGGACACAGTGAGGCACAGTGAGGCATGGACACAGTGAGGCACAGTGAGGCATGCACATGGACACAGTGAGGCACAGTGAGGCATGGACACAGTGAGGCACAGTGAGGCATGCACATGGACACAGTGAGGCACAGTGAGGCATGGACACAGTGAGGCACAGTGAGGCATGCACATGGACACAGTGAGGCAAAGTGAGGCACAGTGAGGCATGGACACAGTGAGGCACAGTGAGGCATGGACACAGTGAGGCATGCACATGGACACAGTGAGGCAAAGTGAGGCACAGTGAGGCATGCACATGGACACAGTGAGGCACAGTGAGGCATGCACATGGACACAGTGAGGCAAAGTGAGGCACAGTGAGGCATGGACACAGTGAGGCACAGTGAGGCATGCACATGGACACAGTGAGGCACAGTGAGGCATGGACACAGTGAGGCACAGTGAGGCATGGACACAGTGAGGCACAGTGAGGCATGCACATGGACACAGTGAGGCAAAGTGAGGCACAGTGAGGCATGCAGATGGACACCCTAGGCTTATACTTGAGTCAATACGTTTTCCCAGTTTTTTGTGGTAAAATTAGGTGCCTCGGCTTATATTTGGATCGGCTTATACTCGAGTATATACGGTATATAAAATATATAAAGAATGATTATACCTTCCGTTATGAATGAGAGTCTTGTATTTGTCACCACTAGCCACCAAGAGATGATCGTTGCCCCCTCTTACTCACCATTACGCCGTACATCGTATTTTTCCATCTGAACTCTGAATAATCCCTTTGAAGATGTTTATCTGTTCAGCTGTGTGTTGAATTTATGACCACGGTTGGCGTTACCTATGGACAGCACGTTATAAGCCTCAATTCACACAGCTGTCATATTAAGACAGAATATATTACCTCCATGCTGCTTTACACAGTACATAGCACCACTTTTGATCAGGTTTTTTTTGCTGTACCATATAAAAGGACTGCTTTTCAAATGCTTATTTTAATAAATACCAAACTTACAGCTTTATAAATGATACATGCAACGCAATGTAAAAATAAAATATACATTTTACGTAATAAAGTAATAAAATTAGACATTGGGGGGAGAGTTACTGAAACTGGAGAGTGCAAAATCTGGTGCAGCTGTGCAAAGAAACCAATCAGCTTCCAGGTTTTATTGTCAAAGCTTCATTGAACAAGCCAAAGTTAGAAGCTGATTGGCTCCCATGTTGTACACCTGCACCAGAATCCGAGTGCTCCAGTTTTAGTAAATATTCTCTATAGTTACAAAGTTGGTAAGATTTAACCACTTACGGACCGCCCCGCCGCAGGAATACGTCGGCTGTTTGAAGAGCTATACCGTTGTTATGGTAGCAGCTAGCTACCATAACTACCATACCCTGGTATCCTCTTCTTCAGCGGGTGGTCTGGTTTTACGATAATGGTGGTCTCTGTGGCGGATTTGCCGCAAGATCACTTTTATCGGCGGTGGAAGAGGGGCACCCGCCCTCCCGCCGCTCTCTGGTGCCCTCCGCCGCTTACCGGAGCCGTTGGCAGCAGCAGGGGAGATCGTGTCTGTCCCCTTGCTGTCTATGGAGACGAGTGAGGGGAAGATGGCCCACATCCGTCTCCATATCACTGCAGGGCGGAAGGGACGTCAAAACGTCACTTCCACCCATAGCTCTTAACCACTTCCCTACCCGCCCATTGTAATATGACGTCCACAGATGGGATCTCCCATCCTGGGTGGGCATCATATGACGTTCTCGGCTTTGTAGGGGGATATCTGAATGATGGGGGCAGCCAGAGGCATCATTCAGATATCCTTGTCTTCTGCCAGCGATTCTGCGCACCATAAGAACGATCATAGCGGCAGTTCCGCCGCTTGATCGTTCTTATAGGCGGCGGGAGGGGACATCCCCCCCTCCCAACCGCCATCCGGTGCTTCTCCGGGCTCTCCCGTGCCATCGGGGGCCCGGAGAAAGAATCGCCCGGTGCCAGATAGGAAGCCTAGAGATGACTGGTGACCAGATGGTCACCAGTCATCTCTATGACTGTCGGAGGCCTGGGCGCGATGTGATGACGTCACGCCCAGGTCCTCAGAAGTAAACAAAGCCGCCATTGCAGCTAGCAAGCATGAGATCGGTGAAAACTTTTTCCCGATCTCATGCTTTCCAGCCTGGAGGAGATATGGGGGGAGGGGGAGGTCTTATTGACCCCGCATCTCTCCATAAAGAGGACCTGTCACACATTCCTATTACAAGGGATGTTTACATTCCTTGTAATAGGAATAAAAGTGATCACAATTTTATTTATTTTTTTAAAGTGTAAAAATAAAAAAAATTAAGTAAAATAAAAAAGAAATAATAAAAAAAATTTTTAAACGCCCCTGTTCCCGATAGCTGGCGATCAGAAGCGAACACACACGTAAGTCCCTCCCACATATGTAAACACCGTTCAAACCACATATGTGAGGTATCGCTGCGTGCGTTAGAGCGCGTGCAACAATTCTAGCACTAGACCTCCTCTGTAACTCTAACCTGGTAACCTGTAAAAAATTTCAAAGCGTCGCCTATGGAGATTTTTAAGTACCAAAGTTTGGCGCCATTCCATGAGTGTGCGCAATTTTAAAGCGTGACATGTTAGGTATCTATTTACTCGGCGTAGCATCATCTTTCATATTTAACAAAAAAATTGGGCTAACTTTACTGTTTTGTTATTTTTTAATTCATTAAACCATTTTTTTTCACAAAAAAAGGCGTTTGAAAACTTGGCAAAAGAATGATGATTTGTACATGTAGGAGAGAAGTGCCAGAATAGGCCCTGGTATTGAGGTGGTAAAAAAAGCCCGGTGTTGAAGTGGTTAAAGGGGCATTTTTTTATTTATTGCATTTTAGTGTAAATATGAGATGTGACGTCTTTTTGACCCCCCAGATCTCATATTTAAGAGGACCTGTCATGTTTTTTTCTATTACAAGGGATGTTTACATTCCTTTTAATAGGAATAAAAGTGACCCAATTTTTTATTTAAGTGTACTTTAAGACCGCTGCGCAAATACGGTGTGACAAAAAGTATTGCAACGTCCACCATTTTATTCTCTAGGGGGTTAGAAAAAATATATATAATATTTGGGGGTTTTAAGTAATTTTCTAGCAAAAAAAAAACAGTTTTTAACTTGTAAACACCAAATCTCAGAAAGAGGCTCGGTCCTTAGGTGGTTAATAAAGACGCCAATCCTTACAGTTCTACCAGAGAATGTGTGTGTGTGTGTGTGTTGTGTGTGTGTGTGTGGTGTGTGTGTGGTGTGTGTTGTGTGTGTGTGTGGTGTGTGTTGTGTGTGTGTGTGTGGTGTGGTGTGTGTTGTGTGTGTGTTGTGTGTGTGTGGTGTGTGTTGTGTGTGTGTGGTGTGTGTGTGGTGTGTGTGTGGTGTGTGTGGTGTGTGTTGTGTGTGTGTTGTGTGTGTGTGGTGTGTGTGTGGTGTGTGTGTGGTGTGTGTGTGGTGTGTGTGTTGTGTGTGTTGTGTGTGTGTGGTGTGTGTGGTGTGTGTGGTGTGTGTGGTGTGTGTGGTGTGTGTGTGGTGTGTGTGTGTGTTGTGTGTGTGTGGTGTGTGTTGTGTGTGTGTGTGTGGTGTGTGTGTGGTGTGTGTGTGGTGTGTGTGTGGTGTGTGTGTGGTGTGTGTGTGTGGTGTGTCGCTACCACTATCTACATCCTTCTACATGACATGTTAAGGACCGATCCTTCGCTTTGACTTACCCTCTATCCAACTTACCCACCCCCTTGTACAATTCTAATAAATAACGACTGACAAGGTTGTGGAGTAAAATTGGCCTTCCGGCCTATTTATTTTAACAACTTTTATATGAAATAAATAACCACTTAAACAACCGTTTAAATAAAAAAAATTTTAACACTTAAAATACCCCTGGTGGTCTTATAGACCACCAACTCCCAACTTGGGCACTGGGACTAACATATCCCTTAGGCCTCCAGTCGCAAGACACCGACTCGGAGGCGGTACACCTGGCCGCAGTGCCCTAACATTTACCCCCCTTCCTGGTTAACCCTTGTTGACCAGAAGGTACTCAATAACCCCATACCACCTATGGGTACCACCTTTTTCTCCAGACTTCCCCTTTTACCTCCTCTTCCAGGAACCAAACCCCGCCACAGCTCGCAAGGGGTAAAGCCTTACCCTTGCGAGCAACCCCACACCCTCAGGGCCTGCTGAATTCCCTCCTGCAAACCCAGGTTCCACAGGTCAATGCCCACTGCATTCAGGTGGACCCCATCTCCCCTTAGGTACCTCCACGTATCGACTTCCAACTCACGGTGGCGCACCACCAGGCCACCATTCCTCACAAAAATTCTCCCCACTTCCTTATTGACTTTCATCCGGGCCTTATTAACTTTGTCCACCGACCATGCCCACCGCCAGGATGTCCTGCCTACCATGTCCGACCAAATAACCACCATACCCGGGAATGTAGTGCGCAACCTTAAAAAATCATATTTAATGTCCCGTATCAGTTGGTGCATTGATCCGGCCCCCATGTCGTTACCTCCCGCATGCAGCACCAATACATCCGGTGCCCTCTCCCGACCTGCGAACCTCTGTATCTCCGGCATAACCCCACTCCACGTCATACCCGGCACCCCGATCCAACGGACCCGGGCTTCTTGTAAGGGAATTCCTAACTGCCCTCCATTGGGCCGAACATCGGCCCGTCTTGCCCCCCAGAACACGTACGAGTGACCCAAAATCCAAACTAGTCTGGGTTCACCACCGACCGTTTTATCCACTGTGCTGCGCTGTCAAGGCAATGTCCCACATCCAGTCGGGACAGGTAACCCCGCGTTGCTCCGCTGCTGGTGCCAACTCCCGGAACCTGTCCCACTGAAAACGAGACAAAGCGTCAGCCAGGGTGTTATCCACCCCAGGAAGATGTACTGCGTATACAAATACATTGAACTGCAAGCAGCGCAAAACCAAATGTCTCAACAAACGCACCACTGGCTGTGACGTGGCTGACAACCTATTCACTACCTGAACCACTCCCATGTTATCACAGTTTAGGCACACCTTGCTATTCCGGAATGAATCCCCCCATAGTTCAAACGCCACCACAATTGGGAAAAGTTCCAATAGTACCAGGTTCTTCAAGAACCCCGCTTCCTCCCACTCCTTTGGCCATGGAGCCGCACTCCATTTTCCCTGACAGAACGCCCCATACCCCGTGGAGCCAGCCGCATCCGTAAACAAGTCCAGATCGAAATTGCTAACGGGCCCGGCCATCCACAACGCCCGCCCGTTGAAAGATTCCAGAAATCCGTGCCACACTTCCAAATCCTCACGAAGCTCTCTGGTTAGGCTTACAAAATGAGTAGGAACCCGCACCCCGGCTGTCGCAGCCGACAACCTGCGGCTAAATACCCTGCCCATGGGCATTATCCTGCAAGCGAAACACAACTTACCCAATAGTGACTGCATCTGTCGCAGCTGAATCTTACGACGGCCGATAACACCGCGCACTTCCTCCTTCAACGCTTCCAGCTTATCCTCTGGCAGTCGGCATTCCATCTTCTCAGAATCCAGCTCTATGCCCAGAAAAACTAAGGACGACGTGGGGCCCTCCGTCTTCTCGGGGGCCAAAGGGACCCCAAAACGATCGGCCACGTATTGCACCGTCCCCAGCAGGACCCTGCAAACGTTAGACCCCAGAGGGCCCACGCACAGAAAGTCATCCAGATAATGGATGATCGAACTGATCCCCGACACGTCCCGGACCACCCATTCTAGGAACGAACTAAAAGTCTCAAAGAGCGCGCAAGAGATGGAGGAACCCATGGGAAAACAACGGTACACGTAGTAAACCCCCTCCCACATGTAACCCAAGAAACGAAAGCTGTCCGGGTGTACTGGTAGCAACCGAAAAGCCGATTGAACATCGGCTTTTGCCAACAACGCTCCCCGTCCACACCTGCGCACCCATGTCACAGCCGCATCGAAGGAGGTGTACGATACCGTGCAGTCCTCCGGCGCAAGAGCATCATTCACCAACCCACCCCTGGGAAAGGACAGGTGATGAATCAATCAAAATTTTTGAGGTTCCCTCTTGGGGACCACCCCCAAGGGAGAAACCACTAACTCAGGTATGGGCGCATCCGTGAACGGTCCGGCCATACGCCCCAACTGTACCTCCTTATCTAGCTTCTCCGAAACCACCAAGGGATGGAGCAAGGCAGACCGGAGGTTCTTGGCTGCCGGGGGGACTGCAAAAGGCGCGCAAGGAATTCTGAAACCACCGGCGAAACCCTCCTCTAACAACTTGGCTGCACGCCTGTCGGGATACCTATTGAGAAAGGGAAGCATCCTTTCCACCCGGATTGGCGTCGTTCCCTTTTCCCCCAGAATCCCCGGGGCGACCCCTGCCTCGCGTAAAGCATTTGGAAAAGGCATGACTGCCCCCACATCCGGAACACACATGCTTGAAGCGACAGCTTGCTCCGTACTTGCACGTGCCCTTGTTGAACTGCCAGCAGTAGCCCCACCGTTTCTCGTTCGGTTGTCCTGAGGCCGCAGCACCTCCGACCCCCCCCTGAAAAAACTGATTGGAGGCCCGCGACGCTGTCATCAGCCGCATCCACAAGTTGATGTCCTTGTGATCCCATCGCAGTCCTGGTCTCATGGCCATCCTCTGCCGGAACTGTTCGTCATACCTCAACCAGGCTACGCCACCATACGTCCTGTACGCTTCGCTAACCGCCTCCAAATAAATGAACAGCCCAGAACAATGTTCCGGGGCCTTCTGCCCTATCACACAAGCCATGATCGCAAACGCTTGCAACCAATTTGTGAAAGTACGGGGTATAAGACGATAACGCCTCTTTTCCTCATCCTCCTTCCTGCTCTCTTCCGGCTTCACCCTATCCAGGTTGAATTTGTCCAAGGGGAGCAACGTGAAGATCTCCACATACTCACCTTTCCACAGCTTTTCTCTGACCTCCGGCTTGAGGTGAGTTCCTAACGGTGCCTCAAAACAAATGTACATCTCATTCTTAGCGGCATCCGCCAGCCTGATCACCTCCTTGTTTTTCTCTCCCGCAGCAACTTGCCCACCTGCCGTGGCCGCCCCCCCTTCCAATGGGGCCTGCCCCTCCTCTGACACCTCTACCGCTTGCACGCCTGGGGCCACGGGTGCATCCGAAGGCCCCGCCACCTGCGATGAACCCCCTGTTTTCCCCCAAGCCGCCGCGGGCGACACCATGTCGCCCCCGCCCGGCTTAAAACGCCTGACCAAATCCTCCAACCCAGACCACAAGTCCTGCGTCTCCCCTGCCACTTCCTTCCCCGGTGGGGAAGAACGCGACCCAGGTGTCGCGCCTAAGCCCCCCCCAACACCCCCTTGACCCAATAAATCTTGTAATAAGGAACAAATAACCACAGAAGAGTGGGACTTACCGGGCTGTCTGAGACTGGGTCCACCAGCCGCCGAACTGTTCTCCATCGAAGCCAGTTGTCCCGAGTCCTCGCCACCGTCTGACCCGGACAGCTCCCCCTCAGACCTGTTGTCATCCGATTCCGCCGACACAAGCGCTGGCTGCACACCGTGCGGACGCGACCCACGTGGCAAGGGCTGTCGTGGCTGAGCATCACGCCCTCTCGATCCTGGCACACCCGACCCACTCGCCACCTCCACCGACGGACTCCGGGTCCGCCCCCTGGCACGGGTGTCATCCGCTCTACTCCCATCCGTCAGTCTTGGCGCCAAACCCCTCACCGCTCGTCCTGCTGGCTCCGCCAGACCCCTGACCGCCACCGCCTCCCGGCCACTGGCCCGCGAACTGGATCCTCCACGCTGGGCCGCACGGCTGTTCCGGGCATCACCCGCAGCCTCGACCACGATGTCACAGCATCTCCGACGCGCGGGAGGGGGAGGGGCAAGAGGGCCACTCGTCTCCCCCACCGCCGAACTCCGTCCACGGCGCGGATTCCTCCCGGCCCCCCCCGCTGACACCGGCTGCGTGCGGCCAGGGGATGCGGCCGGAGGGCCCCCAACGGGTCTCCGGACGGAAGTAGATCCACTCGGGGATGCATCCGGACTGTACTGCTCAGGCGGCATGGACCGCCTAGCACGCCCCGGAGCGACCCCCCCCGGCGGGCGCCGCCGCCCGCTCATCTAACACTGCAGTTACCTGTTCCTGCAGCCACTCTGCCCCTTGCGTGGCCACCGCGGCCCGCAATTAAGCTAATAGCTCAGCCACATCAGCCATAGCACCGGCTGTGAAGCTTTCTACCTCGTGAGTGAAATGGAGGAAGTGAGAAAACGTCACTTCCTCCCTAACTGACTGCGCTCCCCCCCCTTTTTCCCCCACGGCCACCCCCCTTTTCTTAAAGGGAACCACAGCCCCTGCTAGGCTACTGCCTGTCCCACCTGTCATGCCGTCCCTCCGCTCATTTCTCTCTTTGTCATTGCTCCAGGACTCTCTTTACGTTCCGCGAAAAACACATCTCCCCCATATTCACCATTTTTAATGCATTTTATTTCACAAGCCCCTCTCCCCCTGCTTTCCTTGTAAGGCGCTTGTCTTGGGCAAATGGTTGGAAAAAAAAAAGTGCTGTATGTCAAAGCAGTTGTCAGGGGGCTAACTTGAAGAGGAATGAGCAAAGGCCTGGCAAGTGTGCCAATTTCCAACATGGCCATGCTAATCTGCGCAGGAAGGCACAGAGACATTGTAGAACAGTCCCTGGCAGTGGCGGCTGGTGGCTTTTTCTTTTGGGGGGGCGGCAAACATATACCCCCCCGGTCAGTTGGCCAGCATCAGTGGTAACCCCCCCCCCCCAGGAGGACAGCTGGGACATCAAAGCCCCACACTTACCCCATCTAGAAAGCAGACGGGCAGCGTATCTGGTGGCTTTCTTCCTCCTCCTGTGGTGTGGATCACGGCGCCTTCCGCCGTGCATCCCCCCTTTCTTTCTCCTAGGCGTCCAATAGGATCGCCTGACCTTTCCACCAATCGGGAAACGGGTATCAGACCCGCGCTTTTGGATTGGCGGAGAGGCAATTTGGTGTTAGAAAAGCAAATATTAATTTGCTTTTCTAACACACCTGGGTAGGCTCTGAGCACAGAGCTCTGCGCCACGAGTCTATCCTATTTTGAAGCCTATTGCTTTGAAAAAAAAAAAACCCACAGCTGTAATTCAGGCGCCCTGTGTCCTGAGTGGGGCCGGAGTGTCCTGAGTGGGTCCGGGTGCATGAATCTATCCATTAACCATATAGGGGGTGGTGTGAATAGAGGGGGCGGCGCCCAGGCACCTCTAATGGATGGGCCACCCCTGTTCCCTGGGCACGCTTGTGCACACTGGTCTTTGTCCATGTGCATTGGTGCACTGCGTGTAACTTTCGCCCAACGGCCTTAATAAGACAGCAGACTGCTCAGAAGAGGGCTGGTTGGTTTTCAGCTTCCTGCATCTTGTGTTCATGTGTGTTTAGTATTCTTGGATTTCCCGTTACTGACCCGGCTTGCCTCTGGACTTGTCTTCAGCTTCTCTCCTGACTCTGACCTTGGCTTGCTCTCACGGACTCCACTTCTGCTTGTTTCCTGTGTATGACCCCGGCTTGTTCTTGACTATACTCTTGTACCTGACTGCCTACCGTGTATGACCCCGGCTTGTTCTTGACTATACTCTTGTACCTGACTGCCTACTGTGTATGACCCCGGCTTGTTCTTGACTATACTCTTGCTCTTGTTCCTGACTGCCTACCATGTATGACCCGGCTTGTTCTTGACTATACTCTTGCTTTTGTTCCTGACTTCCTACCATGTATGATCCTGGCTATGGCTCCTGACTACGTCTCCTGCTCAGCCCTGCTGCTCAGATCCATCTCCACATCCAGAATGTCACCTGGCCTGCTGTCTTCATAGGGTGCCTCATCAGCTCAGACCGTCAGGCAACTACATAGCTGGCAGCATGGGCTTCTTTGGGCGCAGCACCTCCTGTTATCACTTTCAGGGGTGCTCTGTGCTCAACTGCAAGGGGAGCCCTCTTATCACTTCGGCCTCCGACCAGGTATGTGACAGCAGGACACTGAAAGATTACTCAATCCCCACAATGAAAAAATGACTAGGACTTTAAAGGCACCACACCAAGAAAAAAAATAGAGATAAAACCCTACAATTTTTTATTGTACAAAACGTTAAAAAAAATATTAGAATATAAATGTCAGACATCCAGGTGTTGTTTCAAAACAATTTAAGTTATATATCATGCCAGTATTGATGACTATATCCCAAGTTGATCATAAAGAAGATCTCACAATCATATCTTCATCCTCAACATGTTTCGCAAGACAAAGCTTGCTTCCTCAGGGAGAACTGGCATATATCTCTATCATTCTAAAAAGTCAAGATAAGTAAGAATACTTACACACCAATACATTATGCATTAAATGTTTTTTGAGTATTTTTTGTGAAAATATTGTCTTGATATTTATTTATTTTTTTTTGGGGGGGGGGGGGCTGCCAGGTAGGCTGTACGAGGCCTCCGTGATTTCTAACAGCAGCCCTGGCTGCAAACATCATCCAGATATCTCCACTTCAAGTCTAGAACGTCATATGATGTCCTACGGGTGGGAAGTGGTTAAAAAATAAATTTAATGATGTATTAAGGGTTACAAATTTGCATTCATTTGTGACTTTTATATCTGCCCGGAGTTCAGTGATTCAGTCGCCCATTGCCAACTGTACAATTTAGTTTCCCTTGCAGTAGAATCATTCCATAGCAATACTGTACCTTTCTCTCCATTTCTATCTCTCCAAATGTTTCAGGCAAATATATAAAAAAATAAAAGATTGGCTATTTGCTTGGAAGGGAAAACAACGTACATTGTTGGGCGTTTAGCTGGTTGGTGTTCGGCTCCTGTGTAATCTGTACAATAAATTAGTCGGACTCGGCACACACTATGCAAATTGATGCAACAGCAGCCCCTCGCTGCAACCCACACATGGAGCCTAACGACTGCTGGGAAGTAATTGCGGATCCTTCAGCTCAAGTACATCTACAGGTATTGCTACAAGAAAGCTTTTAACCTCACATTACCTTCTAATGTGTCATCTGCTTCTCCAACATGGAGCTCTCTAGAAGGTAAAGATCCAACAAAAACTCTCTTAATAAATGTCTTCCCATTTCGAATGAAATCGTGAAGAGCGTTCATAGACTCAATCCAAGTGATTTTATATTCCCATATATTATTACCGTATATACTCGAGTATAAGTCGACCCGAATTTAAGCCGAGGCACCTAAT